>JABSTQ010009334.1:0-600000 GCA_013358835.2 Ixodes persulcatus
GGGGTAGTGAGCTCAGCGACCGCTCACGGCCGCCGCACTCCGTGTCGACGGCGCGAGAGGGCGCCACTAAAGCATGTCCTCGATAGGCTGTATGCAGCGGGCAGCCAGAGCGGCTCTCATTGCATTTGCTGCGCGATTAAACACTAATTCGGCATGACACTTCATTGGCCACAAACGACAGCAAACACGGGGTAAAGATCAGTTCAGAATGGGAGCCACTTCGCGCTGCCATACCGCGAAACGGCTAAACCGCAAGACAAAGCTTCTCGCCGAAGGCCTTCGGAACGCTCGGAGCCGGTCGGATCATCCAGTCCTTACGACCGTAGCGCCGCCGCGTACATCCAGGACCTTCCCGTGTCGGCGCCTAATCCCACTATTCCTTTCTAGTATGCGCCGCCTTTTCCACCGCTTGGTAGCGGGTATGTCGACGGGTCATTTCTTGTTTTCGTACTTTATAAACGCATTTGTTTCTTTTCTGATCTAAAATACTTAACAAAAACTACTTTTATAAATAATTGAATCGGTTCGCGCCACTTATATTTTGTATTTCGACTAAAAAGAAGCTTTTAGCGGCTCTGACCAGTAGTAAGCCCAGGACCAAAGACGTCACATATCACGCGCTTTCGGTACCGCGGGTCGCCCTCGTCGGTAGAGGAGGTTTCCGCGTCATCCGGTTAAAATATGACGCACTGATATTTAGTTACTCTCTCCGTGCCCGCTGGCTTGCCCGAACCCCAAGAGACGTGGAAACCGCAAAAAAGGTAGACGCTTAAATATGATTGCAGGGCCCCTTTAATGTTACTGTAAAGGTAGAAGAAGCAGAGTCAGTGAATTGACGTGATCAACTGCAATGCCTAGAAGGTTCTATGTGAGGGACTGTCCCGGTATTTCAGCAACTGAAGAAGAGATCACACTGCCTGCATTTCTGAGAGACATACATCGGCCGCATGTGCACGTAGTAAACAAGTTCTACTCATGTTCTAGACAAAATACGTACTTTGTGCTCGACGTTTACTTGTGCTTGGTACACTCACCAGTTCGTATTCTTTAGACGGCAGGCATCTTCAGCCTGGAGAGTATCCGATGATTCAACGACCTCGGTGTCTGAACCTTCAGCAATGCGATCGGGCGTGTCGTATGCTAGCAATCCTAATTTCTGCGAGCGTTCTAAAATTTTTTTTTTTTTTCAAAACTTGATAGCTTGTTTTGCGCCAAGTATAGCCCTGTATCATCGGACTGACGGCATGCACTCGTACACTGGCTTGTACTCGCAACGCTTTCATCATTGACCTCCATCACGTCGATCCACTGACTCTTCGTCCTCAACTTTTACAGCACGCAAACTAACCAACGGTGCAGGGATAAAGAGCTAGTGGAACTGAAACTTCATTTTCTACGATCGCTCGTACGAAGAGCAGAATAAAAAAAGAAAAAAAAAAGTCTTAGGCACGGTCGCGGAGAGCTCGAGGAGTGAAACTCACGTGACTTCCGGTGAACCCACTTTTAGTGACATAGGTCGATACCTACCTTCTGACCACCCCGACATCTTGCGGTACACTGTTACGTCACAGTGCACGGCGGGAACTTTGAATTGGGCCTCGTATTTTTATAAAAAAAACTATGCAACTCTACAGTGAAACAATTTTTTTTGTAATGTCCTGATATGCCATTTCAACGCCTAGCATGAAAAACAATTTTTTTTTTTTTTGGCGTGTCAGAGGCTTTTTAAGCTCGGAGTGAGTAATCGGTTATGTAAGCAGTATATCTTGAATGAAAGAAGATAAAAGGTGACAGGTAGGATTACAGGTAGTACATGCTCAGGCTGGTGCGCTGGGAAAGCGGCAATCTTGTGCCTGCGCCTGCTAAACACATCTTTCGATTAAAAACTATCGAGCGCCCTGTGAGGAGCTTACCACATCCATGTATGTAGTACGGCCCATTGGTGCTCTTTCCTAAGCAAACCGTAATTGTACATTCTTTGTAAATAAGCCTCAGGAAATGTTCCCTGAATGTTGGGATGTACCCACGTCACATTCCGAGGAGATTGAAAGAATGTCCCTGCATAAATTTGCAACATTTAAAGAAAGTTGCAGAAGTTCTTTGGATGTTTTGAGAACGTTCTTAGAACCTTGTTAGGATATTTGAATGTTGATTGAACGTCCTGGTAATGTTCTATGTCGTTCTCAGACGTTCTAAGAATATTCCTTTGAAAACATTCCCCGAATGTAGCGATAAGTGCCTGTGCCACATTCTGACAACGATAATAGAATGTTCTTACGTAAATTTGCAACATTCCGAGAATGTTGCCTACGTTCTTTTGAACATTCCCGGAATGTTCTCAGGGGAAGCACTCACTTGATCGAATGACGTTTTAGCGAACGCCCACGTTTCACCGAATGACACTTTAGCGAAAAGTCAGACGCCGCGAAGCGGCGTTTTCGGGTGGGCCAAATGGGTTCAGATTTTTGTAATGAGTCGCCGCAGACTGTGGCCGCGAAGCGGCGTAAGCGCAGCGCGGTGGATGGGTTAAAGGGACACTGACAGGGTATTTATGCTCGCCGAGGTTTTTAGTTGTACGTGACATATGAGAGCCCAACTACCCAGAACAGAATTTGCGGCTCAAAATTTGGTTTCTTTCCGCCCGAAAACCGCCGATCGAGAACTGGCCGGTCTGAGTCACGCTCACTCACTTTTCCGTGGTCACGGGCCGTTTTCTAAGGTTTCGACGCGACCACCAAATTTAATCAAAGTCGTGGGTCATTGAAGGCACACAGTCAATACTAAAAATAGAAAAAAATATGAAACCCATTTTTTGTGGCTTCCAAAAAGCTGCAAATACGTTGATTGAAAAAAAAAAAAAAGGTAGCACAGACAACCGGAAGCATTCTGTGCGTTCACTGAAAATTCTCAACATGGCGTCGTTTCGCGTATCACTAGCGGATGGCAGCGGACGACGGGTGTTGGACCTCTACTTCAGAACTGTCGTTCACGGTACCGGAGAATTCTGTCTTCCCTCGAAAGAGAAATTTTGGACCGATCAAAAAAACTGATATTCATCCCGTACGACACGCCCGACCAGCAAGCCGATTGCACGAAGACGTCGCCGAGCCGTCGCCCCTTCTCGTGGCTGAAGACATCGCTCGCTCAAACGTCAAGCACGAAGTGCGTACTTCGAGTTGAATACGCACGCGTACGGTTTCTTTACGAGGTGCGAATGTGGCGTCTGCGTAGTGCTGCCCGACTTCAAGCCGGGAGTGCATGTAAACAGTGATGGAATGAAGGAAAATCGGCAGCAAACTTCCGACATACAGTCTACTGACTCCATTCGTCCGCATGAATGAGTTCCTTCAGTAGCTCAGTGGAAAGACGTCCGATTTACACGCAGCGGGGACGGGTTCGATCCTGGTGTGGGTTGCCATTTTTTTTTTTGTCAAGCATTTTGCGATGTTTACAGTTCTTTTTTTTTTTAACAATTATCACTGAACATAACAATTGTTGTGGATGATACGTCGCTGAACTAAATGGTATGGGATTCCATTTTTGACACCTGCGAACTCAATGTAGTCACTTTCCACAAAATGCAAGGAGCATATGAATCGGGTAGCGTCCGCTTTCCGAGCTTCGCGTAACTGTTCTACAGGAATTGCAGCCAGCCATTGACCCCGACCCGTTGATCTTTCGGAAACTTGTGCACTCTGCCGCACAATGCCACCTTCAGATGCAGGACATGTGAGGCAACTCTTCACGCAACATCTTGGGAGTATTTTTTTCGAAGCCGATCACGGGAATTCACCACACTACGGCACTCGGGCACTCACTACTAATTGCCAACACTTAAATGTACAAAACAACTCATCTTGAAGTACAGAACAGCGAGCGGAACAAACATAACTGCAAAGCAATCGCATGGCGAACGAATGCATTTCGTCTGCTACGTGCAGAGAGAGAAAAAAAACCGCACGGTCGGGTGTAGCCACGTGACTTCCGCCAGTCTCACTATTTTCTCCCCTTCTCCGTGCGGTGCGGGAGTTTCGGTTTCGGTTTCGAGCAGTTGCGTTTTTTGGCTTTATTAAAAAAATACGTGACTCTGTAGCAAAATATTAATTGGGTAGTATTCCGACACCATAATGAATCGCCTGACAAAAAAGGAAAAAAATATTTTGGGGGTGTCAGTGTCCCTTTAAAGGGCAACTCCGCTTCATTTTTGGTTTTGAAAAAACAATGCAGTCCTCTTCAGTATCGCCTAGGAAGACCACACGTCAAATATTACGACGCAGTTCTGTCTAAATGTTTCTTAAACGGTCCGGCAAACTTTGCAACTCGCCAAGTTGCCGAAATCGGCTGACTCGAGCGGGCGAAATCAGGCGCAACCAACAGCGCAGTCAAGGCTACGGCATGGAACATTGAGCTAAACGTCATCTTCATGGCCCCCTTTTGCTTGTTTTACCTCTCCGATCGAGCGTAGCGCATGACGTCAGCAACGTTGCCTCTCTGCGCTGAGCGGTGTCCACGTGATTGGCGAACGCGCCTGCGCAGCGCGCTTCTTGGGAGCAGACCGGCCGCCCGCCGTGGCCCCGCCGTTACCGCCGTCTTTCGCGTCACAACCACTGTCGTCGTCTCACCGTTTGTGATTATTGTCTCTCGGAGTTTCGTCCACACTATGAACACCACGTGCGCAGACTTATGCCGCAGTTGTGCAGACGTCGTCGAATGCCGTAGACACCAAAACGTGGCGAAGAGTGCGGTACAGAGCAGACGACACTCGCGCCTGCCACACGCCCGCCCCCATCCCGCCCGTCGTTGGGCCGAGGATCACGTACATCTAGTATCACGTGATGGCCATGTACTTGGCGGCCCGAGGCCACTGTTGCCGGACGGAGCCGAAGTTTCGGTTTCGATTTCTGCTCGCGTTTAAAATTAGATTTAAAATATATATCCCATTTTTCGCGAAGCAAACGACGTAGTGTCTTTTACTAGGGCTTTTTGATTCGAAATCACTCATTATTTCGAAATCTTCGGAATTGAGCGGAGTTGCCCTTTAAAGGGATTATCCGGTCAAATTTCGTATTCATGAAAACATTTAGACCTCATTGTCAATGGCTGTAGGAGCATCTTCCACGACAAATCTGAATTTTGTGTGCTTCCCTGGAGGAGTAATTGTATTTAAACCCAAGCGTGCATAAACGGCGTTTTCCTCTTCCACCTTCAGGGAAGCGGAGTTTCAGAGGTAACATCAGGCAAAGAACGCGCCGAACTGAAGTGCACTTCGAATTTTGTCCTCCGCGTGAGCGGTACGACGTGGTTCACCCTCGCTGCTGCGCTAGATTTCTTTTTTTTTTTTTTAGAATGAAAGGGTATTTTCGTTGTGCGGTTGTCACGCTCCACACTTCTCCGCGACATTTACAGTGGCGAGTAAAATGGAATGGTGCGGTGCGTCGGGAGCACTGTGTTCCCACGGAGGAATGAGGCGTAGGATATGACAATTGCAAGACTGGTGTGACGTCACGTCAGGCATGGGAGTGCAGCCGTTGATACTTGCGAAATTCGGCATGGAGTTTCGTTCAATTATCTGTCGTTGATTACACTAAATTGGGGTGTCGTTTAATGGAATAAAAATGACCTATGTTAACCATCACGAAATCTTAAGAACTTCCGGTTTTCACCGGACAATCCCTTCAAAGGGGCCCTCCAACAGTATTTGAGCGTCTACTTTTTTTTGCGGTTTCTCCACGCTAGTGGTCCCGGAAACCCAGTGGACAACGAAAGAGTTTAAAAATATTAGCGCATCATATTTTAATTTGACAACTCGGAAACACCTCCTCCGACGGTGGCGCCGCGAGGTGCCGAATGCGCGCGCATAACGGCGCTCCCTTTCACTATACGTCACATTCACTGGGTTTTGTGATTGGCGAGAGCCGTCCCAGAAATTTTGAAGCGGAATAAAGTATATCACACGTTAACCGTCATTATTTCTCTAAAAAGTCGTTTTTATAGAGCTAATAAAGTTGCAAATTAAAGTTCAAAAAGGGCGAAAACAACGCCTCGTTACGCCTCGTCGCTCATGCGCGCCTCCCAGCGGCGGAGTACCTCCTACTCGCCGAGGCGGCTCCGGTGGCGGAGTTGCGGGAGACGAGGCTTCCAAGTTCCGCGGCTGTCGAAGCGGACTCGTCGCGGCGCTTGCGTGGTGTGTCCTCGTACGGCGCGACGCCCAGCTCCGCACTCCTTTTTAAGAATTCGACGCTCAAAATCCGATAAGCCCGGTAAATTCATCGATGATGGCAACCCGATTCCAAAGCTACGATGGTTGCAGCGAGGCCTAATGGCCGACCGGGCCGACGGGCTATCAACCAAACTCGCGTCCAATTGGCCAACCGCTTTGCTCCAATCGCTAAACTGTTTCATTTTACGTCATGAAGCGCAATGTTTTGCTTATTTAAAGTTGTTTTCTGCAATATTTAATTTGCTAATAACTCACAAAATATTGCGAATTTCTGTAATATTTTTTTTCCTCGGTGTTCCTGCTTTCATGGAGCTCCGTTTCAGCGCGAACTTTAAACCAGTCAAAAAATTGTTGGTGGGCCCCTTTAACGCGCGCCCCCGTTATTCGCTAAAACGTCGATTCGCTCAAACGTTGCTGTTCGCTAAAACGTCATTCGCTCATGTGATCTGGACCCGTTCTCAGAACGTTCTCGTGCTACGTGGGAACATATTGATTTTCATGCTTCACCGAGCAAGCGGGTGTCCTTCTTATCGCCAGCTTTTCTGTGCGCTGTTTGCCTTCTCGTCTGTTTTTCGATTCCGTAGGGACCTAGCAATATGCTCAATCTTTTAATACAATTCTATAAAGCTTATAATTTCGTGTGAAGTGAATTGACGAAACCTAAACTTACGTTCTGCTTTCCCGCCGTACAACCTGTCGTGAAAAGGTGACATCAACAATGAACCGTAGGTTTCGGTAAAATTTCGTAGTCGTGAGCGCGGCTGGTGCGGTGAGTTGTAGCAGCGCCTTCTGATTTCAGAGCGTCGTTGGCATTGTACCGCGTTGCGAATCATAGGCGCTGTTTTCGAACTTTTCCGGAAAAGCAAGTACCATCTCCTCCGGGACCTCCGGGTGCACCTTATTAATCAGATCTGTGCGCCCTGGTGCCCGCACATATTGATAGCTGGCGCCCGGTGAATGAATAAACCTTTATCTGTGCACCCTGGTGCCCGAGGAGAGAGAATTACAGAGTCGCATTGTCATGCTGTTTTGTATCGCTTGTTATCATCTTCCTCTTTTGTTATTCGTGTTGTGTTCTTTCGTAATAAGAGCTGACCGCCCATCTGCTGTGTATAAAACTACGAGCAGCCGAAATAAACACAGTTGCTGTTCAGCTACCACCAGACGTCTGTTTTCCTAGCGACGGGCTCGAGGCCTCAATGTAACACCAACATTCACGAGAGGCTTGGTAGTCGAGTGATACAACTTATTAATATAACTATAATGTACGCATTAAATTCTACAGGAAACACTCAAGGTTTTGGTAGCCCTGCTGCAAATCTTTAATGTTTTTTTTTTCTTCTGTGGTCTTTGATGCGTACATTAAATATTTAGTAAAATATTGCCACGCGCGTAGGCGAGTAAGCGCATGTGTGGCCGAGTGGTTACCGCTCTTGACTTTCGTGCGGAGGCCCAGGGTTCGATTCCTGGGATTTCCGCGAATTTTATTTATGCTTTCAGTTTAATGTTCTGGTGCAGTCGAGAACATTGTTGTTTATCTAGGCCCGAATGTTCTACGCGTCGAACCTTCCACGCCGAAGCCCACGCGTGTACTATCGCGGACAATATGAGCTGAAACAGCGCTCCAGCCGGCGGAGAGCACTACCTGCGCCGCCTGTCGCCTTGCTCCGCACACGCGGCGCACCCTGAGGCCGAGATAAATTATCACTTGCGCTCGGCCGTCTGCTAGCGAGACGGCGGGTGCGACAGCGGGCGAATGTGTGGTAGGGCGGCGAGGGAGGGGACAAAAGATTACACTTGTCGTCCCTCTGTTGGAATTGATTTACTTTACTTTATCACGTAGAATCACGTAGACAAAACGCTGACTGGTGAAGAAAAAATATTTCAGTACCTTAATTGCAGTTGCATAATCGTTTTTGAAAATCACATTGAAACGCGTTGCAGGTTGTTTTTGTTTGATTAAGGGCATGCACAATGTAGGACATCGTAAGATATAGGCCAAAATCTATATACCGGAGTTAGTCCAGCTTTAAGGTATTTACTTTTTTTTTCGTTTCCCCTTGATCACAGCTGTTTGAAAAAAAAAAAAAAACGGTAACGATACATGTTACTGAGTAGGTTTTGTAACCTTGACTGGTATGAAAAGGTTAAAAAATATAATTTTTTTATTACTGGGCCCATGTGTTTGTTTCAAACAAAACAAGTTGCTAACAGGACACTCGTGTTTTATTAAAAAAATTTATAGTCTTAATAAAGTGGGGCAAACAGTCATATATTTGCCAGGAGAAGGAGCTTGAAACTTCATCGATTGAATATTCGCAGAGGACAATGTCAGACCAAAAAGATTAATAGTCGGCGTGGAAGTTCAACTGCACTATGCAAGAAGATCGGAATCAAGGAGGCACCACACAAAACTATGAGCTGGTTAACGGCGTCCAACAGTGTGTCGCAACCGTAGCATCAAGCTTTGTTCCAATCGGCAGAAGTCCAGTTCAGGGGGTCCTGAGGCGCAGTAAAACTTACAAAAGAATACCACGTCGTTCTCCCTTGACCCGCGACCACGGCTCTCATCCTGTATGGTAAGAAATTATAGAGCGCGGCCACGAAGGCTGGCTCGGCCCGAAACCACTCCGATTCACCTCTTATTGCTTTCCACAATTTGTGTGCAGTGGCGCGGTGGAGGGGACGCCGTGACATGGCTACTTTGATGCGCCTCCAAACGTGTTCGATGATATTCAGATCGGCTCCTTTTGGGGGCCAAGGCAGCTTCGTCAGGCAGCGCTCCTCGAGGAGATACGAGCGTGACAACGCATTTTCTACTTCGGCGCTTTCTTGAGATGCATTGAAATGCATGTTAGCTGAAAACGTGAACATTTGGCTACACGGCACACGCACCGTGATGGTGTTTCCGTCGGCCAATATTTTCGCTAGCAGACGGCCGGAAGGGCGCAGCGGCGCAGCGAGCGCAAATGAGAATTTATCTCGGCCTCAGGGTGCACCGTGTTTACGGAGCGATGCGACAGGCGGCGCAGGTAGTACCGTGAACAGGCCGGAGCGCTGTTTCAGCTCATATCGTCCGTGATAGTACATAAGGGGCTTCGCGTGGCGAGCCAAAGACGTTTCGCCTCAGCGTTTCGATCTTGCTGCTTCGCCGCCTTCGACGCGCGCGACGCTCTGTTGTTATCATTTGTTTCCTTTTTTTTAATTTTTGGGCACAAGTTCGCCCCATTAAACGTTTAGTTTATTCAGTTATTCGCCGCCTCATCACTTGTCCTTCGTGACATTTTGGTGGAGTTGTGGGGTACGCTTTCTATGCCCGTGAAGCGTACACCTACGAAGACATCCCGGCCAAGTGAAGTGCTCAGCCCCGGAAGGCTACCCTTCGCAGAAGACGCCAACTTCCGAGCAAGCAGCCGTACCAAAGACCAACCTTCGGAACTCGGACCCCTGCTGCAGAAACCAGAGAAGAAGACCGCGACGATGACCACTCCACCCGTCGTTGTCCTACCCGTCGCTGCTCGCACGCCCGCGTCCTTCCATGGTGAGCCTTATGAAGACATCGAGGACTGGCTACAACAGTACGAGCGGGTGGCCCAGCACAACCAATGGACGGACGACCAGCGCCTGCAGAATCTTTACTTCGCGCTCGAAGGAACGGCCAGGCACTGGTTCGAGAATCGCGAGACTTCATTGATCTCGTGGACCGCCTGCAAAAATGAGCTGAGACGGACTTTCACCAACCAATATCGACGGGAGAGGGCCGAAGACCTTCTACGAATGAGGACCCAGGGCACAAGCGAGACGATCACCAGCTTTGTAGAAGATGTTCTGCGCCTGGTCGCTCGCGCCGACCCTCTAGCCACCGACGAAAAGAAGCTTCGGATCCTGATGCGAGGCGTAAAAGATGACATCTTCGGTGGCCTTGTCCGCAACCCCCCAGCCACCGTCGAAGATTTCGTCAAGGAAGCCACAAACATCGAACGTGCGCTTCAAGCACGGGCCTCCCATTACCAGCGACTTCCCGGCGTCGCTGCCCTCTCGACGTCCAGCTGCAACGGCCCGGACCTCCGCGAGATCATCCGGGACGTCGTGCGGGAGGAAATCAGGAAGCTTCTTCCTGCTGCCGCAAGCCCGGATTCGCCCTCAATCGCCGAGGTTGTCCGGGCAGAAGTTCAGCAGGCGCTGCAGCCACAAGTTCTTGTCAGCGCCGCTCCCGAACCACCGACGCTGAGCTACGCCGCAGCTACCCGACGACCAACGCCCCCTGCTCACCCGTATACGGCGCCACCCCGACGGGAACCTCCAGCGCCGCAGTTTTCCCGACGCCAGGAAGATCGGGCGCACGCCCACCCAGAACCAGCAGCGCCACGAAAGACCGACGTGTGGAGGACGGCCGATCGACGCCCGTTGTGCTATCACTGCGGTGAAGCCGGCCACATTTACCGCCGATGCCCCTACAGACAACTGGGGCTGCGCGGGTTCCACCCGAACGACCCGCGCCCAAGGTACGACGAGCGCCCTCGCGACATCGAGGAGTACCTCCGACGCTCGCCCTCCCCAGTGTCGTCTCTCCGCCGTGAAGCCCGCTCCCCATCGCCACGACGTTCAGCGTCCCCAGCGCCACGACCTCGCCGAGAGAGCCTGTCTCCCCTGCGTCGCCGGGAAAACTAAGTGCGGCAACGCCTGGAGGTGACGTTGCCGAAAACGACGGAAGCAAACAGCCTCCAAAAACGCCGGAGCGCTCCCACTCTCCCAACGCCCCGCATCGCACCGACGCGCCTGCAACGGTGTCCAACAACCTAAACGTTGTTATCGACGGCCTCGACGCGTCGGCACTCGTGGACACCGGAGCAGACTACTCAGTCTTGAGTGGGAGGCTCTCTCGCCGACTGCGAAAAGTGACAACGCCGTGGGATGGACCTCAAATACGAACCGCCGGAGGGCATCTCATCACACCAGTAGGAAGTTGCACTGCCCGCGTCGAAATTCACGGCGAAACGTGCCCTGTAAAATTCGTCGTTCTACAAGACTGTTCTAGAGATGTCATTCTCGGCATGGATTTTCTGTGTGAATACGGCGCCGTCATCGACCTGGGTGAGAACAGATTGACGCTGCGGAAGCCTGTTCCGCCTTTAGAGAAACCCCAAACAGCGTCAGCCGCCGTCCGAGTCGCCGCCGACCACGTGAACCTGCCGCCGCGATCATGTGTTGTCGTACCCGTCGTGACCGATACAGCTACCTGCGGCGCAGTTGTCCTGGAAGGCAACCTCCAATTGCTCCTAGGGAGAGGAATCGGCGTTGCAAGAGGAGTGGCTGAACTTCAGGATGGGCGCACCGTGGTCCTCGTGACGAACTTCCGACAAGAAACGCAACACCTCACGAAAGGTGCCGCTGTGGGCCACGTCGAGGAACTTCGAAACTCCGCCGCAATCGCCGTGATCGCTGACGAATCATCGCCACCTCAGCAAGACATTGCGCCGCCAGCGCAGCTCGACATCGACCCGAAGCTTCCAGGCCCGAAACGACGACAGCTGATTGACCTCCTCGCCGAATACAGCGACTGCTTCGCGAAGTCGTCGAAGGTGCGCCAAACCGCCGTTGCGAAGCATCGCATCGTTACCGAGGACGACGCGCTCCCTGTGCACCGATCGCCGTACAGAGTCTCCGTAAAAGAAAGGGAGGTCATTCAAGAGCAAGTGCAAGAAATGCTGAACGACGACATCATCCAGCCTTCAAGCAGTCCGTGGGCCTCTCCGGTCGTGCTTGTCAAGAAGAAGGACGGAACGCTTAGGTTCTGCGTGGACTACCGACAGCTGAACGCGGTAACCAAGAAAGACGTCTATCCACTCCCCCGCATCGATGACACACTAGACCGGCTGCGCCACTCCCGGTACTTTTCATCGATGGATCTGAAGAGCGGTTACTGGCAGATCGAAGTCGACGAACGGGACCGAGAGAAGACAGCTTTCGTCACGCCGGATGGACTGTACGAGTTCAAGGTGATGCCCTTCGGACTATGCACGGCGCCAGCAACTTTCCAGCGTGTCATGGACACCGTACTGGCAGGACTGAAGTGGCAGAGCTGTCTTGTCTACCTTGACGACGTCGTTGTGTTTTCAAGTGACTTCGACGAGCACTTGCGACGACTCCGAGCTGTACTCCAAGCCATACAGACCGCGCGACTCACCCTTAAGCCGTCCAAGTGCCGGTTCGCCTATGACGAACTGAAGTTCCTAGGCCACGTGGTTAGTAATGACGGCGTCCGCCCAGACCCCGAGAAGACTCGCGCCGTTGCGGCATTTCCAGCGCCTTCAGACAAGAAGGCCGTGCGAAGATTCCTTGGACTTTGTGCCTACTATCGACGCTTCGTTCGGGATTTCGCAAGAATTTCCGCACCGCTCACAAAACTTACGAAGGACGCCGAGAAGTTCGAATGGGCCGAGGAGCAGCAGCACGCATTCGACGAGCTGAAGCAACGACTCCAGACTCCTCCTGTTCTTGGACACTTCGATCAAGATGCGGAAACCGAGATTCATACGGACGCAAGTAACGAAGGCCTTGGCGCGGTACTGGTTCAAGTGCAAGAAGGCACCGAGCGAGTCATCGCCTACGCCAGTCGGACACTGTCCAGAGCGGAGAGAAATTACTCCACGACTGAAAAAGAATGTCTGGCGGTCGTCTGGGCCATCACGAAGTTTCGCCCGTACTTATACGGGAGCCCTTTCCGCGTTGTCACGGACCACCACTCGCTCTGCTGGCTTGCGAACCTAAAGGACCCTTCAGGACGTCTTGCTCGATGGAGCCTCCGACTGCAGGAGTTCAACATGACTGTGGTCTACAAGTCAGGCCGCAAGCACAGCGACGCCGATTGCCTGTCCAGAGCCCCTGTCGAGACATCCTCCGGTAGCAGCGACGACGATGACGACGAGTGCTTCCTAGGCGCGGTGAACACCGACGACATGGCGCGACGTCAAAGAGACGATCCTGAGTTGCGCGCCCTAATCGAGCACCTCGAAGGACGAGGGGGTACTATCCCCCGTGTCTTCTTGAGAGCCCTGCCGACCTTCGTCCTCCGACAAGGTGTGCTTTACAAGGAGAACTTCGGAGACAACAGCTCGCCATGGCTGCTGGTAATCCCTGCCGACCTTAGAGACGAGATCTTCCAAGCCTGTCACGACGACCCAACGGCTGGGCACCTTGGCTACAGCAGGACGCTCGCCAGGATTCGAGAAAAATACTACTGGCCAAGGCTACCGAAGACCGTTCACCTCTACACTCGATCATGCCACGAGTGTCAGCGACGCAAGAAACCGCCGACGAAGCCGTCAGGACATCTGCATCCGATTGCTCCCCCGTCTACGCCGTTCCAGCAGATCGGAATGGATTTACTTGGCCCTTTCCCGCCGTCAACGTCGGGAAACCGCTGGATAATCGTCGCCACAGATTATCTCACACGGTACGCCGAGACGAAAGCCCTTCCATCAGGTACGGCTGTGGAAGTCGCCAAGTTTTTCATCGAGTCCATTGTCCTCCGGCACGGCGCCCCCGAAGTCCTCATTACCGACCGTGGATCATCGTTCATGGCCCAGCTGACGCAAGAGATCCTTCGTCTCAGTGGCACCGGCCACCGTCGAACCACTGCGTACCATCCGCAGACAAATGGACTAACAGAACGGCTGAACAAAACCATCGCCGACATGATCTCAATGTATGTCGACGTAGAGCACAAGACTTGGGACGAGGTGTTACCCTACGTCACATTTGCTTACAACACGGCGGTGCAAGAGACCACAGGAGTAACACCGTTTCAGCTGGTGCATGGCAGAAAAGTGTCGACCATGCTCGACGCAATGTTACCCCACGAGCCAGCTGACGATGGGATACCCGACGCCCAGGTGGTTGCTCAACGAGCCGAAGAAGTTCGCCAGCTCGCCCGACTCCGAATTCAAGATCAACAACGTGTCGACGCTACCCGGTACAACCTTCGCCGGATCGACGTTCGCTTCAAGCCCGGAGACCGTGTGTGGGTTTGGACCCCAATACGACGACGCGGTCTAAGCGAGAAACTCCTGAAGCGCTACTTCGGACCCTACAAAGTGCTTCGCCGACTCGGCGATCTGAACTACGAGGTGATGCCCGACGGAACACGGACTTTATCACGCCGCCCTCCACGACCGGAAGTCGTCCACGTCGTGCGCCTCAAGCCGTACTACGCGCGATAAGACTGTGAACTGTGATCTCGTGCAACGCTTGATAGGATTGTGTTTTGCCAGCCTCCGTATTTTCCCATTCGTTTGCTTGTCTTGCTCTGTTTTGTGGCCTTTCACGTGGCATCGAGACGATGCATTTTTAAAGGGGGGAGCAATGCCACGCGCGTAGGCAAGCAAGCGCGTGTGTGGCCGAGTGGTTACTGCGCTTGACTTTCGTGCGGAGGCCCAGGGCACCAGAACATTATACTTTCAGTTTAATGTTCTGGTGAATTCGAGAACATTGTTGTTTATTCTAGGCCCGAATGTTCTACGCGTCGAACCTTCCACGCCGAAGCCCACGCGTGTACATAAGGGGCTGCGCGTGGCGAGCCAAAGTCAGTTTCGCCTCAGCGTTTCGATCTTGCTGCTTCGCCGCCTTCGACGCCCGCGACGCTCTGTTGTTATCATTTGTTTCCTTTTTATTTTTGGGCACAAGTTCGCCCCATTAAACGTTTAGTTTATTCAGTTATTCGCCGCCTCATCACTTGTCCTTCGTGACAATATAGGGTGTCCCAACTAACAACGCTGGATCTAAAATGGGCCGTAAAAATTGACGCCTGCACGTAGCAATCTAAACTTTTCGTCAAAGATGTATTTCACAGGTCGGTTTGTTAGTGTAAAATTACAAAGCGTAGCTCTCTTTCTGTAAGAAATAGGGCCAAGAAACTTTCCAGGGTCAACGGCGGGTGGCGACGCAGACGGCCAAGTCGAGTAGCGGGGCGGGTTTGGGGCTTGTATTTATAGATGGCGCTACTTCCTTATCAAGACTAGAGTTCCTGTATAGGCTCCCTACGGGAGCCAGAGTTGCGCGTTCATGCATGGCATGTGGATTCAGCTCCTCACGTGACTGAATTCGGCGAATAGCAGCGTCGCGCGTTCGAGGCGCGCGGCGCGCTCAAAAGCCGGGCAACGTACGCCGGTGCGCGTGCAACGTCTACTTTGCTGCACGACATTTGATACGGCTCCTCACGTGATCGGATCTCGGCGAATAGCGGCGAGGGCGGCACGCGGCACGTGGAATCAAACGCGCAACTCTGGCTCCCGTAGGGAGCCTATACAGGAACTCTAATCAAGACTGCTCGCAACGACCGTGGTTTATTAAAATGAACAAAATCCTTTTGTAATGTACCTTTGCTTAAAAAAAAATGCGGACAATAAAATGAAAACTTAAAAGGGAAAAAAACGCGTTTGTATAACGACGGCGCTTTTACTGCCAACAGATTTGGTCTGCGTGTCGTCTGCTTGCTTTTGCTGGCCGGCTATACCTTCGGGCGCTGCTCCCGACGCCATCTATCAAACGTACCCCGCAACTCGACTGGGTCGTCTGCGTCGCCGTCTGCGGTTGTCCCTGGCAAGTGTTTTGGCCTTAAGTTTTAGAGAAAGGGAGCTACGCTTTGTAATTTTACAAGAAAAAACCGAACTGTGAAATACACCTTTCACGAAAAGTTTAGATTTCTACGTGCAGGCGCCGAATTTTGCAGTCCATTTTAGATCGAGCCTGGTGACCCCTATATATCACACAGCTATCAACCCGCTCGTAAAAGTTGGTATCGTCAACTCGACGTCAGTGAAGTAAACGCCGATATGTAGTTTTGGGGTGTCATATATGGGACTAGGGGTGTAAGCAGTACACCCCTTCTTTTCAGTATTTTCAGTCGCGGCGTCGCTCGGGCTGCAAAAGAAGCGTGGATGGTAGCAGCGGTGCTCGACGTCGATACTAAAAATCGCTTGCAGAATTCGACCATGTGAATCAAGCATAACAAGTCGGTGATGGCCACTGGTAACAATGATCAACAGCTCCTTGTATCTTGTTTACACCGAGCATTACCGCAAACAACCTTCATAATTAAAATATTTTGAGACCGCCCCTTATAGAAATTACCGCGTCAACATGTCTACGGGCCGTTGTCGATTGTACGAGCAGGCAAGTTTGAAAGAAGAGACAACAGTTTGAACGATAAGACGGTCGTTTGAGAGTGAAGATGCACTGAACGTGGTCCGCACAACTTGACGGTGTTTGCGTGTTCATGTGGGAACAAAATAAATAAATCTTATAATCACAAATCTCTGTGAATTCAACTCAAAGTGCTTCTCAAAGAAGCAATCCTGTTCCTACGGAGTCTGTCTGGTTTTGCCTTCTAACGGCACCACTCCACATTCTCGGACGAATCGGGCAAGCAGAAAACACGGGAAAACAATCTTGACACCTTTCCCGGCTTTTTTGCTGCAGCTCCAGCCTCGGTGTTTCGACGAGAAGGCAGGTTTTAGTCTGGTTTCTTCCAAAACAACACAGCAATTGCCTGGCCCGGATGGCGACTTCCGCCCACACGCCTAGACCGGAAATACGCCTCAAGCGCCACCACCGCGGCGTGACGTAACAGAGTTGAGTTGGTGTAAACATAACCTCTCAATTCATTCAGACCATCAGCAGTATTGATCGTGTGAGATGGAAATCTATCGTGGTGTTCCTGCAAGTGTGGCCACATTTCTTCCTTTTCATACCAGCTGTGATTCAAGCGCTGCCTGCCCTGACAACCACGCATGAAATGTTGGTTGACAGTTTCGCCTGCAGCTATACACCATGCCTTAATAAAAAATAAATAAAAAATGCACACTTTCTACGAGAAACGCGCACAAAAGGAAATAGACACGAACGTGCAGTGGTCGCTGGAGTTGTGAATAGTCACTAGGGGGGACTACGCCAACACTGCTAGCGACATCGGAGCTACGTCATCAAGTTTTGCGAAGGAGAAATTGAAAGAAAACGCTCACTTTTATCTCTTGGTCAGTGGAGTCGTGCCAATAAGCTCGTGAAAAGTGAAAAATATTCCACTAAATATCGTTGCCCTGCCCCGCGAACTAGAAGTTGAGAATCGTCACAGATGGGCACCTCGTGACCCTAACGGCCCCCTTGACTTTTGGGCACGCACGCGCACCTCGTGTCACGGTCCCGTGAGCCGTAATGTACGCCTGATCCGGTCTCGATGCCAGCACACGTTTCTTCGGCCCGGCGTGCGCCTCCTCACCGAGACGGAAGTCCGGTCGCCGTCGAGATCGCGTGTGTGACAGCGAGGCGCGTTTTTTCCCACGCCTCGGACACCAACAGCGGCGTACGACCAGAGGCAGGAGCGGCGCTGACCTTCCTGTCCACGCGGCGACCCGCGGACGGCCGCTGATAGCAACCGTCTCTTCTCGCTGCTCGCGGCAGCCTGCTTGTCGTCAACCCGAATCGCCTGGTGTGAGCGCCGGTTCAACGTCCCAGGTAGTACGGAACGTCGCAGCAATGTTGCCCGAGAGTTGAAGATTAATGTCACTTCTTTCTACGTTGTAGTAATTTTACAAATATCTGTTAAGGTATTATTGCGAGACACCTTGCCAAAAACGTTATGAATTAATGTTTTTTAAAGTGTTATAAAACATCATTTTAGAAATGTTGGTGAATTACTGTTGTAAAAATGTAATAAAAACATTATGCATTAATGTTTACCTAATAACGTATAATAAAATTGAAATTTTTTTTTTTTTTTAAACGCGCGCGTAACTGTTCTATTCGGCTTATTGATGTAACATATGGAATCCGGTGGCCCACTGGAAGAGAACCCACTATAAATAAATCGCAAATATCAGCTTTGCGAGCTACGACACTAATTTATCACATAAGTTTCACTAGACAGCGCCTTTGATTTCTGTAAAAATCGATATATGTCGCGGTCGAAAGTTACAAATAAGAACAATTACACCTCCAGACCGACATGAGGGAATTTATTTCATATAAAAGTTACAAAGCATTTATGTGGTCCATTGGCATGTTTGTTTCTTCAAAAACTGGGAAGGGAATGAAGTCTCCGCTTCGATCTCGTTGTTATTGTTGAAGCAAATGCCCCAAGAACCAATTTGAATGGTTTTAATTTTGTTAGAAATCTCTGTCAGTCCATATAAATATGTTTTTTACATGTACCATTCAACTAGTACAAGTATTTTCTTCGATAGCATCAGAAATCAAGTGCGCCACCTGGTTGCACTTACATGGTAGACTAGTGTCGTTTCTTGATGAGCCGATTTTTCAATTTATTTTTAGTGGATCTTTCCCTTTGAACTGTCTGGCATTGCCGGAGCATAGCTGCAAAACATGAAAATATTTTGTAATTTCACATTGCAAACATAAAACAATCTAGGCACCGAAGCATGTAGAGGTAGATATCATTTTATATCTGGATTAAATATGCAAACTCCATCAATATTTTGTTACAGTCGATCTGTACATGACATGTCACATAATGTCCAGCATGCGACTTCTAAATTTGGTGACGGGTGCTTGGCACTCTGCAATGATATATCTAAGAAGGTTAGCGGCAGGCAGATGTTGGACACCAGTTGATGAACCAGTGTGCGTAATCGAGTCCACAGTTTTACACTAAAACATTACTTGGCAAGATTAGTTGCTAGATATATCTGCGTACGTGGGAAGATATGTCAATTATATAATTATGGAAAGTTCAAAAGAACAAAAAGTTGTGATTATTCTATAGATACAAGGTGACCTAACAGGCCTAGGAAAAATGAGATGTGAAAATCCCACTTTTCTTAGAATGCTTTCAACCCCCCGAGTTGCACGTTAACACAAAACTGCACTACAATACAATAACTTTATTTTCTCATTAATTGATGAAAGGGCAGGCCGGGAAAAAGAGCTTCAAAACATCTTGACTGGTCCTCTTCAATAACACACAAAGAGCTACCCAAGAGAAAAAAAAAATGGTCTGACACCGCACACTTTGATCAAAATTCAGTTAAAAATACACAAAAAATATAACTAAAAGAAGAACACGTGGTTTACAATTCAACCGAATGGACGTAATAACAATTTTGAAATAAATTACGCATATCATTAATGGTTAGAAATTGCACACTTAGATCGCGACTGGTAAAAAAACAGCTGAGTAGACATGGAAGAGCATATTTTAACGTTTATCTTTCAATCATTCGACCGGTGAGGGAGCATTCCTCAATGTTCAGCGTGACGGGAGGGGTATTGTTACGTTTAGCCAAGCCATGGCCACAGGTCACGGCGAGAAGAGAGTTCAGGAGTCGGGCAAAACGGCTCTAATTCCGAGGCAAACTGCTTTGAACAAGCTGTGGCGCCCTCTCTTTGGGTAGCACAAGATCACTTGATTGCGCCTCGCACTACTCGTAACGCCCTTGCTGAGCTTTCTTTTTTTTTTTTTAATTTTCTTGTAGTGCCGAAGAACAGAAAAACGCCTTTCGACATCTGAAATAAGCTATGGTCTAACGCCGTAGAACAGGGTTCTCCCAACCCCGGCCCACGGGCCAAATCCGGCCCGCGGAGGTCTTCCGACCGGCCCGTGGCTGGCTGCTGTGCTCCCAATGGAGCCCGGCCCGCGGCCCGCTTCCAGCAGGCCCGCTGCTACCGGCGTCAAAATAAGCGCGCGCAAAGGAACGGCGTAAACGAAAGTGTTGGCGGTAACGCGTTACAGGTAACGGCGTTACCGTTAACCCGTTACTTTTCTCGGTAACGTAGTAACGTACTCGTTACTTTTTTCAAAACAGTAACGGGTTAACGTACTTGCGTTACTTATTTGAAGTAACGGGTAACGTAGTTACGTTAATCCTTACTTCTTCCCAAGACTTAAAAAAAAAATTACGCTTCCACTTTTTTTTTGTTTTTAACTGCCAAGCTATGTGATTTTTTTTTTGCGTTTTGTTTTGTGAGTATGTGTATTTCTGGATGAACATAATTATTCTTAATATATGGCGCTTATACATACTGGTACCGTCAAAACAGTAACACGTGTTTATTCATAATTTAAAAAAGTAACGCAAAAGTAACGTGCGTTACTTTTTATCGGTAACGGTAACGCGCGCCTTTTTTTTTCAAGTAACGGGTAACGTATTTCGTTACTTTTTTTCGGCAACGCCTTATAGGTACGCGGTACTTAACTCTTTAATACTCTATCTACAATATTTTACAATATTTACATTAGATGTGCGGAATCCATGAACGGTAGCTGCGATCACAGAGAGCTTATTATGTCCCGTCGATCGTTCCGTTTCTCGAGCTCCTTGGCTGGTCCCCCCGCACGCGCTTGTCCTTCTTGTCTTCTATGCGCACCGTGCGAATGAGTCCCCTACACTAGCTACACCCCCCCTTCCCTTAGAAGAGAAGCGGAGTCCGGACAAGCTTCGAGATGGTGTGCGGGTTGGGCGGTGGGAGAGTTTGAAAGTCGGACGGTTTTTGGTCTGTTCGTTGACGTGATGACTGCTTTTAGTGCGCTTTGTTTATACACTCTAAGAAATGCCTGCGCGTCAACTTACCCGCAAAACACTCAAAAAGCCAATCTCTGCGATCTACGAAATCAGCTCGGCGAATGATGAGGCGGAACATCCGTTTAGACCTAAAAATTAATTCTGCGCTGTGGCATTACGCAATGCAAGCATGACGCTTTGCATTGCGTAATGCCACAGCGTAGACTGCATTTTTAGGTCTAAACAGTTGTCTCGCCTCATCATTCGCCGAGCTGATTTCGTAGACCACAGAGATTGGCTCTTTGAGTGTTTTGCAGGTAAGTAGACGCGCAGGCATTTTTTAGAGGCCACGTTGGTATCGAGATAGGCGGGTTTGAGTCGATCCAATGAGACATTTTCTTCTCAATTGCTAATTTGCAGCGTGAAGTACTTAGGATGTCGTCGGAGTACCTTGAAGGGGCCATCATAAAGTAGTTGTAACGGATTTCGGACCGCGTCATGTCGTACGAGAACGTGCGAATAGGTATGAAGGTCTGGGCTTATAAACACTTTAGCGGTGGCTTGCTTGCGGTCAACCGAAGGTCTGAGTTGTTGCATTGTTGTACGAAGGCGAGATGCGTAATCCATAATGTCCGTTATTTCAAGCTGTTCGGAGGGGTGAATGAACTCGCCTGGCAGTCAAAGAGGCATGCCGTATACCAGCTCAGCAGCGCTACATCCGATATCGGCTTTGAAAGCGGCTCTGATGCCCAGTAGGACAAGAGGCAACATTTCAGTCCACCCTGAAGCCGACCCACTAGCCTTTAGAGATGATTTGAGCTGGCGATAAAATCTCTCTACTAGTCAATTGGATGTAGGCTGATAGGCAGTGGTACTGATGTGAGCGACGCCCAGAAGCTGAGACAACTTTCTGAAAAGAGCTGTCTGAAAATGTCGTCCTCGATCTGTCGTCACCGTTGCTGGTACCCTAAACCGGCTGATCCACATGTGTACAAATAAATGCGTGTGAGACTGTTTCTGCAGAGATGTTTTCGATTGGTATGGCCTCTGGCCATCGACTAAAACGATGTATGCAGGTTAAAAGGTACAGCTGACCGTGGCATAGCAGTAGGGGACCCACTAAGTTCAACTTTCTCGAAACGGGCGGCAGGTGGATTGAAAGTTCCTAAAGGATGTCATGATATGGCGTTGTATCTTGACTTTTTGGCAAGAGTGACATTCTTTAGCCCATTTGCGCACGTCGGCGTTGATGCCCGGCCAGATAAACCTTGAAGTGAGGAGTTTCTGCGTAGCGCGTATTCCTGGATGGGATAAGGAATGCAAGTCGACAAAAACGGCTCTACGTAGTCAAGGAGGTATTTAAGGACGAGGAGAACCAGTGGAAACATCGCAGACAATTGACGTAGTTCCGCTTACTACATCCTGTAGAAGGAGAGATGAGGATCCCGACCGTAGAGTTCTAAGTTCTTCGTCATCTTGCTGGGCAGCAGAAAGCTGGGAAAAATCAATAATCAGTCTGTCGGTAGCGTTTACACGAGTTGGGATCCGCGAAAGTGCGTCCGCCACGGTATTGTCTTTTTCATTGATAAAACGATTGCCATTGGTGAATTATAGGATAAAGGCCATGTGTCGAACTTCTCTGGGAGTATGTGCTGAGTTGTTTGACGTTAACGCGTATGTCAGCGGCTTGTGGTCCGTTAGAACAAAGAATTTCCGACCCTCAAGGATATGGCGGAAATGTTTGATTGCTGAATAAACAGCCAAAAGTTCTCGGAGAAACTATACTTTTTCTCACACAGGGAGAGGTGTTGTGAAAACAATGCGACTGGTCGCCAATGTCTGTTCACAAACTGTTGGAGTACTGCTCCAATAGCGAAGTCTGAAGCGTCGACCATGAGAGACATAGGGGAGGCGAGCTTGGGCTGTGTCAGGAGAGTAACATTGGCGATTTCGTTCTTGATGCGTGTGAAAGCTTTTGTCTCATCGTTGGTTCATGTTATTTCCGTCGACTTTGTCTTTCCACCAGCCAGCAAACGGCTGAGAGGAAGTAAAACATCAGCACAGTGTGGGAGAAAGCGTCGGTAGAAATTAAAAAATCCTAGAAATTCCCGCAACTGCTTCACTGTCGTAGGTGTGGGGAAATTTAAGATAGCCTGCACCCGATTAGGTAGCGGAAGAATACCTTGAGGGGAGACACGGTGTCCTAAGAAGTCGAGCTCGGGGACGCCAAACTCACACTTTGTACGTTGAGGATGATGCCGAACTGTTCGAGACGGGTGAAGAGCTGCTTGAGGTGCTGTTCATGTTCTTGATGAGTGTCACTGAAGACGAGTATATCATCGATATATGCAAAACAAAATGTCAATCCGTGCAGAGCTTGATCCATGAAACATTGGAACGTTGGTGCCGCATTCCGAAGACCAAACGGCATGCGGAGGTATTCGAACATCCCAAAAGGCGTGACAATGGCCGTCTTGGGAATGTCTGCTGGTTCTATCGAGATATGATGATAGGCCCTGACTAAATCGATCTTTGAAAAGCTCCATGAAGAGCGGCGGTGAAGTCTTGTATGTGTGGGATAGGGTATCTATCAGGTACTGTGATGTTGTTTAAAGCACGGTGAACCCCACAGGGTCTCCAATCACCAGATTTTTTTAGAACCATGTGTAGAGCTGACGACCACGTGCTTGAAGACGGCTGAATGAATCCAAGTTCGAGCATGTGGTCAAATTTATGTTTTGCTATTTTCAAGCGTTCCGGTGCGAGACGGCAAGGGCGTGCGAAAACTTTAGGACCAGTAGTCTTGATGCAGTGTGTTATAAAGTGTTTGACTGGGTTCTGTGCACTGCAAGTACTTGTGAGAGATGGAAACTCGTGCAGTATCTTAAACTACGTCGTTGTTGGATTAGGTCATAGTAACACGGGGCTGAGTGAGTCGATGTTAGATGCAATGCCTTGAACGCTGATGTGAGTTTCAGAGTCCAGGAGTCGATTGTGACTTAAGTTGACGACAATCCCAAAACGACGTAGAAAGTCAGCTCCGATAATAGAATGGTGGACATCGGCCACATGAAAAACCCAACGAAATAGCCTACGCAAGCCGAAGTCGAGTGTCAGAGATCGTTCCCCATATGTCTTTATCGCTGATCCGTTCACTGCTTGGAGTGAGGAAAAATCACCACGCCGTCGGCGATCTTCTGGTGTTAGTGGGACCACGCAAACTTCTGCGCCTGTATCGACGAGGAACCGGACTTTTGTGGTGCGATCCGTAACGAAGAAGAGGCAGCTTGTCTCCGAGTATACCACGCTTGCCGCCGCGGGCGGGTGACTGACTCGTTTTCCGCGAATGAGCACGGAGTGTGGTACTTTTGTGCTTGCATGCCGAACTTGGTGTGGTACCAGCATGTCCTCGTTGCTGATGAGGAGCGTTGGCGACTGGATCGTGTAAACCCGCGTTGCGGGCTTCGTCTTCGAAGAGTTTGCTGTTGTGCTGAACGCAAATTTGCTAGCTCGTCGGCGCGTTGATCAACTTTTAAGCAAAGTTCAGATATACGGTCGTCTTCACTCTGCGGTCTGAGTTGTGGTTGAGTCTGGGAAGAATTGGGATAGACGGCAGAAGTGCCATGTGGTCGAACTTTTATCATCTTGTCAGCCATGCGGGCTAGAGATTCGAGTGAGCAGGAGTCTGCAGTGGTCAGGACCATTCGGACATCTTGAGGGAGTCGTTGTAGGAATAGCTCTCGGAAGATGGAAAGATCTGGGTTTTTTGCCTTGTCTCCTAGTAGTTGGTGCATTCGTAGAAGGAGTTCAGATGGCTTTCTGTCCCCAAGCTCTTCTGATGTCAGCAGCTGCTCCAGCTTCTGCTGCTCTGATGCGGTCGTTCGCCGGATGAGCTCCATTTTCAGTCGGTCATAGGGAAGGTTGGCAGGGGGTGTACGCAGAATGTCACGTACTAGTGCTGTTGCCGCTTGTGGGAGTGCAGTGACTACATAGTCAAACATGGTACCCTGGGATGTTATTCTTTTTCGGCGAAAGGTAGCTTCGATGTGCAGGAACCAGAGCTCACTGTTCGTCATCCAGAAATCAGGAAGCTTCAGTGCTGCTGCCGCGATCTCTGGTAGATTAGGGTACCCAGAGATAGGAAGGCAACTTGTAATTGGGACGGCAGCAGAGGTAACCGTAGTGGGGATGGTCGGCGGAGACGTTGTGACTGGCGGCGCAACTGAAGATGTCGATTGGAAGGCTATCTTGGGCAATCGTCGAGGTCACCATTTTGTAGGTACGCGGCATTAACTCTTTAATACTCTATCTACAATATTTTACAGTATTTACATTAGATGTGCGGAATTCATGAACGGTAGCTGCGATCACGGAGAGCTTATTATGTCCCGCTGATCGTTCCGTCTCTCGAGCTCCTTGGCTGGTCCCGCCGCACGCGCTTGTCCTTCTTGTCTTCTATGCGCACCGTGCAAATGGGTCCCTACAGCCCACAACACTCAAACGAAGTAACCAGAAAAAACGAGAGAAAACTGCCTACCACAAAGTATGTACTCTCGTCCTATTATTAATCGGACATTGTTATCAGCAGCATTCACATCCTAGTCCCCCGTTTCATATCTGTGTAACTATATATGTTGCAATTCATTTACGTTCCGATGTATATTGCGCTTGGTGTACTGTGTCGTACCTATTGCGTATTGTCAGCATCAGTTCTATCATTCTCACGAGTCTACTGCCCTGTGTGTACATACCAACTTCCTATATGCGCTTTGATATATGCCTGGTATGTTTTCTGGGCTCCAATTATTTGTGTGACGTCATACGTATAGGCTAAATATTAAATTTCGTAAGAAAGTATACGTATTCATTCACCTTAGATTCTTTTTGTATGATGTTAGCTCTAATTTTAAATTTTGCACTTAAATGCTTGTATATTCTAGGATAATTTATTTCGATTTTTCCCATTTATACATTTTGAATGCCCCCAAGCACCGACGCTGCGTGTGATGCCGTACATCTTCGTACCGCCATCACAGGCGACGTCAGTGCTTGGAGGCACTGAAAGATAATTTTACTGTTTGGAACACAGAAGAGCAACATAATTGTAAGAGATCTGGGGAAATAAGCGCGAGGGACAAGTTTATTGCATGAACAGCGCCAAAGACGCTCATATCGGCCCAGGAACGCTTTCAGCACGATGATGCTCCATAGCGATCTTGGTGCGACTGATTTTAACGACCCCTTCGAAGCTTCGAAGCCTTGAAAGGGTCCAAAATGGCGATCACCTATGGCAACCGACAGCGATGAGCCAATCACCTCAAGAGGTTTTGTCGTCTGTATGTTGGTATTTGTTTGCGTCCGGCTAGCAGGTGGGAAGGCAATGGCGCTACTATCCCAGATCCAGTGACTTTAGGTCGAGGTAACCGCCATCTCCAACCGATGCTCTCGCTGGGCCCGAGATCTTTCGAGAACTTCCCGCAATGGCCGCTAGCCGGCAGCGTAAAATCCTCAGCGTTGCGTGCGTACGCAATATGCTATAGCCCTTCTATTGCGTTCTGCGCATGCGCACTCCCGACCCGCAAGTTTTTTGCGTACGCAAAGCTTTAGCGTACGGTCCACGAAAACTGTCTAATAAGTATTTTTCCCCAGTGCCGCCTAGCTGGGCAATGCAGGAGGCCTATGCGGAGAGCAAGTCGACTGCTTCTTGCGCAGGAGTTGCGATGACGTCAGAACGACGCCGAGCTCTGATTGGCTTTGATTGAAAGGATAGTGCGCAGACTTCAATGCTAGATGCCTTGAGGACTACCCACTATTTTTTCAATCAGTTAATAAGAGCTCGGCGTTCTATCATCATCGCAACCCCTGTGCAAGAAGCAGAACAACTTGCGCTCCGCATAGGGTTCGCTACCGCTAGAAAAATAAACCAAAGAAACAAAAATGTAGCGCGGAATTGATAACGCTTCCGTGCTTGACGACCTTTGCTATCATACACGCATGACAATGCCACAGTATATACTTTAACGTTTTTGGTCAGAAATACGAGGCCTCTCAGAAATTGTTTAATGTTTCTTTTCGAACAAAAAAAAAAAATATTTTCTTTTATTTGTGTTTATTTTTATCGAGTTTTCATGTGCCCAAAGTTCTGAATTTGATAAAGTCGTATCTAGCGAAACCAGGTGTCCATGTATATTCATCACGGTAGTTGTGCAGGAAGATATTTAATTAAGAAACAACCAAAGTGATTGGATTGCTCTCTGAAATCGTCTCCACTGTGCTATATATAAAAAAAAGAAAAGCCATTGCCTGAGACATTTTCGCGTTTCGCAGCGCTACGTTACAGTGGCGTTGAGTGAAGCCACCTTGCCGAGGTACAGCACGAGTCCCGAGTCACGCTCACACACGACGATGCTGAAGGGCCGGTCGAACATAACCGTCACCGACTTGTCCGAGTGGCGGAAGCTGTGGTCGACCGACAAGCGCGGTTCTTCGCCTTCGGATACGGCGATGCACGAGCTCTGGTGCACGTGCGTGAACTCTACTCTGCTCGTTTCGTTGCACTGCGAGAACACTTCGTTCATCCGGGTCGTGAGGTCCAGGGAGCTGGACAACTCGAACTTGGGCAAGTGCACGGTTACCAGAGCGTCCCTCAAACTTCGGGACAGACTGGACAGAGTTTCGGGCGTTAATAAGAAGGGACTTGATGGCGTCCTCTGGGAGAACACGACCATAGAAAGGGCACCGTCGTCGAAGGGCAAGACAACGATGTCGGTGTTCGAGGCTCCGATAGAAGCGTACGGAAGGACCGCCGTCTTCCGCATCATTTGCACGGGCACCTTTGTGACAAAAGAAGCAGCAGTGGACTGTGGTTAGTAAACATGTAAAAAGTTTGTTGCAGCTTAAAATACATATTGCATTTTTATGTTTGCTGGTACACGAAGGTTGACTCCGTCAGAAAATCGTTAGAAAAAAAATATTAAACTAACAACTGATTAAGTAATTTCCATTTTAGCCACTTAATCGTCGTCGTAAATTTGCATATTATCTTCTGGAAGGTTTCTGATTCTTGTGACGGTCCTTCGACTAAACTGCGTGTTTGCATAGCGTGGTGAGACTTGTCAGGTTTATGATAGTGTTACCCATAAACGGAACTTCTTTCTGTCAGCGTTATGAATAGATGGAATATCTGCATGATGCCAATATTCTTGTAGGTGCTGCAACCTATTTTGTCATCTATGCGCCTATGATGACACCTACATCTGATAGAATTAGTACCAGCTCCAATCCTTTTGAAGTAAGGTGTGCAAATACCGCACAATAAACCATCACCTAGTTGTTTCAAGTGCAAAAACTTGAAATCTCTTTGATTTGTTGTGGCATTTTACTTGTTTGCCCCCTCCCCCACTATAATGCATTCACGGGCTCTGTGATGTAGCCGAAATAAATGAATAAATTGAAGCTTATACGTAAGTTTTTCTCATTGTTTCTTCTGGTCGTGCCAATATTTGCACCAAAAGCACTCTATCACAGGAGAAACGCACAGGAATAGCATGATTAAAAATGACAACGAAGCATCGGTCAGAGCTCAGAAATGGATTAGAAAAACACCTGTTCACGTGTGCCAGAGCAAAAAAAAAAAAAATTACAAAGGCGAAATGAAGAAGCATTATGTCACAAAATGACTTGGTCGGTCACTACAATAAGATGGACGAGTACACATAAAGGTGCCGTACTTGTACTTACCTTGTCTGTCCAATTGTTGAAGAACGTACCAGAATAAGTGGACTGCTTGCTGAACGGACAGCTCCACGAATTTGCGAAGCGAGCCGTGTTGAAGAGCACGTCGCACCATGCACTGCGTGAGCAACCCTGGAAGGCGATTTTAAACTCTGCAGTAAACACGTGGCGAGTTATGTTCTTCGAAAACGTCCTTCCGGCAGCCGCAGGACCCGAGTTGCGGAGGTAGACGCCCGTTTTGACGTTAACGTC
Source organism: Ixodes persulcatus (assembly GCA_013358835.2). Taxonomy (NCBI): domain Eukaryota; kingdom Metazoa; phylum Arthropoda; class Arachnida; order Ixodida; family Ixodidae; genus Ixodes; species Ixodes persulcatus. The sequence goes on from JABSTQ010009334.1 coordinate 28,720, forward strand.
GTCCGTAGCACAAACCCGTCGCCTTAACGTGGATACGACCTCGATACAGGATTGAGCCAATGGCGTCTTCATTCTAGAAGCCAATCCGCCGTACCTCAGAACTTCTTTGAGAGCACCCTCTGTCTTGGTGGAAGCAGGGTCCAGGACAGCAACCAAGAAAGACAACCCATAGGGAGACAAACATACGTTTTGCTCCTTGCTAAACATGGAAAAGAGCTTGAGACCTACGATGTTGGTCAGGTTCTTGAACTCACTGGAGAGAGTGTAGGGTCGTCTGCGATCGAAACCAGATTCGAGGGCGACACGAGCGAGGGCTTTGGTGCCTACTGATGATTTTAGGGTCGAGTTCATGCATTTCGGGGTCCGATGGGCCCGTCTTTTTATCTGTCATAGGATTGACCTGACGTCTTGTTGCAGCTTGATTACTGGTAGTCACATTAAGGTCCGCCATGATTTTTCGTCTTTTCCGAGGTGTGCATTCAGGCTCGAAAGTTGGCAACGCCTCATCTGATGGGTTTTCGTTTGATTGGTAGATTTCAGGACATGGCAAAGCTGCTGGTGACGGCATATCCTTAGAAGTTGGGACGACTTCGGGGTATGGAACATCATCTGAAATAAGACAACCTTCGGTGATGAGACTTTAGCTGACAGGATAACTTCATGTGAAGAGACAACTTTGGTTGACGGGATATCTTGTTGACGTGGCAGAATACCTTTAAGTGATGAGATAACCTCAGGTGACGAGACTACTTTAGGGGACCGGATAACTCGAGGTGACGAGTCATCATCCGGTGGTAGAACTACTTCAGGTGATGAGCGAAGCCTGGAAGGTCTCTCGATCAAAATTTCTACATCCGAAACTTTAGTAACTCCAACGGAGGCACAACGAGTCGGTTCACCGAGCCTATATTGGGAAGCGGGAGTTTCAGCGGTCACGTATACCCGCCTGTCGAAGCAGTCCCCGAGCAGCGTTCCTAGGAGACCCTGCTCTTCTTCCTGAGAGTAAGCGTCTTCCTGATTGTCGTTGTTATCACTGGGTTCACGCAGAACGCCATGCACTGCAGCAGGAGAACTTGAGTTTTCGTCGTCTCGAGCCGGTCGGTTGTCCTCGTCAAAGCGAGTCCGGTTGTAATTTTTCTCTTGCGAGGCATCCACCCTGGCAGTTGTCAACTGATTCGGGGTCTGGGTGGCCTTTGTTACCTACACATTGCCGAAACAAATTTTAACATAATTTTATATTCAAAGTTTTAACGTCTAATTTTAGGAACTTCATTAAATACAGCATATTGATACCAATGGCCTCCTTCTTGCTACTCAACATAACTTGCTTATATCATTTTCGTGTGAAAATAGGCTACAGAGGCAACAACGTTTTACTACAACTTCATGAGGGTGTGTTCCTCTCAATTCAGGCACGGCTTTGGAGTCAAACTTCTAATTTGACCGAACTAGTATGTTTTGGGAACATTCTTGAAGTGAAAAAGAGCAGCAACGGCAAGCTTGGCGGATTTTTGTTTTAACGTATTGGCCATCGAAGCGGCCGAAGCAAAAACTGATGTTTCTCCCACCTTTCGGGGATCGCATGTTTGACCGCTCGCTATCTTGTCATTTCTAAAAATACATCTCCAACTTTCTGGGACATCAAAGCCACGGTGCATTCACTAAAATGAAAATTTAAACTGAACAACAACAGACATCGGAATGTTTCCCGGGAATATTTTAGACGATATTCATAAAAATATCAACAAGAATGACTAAAATTTTGGAAGCGCATAGTTTTTATTCTACGTCTCTACAAATATTTTTGCATTGCATTCTATGGGCCACATTCACAAAATTGTCAATTTCAGATTTTCTTGACAAAATATAGTAATGTACCCGAGGTCTGTAATTGCCTGTGTATCATATAGAAGGCAAATAAATTAAAATTCGGATATTTCCTTGAAATTTATTTTATTCCACGGAATATCCGAGAAAGGTGACCATGAATGCACTAGGACTCTTTTGTGAGACTGCATATATATTTTATTATGCAAAATTTATTTTAAACACACACACACACACAAACACACACACACACACACACACACACACACACACACACACACACACACACACACACACACACACACACACACACACACGCACACACACACACACACACGCACAACACACACGCACACACACACACACACACACACACGCACACATATATATATATACTTGTAAGTCATCTGACGAAGCCGAGTCTCTCGGCGAAACTGTCGATTAAACTTCCGCTGTTTGTTGTTTCTCACCGCGAGTTTTTCACTTCGTTATATATACGCCTTCGGCCCCTTGGCTCCTATGCCACCATGCCCATTGCTCTTTTTGACACAGTTGGGCAAGTTAGGACCTATTTCAGATATTGTAGAAAGAAACCTTGCATCAACAAAAAGCTGTAGCATCGCTATTTCTATTGGATACAAATTCAATATTATATGCACAAAATAAAATTTGTTTCACTCATTTGAATGACGAATGTTTCGAAAATCTAGAAAATTCAGAATAAATTTTCACGCAAGTTTTAATTGTTTTTTTTATTAATCCCTAGGTATAATAATAATTTAGCGAAAAAATATCTATCTAGAATACAATATTTTGTTTATAGGACCGAAAATAAAGCTTGAATCTTGTGATATGTGCTTTGTAAAACGGCAAACTTTGGTGCAAAGTAAAATTATTTTTACTTCTTATTAGGCACAATTTCACCTATTTTTAAGCTGATGTTAGGTAAAGTATTAATAATAGATAATTAATCATATCCATGCAGCATTATTGGCCAGAGTAGTGGGTATGAAAGAACGCAGTCAGAACGAATTGCTGTCAGAACGATCAATCATAACTTGCTACTATCGAAAATTAAGCTAATAAAATCTCTTTTTTCTAAATTGATTTTGAATCTACTAGATTTTTTAAAATCAGTTAATTGAAATTTATATAACAAAGTTTATTTTTCAATATAATATCAAATTTGTATTCACTAAATATAACTAAGTTTGAGCTTTCTAAGATATCATTAAGATATCTTATCTATGTCTCACGTAACAACTTGCCAAAGTTTTCCAAGATTTATAAAAAGAAACACATGAGAAGATTCCTTTCAATGATCTAAGATATAAGACTTTTTTGTTCAAATTCGTTGATCATAAATAAATCTATTTCAAGAGTGTCGCAGAAGGGTCATAGTGCAGTAGTTTGACAAGTGTCAATATAGCGAGCGGTCAAACATGCGATTACGTCCAATGGGCAGAAACGTCCGTTTTCGCCTCGGCCGCTTCAATGGTCAGTAACACCAAAAAGAAAATTCCTCAAGCTTGCTGTTTACGCTCTTTCATTGCAAGAATGCTCCTAAAACAAATATATATATATATACTATATGTTTTTATACTGGCCCTAAACCCGTGCCCGAATTGAGGTGAAAACATGTTCTCTGCCACTTGTTGGAAATAGCATGTTTGACCGCTCGCAATTTTGTCTGTTTTTTTAAACTACTACATTAGGGCTCTTCTGTGACACTCTTGAAACAAACTTCATTATGATCAACGAATTAAAAAAAATATATCTTATATTTTGGAATATTAAAATAAAATTTCGAACTGTGTTTTTTTATGATTTTGGTAAGACTTTGGCAAGTTGTTACGTGTGACCTAGTTAAGATGTTTTAGTGACCTTGACATCGCTAAAAAGCTCGAACTTAGTTATTTTTATTGAACACGAATTCAATAATACAGTGATACGCCTCGTTAATATTTACACCCCCGTTCCCCTCAAAAAGCTTTCATATTAACGAGACAAAAAAAAATATAAATATATATATACAGTCATGTCTCGTTAATATGGACCCCGTTAATATGGATACCCCGCTATATGGACACCACTTTCGGGGACAAACTGGGAAAATACATGCATTTTTGTCTCGTTAATATGGACAACTAACATTATGGACGATTTTTTTTGCGGGAACGGAGGTGTCCATATTAACGAGACATCACTGTATATATATATATTTACCCAGTTCGTCCCCGAGAATGTTGTCAATATAGCGGGATATCCAGATTAACAGGGTCCGTACTAACGAGACATGGCTGTGTATGTACAAAGTACAATTTGCTACATGCATTTTCAATTAAGGAAGTTTTAAAAACTCTAGCAAATTCAAAATCATTTTTTTAAATAATAGTTTATTTGTTTAATTTTTTTCTTAGTATATATGCATGCATATGATTGTGCTGTATACGAACAGAAAATATAATATTTTGTTTGTATAACCGCTACTAATTGACTCTTGTCAGTTGTTCGTTGTGACTGTTTCCTCGCATAGGGGCTATTCTGGACAATATTGTAGCATGGATATGGTTAATTACATAGTATTGTTGGTTAACATGTAAGGTTAAAAAGACGCGAAGTTGTGTGTAATTGGGAGTAAAAGTGGCATTACTTTGCAACAAAGCTTGTAGTTTTAAAACTCTTGTCTGACAAGAGCCAAGATTTATTTCCGGTCATATAAACAAAATACAATATTCTATTTATATTTCATGCTAAACAACTAATATACTTCCCTATTAATAAAAAAGGGGGGATTAAAAATTACTTCGAATTTGATAGATTTTTGGAGCAGAAGGAGAGGAAGAGGAAAGGAAGAGGAGGAGGGAAGCGCAATGCCCTCTGTTTGTCATCGTTCCAAGCGCTTTCGTGCCCAGTTTCCTTTTCATCCGCCGGGTGGCAGTCCCGTCGCGCGTGTCTAGTTTCCTCCGGCTCCTCGGGGCGGCGATAGTCCTCGACATGTGTGTGCGTACCTTTCGTCATGATGACCACCGATCAAGACAAGAAATGTGTTCGAACCCTTGTTCAAAATTCTGTGTCACGTCTGTGTCATGTGCAAAACAGCTTCCCTGGTCGTCCACCTTCACGGAGTGGAATGGCTCATGATTCTAATACGAAAGCATTAACTGTCCCATGGAGCGAGCTGACGTCATCAGTTTGAAGCGCGAAAACGGCACCTAGTTTCCGCGATCCCAATAGGAGTGAAGTAAATGTCATGGATTTCGCCTTCGGTTCCATTGGCTGGCGCGCGTCGACGGAACTCCCATTGGTGCTGCGCTCGTCAGTTTCCACGACCACTCACCCCATGGCGCTGCGTGTCCATCAGCGCGCCGTTAACACGGAGCGTCCAAGGTCAGCTTGCTCAGGGGAGCACAAGCGCTTACCGGCGACGAAACTAGAGATGTCGCGAACCACCCTAGGTTCGATTTCGAAAGGTTTCGATATTTACGAAGCGAACTGAGGTTCGATTTCGAAAAATTTCGATATTTTCGTACCGACCGAGGTTCGAGTTCGAAAAATTCGCAACTTTGGATCACAGTAGAGTTTCGAATTCGAAAAGTTCGAAGCTTTCACGGTTTCTAAAATTTCGGGTTCGAATATTTCGAATATTGTTTTACCTGAGGTTCGATAGATTCGAAGATTTCGAACTTTCCTAACTTGAAATTTGAGATATTCGAAAAATCTGAATTTCTTAAGGTCTGAAGTTCGAAAAGTTCGAAGGTTTCGAAATTCTTTGGGAATAAAATTCGAAAACTTCGAACGCTTCGAATTTTTATAGACATGAAGTTCGAACAATTCGAAGATTTCGAATTTCTTTCTGTATAAAGTTCAAAAAGCTCGAAAGTTTCGATTCTCTTTTAACGCTGAATTCGAGAAAAAAAAAAAAAAACTTCGAAGATTTTGAATTTTTTTCATGTCCAAGTTTTCAAAGTTCGAAGTCCAGTTTTCAAGTTCCTCCACAGTTTCAGTTTCAAATAACGTTTTCACGACTCACTGGTTTTCACGAAATCAAGTTTAGAAAAGTTAGGGTGTGATATCTAGACTCTGCGAAGTTGGTCAGGCAATTAAATGAGACGACAAGTGTCCCAGATGTGCTGGAATATTTGCCAGTGCAGAGTGACGTGTGACCATAGATCAGTAATTGTGACCGCCAGCCCGGGGGGGGGGGGGGGGGGTCTTTAACGTGCATCACGCAGTAGTGATCACACGAACACACTGTTTTACGATACTCATCCAGTTCAAAATGGCCAGGGGCGGGCAGGAGGTTGAGGCTCAGAAAAACCTTGAAGCGACCTGGCAAACTACCTCCGCACCTGTTGCACGCTGGTAGTAATCCGATCGAACGCCGCCCGAGTGACGCTGGCATATAGTAAGTTAAGTTTGTAATTGTCCTGGAGGTTTATTTTCTGGAACGGAGGAATCGCCTCGCAAAAAGCACAGAAGCCGACACAACTCGAGGCCGAGGAGCGTTCTACCATACAAGTGGCGTCGGAAGAGGAAAAACGGGGGAGGGAAGAGGAGAGGGGGGGGGGGGGGGGGCCTCAGCCCCCCTTCCCCCCTTCCAGATATTTCGGACTGTTAAAGAAAACAATTAGCCCCGTGCGCGACCGAAAGCGTCGCTGTGGTCGGCCTTCCACGATTGGCCGAACGCTGACTATGACGTCGGAAAGGGGATTTATCATCGACGGAAATAAGAGGAATGAAAGAACTTTAATTTTGACGGTGTTGGCAGTGTTCCTTTGAGAGCGCAATGATTTCAAGCTTCCCCCATGATAATAACAAACACCATCGAACTTGTTGTTTGCAAGGTAATGACGTCACAAGGGGGAACCACAGGAGGGCGCCACCAAAACTTCTCGCCGCTAATACGGGGAAAGAGGGCGTGGTCGAGCTTATTTTTATCTAAAATTATTTATGCCTATGTATAGCTACTGTCGCTCTTCACTGCATAAAATATCGCGTAGATGGTCATTGTTAGGAACTCGTTGTCAGAAGGCACTACTCGTCACATGCTTAGTGGTTCGGAAGTTCTAAGCTATGTCTTTACGACCTAAATAACTGTGCCATGGTAAAAAAAAAAAAAAAAAAATTAAATGCGGGAATAAAAAGCTGGAGAAAGAAAAAACTATCAAGAACTCGCCGGATGTGTTGTATTCTTGCATATTCAGAGGTTCAGAACTTCGAAACAACTTTCTCCTACCAAAATGTGTACAGGCTAAAAGAAACACGTCCCAGGAACGTGAAGCGAAAAAAAAAAATGTTTTCTTTTAATGACGTGCTGAACTTGAACAATATTAGAAATCTTCTCCCATGAGTTACTTCATTCCTTAACGTGAAAAAACAATAAATACATGATTTTGTATTCTGCAGATGGCAATGATATGTACTGTCTGTGGTGTTAATTTAAATGCGATACCTCAAACAACTTAGACGAAAATAAATACCAAGTTTAGGGCATAATTGCATGTAGATACATGTTTGGACATTTCTTCGAAACTCACCTTGAATAACAATAGTCATATCTTAAGACGACACTTATCTAGGCTATACATAGATCATTCTTAAAAAGTTTAACATCTCTACCATAAATAGCTTCGGCTACATCGCGCTTCAAATCTGGCACAAACGATAATCGTCAAAAACCCGTCGTCCTTCCTCGCTCCTTCGGGAATTTATTTCTTTAAAACTAAGCATGCCAGAACATTGAAAGAAACGGCATTGTCTTTCGTAAAGAACGGAACACCACATGTAAAAGTTCGAGAAAAAAAATTACGAATGTACCTTACTACATGAATTCAAATGAAACCATCCGCCGGTCTTTCGAAGTTCGACGAACGTCGAACTTTTACCCTAAAAGTTTGAAGTTCGTCGAACTTCTGACTTTTCAGGATTCGAAAGTTCGAAACTTTTCGAATTCTATTGATAAATAAGTTCGAAAGTTCGAAAATTATCGATTTCCTTAGCATAGGAAATTCGAAAGTTCGAACAGCTTCGAACTTTTTAGTGCAAGAAATTCGAAAGTTCGAAAATCATCGATTTTTTTGGTCAGTCAAGTTCGGAAGTTCGACAAGCATCGAATTTCGCAGTGTGATAAATTCGAAAGTTCGAAAAGGATCGAATTTTTTAGCGTAATAAGTTCGACGGTTCGAAAAGCGTCGAACTTCTTAGCTTAACAAGTTCGAAAATTCGACTTCCGTCGAATTTTACGATATAGAAAATTCGCAAATGCGAAATCTTTCGAACCTTCCGAATCGCTTGATTCGATCATCGAAACTTCGATTCGAAAAAAGTTCGCGGCATCCCTAGACGAAACGTACGCACCAGACGAAAAAGGGAGCGTACGAGCGGCTTGCATGCTTTCGCATTCACAACTCATAAAGGCCCGTTCGCACTCTTGCAACCGAGCACGACCGAGAGAGGCGAGCCTCTTAAAATTTCTTAAAACGAGAGAACACACTGGCACTCTGGCGCCATCTATGCGGTGACCCTGGAACCGCATTTCACAAGAGCGAAGGTTTTGCGGGATTTCAGAGGTCAAACGTGCGTAATTCCTATAAGAAAGGCTCGTTTATAACGTTGACAAAAGTTTTTCGAGCCAGGAAAGAAAGGATAATGCGCGAGAGAAATAGAAAATATGCCGGACCGCCAAGTTTACACTGCTATCCAATAGATGGCGTCAGTGTGTTTTCTCGTTGTAAGAGATATTAAAGACCGACCTGCAGAATTGTCTTCTGCCGGGTAGAAAAGCGGTTCCCAGTTTCCTTCTCTCCATTCCCTCTCGCTCACTTCTCTCCTTCTCTCCCCACAGGAGCGGGTCTCCGAGCTACTCCCCGCAGAAAGGAGGAAGGTCTCTTCCTTACTCGAATGGAAAGGAGGAATGGAGGGAGAGTTTCCCCCTTTCTGCGTGTTCGTCGGCCTTTAAGAGGTTCCAAGGCACCAGGTTCTAAGAGGTCGCAAGAGTGTGAACGGGCCTTAAGAAGCGCTTAGGTGTACCTCGAGCTTTTTTGTAGACCGAGACCGAATAAAATAACTAAATGCATATAAAACACAATTTCACCGTGCGAGCAAGACTGGTTTAGTCGCCGAGAACGTGAGAACGACAGGGAGGAGCTTCAGTTGTTCCACCTCCAGAGGGGCTCCCTAATTTCCACAACGCCTCGGCACCTTGTGCACCTCGAGCGCTTGCACAGCTATAGCACTGGGCAAGCGTGCAGCGCGTGCTGGAGGACAGGCGTTGCAAAAGACACGCCTGCAGTTCTCAGTCTGGGTGATTCCACGTCGGTTCATGCAATGATGCTTCGGATCATAATTTAGATCGTTTTGTTCAAAATATATATGAAAGCCATGTTCTTGGGAGGAACATTCAGCTATATATGAACGCCGTAACAATTTGTTTCGCTAAGATATGAAATAGAGAAAGAAGCTCGAGGCGTGGAAATTGAGAAGATTTCACGATGCTACTTTGCACAATCGTCATTTTCTCATCGAAGCCTTCACGTCACCATAACTTTTTTTTAAAGCATTTCACAAAAGATATACAACACATACACACAATTTGAAATATCAATAAAATATTTCTATGCAAAAAAAAAAAAAAAACATGGTATAAAAACGCGTTTTAGAGACATATTCACAACTTTTTTGCAAATAAACCATTTTTCATAATACTTTACAAAACATAAAAAGTTGCGTCTTTAAACTATCTTTACGAATATGTAAAAATTATATGCCCACCTTTAATTGTCCTTTTGTTATTAACGCGGAAATGCAGCTGATTTTTCCAAATGGGGCAAGATTGGGCGTCGATATTAAAAAAAAATCTTAATCTTTTATTTTTCTTTTTAAACTCCCCTTGTCACTTTGTAGTGGTTTGGACTAACCTGTGATGGCAGAACATTGAGTAACATATGACCTCCGAACGGGAAACGCTACGACAAACCTTCACTCGGAGCGAGCCGACGTCTTCGTCATAGCGGCTTTGCCACACAGCACCAAACATTTTGAGCGTTAGTTATGGCATCACTTTATAATTTTCAAATTATTTTTTTTTAAGAAGAAGATTGTCTTCGAGCTGGAATACCATTAATTAGCTTACAATTCACAAAAACAAAACGGCCCCATGCAAATTCGCTAACTATGCCTACATAAGCTTAAAACTCACAGTTGCGCAAGCGGCCATGTATACATCCAGCTTTTCCAACAGCACTCAACTAAGTTCGGTTGGAAAAGCTACTGGCTCCACGAACAGTGAACGAATCTGACCTTTTATTCCAGCACTGCTACAAATCTCTCAAGAATGCGATTGCTTCTTCTCACAGCGTGAGTACATCAAACTCCTCTTTCCGGGACTCTGATGAAATTCTGGCTGAAGTGAGTCAAGACTTGTGTGCTGCTAGTCCGTCGGTAACCCCATTGAAGCCATGTAAAACCATAAAAGAAAAGTCGCGAAGCGTATTTGAAGAAGAAACAAGTTCAAGTGAGTCCTTCGATTAGAAGAAAGCTGTCAAGCGTTTATGACGTGAAAACCGGCGAAGACAGTTGTGAGCACTGCACGGAGTGGTTTGACGCGTTCCTGCGAACGCAAAAGGCATGCACCTCCGACCAGGAACTCAAGCGATTATACACGCTTCTGCCACCAAGCATCTCGAAGAAAGAAATATTGCGTCTGGTACCGGAAGCGACTGCCAACATGATTGATCAATTCAAGTAAACTGAAGCGTAAAGGTGGTGTATGGGCAACCCTTGATCCCTACATGGGGAAAAAGGCGAATGCCGAAGACGTGAGGGTTGCACTTGAGTACTACACACGCGACGACCTCGCATGCTCTGTTCAAAGCCCCAACAAAAGGGACGCCGTGAAAGCCATCAACGACAACAAGACGAAAGTCGTAAAAGGTTTATGGCCCACTCTATTAAGGAAGCCTACCAGCTGTTTAGGAAGGATCATCCCCATCGAGAACTAGGCATCTCCAAATTTTACTGCCTACGACCAAAATGATGACGATGCGGATGCCAATGACGTCATCAGTGACGTCACTGATGTCGTCATCAGTGACGATGACGATGCGGATGCCGATGACGTCATCAGTGACGTCACTGATGCGTAAAAAAGAGTTCCGAGCACGAGGTGTGTGCATGCATATCTTGCGTCAATTTTCAGTTGCTTTTAACGGCAATAACAAATGCCTCAAAGAAGAGATTTACTGAAGACGACCTCAAGCGCATCTACCTCTGCAGCGCTCCACAAAACGATTGCTTCCTGCGCCATTGCGAAAAGTGCCCAAAAATGCAGAGCATCTCGCTGCAGTTGCTCCATCTCGACGAAGACGAAAAGATCGGTTTCGCGTTATGGGACGCCGGCGAACTCATCAAAAAGGTTATGGACGCTTCCGCCTTCCTGCGGGAATCGGAGTCATGGAGCGAAAAATATATGAGGCATTCTTACATCCGTGACCTTCGACGAAGCCTGAAACGGGACACAGGAACCGACTTAAAGGGGCCCTGCAACAACTTTTTGACTGGTTTTTAATTTGCACCGAACCTGAGCGCACTAAACGTAGTAACTTAATGAAACTTTTCTTTTCTCAAATTTCGCTTTATTTTAAAAGTTATAGGCAAATTAGAATTACAAAAACAAGCAAAAAATAACCTGCTTCATGACGTCGTAGGTCCTGGATTGAGTGGCCGTGAACTAGAGGAGGGGTAGTGAGTTCATCAAGCGCTCACGGCTGCCGCGCTCCGTGTCGACGGCTCGAGAGGGCGCCACTAAAGCATGTGTTGGATAGGCTGTATGAAGCGGGCGGCCAGGGCGGCTCGCAATGCATTTGCTGCGCGATTAAAGACTACTTCGGCATAACACTTGATTGACCACAAACGACAGACAAACAAGGGGTAAAGATCAGTTCAGAACGGGAGCCACTTCGTGCTGCCAAACCGCCAAATGGCCAAATCGCCAGCAGGGCCCGCGCCGAAGGCCTTCGGAACGCTCGGAACCGCTCGGATCCTCGAGCCGGTATACGACCGCAGCGCCGCCGCGTACATCCGGGACCTTTCCGTTTCGGCGCCTAATCCCACTACTCCTTTCTAGTATCCGCCGTTTTTTCCGCCGCTTGGTGGCGGGTATGTCGACGGGTCATTTCTTGTTTCCGTACTTCATAAACTGCATTTGTTTCTTTTCTGATCTAAAATACTAAACAAAAACTACTTTCATACACAACTGAAACGGTTCGCAACACTTATATTTTGTATCTCGACTAAAAAAAAAAAAGCTTTTAGCGGCTCTGACCAGTACTAAGGTCAGGACCAGGGTGTAAGATAGACAGGTGGGGAAACTGCCCATACAGGCCTACAGCAATGTCGTGACCGGATTGTGTACTCGTCTGCTTGCGGGTACCCCCGATTTGCGACAGATGGCGCTGCGGCGAGAAGAAAAAAAATCTCCGTCGGTTTAGCCGGTCGCCACCGGTCGCCCACCTGGAGTGAGAGTTCGCGGTGCTCCACATAGATGGCGCCACAAAAAAAAGAGAAACCCGAAAGGGACACAATCCGGTCGCTCATTTGGCTCTCGTTTCCCCACCTGTCTATCTTACACCCTGGTCAGGACCTAAGACGTCACATATCGCGCGCTTTCGGCAACGCGGGTCGCCCTCGTAGGTGGAGGAAGTTTCCGCGTCGTCCGGTTAAAATATGACGCACTGATATTTAGTTACTCTCTCCGGGCCCGCTGGCTTGCCCGAACCCCAAGAGACGTGGAAACCGCAAAAAAGGTAGACGCTTAAATATGATTGCAGGGCCCCTTTAACAACCAATGCAGTGATGTTCCACTTCGATTTTGCGGAAAATTGGGCAGTAATCTTCCCAACCGAAGTGCAGAGTTTTCACTGGAAAAAAATTCAACTGTCTCTCTTCACATGTGTGGTTACGTCCACGCAAGGCACGTAAAGCTTTGCCGTTGTCAACGATGACATGACACATGACACAGCTCACGCTCTTCTAGCCATAGAGGCCATAAAAGAGTATGTTGATGAACAAAGCCCAGTCTTTTCTGAAATAATTTTTGTATCAGACGGAGCGGCGGCGCATTTCAAGAATCGCTTCCAATTGCACGAACTGTCTCGGAAGCCGTACTTTTCGGCAAGATGGATCTTTTCAGTCACTGGACAGGGAAAACGCGCTTGCTGATGGAGTAGATGGTGTTCTCAAACACCACGCAACGCTCACCAACTTGAGATCTTCGCTCAACTCAATGACTGTCACTGCTAAAGACTTTGTGGAAGTGCTACGTGAAAAAGTAACAAATGTCTGCTTGTTCCACCTGTCTGCGGAACGGGTTCGAGAGTTTCGTGCGGTGAAGCAAGCAGAGTGGACCACCGTAAAACCTGTGAGAGGAATCCAGGCATCTCATCCGTGGAAGTCATCATATGCCGAGAGGCCGGATGTATACATGGCCACTTGCGCAACTGAGAGTTTTAAGCTTATGTATGCATAGTTAGCGAATTTGCAGAGTGGGGCTGTTTCGTTTTTGTGAATTGTAAGCTAATTAATGGGTTTCCAGCTCAAAGTACCCCCGTTTCGCGTCAGTGATACTCACCCCTTATGAAAAAAAGAATTCGAAAGATATGAAATGCATGCCATAACTAACGCTCAAAATGTTTGTTGCTGTGCGGCAAAGCCGCGATGACGAAGGCGTTGGCTCGCTCCGAGTGAATGTTTGTCGTAGCTTTTCCCTTTGGGGGTCATATGTTACTCAATGTTTTGCCATCCCAAGTTAGTTCAAGTCACTGAAAAGTGCCAAGGGGAGTTTAAAGAAAATAAAAGATGAAGTTTTTTTAAATATCGACGCTCAATCTTGCCACATTTTGAGAAATCAGCTGCATTTTCGCGTTAATAACAAAAAGACAATTAAGTGTGGGCATATTATATTTATATATTCGTAAAGACTATTTAAAGACGCGCATTTTGATATGCTTTGTGAAGTAGTATGAAAGATGGTTTATATGCAAAAATATTTGTGAATATGTCTCTAAAACCCGTTTTTATGCCATGTTTGATAATTTTGTTTGCATAAAATTATTTTATTGATATTTCTAATTTGTTTGTGTATATGTCGTATATATTTTGTAAAATGTATTAAAAAAGTTATGGTGAATTGAAAGCTTCAATGAGAAAATGACGACTGCGCAAAGTAGCATCGTGAAAACTTCTCAATTTCCACCGCCCCGAGCTTCTCTAATTTATATCTCAGCGAAAACAAATGTTACGGCGTTCATAACTCAATGTTCCTCCCAAGAACATGGCTTTCATACATAATTGTCACAAAAATATCAAAAATATGACCCGGACCATCATTGCACGAACTGACGTAAAACCACCCTTCTGTCAGTGACAGTTTGTTGTTAGATAATTTTTGAATGTGTCTCTTAAACGTGTTCACTCTACGTGTTTCTTATCTATTTGTGCGTAGAAATCTCGTATTATTATTTTCAATATTCCGCGCGCACGTGGTCAACCTTTTATAAAATGAATATAACAAAATCATTACCATGTGCGTGCTTCGGTGTGAAATAGACGGCTGTGCAAAGTACCGTAGTGAAAGCATTAGAGGGATGCTGAACCAAACATTTCAGTGTCTATAATAAGTGGCGCACTGTCTTTCCACGAGTCAGCAGCCGCCGGTGTGCGCGAGCACACACAACGAAATTGACGTCATCATATCCCTCATTCAAGCTTATTAAGCGTAAATGGGGGATATGATCACGTCAAGTTCGTTGCTTGTGCTCGAGCACACCGGCGGCTGTTGAAACCGGCGACCGAAACAAAGTGTACGACACGAATTTAGTACGTTTTAGAACTTACTGGCTTAGTTGCTCTCTTGGAATTTTGCATGATATCTGCGCCAATTGGTTTTCTTGCTGAAAACAATGAAGATACGTGTCAGTATATAAGGTGCTCGCAACATCAATTTTTTTCTGCGTTAAATTTGCTTATTCAAATTAGTATTTATTCTCTTTCCTCGTTGGCGGGTTTCAGTCAAAAAATACAGAAGAAAAATTTATACTGAAAAATATGAAAATCAAAAGTAATAAGGGCATAAATTATATTTGCATAAAAAAACGCTCGAAAACGTTGTTTAATGACTTGTATTATTCGCACCCGGAAAAAAAAAAGGCACAAAAAAAGAACTAATATTAATCGGTCCAAAAGTATGTTCACTTTGTTTGTCCGATCAATAACGACGTTTAGTGAAGATGACAGGTAGAGTTGCCCTATACAGCTTGCTTAATGATACTTATCTTGTTCGGTTGTTTTTAAGTGACTGAAGTTTAGACTGTTAGGTTAAAATCCCAATGAGTGACCATAACTTCAATGCATGCGTAAGCTACCGCATTTCTTTGGGGGATTGAGCCAGAGCCAGTTTATACTGAGATAGTTTGGCCTTCTTAAGCAGCGTAGTCTGACAACCGGGGGAGGGCTTCTTCCGTCCGCCATTTTGTGGCTCTCACTCGTACGAACTCTATGCGATTTTCAGGAATAAACAGACAAAAAGTAACGCCATTTTGTGTTATCGCGAAATTCGCTGGTTCTAGCGGGCAACAAGCTCCGTCCATTTTCCAAACTCTCTCAGTATAAACGGCTCTGGATTGAGGTATCTGCGTTTTTTTGTTCAGTCTCATTTATATTGTGATAGCTGCGTTGATGGACTAGCATTTTTCGAGACAGGCGTATACTTACGAGACCATAGCGGGTGACAGCCTAAAAACCCAGCATAAACTCCGCCTTTAGCATGCGCTTCTTGCCCTCCGTCGTGCTTGGACCGCGCATGCGCCGAAGCGTCACCCAAGGCAGAAAGCTCGCGTGGGGAGCGTGTCATCTACTACATCTTGAGACTGGCACCGACCATACACAATAAAATAAACTAGCAATATTAAGGTAAAACAAAATAAATCTAGAGTTGTTCGTCTCTGATATTTCTATTTCCAGGGACCTTTAATTAATTTCAAAGTCCTATAATGCAGTAAATGCAGTGTTTGGGAGCGATTGTTTCAGTTGTTGGGTAAACATTAAACAGTCGTTCGGGTAGTAAAGAATATATTTTCTTTTTATTAATTTTGGGGGAACTGAATGTGTGTGTCACGTGTGACAAGGGAGGGGGCGGGGGAAGGAAGGCAACTGCGGAGAGGAAGAGGGCACTGTAGGACGGTGGGGAGAGGGTTTGGAGGAGGGAGACGGAAGGGAGGAGAGAGGAATGGAGAAACTGAATTGGTGCCTCGCATGACCAAGGAAGGGGGAGGGAGGGAAAGGAAGGGTGGGGGAAAGGGCACCAGAGGAAGATGAGCGAGAGACTAGGAAAGAGAGGGGGAGGGAGGGAGAGGTAGGGAATGGGAGGTAGGTGGAGAGGGAGTGGGGAAGGGGGATGGGGAAAGAAAGAAAGGGGAGGGGAGAAGAGGGATGGGGGGAAGGAATCGGTGTCAGCTGGTGTATATTTCCCCGCTAATTTAGCGCAGAAACTAAATTTTCGCATAGGTCACCTGACGTCGAATTCCCCGCTAAATTTAGCGGGGAAACTGAATTGGTGCTCATGTCTCAAGACGCGAATTTTCCCGCTAAATGTAGCAGGAAAACTGAATCGAAGTATAGGTCACGGCACGTCAATAGACTTCTTCCAAAATCGAAGCGCCCCATCGCGGCGGAATACCACGCAGTGCACTCTGGGAACTAGTTGGCCACTCAGTTTCGGTTTCGTTTGAGCATCTTCATTTCATGCCATCACGCCGTGACCAAATGCGCTGCTTGCGTTTTCGATTATCTAATTTTTCACGAATGTACAATACACTCACTTTCGAGCGATACAAAACGAAGGCCGGGGCATTTTCCTTGGTTCCCGAAACACCGGATATTGTACGTGCGTATGCAAACGTAGTACGACGTGTCGTTCACCTCACCCCACGAGTGCATCTTTGAGCTCAATTTCAATAATCCCGTCAGATACCAGTGAACAACAACTGAAATTGGTCACCTTGAGCCTTAGACGTATTTTGTTTGCCAAATGTCCGCTTCTTGTTACTTCATTGGGCCAAAAGCAAGCCACATCCTCGCAGGAGTATCAAAGTTGAACCCAGCTTTGACGCATGAACTTTTAAGGAAACGCAATAAATTCGACCTCGCTACTTCACAAACGTTACTATGATGTCTTCCTCGGGTCATCATATATATCCCACTCAAATTTTATGATGATAGGAGATTAAGTTTTCGCAAACGCTGAGATCGGCTAGTTACGACGGAGGCCCTAACAAGCGTCCACTACTCCTCGCTAAGCCTTTTTGGACGAGCTTTTACTGACGCCCAAGATCTTTGTCTGAACTGTATGTCTGAAATTATCTCGGCATACTCAGTCAGGAAGAAACCAAACATATAACAAATATTATGACCATTAGCAACCGTCAAATGCGCTTTGAATAATTTCGTTCGTTTGGCGCACCGCAAAGAGGTTCACGCCGATCCGGCGCACTTCCGGCGAACGGTGCGACATTCTTCACATAAATGATCGACTTTTGCTTTCTTAAAACGGTTTGCATGTGCGCAGGTGCCTATATGGTTGCAGGATAGCTTCATGCGCATACGCGATGTTGAATATTATAGTGGAATGCAAGCGGGTGGGGACTTCGCTTCGCGCAGTGCTGCGGGTCAGTACAGATAAGAGATAAGAAGTGTGTTCATTGGAGCTTTTCAATGGCGCCTCCGAGTTTTACTTCGCATACTCAGGCGTATTAAAAAAAAACAGTAATTGCAAAAAGTTATATTTCGTCTATGGACGCACAAAACAAACTTACTTCCTGATCAGCACCACTAATGTAAAGGTGCGAGCTCGATGTATGTATACCTATTGGTTGTCACAGCTTGTTGACTCGTACACAAGCAAGATTTCGAGCTTCGCAGCGTCGAGATTCCCAGCACTGGCTGGTTCACATCTGGAAACGCTAACAGAAAGGCTCGAGTACAAAAATAAACAAGCATGTGTTAAGACAAGCTATACGGCTCGGACTTGTGCTAAAGCTTCGAGGTCTGGCCATTTAGGTTAGTTTAGAGACCAAAAATGATGCTCTCGGGACCAGAAAACATGAGATACGCTCTGTGTATAATCACTTGTCGACGTGTCGATCGAAACCAAAACCGTGCCACTCTCCTCCCTGGCCAACTAGTTCCCAGAGTGCAACGCACGCAGTGTTGCATGCAGGGGTTTATGGAAGTAGTCTATTTCCCCACTTGTTGTGTAAATATATAACGTGACGTTAGGTAACGTCAGAGGTGAGCAAAATACTTCCAAAATGCTTTTTAAATACAAATACAAGATACTTCGACAGAAATGTATTAAATTGCAAATTCAATTGCACTTTTCAGAAAAGTATTTCAATAAAAATATAACGAGAGTATTTGATTTTCTTAAAATACTTTTTGAACGACATTTTGTTTTAAGAAACTGACATCTTAGACCTGTATTTAACACAGGTAATAAGCTATGCCCAAATGAAAAAGGGAGTATATAGTATGTACTAAGAATCAATTGCTTAGAAAGAATGTTGCGGAACTAAAAACAATATTTGTCATAACTTCGAAGGTGTAGGCGACAAACAAAAAAACAATGTATTCAGTGTAAAGTTAATTTCAAATGCTGAGTTGATGCATAGAAACATTTTCAAACAGCATATCGTTTATTCGACATGTTTAAAAAATTAAATCACCTAACCAGAAAGTCAATCTTTGTACTCATTTCATTGATTCCTTGTTTTACTCTTCCTTTTTTCTTCAATGTTATTCCGCGCAAAGCGCAGCACGTTTCATGCTCTTCGCATATGACTCCCTTCGCGAAGAGTGCCCACTATCACATTCGATTGCGAAATGCAGTGCTCAAAATTATATTTGGGGCTGTACCTAAAATACATGCACTTAAAATAGTAAATTTTAAGTATTTAAATGCAGCTGACAAATGCGTTCCCCAATATGTACTTAAATACCAAATACAAAATGCTCAAATTATTTTACGTACGTATTTGAAATACCTAAATTTGAAATACTAGCCCATCCCTGGGTCACGTGATGGCAATTTTTCCGCTAAATTTAGGAGAAAGTGCACGAACGGACTCTATTCT
The DNA here is from genome assembly GCA_013358835.2 of Ixodes persulcatus. NCBI lineage: Eukaryota > Metazoa > Arthropoda > Arachnida > Ixodida > Ixodidae > Ixodes > Ixodes persulcatus. Next base: position 47,733 of record JABSTQ010009334.1, read on the forward strand.
AGGATTGCGGTGTTCCCCAAAAAGCATTTTGATGCTTTAAAAAATCTACAGTGGTCGCGAAATGTTCATTTTAAATTAAGAAGCTTTTGAACTAAATAAATCTTCAGCCGAGTGGTTCCAGTGCGCCTCCTTGGAGATCAATAAAACTTTGGTTGGGGCTAGTTGATACATATCAATTTAAAGTTTAAAAGGCGCGAACTGAAACAGGACGGAAAAAGACGCACCTACGACAAGGACAAACGCCAACTTCCAACTGATTTAATGTAACACCAAACTTCGTCAAACGGTCGATCATTATCACCAACAGACATTCCTAAACAACAAGATTAAAGTTTATACCACTAAACACACGCAGCCATCAAGAAACACATCTTTTTTGTTCAGCTGATAAAGGGATGGAATGGTACCGCATTTGTCAGCCGCTTTTTTTAACTGAAAGCTTCCGATTATTTCCCTTTCCATCTTCTAATTCCCCCTCTTAAAGGTGCCATGAAACGAATTGTGGGCTGGGATAAATTAATTTAGGTTGGGATTTTACTACTCGCGTATCGTTTAGTTGACCAAAAGAAAGAAGGCAGAGAGGCAAAAGCCTGCTTTTCGGTACAAAAAATTGAAAACACAATGAACTATTTTGTACCTCCTTTCCTTCGAAAGCTCTCCGCTTTTTCACTGTGATACATCCGCGGTACCCAAAGCGCGTCACCCGGACCAAACGCACATCACTCGACACCGGAGCTCACTTACTCCCTTCACCCCTAAGCTGAGAGTGCGGTGGAAGCTATGCGCTTGTCGGACCAATCAGCCGCCTCCCTTTCATCCCCTGAACTCATTCTCTGCTCGTGGGTATGCGTGAAAGAGCGTGGTCACATGGCAAAGTGTGGCTGGCCCAACGAGCACGGGGCTTCCGCAGCACTGTCAGCTTAGGGATAAGCCGGGATAAGCTTTTGGCTTGTGCGGACCCCAAGATGGCAGTGGGTGAGGGGGAGATGGGAAGAGTGACAGGAAAATTTTACCCTGGTTGAAAAACATTTTGCATGTCGGCTAACACTGGTTCACACCCGCATCGTTTGCAGGCAAGATGCCCACCGTAATTATTGCATACAGCAAGCTTGTTTTCCCACGCTCTTTTATTACAACATCGGCCCGTCTGACCGATGCATCCTTTGCCGCAACTGACCGAGAGCGACAAGACCAGTTTTTAAAAGCTTGGTCTGCTGGGCAAGCTGGTAATGGACATTCATATTAAAAATAGCGCAAAAAAGACGGGGCAAAAAGACGAAGAAGCACACAGGACAAGCGCTTGTCCTGTGTGCTTCTTCGTCTTTTTGTCCCGTCTTTTTTGCGCTATTTTAAATATGAATGACCAGTTTTTAAATTTCTTGCGACGTCTTAGGACCAGTGACGTAGCAGCACATCCGGACCTAAGACGTCACGAGAGGCTTAAAAACCGGTCTCGTCTCTCTCGGTCGTACTCGGTTGCAAGTGCGTGAACGGGCCTTTAGTCACGCATTCGGTATATCTTGTTACATGATTTTTTTAGCACGAAACAAACTTTTGTTTTGACATCACGGAGCAAATCTTTGAAAGTTTGCACGGGGCTGAGAGCATCACATTAACCCCGTGCCTAGCAGCTATCTTTTTAAATTGTGAGAAACCTTTTGCAAATATGGAACCACCTGCACTGGCATCTTGTTTATGAGAAGAGGGAAAGAGAAATAATCGGGAAGCTCTCTGTGTAAAAAAGAAAAAAAAAAACGGCTGACAAATGCAAGCATGCCATCTCTTTATCTGCTGAACAAAGAAATGTTTCTTGATGGCTGCGTGTGATTAGTGATAGGAACTTTTATCTTGTTGCTGAGGGGTGTCTATTGGTGATGGTGTTCGACAGTTTGACGATGTTTGGTGTTATATTAAATCAGTTGGAAGTTGGCGATTCTCCTTGTCGTGCGTTTGTCTTTTTTCGCCTTGTTTCAGTTCGCGCCTGTTAAAAGCACAGAATAAGCGAAAACTAAAAGAAAAAGTCGAGTTTAGTTTTTTTGTTATTTGAAAGTTTTTTTTCTGCACATTTTTCATTGTTACACTAGTTCTTAGAAAGTCATATTTAAAGCTGAAAAACACTTTTTTCCAAAATCAAGTAGCGGGTGACCACGCCCCCTTTTTGGATACGCTCTTTGCTTATCAATAAAATTTCGAACATAAAAATTCAACACTAGATCTAAAAGCATGTCCGCAATGAGCTACATTTTAAAAATTATCTGGAAACAATTGCGTTGCTCTTTTTTAACCAAGGCAATCCCAAGACGCTGTGCACGTTTTCCCCGCGGGTGTACTTTGAAGCGCCTGTGTTTTTGAACAACAAATTGGCGACATTGGATGCTCTGCTTCCAGTCAGTGGTGGTAGCATCGCACGAGCCAATATTTTGAAGTCCTGTAAAGTGAACCCTGGATGGAGCACCATGAAGTGGCCGAGAAAAGCTGACCGCACTCGAATATACTTTGCGGACCGAGCGACACTACAATTCACGAAAGAGGCCTAAGCGAGGCGATAAGCCGAAAAGCGAAGACATGACCCTAACAATGACTACCAAGCTGGCGACTAATAAAGGTATGACTCTGAGGGTGCTGGTGCCAATACCACTTTGTTATTTACCTGTGTTTTTACTTTACACTCAATTATCTCAAAACAGTGTTTTTTCAGAACGTGGGTACCATTATTTCCTTAAACTGTCATTACAGAGGGATGATTCGTTATTCATACCAACTACATAGGTGTTGAAAAGTACACAACTAGAATTAAAAATAGGCACCTAACAGTTTTTGTGTTGCACATTTTTTAGTACACTAAGAAAGCTAAAATTTTAGTACTAAAAAAAATTCTAAAAAATTATAGTTTTAATTGGTTTAAATAATTATAGTTCAGTGAAAAATACACAAAAGTTTGGACAAAATGTTATATATACACATATGTATATACACAGGGTGTTTTTTTAAGCTTTACAGATTTGTTTAAATAAAGCCGTGAATGTTACACCTATGCGGTTTGTGCAGGTGAGTTACACGGCCAGGGGGATATTATGTGGGTGGCTAATATTTGCGATAAGTCGGCTAATTCATTAAAATTCGTCGATTAACTTTTTAATTGGTAAAAATAGACAGATTGTTCCAATTAGAAACTTACTGAGCGTCATCGAAAACCACTAAATCAACTCTTTTTAGAACGACTTGAAGCTCGTGGGAAACTCGGAGACGCGCCAACGTTACCACTCGTGAGACAGGCGCAAAGCTAGCAGTGGCGGAACGCGATAATTATCTAATCATCCGCGTTCCGCCAATGCTGGCTTCGCGCCTTCTTCAGAAGTGGTAACTTTGGCGCGGCCCTGAGTTTCCCACGAGCTTCAAGTCGTTCTAAAAAGAGTTGATTTAGTGGTTTTCGATGACGCTCTCTAAGTTTCTAATTGGAACAATCTGTCTATTTTTACTAATTAAAAAGTTAATTGACGAATTTTAATTAATTAGCCGACTTATCGCAAAAGAGTAGCCACCCACATTATGTCCCCCTGGCCGTATAACTCAGCTGCACAAACCGCTTAAGGTTAACTTTCAGGGCTTTGTTTAAAGAAATCTGTAAAGCTTAAAAAAAAAAAAAAAAACAACAACTGTGTATTTATGACAAGGATAGTCCTATTAGTTACCGAGAAAAAATGTTCCTCAACATGGTCTAAAGTGTGTGGGGAGTAAGGACTTACCCTGTGCCCTTAACCTTTTAGTCAGTGTTCAAAATTGTGCTCCGTTTGTTCCATGAAAGTATTGTAACAGTAATGAAAATAGGTAGTATGCCAGGAATAAAGTCATCGTTATCACGTACGAGTTTTGTTGTCTTGTTATGTGAGGAGTCTACATATTGGAAGCATCCAGTTTACAGTAAATTGCAGGCCATGCAGAAAACAAAATACTACTATGCGGGAAATTTATACGACAGACGATCTATCTTTCGTGTAATCGCACCATCTGTAAAATCAAAAAGTAGCACGCTATTTTTTTAGACTGAGGGTTTTAGTCTGTTTCAAATATATAGCTTGTACATGAGGCAATCGCGGTATGCTGGTGGCTATTCTTGTTTGTTTTTCGCCGAGGAAAAGGGAATCGGTGGTACGAAATGCATGTTGATGGAGGGACGCACTGAGTAGCAAGCCATGTAGCTATATACGATTTACGTAAACACTACCCCCACTGCACACAGTCACTGTGCCGGGAAGGGTAGCAAAACCTGACAGTCGAGAGCTTTGCAAAAAAACAATATCGGTTAATTAACAACAGGAGCCTGCACTGTATTGTCATTGGCGTTCCAATCGTAGTCGCAAGGTGGATTCGTTATGTTTTAATGTCCAATGCAGCCTGAAATTAAACTGAATTTTTAAGCAACCACATCCGCAACGGCTTTGCAATTGCGGTTCGAGCTCCAGCGCGAATGCAGCCTTATCGTCAAATTAATATTTTGTCGTGTGAATGTTTATAAAGCAACTGATCCGCTCAATGCTTACGAATTCTTCTTCTTCTCAGGCACGAGGGAAACGAAAGAGCGGTTGCCCAAATACCCGGTAGCATCGCTCAGGTCATCGCCTATATTAATTTGTTGTATTAATGTTGTTGTCTGGTGATCTATTTTTCCGCGGGTTCTCGCCGAGAACTTGAAGATAAAGTGCCATCATAGATTTCTAATTTGTGTGGCATATATCATAAACTCCGAAGAGGCAGGGGCGTCCCATCTATTCAACCTGGTGTCTGGAGGGAGCTCTTTCAAGTTCAGGTTTGCAATGCCCCAGTGCCTTCATACACACAAGCGCTTGTGCTTGAGTAACGACATCTAAGCCATTTTTCCGCGCAATCGTTTTTTTTTAATGTGTATTGATGTGCGCGCTATTCGTTGTAACTCGGCTAGAGCGCGTAGCCTTGGCTAATGCTTAGACGCCTTTTTACTATTTTGCCGGCTAGGTCACGCCATAGCCTCCTCTATACTGACAAAGCCTGGCAGATCGCCACGAGACGCGGCCGCCGAAAGTGAAAAAAATAACGCGGCAGAAAAAGAGTCTAGGGGCTTTACAAGAGTCATGTAACGGGCGCCCCGCTGCGGCGAGACGCCGAAACACAAATCTCCCGAGCGATGGAATGTCCACTCGTGCTCCTCGCGTTCCTCGCGCGTCCTCGCCGCTGCAAAAGCTCTGCGCTCACTACCAGCTTCCCCGCGAAAGGCTTTGTGCTGGATCTCCCCGCTCCAAATCCGCGACCGGGCGCTCTATGGATTCGTCGCCGAACTGCCAGGATTTGTGAGCATAGATGAGGCTATGGTCACGCGCTGAGTGGGCGAGTGAGTCACACGCTGGCTCCCTCCGTGCAACAAAGGATGTCTTCATTCTGAGACAGACAGACATGTAGACACCCTGGCCCGAGTCCCACTAGAGCAACAAACAAACAAAAATTAGTCTGTCTTAATGGGCGTCTGGCGACTCAGCTGAACTGTACTCAGCTTCAGCTGTAGATGAGAAGTTTAGCCAGTGCAGTACAACCAATAGCCTAGGGTCTTAAAGGTGCACCACGGATTAGTGACACACGACCGCACGCCGGTGCGATGCTCATCCAGATCGAAACGGGAAGGGGTGTGGATCGAACCCAGGATCTCTGGGTTCTGCAGCGCGAGCTTTCTCTCCACGTGCTCCGAACTGGTGTGTGCTAGCCAGGGGCTTTATGCTAGTCAAAGCCCCTTCATGTTTTAAAAGTAGCGCAAGGTGCGTCGATCCAAAAGGCACGTGCAACGTGCAGCCCTCGGGAAGATCATGGCGGCACAGTGCAGCACTGAGCTATATTTCAGACGCCATGTTCTTCCTAGAAGTGGCGCGCGGCACGTGTCTTGAGCATTTACTCAACAATGAATGGCGCCACTTTTCCCAGGATAGAGGGGCTTTACGCTAGCCTACTAAGTCACCGATCCCCCGGAGCGACAAACAGAAACAAGTGACACCGGCAAGCCTCAAGCACCTGCAACGTGCACGTCAAGGTACCTTGGGCAGGATTGCACAGGAGTGCAATGCCTCGGTAAGGTGCATGGGCTAGAAGGGGAGCTGTGACAATCGCTCGCTTTGTCAAGCGGGAGAAAATGGCAAGGCTGTTCAACACGCAGCGTTAGCATCGATGTGCTCGCAGCAGCGCCACCACTGTACTCCGCCGCACTGTGAACACTAAAAAAGAAGAGAATGTCTTCACCTTTGGTCCCAATCGTGAAGTGCCTCATAATGAATCTTTCCTTGTTAGCCATAAAAAATTGGGCACGACTCATTGAGCTCGACGCAAATGAAGACAGGCTGCAGTGGTGGGCGTGTGAAGCCCCTCGGTGTGCTTCTTCTTTCACCTTCCCTGTAGTGCAAAGTGGCTCTGCTATCCACTTATCGATGGCCCTCCGGCCCGCTATAACCCACCACAGCTTCGCATGCTGAATCACTGAGTCACTTTCGCCAGCGCGATCGCAACACCCTCCCCCATCTAGCCCACCATAGTCTCGGTGCCCCGTGAGGTAAACACAAACGAAGTCAAGCCTGCCAAAAAGAAAATATATAAGTATAGGAAGTATTCACTGGCGGCCATATCTGTGTGCGTGGTTGCTGAGCGCGTGCTGACGGCGAGCTTCCACAGTTGTTTTGCAACGTGCATTCCACACCATCAAGATTGCCGGTCTTAGCAGCCTATTCATGTAAGCTCATTCTGAGCATGCGCGCTAAACATCGCCCTCAAATATGGCGTCCAGTGAATGCCCCTATATTGTATTTGCGAGCATGCTGCACGTGCTTAATGCTTGTCGGTGTCAGTTGTGTCTGTTTGTCGCTCTAGTGGGACTTGAACCTAATAGTTCAAGTTACGGTTGTGTCGGAGATGAAGAACTGCGAGTGACGCTTCCAGTGGGTTGTATTCGCCCCTTTTTTTTATTTGGCAACAAACTCAGTGGCGCCATCTATTGTATAGCCGCGGCACAATTCCGGTTCACGTATATTTCCTATTTTTTTACTCGTCATTATTTTATTATAAGAGTGAATTAAGTCTGATATTGCTATAAGTGGCCATTTCCAAAAGATAGAGTTTATGTTTCATTTCACAAATACTGCGAAACCCACCGTCCAGTTCAGACTGTGGACGAAAGTTAGTGGCGTCGCGCATGCGCAACGCCGCTAACTTTCGCTTACAATAAAGTAACTGGCTCTGTATGGCGACCATAGAGGGAGGTTAGCGCTACTTTCCCACGATGATCATGGGAAAGTAGCGCCAACCTCCCTGTATGGTCGCCATTTTGGTTCATGAAATAAGCAATTTATTCTTGACGCTCCATTCTTTGTGAGCCGATCTAAACAGAAAGAGAGAAGGCGTCGTCTCAATTGTTGAGACAACGCCTTCTGTCTTTCTGTTCCTGTCCCTTCCACTTTTGGTTCTTCTAGTTCTCCACCCAGTCTCAGGTGGTTAAAGGACACATGCAAAGAAAAAAAACATTTTTTTTAAACAGTTTAGATGGAAAAAGGATATCATAAAACGATTTTACAACGAAGAAAAAAAATTTTTAGAGCTATATTTACGGCGCTATCGAATTTGTAGTTGGCGCCCGCGGGCGCCGCGGAAAAGTGGCCCTTATTTATCACGTGACGGGCCCATATTTGTCACGTGGTGCTCGCGCTCTTTCGGAAGCTTCCTATGGCCTCTAAAAGTAACTTGTTCATCTTTGTTTGAAGTATAACAAAAAACTAAGATGAATAAGTAACTTTTAGAGCCCAAAGGAAACTCCTGAAAAAGCGCAAGCAGACGTGATCGACCTGTGCGCCGGTCAGATGACGGCGGCGGCGCCCCGAACCAGACAAACTTGTGCGGCGGCGGCGACGGCGGCGTGGAGAAACGCGTTGAAGCGGCGTTCGCACAACGCTCAGCGTGCGGCGGCGGCGTCGCTTTGCGGCTCGGCGACGCAGGGCGGCGGCGCGCGGGCCTACCACGTGACCAGCGGCGGCTCCAGCGGGCGCCAACTGCAAATTTGTATAGCGCCGTAAATATAGCTCTAAAAATTTTTTTTCTTCGTTGTAAAATCGTTTTATTATATCGTTTTTCCATCTAAGCTGTTTAAAAAAACTGTTTTTTTTCTTTGCATGTGTCCTTTAAAGAAAATGGTAAAAAGACAAAGAAGTAACGCCATTTTGTGTTATCGCGAAATCCGATGGTTCTAGTGGGCAACAAGCTCCGCTCATTGGCCAAGCTCTCTCAGTATAAACAACTCTGCCTCACTACCACGGTGGAAGAAATACAATTAGGTGATGACTCTGACCGCTCTTCCCACGGGGAGCGAGCGACCAGATCGTGTTCGGAGCTAGCCTCGAACCAGGAGTAGTTCCGCGCGGCCGCCGGCGGCGCTGAGCTATGAGCACCGTTAGAGTTCCTGTATCTACCTTTCCAAAAACGAGCTTGTGGCCGGTGCCATTTTGGGCGTTCGTGCGTATGGCGCGTGCTTTGCTCGCTTTCCGAAGCGACGACCACGCACGTGCTGGGCTGTGAAGATCGCACGCTGGACTGTGATTTTGTAAACATTAGAAAGGTCTATAGACCTTTTTCGCATAACCTCAAACCAGCCAGTAACTGACGTACCCTCGACCTGGTGCATTTTTGGATTGCCCGCTGACACAGGGTATGCAACCGCCAAGGGTATGGGCGAAAAGGCTTAAAAACGGACGTCGTGCATGAGGTAGTTCCGAGCGCTCCTTTTTACCGTGCTACAATTTCCGAAAATCTACGGTTGTCTGGTTACCACTGCGTGGTCGTCGGACGGATAAATAATTTTAAAAAGCATAAGAACAATAGCAGAAAGTGTGCCATGAGCACAAGCAGCTGCAGCGCGAGTGTGGCTGCAATGTTATCGAGTTTCGCATTTTCCCCAAGAATCCTTATTTATGAAGTCAGTCGATTGCGAGCTTGAATCGCGAGAGATTCGTATCAGACTCAACGCCACGTTTAAGCTCACGACCACTTCGTTTACGACAAGAGGACCGATTTTAATTCCCGGTGCAGGTGGTCTAATTAGGTTATCACGGCAAGCCCCATGGTATGTGAAAGGTATGAAAAAGTCTACATGCCACCACTCAAAATGGAGCTATCAAATGCCGAGAGCTTACCTGCATAGACTACATTAAACTGCTCATATATACTTCGCTGTGGAAACTCAATCAAAACACCCCACCGTCTTCGTCGTCGTTCTCTCGAGGAGGCAAGGTGGCAAGGTGATGGCCTGTAGGTAGCCAGCTGGATTCAACCGGACAAGCTCCAACCAAGTTATTGAGCCCACCATAGCCAAGTCTAGCCAAGTTCCCCCCATACCCACACCGTTGCCTACCCAGATAGCTGTGCTGCCAGAACTAGCCGGTATTTCTTTTTCTAAACCGCTGGACGGCGTCGTCGGCGCCGCAATTCTCAAGATGGCGGCGCCGTTAAAGAAAAGGTCTATTAGCCCCGTGCGCGACCGAAAGCGTCGCTGTGGTCGGCCTTCCACGATTGGCCGAACGCTGACTATGACGTCGGAAAGGGGATTTTCATCGACGGAAATAAGAGGAATGAAAGAACTTTAATTTTGACGGTGTTGGCAGTGTTCCTTTGAGAGCGCAATGATTTCAAGCTTCCACCATGCTAATAACAAACACCATCAAACTTGTTGTTTGCAAGGTAATGACGTCACAAAGGGGAACCACAGGAGGGCGCCACCAAAACTTCTCGCCGCTAATAGGCTCCCTACTGGAGCCAGAGTTGCGCGTTTGATTCCACATGCCGCGTGCCGCCCTCGCCGCTATTCGCCGAGATCCAATCACGTGAGGAGCCGTATCAAGTGTCGTGCAGCAAAGTAGACGTTGCACGCGCCCCGGCGTACGTTCCCAGGCTTTTGAGCCCGCCGCGCGCCTCGAACGCGCGGCGCTGCTATTCGCCGAATTCAGTCACGTGAGGAGCTGGATCCACATGCCATGCGTGAACGCGCAACTCTGGCTCCCGTAGGGAGCCTATTAGCCCCGAGAGCGAACACAAGCGTCGCTATGGTCGGCCTTCCACGATTGGCCGAACGCTGACTATGACGTAAGAAAGGGGATTATCATCGACGGAAATAAGAGGAATGAAAGAACTTTAATTTTGACGGTGTTGGCAGTGTTCCTTTAAGAGCGCAATGATTTCAAGCTTCCACCATGCTATTTACAAACACCATCGAACTTGTTGTTTGCAAGGTAATGACGTAACAAGGGGGAACCATAAGAGGGCGCCACCACAACTTCTCGCCGCTAATACAGGAACTCTAAGCACCGTGGGTATGAGGTCCCTCCTCGGCGGCCACGGTGTTGGCGGCATCGCGTGCTCGCCTTTTTGGCAGTGTGTGTGTGTGTGTGTGGGGGGGGGGGGGGGGGGGGAGGGGGGGGGGGTGTGCGGCCAGTGGCTGGCTTCGTGTTTTGCTTTGGTGCTGTGTCGATCACTGGTGCCACCATCGTGAGCGAAGGTGAGCCTTAAAAGGGCACTGACACCCGAAAGGTCGTGTTTTTTTTATTTATAGACGCTTTACACACGCGCCAGATTGAGCCGCCATAGCCGCCTTTCTCTTGTCTTACCGAGATGCCGAGCCACTGAAGCGGGCGTTGACGAGTCTCCACAACGGCCTATGCTGGGGGGAAGGACACAGTAACACTTAAAATGGCAATAACCTGTCCTGCTGTGGAAATGATGAAGTCAAGCGAACGGAATAAGAGGGAACAAAAACTGAAGGTCAGTTATGGCGGTGCCCATGCACAGCTGCTGTAAAGCGTCTATACTCTATTTCACCTTAAGATGTACCGCAGGGAAGGCTACAATTAAGTGCGAGCTCCCTGCTCTAGCGCACGTCTCGGCGGCACAAGCCCTCGTGCACTAAGGGCTGCTGCCAACGCTATGAGCTCGCGCTTCTAGCCTTCGTTGCGGTACAACATAAGGTGAAACGGAGTATATAACTTCGTCTCACATTAGTATGGACTATTGTTAAGCCGCGCGTGTTAAAAGCGCGAGCTAGTCGTTTGGAATGAAGCCGCGGCGGCTGCACGAGCGCTCGTGCAGCATGTGCTCTAGTCAAGGCAGTCAAGGCTGGCCGCTCGTGCTAGCACAGCCTTCGCGGTTAGTCCATGCTAAGGTGAGACGAAGTAGTCATAGACACGCAAAAAAAAAAAAAACCGCATCGCAAAAAACAAATTCCCCCCGCGTGCGCGCGCCTTTTTAATTTTGGCGTTTTTCTCCCCCGCTGCTCACCTCTTTGTTTATTTTGATTGGTGACGTAAAAAAATCATGAAATTTAGAAGCTTTGTAGGCGACATTTCTATAACATTTGATAACGGCAATCGTAAAACATGTTTTTTAACGCAATTGCGAACGCACTACGGCCCCTCTTTTCGAAATACCAAAAATCAGAGTCCGGTGTGATGTCGCTTCTTGGATTCGTATCCTTCCGCGGAAAACTTGGAGGCACTCCAAGAAGAGGATGATCGGTGAGTCGGGGGAAGAAACCGGTTTTTTCCCATGCCGGCGCCCTTCTATCCCGCCTCCTCACCTCCTCCTCGCTTCGGGTCGCGGTGGCAACAGCGCTTTGCTTCGTAGCGTGGAGCGGAGGTCCGTAAGAAAGTCGACTCGCAGGAGACCGCAAAATTTGACTCACTGCACTGGCGCGGTTCGCGCGGGAAATTCAAATTCGGCAATTGGAAATTTTTTTTTTTTTTTAATTCACAAATGCTGAATTCCCAGGTTTTGAATTTTGAGGGTAATGTCCCGGCATCGTTTTCAATCGTTTCGGATAAAAAAAAAAGTTTTGATATGTCAGTGCCCCTTTAACCCGAAGAAGAAGATGTTATGCTATAAAAATGTAACATTATTTAAAAAAAAAATCAATAAGAAGGCAGGGGCAGGGTGGAAAAATTCCCCCGACCTCCTATAAAGCCACGCAATGTGTGTAAACAATTTACGGAACTGTTAACAAACATGCTGTCGGACAAAACATGCGAGCACGACCCAGCTGTTTAAAATAATTATTTTAAATTAATCTAAATTATTGAAAGCCCAGTAGAATGTGTCGAGAAGTTTTGTATTTACACGAATATTGTTTTCACGTTGAGTCATTATCGGAATGTTCTTGTTTAAAAAACAGCAACCGTACGGGGGAAAAGGCAATCAGTGCCAATGCGCCAACTTAAATTCATAATTTAGCCACGCAGTACACAGGGACCGAGTAAAGAATGCATAATTTCCTTCACAAGCCCTTTATACTAGCCTTCACCTATCCCCATGCGAGTGAAGCGCGCTCGGTGCGCCGAACATAATGTGGTCGCCGCGTTGGGTAGAGAGTCATCACCTAAATGTATTTCTTCCACCGTGCTCACTACGGGCAGTGCACGTGCTACCCAGGCGGTTATGCTTTAATTTTCATAGTGCATAGGAGCTTGGCATTGTCCATGCGTGCACCACCAGAGGAAGTTGGAGTACGCTCACTGTGGGTTGTGAAAACATTCCACCAGGCTAGAGTGAACTACAAGCGACTGAGTAAGGCGAGCTACAGCCTCCGCTCATGCATTCAGTTGCACCTCCAAATGTGGAAAGCGATCCGGCGGAACCAAGCCATTTCGATCGCAGCGCTACCATCGCTGCGAACGAAGCGAGCGACAACACAGGCCAAGGTCATATGGGCAGTGTAGCCCCTTAGGGGCTATATTGTATTGTTTAGAATTTTGACGTCAGAGGTCACGTCAGAACACCACGTCACGCCGACGTGACGCTACGACGACGCCACGACGTCATCGTCGACTACGACGTTACGCGAAGCCAAGATGCTGTCAAAAGGCCGTCGTGACATCGCGTCGCGTCGATGACGAGCCTTTTCGCGACATCAAGTCGCGTTGTAACGCGGTTGTGACGTGGCGTTGAGGACGACGCCGTTATGCCACAACAAGTGGCCGTTGTAACACGGTCGTGACATCGCGCCGCGTCGAGGACGACGTAGACGTGGTCGTCGATGCCGACGTTGACGTCGACGCCCCACGCAACGTCAAACATCAGAATGACGTCACGTTAACGTCGTCTTGACGTGGGTCGTCAACGTCACAATGACGTCACGACGAAGCCTTGACGGCGTGTAACGTGGTCGCCTAGCTACGCCAACATCAATGTCGACGCGCCGTCACGACGAAGTCTTGACATCGTGTAACGTCGCCGTCGTCGACGATGACGTCGACGTCGTGAAGTTGTCGGGTCGTCGTCGTGACGTCGAGTTGCGTCATGTCAACGACGACGTTGACGACCTGACGCCAAGCGACTTTATGACGTTGGATTGACAAGGACGCCGTCATCTTGACGTCGCGTGACGTCGTCGTCGTCGCCGTCAACGTTGACATCGTTGTCAATGCAATATGACGTCAGAGCGCAGTCTCGATGTCGTGTAACGCGCGTTGTCAACATCGATGACGACATTGACGTCAAGGCGTTGTCGTGATGTCGCGTGGTGTTCTCACGGCAAGTCAGGTCGCGTTGACGTTATGTATTGAAGTGACGCCTGACGTCTAGGTTATATAAAAAGTATAGCCCGGCGTTATATTTTTTCCATGACCTTGACCAGTGTGCCAGTCGAGCTTGGTGTTGGAACGCAACGCGTTTTTCATAAAAAACGGCTAATCCGAATCACTTCGCTCGAATAACACCTCCTAGATAGGTGCCAAGCCTGCGCGTCCTTGACATGACGTCACATCCCGGAGGCCTGCACGGGCGCTGATTGGATGCGAGTGCCACGTCAGCCTTCGCGTGGGACTATGATAGGAAGCGAGTACCACGGGCGAACGCTGACGCGGCACTCGCATCCAATCAGCGCCCGTGCAGGCCTCCGGGACGAGACGTCATGTCACGTGACGCGCAGGCTTGAAAGCTATCTAGGAGGTGTTTGCTCGAAGCGCCCAAGAGGGCGCTACAAGCGAAGTGGCTTGAATCAGCCGTTTTTTTCCACATGTGGAAATGCAGAAATAGCACTCCGGTGGCCCCACTCGTCCTTTCTAGTACACTCTAACCAGGCTGCGATACCCAAACTTCTCACCGCGAATTCACTGGACGCCATATTTGAGGGCGATGGTTAGAGCGCATGCTCAGAACAAGCTCACATTAATAGTCTACTTAAACCGGCAATCTTGATGGTTCGAAATGCACGTCACGAATGAACTGCGGAAGTTCCCCGTCAGCACGAGCTCAGCAGCCGGGCACACAGCTACGGCAGCCAGTGAAACTCCATAAACACGCTGTGCTTCAAAACCATTCAAAACATGCACCTTCCATAGAATACACTGCAGCTAATAGGGACAGATGGTCCAGTTGGTACATGACTTGATTCTGACAAAATCAGAATCAAGTCATGTTGCTTCGTGTTGTCTTACTTGCTCTGTCCTTGTCTTGCGGCGCATTTTGTCAGGAACACTGCAGTTACCAGCAGTCATTCGCAAAATGTTAGCGCATCGAACGATGGGAGGCGAACCGTGGGGTGAGAGGGGAGGGTGAGAAGGGAGGGGGGGGGGGAGAAGGGTACTGCTTGCGGAAGCAGCGTCTATGGGCAGTTCCCTAACTTAGTTCATCTAATAACTTTGCCAAAATCTCGCTCCTGACGTCACATAACCCTCGTCGTGCTCATGACATAACGTGGGATGTCTCGCTGGTGACGTCACGTGATAACAGTCTTTCGATGCTGATCAGATTCCTGATTTCTGCAGCGCGAGCTTCAACTTCATGTGCTCTGGGATGCGGTGCGATAGCCCACTCGGTCTCCGATCCCCTTTCTGCCAACTCCCCCTCCCCCCCTCCCCCTTACACGCACACACATACGCACACACGCACCAACCTCGCGCCTTCATCTGTACTCGGGGACAACTTTCTGTGACATATTAGAAGTGAAGACGGCGCGTGCGTTGCTTTTGCTGGCGCTCGGTGCTCAAGATGCACCAGTACAGGGTCGCGCCATGGCCTTTGGTACATTGCCTCGAGAATAGCTGAAAACATTCGGCCTCCCGCGTGCGGGTTCAGTAGGGGCCCACATTTTACTGACAAGTTCTCAAAAGCGCGAAATTCAGAGTTTGTTGCTCAAAGTACGAGACCCGTGTTTCTCGAATGAACATTCCACGGATCCCTCGCTCTCAGAAATTTGGTGCGTCCACCTTCCCGCAAAGCGTTCAAGAGAGTCAATCGCTGCCATCTTCGGCGAAAGCTCGACTACTGACGAAGAAGAAAAACAAAACAAAAAACGACGTGCGCAGTGCCATTAGGCATGACGTTTCGCCATGCTCGTGAAGTGCCACGGCGCAGGTTTGTACGTGTGTGTGTGTGTGTAGGCGTCGCAACTGGAGATTGGGGGGTGGGGAGAGGGCCAATTGTGTACGCGCGCAAGGCGCATTTGTAACTGGCTCTGCACGGCGCAGGCTGTTTCTTTACATCTAAAGATACGCACAGCCTTGTGATTGGCCAAGCTACCTCCGTAGATTGCAGCGATTGGCTCTCGCAAGTGCTTTGCGGGAAAGTCGACGCGCCCGATTTCTTCGAGTGCTCGTTCCCGCGTTCGGCCCCTCGATGCTTGTCCGCCCATGGTTTCTCCCGCACCGGCAGCAGCGTGCGGTGCCGCCTGGTTGCAGCGTTCCTCGGGCGTCGTCGCGGCCGAACAACAAAGGACCCTTCTCCTTTATCATCTTCCTTTGTCGTCGTCCGGTGGGAAAGCCGACCCGTCCAGGTCATTATGCCCCGCGGGAACAGACGCAGCGCGTGCGGTACTCGGATCCGCCTGGCTTCTGTGCGACCGTCCCACGTCCCCGTAAGCGAACGCAAGCTGCTTTGCCATCCTACTTTCTTTTTTTGTTTTAGTTCTTTCGTTCACCGCGTTGTTTCGTATGAACACATGAGACGCGGGGCCATCTCGGAGTTATGTTTAGGTGTCTCGATGGATAATTACTCGCGAAAATTGCCTCTCGTAAATCGGGCACGTCGGTGCAGGCAGCGATAGATGAAGGCGGCTTGAACTGCTCGGTCATTTTGAAAAGCGGGTCAGAACTCTGATCTATCTCAGTCAGAGTAAGCTTAGAAGGAAAGAAAACTAAGATATTTTTTTTTCTTGTAGAGAAAAAAAAATGAAGGGGGAGGAGAGAGGTTTTGCATTTGCTTGTTAGGTATGTTTCTACAACAGCAAACACAGTTGTGTTGTGTGTATGTTCATACATCCGGGAGTTAGTCTGTCTTAATGGGCGTCTGGTGCCTCACCTGTAGATTAGGAATTTAGCCAGTGCGGTACAACCACTAGCCTGGGGTCTTTAACGTGCACCACGCAGTAGTGATACACGACCGGACGCCGGTACGATGCTCATCCAGACCGAAACGGGCAGGGGTGGGGACTGAACCCAGGATCCCCGGGTTCTGCAGCGCGAGCTCCGCTCTACGTGCTCCGAGCCGGTGTGCGCTAGCCCAACTCGGCTCACCGATCCCCCAACAACAAACAAAAGCGAAAAAAAAATTACAACATGTACGTTCTTCATCCTTATTTTCGCATTTTTCGAACCTGGCAATCTAAGTGTATGTAAATGTCCGTGCAACCATATAAAGAAAAAAAAAAAAAAAACGGAAATTTAATTTAGCCAAACGCTATGCGGAGCCCAAGTTCGTCTGCTTCTTGAACAGGGGTTGCGATGATGTCAGAACGCCAAGCTCTCATTGGCTGATTGAAAAAAAAAAAATAATAGGTAGACCTCAAGGCATCTAGCATCGAGGTCTACCCCCTATCCTTTCAATCAAAGCCAATCAGAGCTCGGCGTCCTTCTGACGTCACCGCAACTCCGGCGCAAGAAGCAGACGACTTGCTCTCCGCATTCGTAAACGTTACGAACCCATTCGGCGCAGTCGCAGTTCAAGGATATGGCAGCGTTAGCTTGATCGGTCCTTTCAAATCATCGCCCTCTGCGGGCTGCCATCTTTGTCCCGCGGGCTGTGGAAGGCGTTCTTAGCATGCGCTGCTGCTCCCTTCTGCGAAATAGGACATGCCACGCATGCCGGACCACAGACCAGTGACTTAGCATTTTCCACCTGGGTGATAAGCGCTGGAGCGGTCTGCAAGTCGCCGAGAGCTCAAGACGCGCAGGGTGTGTCGAGTCATCTGGTACCGCAGCCAATCAGATTTCGCTTTTAGCCGCTACCAACGCGCAACAACCAATCACAAAGAGTGAAAATAATAAGACAGGCCCTGCGTTTCTTAAGCTCTCAGTGATTAGAGTAACGAGTAAATACCCATGTCATAGCCTCCTCTATACTCAGAAAGCCCGGCAGTTCGACGACGGAGCCATAGAGTGCCCGGTCGCAGATTTGGAGCGCGAGGATCTGGTAGCACAGAGCCCCAAAGAGCCATTTCTAGGGGAACCTGAACGTCAGCGCACAGATTTTGCAGCGGCGAGAACCTGAAACACACTTGTTTGCTCGAAAAAAGTGTGTTTCGGCGTCTCGTCGCAGCGGGGCGCCAGTCACGTGGCTCTCCTCTCATCCGTCGTCTGCCGCTCCATCTTTTCCGTTTCGGTGGCCGCTTCTCGTGGCTATCTGCCAGGCTTTGTCAGTATATAGGAGGCTATAGTTAAGAGTCACCAGTAGATCCACGCTTCGAATGCCACGCTTCAGATGCCCGGTAATTCGCCACGTAAGCAGACGTAAAGCTTCCGTAACATAACGCAACACGTTGTCTGTTTCCTGTCGTTCTAAGTCACATGGGCTCCGCATCTGGTATACGGGACAAAAAAACAAACAAAAAACATTTCAACCTGGAATATGCGAGAAAATATAGGTGGGGCAAAACAAGAATGTGTGACAATCGCGCATTTTTCGTAAACACCTCCCAGCGGGGTAACGAGATCAAAACGATGTTTTACCGCATACCGGAAGTGACGTGATTCAAGACGGCTGCGCCGTTGTGGAAAAGGTGTACACGTTCATTCGAACCCTGAATAGAGCTTTGAGGGAGAACTTTCCAAAAGGCCGCGACAAATTGAGTTGCAGTCCACAAAAAGTTTTTCAGTCGGCGCATATACACATCGACACGTTGAATTCGTAGAAGACTAGATGCTTTTATTCATCGTGTATAACTTTTCGTTCGTGGTGTTTTTTTTTTTTTCTTCTTATTTTTCTTCTTTTTTTCTATTTACAAACTGCACACAGTAAATGCATGTGATACATAAAATGGTGTTCCTTGTAGAAAAAGGGTGTTCCTTGTAGAAAATAATACAACTTTGGCGGGCACTGTCTGAAGCTCATTGGGGGCGTCGAAGAGCTGTAAATATCTCAGTTTGCTTTAACCCTGCGCTCGAGACTAAGTTCGGCAGTTTTGGTTTGGAGACGCCAAGTACGTAGGGTATTCGTTATCGAAAAATCCATCGTATAGATCTGTATTCAAAATAATTTATTAAGGTCATTTATATATAAAGTCGAGCTAGTGCTAAAGACATACTGCGCGGGAAACGTTTTGTAAAACATGGTTCCATAATATGTTTTTTTTCCTTGTAAGGTGCTGACATTGTCGATGACACGATGTCAACGAAGCGCTTAGAGCTAAGCGTTGTAATCTATCATTTATAAATATTTGGTACACGCTTATTCGCTTCAAGGTTGAGGAAATATCTGGCCAATATGATTGTCACGTTTCTTCGATCTATATACAAAACAATAACTTGTACACGATGTGCAAGGGGGCGTTGCATAGATTATTTAACTCGATTTTCTTTTCATTGCTCATTACAACCGTTAGTCATTACATTACATACGCTCTAAAGTGACTAACTAAAATTAAAGTCGTTCTACGATCGGTTCGTAGAATCACGCTCGAATTGAATTTCAATCGACAAAAACGTGAAACTTCCACAGGTCGAAATGCACACTGAAGTAATAAGCACAACCATAGCCTCCTCTATACTCACAAAGCCTGGCAGTTCGACGACGGAGCCATAGAGTGCTCGGTCGCAGATTTGGGGTTCGAGGATCTGGTAGCACAGAGCATCAAAGAGCCATTTCTCGGGGAACCTGGACGTCAGCGCACAGCTTTTGCTGCGGCGAGGACCCGAAACACACTTTTTCGCTCGGGAAAAGTGTGCTTCGGCGACTCGCCGCAGCGGGGCGCCAGTCAGGTGGCTCTTCTCTCATTCGTTGCCTGCCGCTCCACCTTTTCCATTTCGGCGGCCGCTTCTCGTGGCGATCTGCCAGGCTTTGTCAGTATACAGGAGGCTATGGCACAGCACTAAAGCCGTTGTCACACTGCTCACACATCGTGCAAAAGACATGATGTTCCCTGCAGACATGCAGACATGATGACACGATTATCGGAACTCCTAAAGCATGTTTAAAGCATGATTTTGTTATACATATGCGTGCTTAAAACATGCCTGCAGGCATTTGTTGTTATGACCAATGTGACCGTCATACGAGGAAGACCCAAGACAGTGTCTGCAAAGTGTCTTTTGCATCGTGTATCAGCGGTGTGACACCGGCTCCATGCTCAAGTTATCCGGCGTTACAGCACCGATTACGATGGCAAAAATCCGCTGGCACCGATATGTATGACTAGCTCGGCTCAGCGATTGACGCGTCTTGTACGAGAGGGTTGGCAAACTCGTCGACGCTTTTACCCGTCAACCTAATGTATCACAACGCTTGCGCACTTTTCCTTTGGTAAATTGGCGGTCATGGACGGCAGAGAAACCTGTAGTGCCAAAAAAAAAAAAATAAAGCGAACTTTAAAGTCTCTCTCGCCTCAGAAACCTTGTTCAGAGCCGTAAATAAACAACATTTTTTTTCTCTTCTAGTTACTTTGAATCTGGATCATAAATGCATCAAGTAACCATGACTGGCCTATACACTGTCAAGTTCGTGTCGGAACGATCACAATGGCAAGAACTTCACATCATCAAAATGTGCCATGAACTCAAGATCCGAAGCAGAGATCTTCGCACACTGAGCACAGACAGTTCGTTCGAGACTGAAGACTAGCTTCCGCACGATTTAACCGGGTTCACGCCCACGCGCAGGCACCTTCGTGACACGGGACGGGGCAAACACCACACCCCGGGAAGCGGTCCGGTGGATCGTTCGATTGCCGACGGACAACCGGCGGAATTCGTTATATTCACAGACACTCGACGGCCGAAGACTCGATGCATCGTCATCGTCACGAGAAGGCAATGTCTACGGACACGTCTTCGACGCCGTCCGTGATGGACGGCAGTCAGTAGGCCAGCTCACTTCCCCACGGCCTGTAGGGCTTCACCCCGCCCGAGTGCGGCGAGAGGTCGGAACCGTAGGACGGCGTCGTCGAAGACGTGGGCGTCATGGGCGAGAACCCCGCGCTGTGAAAGTACTGGTTCCCCTGCATCTGGTGCGTGGCCGATAGCACGGATCCCGCCGAGGCCGTCGGAGGAGTCAGCGTCATGGGCGGCGGTCGGGACGAAAAATGCTGTCGGAACCCGTTGGCTTCGTGTCTGGACTCGCCGTTGCCGCCGTAGTGGTCCTGCTGCGACGTCGGCTGCGGCGAGAGCGACACGGCGGGCAGGGACGGGGCGGTCGGGTACTGGGAGGACGGCGTAGCGTTGGGGCTCCAGGAGGTGGCGGTCTTGGCGGCCAGTTCCCGCTGCGCGGTGTAGCACTGCAGGTGGCTCATGAGGCGTAGCCGCAGCGGGTCCTGCAGGTCGATGCCCTCGATGGCCACCAGGTAGCGCGCCACCTCGCTGGCGCACTCGCGGAAACCCATCGTGTGGTAGTCCATGGCGAACTTGTGCGGGTCGAACGTGAAGGCGTCCACTCCTAGAGTGGGAGGGAGAGGATGGCGGGTGAGACACGCTCGGAACAATTTTAAAGCCACGTTGGCATTTCTTTCGAGACAATGGAGAGACATCGGGGGGTACGCAGCCGTAATGGTGACACCGCAAAACACGTGATTATGAACCGGTGCGTTCCCCCGACATCTATATTCAAGTTGAAAAATTATTAAAACAGCGCAAAAAAAAAAAAAAAAAGAAGATGGAGGATTAGTGGAAGGAGAACACAGACACTGTGTCTGCTGCAGACTGCTTTTCGTAGGATAAGTGTGCGCGGCTCGAGAGAATTCAGCGACACGCGTCCCAATTAGAATCAAGGCGCCCGTGCCGCGTATTAATTTTCCCGGGATCATATCCGAAAGCAGGCAACCGCAGAGAGACGGGGCATTTAAAGCGAAGCGGGCGCAGCCAGCGAAGTGGGAAGGGAACCGCTCCCCCGCGGCGGGGAGAGGGCTCCCGGAAGTGGTCCCTGTTCGCGCGTGCAGGCAGGCGAGACTCGCACGCAGCCGCGGCGGACCTCCGACCGACCGACCGGCAGCGTGGGAATCGGCGCGAGATGAAAAGCGCTGCTTCCGAAACGGAGGCACCGCGCGCTGACCCCGACGCTCGGAGGCAGTCGGGACTGCCCCCCTCCGCCGCGAAGCACCGATCATCTCGAGGCGGCGGCGGAGGCGAGGCGTTCGTGTGGGCCAGGCGTGTGTCCCATGCGCTTCGGGCTTTCGCACGGACGCATTTTGCACGCGCCGCTCGGGACTCTACCCCGAGAAGATCGGACGGCGTGTGTACGTACGCCGCGAATGGACGCTTTTGTTTCCCTGCGCCAACGACGCTCTACTTTGCTTGACCGCAGCGTGCGGTCGGACGGAGCTAATAGAGCCTTTTCAAAAGTCCATCGAGCAATATTGATGATCGCCATTTCTTGGCCACAAGGCACCCAATTGGATCCGAGTACTCGCCAAAAATGCATCGTCACGGCATTCGTCGTTTTTGTGCGTTTGCTTGTTTCGCCCGGGGGTGATAAGCGCTGCGAAGGTCTGTCACTGACGGCGTTCTTCGGCGTGTCTGTTGTAATCTCATTGGGTGCGGAGTGATGGTGCTCGAGACTTGCGACGTCCTGCGCTTTTTTTTCTTCTCGAGTCTTTAGATAATGAGGAAGGTGCCAGAGTTTCTACGTAACCTACCGGACGCCATTGCGGGCACGGACTAGGCTAGGTGGCGCGAGTCACCGCTCGTTATAAAAGGTACAGCCACAAGCATCCATCCATCCATTCATGCGGACACGAGTGCTGCGTTCGGATGGGACGCGCGTTCAATCTGTGGCCACTGTGGCCCGCGTTGACCCTTCCGCAGAAAATTAGTTCTTCCAAATTTGAGGCTTTGACGTGCCCGACCAACGAAGGGCATCTGGCACGCGGAGGACTGGCGGTTAACTTCGACCGCCTGGGGATGTTTTTTGACGGGTGACCAAAAGCTCGGTTACACGCTTCTTTCTCCTCAATAAGCCTCCGTCAGATTGCGGGCGCCTCGGCAGGGGTTCGAACCCGCCGCCTGGGGCCCCGTCGTTTAGGCGCTGGGTGAACCCAGCGTTGTCAACTTTTCGAGAGAACAGCAGGACGGGCTTTCCCGGGCGGGGACTACGAAACGACGGCACTCTCCTCGTGTTTTAGTCTAATTGGGTGAGAAGCTTGGACAGTAGTCGGGCTAGCATCGCTGCTTCAGGTCATGTAGACGCAGTGGGAGTTCAGTGTGATTGCGGTGAGCCGTCTGGGTCTTATTGAAGTGTTTTCTTTGAAACTCTGAAACGTACAAAGCCAGCGAGATCAAACAGACGTACATTGCTTTTGCGGAACGACATTCCCCGCAGTGCTGGTGGTTAACCCCACTCGATGCTTACTTAGAGAGGGGGGGGGGGGGATTTACGGGCCAGGCTCGGGGGTACTGAGAGGGTCTGCTGCGAGATCTGACGTTGTATACGGTTGTGACGTCAGGGGCGGTATGTTGCCCAGGTCGATTTTGTTAACCCAATATTTTCTAATTCAACAAAACAAAACATTTCTTCTTAAAAGACAAAACAAAAAACGAAACTGTTTTTTGTTTTCATTGGTTAGATGATTGACGTGTGAAATCTTCACTGTAAAATTGTTTCTTCGTGCCGTAATAGTATTTTTATTGATAATATTCTTTTTTATGTTTTGAGAAACTAAATCAATATTGTTTTCAAAAATATCCCGAGATTGCCTTTTCCGCTTTGGTTTCAAACGTTAACAAAGATGGCTGACGGGGTTTGCGGCGTACTCAACTAGCTATGCTTGTTGAGCTCGGTTATTTTTTTTTTTTTTCACTGCGAGTCGTTTCGCGTTCACCGAGGCGCTTAGAGGAAGATCTCTTGAACCGCCGTAAATTGTTGCGAACAACTGTCGCAAACACACGCTTTCGGGTGCCGCTGTGCGGGTGTTTGTTTTCGTAGCGGGCCTGGCCTCTCCTCCGTCTCACTGAAACCGTGCAGGGTCGCCAAAACTACAGGGGAGAGAGCGTGTGCCAACCTGTTCAAGATGAGGGAAAGGAGGAACAAGAGAGAACTCAGAAGAGAACTCGGACTCCCCCTTCCCGCCCCCCCCCCCCCCCCCCAATCCTCCTTTCTCTCCTGAGCAGGTTGGGATACACATACACACTCTCCCCTGTAGCTTCGGCTGTACTGCACGGTTTTAGTGAGACTGAGTATAAGCCTAGTTTTCCATGTCGACTATTTTCCTTAACCTGGCTTGATTTGTTCGTTCGCGCGTGTTAATGCTGAGTAAAGGCCTGTTCACACATGCAGCGGAGCGCTACAAGCATAGCGCTAACCTCGCGCGAAGCGCGTGCTGACTGAAGCGTTCACCAGCTTTGTATCGCACCGCCAAAACAGTTGCTCGTGGCAGACGATAAGTAGCTGACGGCACGTGAGGAGCGCTACATCAGCGCTTCGCTTCATGTGAGAACCGGCCTTAAAGGTGTCTGATCCCGTAAAAGCGGCCCCGCTGCTCTGTAAATTGTGCAACCGTCGTGATTGATACCAAGCTTCCAAATACCCAGAAGATACCCACACAGGTAAGAATTTGCGAGCCGTTTGGCTGGAGGGAATTAGCGTTCGCCTCGCATCAAGGTTGTCCGAGGCATGGTCCCGTCAATTCGCTTCGAAAGGCAAGTAGCTCTGAAGTTTTGCAGCACACCTGGCTTGCCAAAGCGAATATTTTTAGGACGCGTTTTAATTGTACGTTGTGGCGCTCACCCACGTTGATCGCAAATGCGATGTAAAAAAAAAAAAAAAAAGAAAATAAAAGGAAACGAAAGCTGAAGGGATTTTATATTTACTTCGTTGATTTTTTCTTAGTCCTCTCGGTCGCTTTTATCGCATATCGATAGACGCTGACAGGCGTTTGTATTGTACCGTTACTCGTGCATGACGGACCGTTAGAACGCCGCTTTCACGGTCGCGTCTTGAGAGCGTTGCGGACGTTTTTAAACGGGGGTGGAATAGCAGACGGACGGAGGCGACAATGGACGCCGAGGCACCGCTTTCATGGCCGCATCTTACGGGCGTTGCGGACGACGAGAGACAGTGGTGGAATAGAGACGATGCCCCAGGCTGTCGCGCGTTGCTCGCACGACTAGCAGGCGGTGTCAGTCGCCGGACTATACTCTGTTTCCCCTTATGTTGTACCGCAGCGAAGGCTAGAAACGCGTGCTCAAAGCGTTGGCAGCTGCCCTTAATCTACAAGAACTCTTGCCGCCAAGATGTGCCCTAGAGTAAGGAACTCGCGGTTGTAGCCTTTCCTGCGGTACATCATAAGGCGAAATAGAGTATAGACGCACCGGAAGTCGCGACAAGAAGGCACCAGGCTTGCGAGCGTGTTCGGTCGAGCAGCCAAGACTTTCCAGTAGCAATAGGCCGGGCTTAGAGCAGGCCGTGACCACCACCTAAACTGCGTCTAACAACGTAAATATTGCGAGAATTGATTTTTGTCGTGTCAGCAAAAAAGAAAAGAAAAAAAATGTCCAATGTAGGTCTTTAAAAAAATACTTCTCGCAAGTGGTTGCGGTCGCACTCGAACGCAGCTGCGTGAACGAGGCTTAACTCTTGTCTTTCTCAGAGCGAAGTTATCTTAGTGGGACAGCTAGCAGACGGAACAAGATTCGGCGCCAAGAGACGCTTCTCTCGCCAGCATATATCGGGTCTCACGAAATTGATCTCACTGCGGTGACGTGCCTCGCGGTATCGCGAGGAAGAAATCTCAGTGGTGAGAATATATAAAATACAGTAGTAAATCGTGACTAACATTTGGCGCTAATTGCAGTGTTGATTTAGCACTGCGCTTCATTTGCCTGCGCAGGCAGTTCAGAGGGCTATAGGAGCGCGAGCTTGAGTAGCGTTTGTTCAACACAGAAGGCGTTATCATTGACGGTCGGACGACGAATTCTTTAGCTTACAGGCTACGTTTTTAAGCTCGTTTCTACGCTTCTTTATTACAGTGTGTCAGGGACAGGCAACAAATCCTGCTTCCAGAGTTGACAAATACGCATTGTTATTAGCAACGTAGATTCTCTAAAAAAAAAAAAAAGAAAAACTCCGTCTCACCTTAGCATGGACTAACCGCGAATGCTGTGCTAGCGCGAGCGGCTAGCCTTGACTGGAGCACTCGCTGCCCGAGCGCTCGTGCAGCCGCCGAGGCTTCATTCGAAGCAACTATCTCACGCTTTTAGCTCGCGCCGCTAACAATAGTCCATACTAACGTTAGACGAAGCAAAAAATGCGCACAAACACAAACAGTGTGCTACAGTACATGATCTCTGTAACTACGCCATTGTCCGCACGCAGGCAGCGAGAGTTCTTCTGTCTTAGTTGTTTCGCAGCGAGGGAAATCCACGTATTCTTATTTACGAATACATTTGTTAGTATTATACATCTACAGGAAACTTTTCCTACAATTGCCTGCCACTAGCCGACCAGAAAAGGACATTGTCCAAAAAACTCCCTGCGGCGGAATATTTGCAGGGATGCGAGGAAGATGATTTCGTTTTTCGGTGGAACAAATATATGCCTTCGAGTTGGGCTGCGCTGTTATACGAACACCACGTTTGTAAGTTTCCGTCTCACGCTGCACATCCGGATAGACTACAGTCATTGGATCCTCGGAAAGTAGCGCCATTGCCTTCCCTGCCTGCTAGCCGGACACAAACAGATACTAACATTGAGACGACCTAACCTCGCGAGGTGTTTGGCTGTCCGGTCTCGGTTGCTAGGGCAATCGTTTTTTAACTCTATTCAAATCTTTGAAGCTTCGAAAGGGTCCTTCTGTGCTAGTCGCATCAAGGGCGCTGTGAAGATTTATCGTACTGAAAGCGTTTCACGCCAATATAAGCGTCTTTGGCACTGACTGTGCATGCAATCAACTTGGCGATCATGTTTATCTTCGTAGATAATTTACAATGGCATGGTTATTCTTGCGTATTTCGAGACAGGAAAACTATTTTTAAATGTCGGCAAGCACCGATGCCGCATCCGATGGCCGTGCAAAGATGCGCGTTTCTTTCGATAACCAAATCTCGGTGAGAAAAAAAAGTATTTATAAAGCAGTGTCACCGGGAATTCGGATGGACCCACCAAGAATGAAGAGGTCAATAAAGATACTGCTCCTTTCATGAACAAAACTGGCGACCATACCTTGGTGCTACTTTCTCACGATCCAGTGACTTTAGGCTGAACTAACCCGATATCGGCCCAGTGTCAGAAGCGACGTACATAGCTCATAGTACGGCACATCGAACGAAGGTGGTGTTTACGTCCTTGAGATGTAACTTCGAAATGAAGTTGCGCAATCGGAAGAAATCTGTCGACGTCGAGCTCGCTATACATTGTTTAGGTTACAACGGTCTCTCCCTGAGGTGAAAAATGTGCTAATCCAGCGTATGTTTTGAGCAGCAAGCTCGGACTTACCCTTGGAGTGGAGCATCTTCAGGTGGTCGACCGTCATCTGGAGGATTTCCGCCTTCTCGAGCTTCGCCGATCCCTGTGAACGTCGAAACAGGGACATCACTATCCTCGCTTTCGTCGCCTTGGTCGAACGACTCTTCCGGCCTGGTATACGAGCGGCCGCACTGACTTTGTAAGTCCGTCAACGACAAGTTTCGTGTATGAACGAAAATCACTACGCACGAGCGTAAAGATGCAGGTAGCGAACATCTTGAAATTGCCGCCGCATCATGTGAGATTGGAGTTTTGTACGAATGTAGATTGAGAAGCCAATAATAGAACTGCTTCTTTTTTTGCGCGGTTGATTACGCATTGGAGCTGAGGATTGCGGTGAAGCCGACTTATTTGTTTGGGGGCCTTTCTCCGTATGGTTTTCAGATAGGCCGAAGAAGGTTGGGAGGATCGGTGGCAGAGTGGCCTAAAGCGTCTAAGCTCGAAGCGTAGAGCGAAAGCTTGGGCTGCAGAACCTCCTGGGCTCGATCCTCACCCCCTGCCCGTTTCGGCCTGGATGAGTTTCGTACCGGCACGTGTACGTGTGATCACTACTGCGTGGTGCACGTTAAAGACCCTCAGGGTAGCGGTTGTACTACACTGGCTGAATTTCTCATCTACAGCTGAGAGACGGGGTCACCCGTTTCGAGGCTGTCTAAACATACAAGCGACATACTTTTCAAGGAAGATTAGTATTAAGGGTAGTAACTGACGAACACGCACAAAAACACAGATACACAAATAGGAGTTGATCTTACCTGCTTCTCGAATGCTGTAGGAACGAGGCGTCGAAGTTCCGTGAGGGAGTTGTTGATGCGATCCCGTCGCCGCTTCTCGATTATCTGAGGAAAAAATTGTAGAAAAAGGAATGAAGATCGTGTTCTCAATTTCAATTTCATTCGATCATCCTCTGAATGTAATTTGCCGCGTCCGCGTCTCGAGCGTTAGTGGGCCGGGAAGGATGCACAAAAAAGTGTCATACAAGACAATTCCATGGTTAGCGCGCACAGCTGTCGAGTCTTCGTTAAAGTTCTGGCCTTTCGTAAACCGGAGATGCACTCGTTACATTCGATATCTTCGAAATAATGGAAGTGGCGCTCGGCAAGTTGGAGAAAAAGTAATTAGTCTGGATATTGATAGTCGCATTTCAATTATTGTGAATGCGAAATGGAGAGAACGACAAGAAAAATCGGTTAGGAAAATGGCAAAGGAGGGATTAATGAGATATGTTAACAGAATATTTGCAGAAGATAATACGAGAAAGTGAGAAACGCACGCATAAGTTAAGTTTTAACGAGGCGGCTAATTGAGAAATCTTTCAAATATAAACAAATAGTGTGAGCCTCAAGTAAAACAAAACTACAAAAAAAAAAACAGGCAAAGTCGACATCAATTACCCCAAAGTAACGGCCAAATAAGGCTATTAGCGGATGCTCCATGCTAGAAACCTCCAAGTCCCAATCTGCGACAAATCTCGCAGAAAGGGAGTTGAAACGATGATCCAGACAGGAAGCAATCTTCCTTCCGTTCGACTCCGAAGGGTCACTCCTGATGACACCAGAGCAGCACCGGGGGCCATTGATCGACTCCATCCCCCAAAGTCAGGCGCCTCCAATTAACGCTAAGCTCGGCCGACGGCTGCAGCCACACGCGTGCGCTCAAGGAGGAAGCAGCCTACTCACGCCTCTCCGCTTCTTCCTGGTCAGCAGCTGGCAGCTCCCGGAGCTCGAACTCGTCCTGGAATGGCCGAACGAAAACATGACGACGATCGCCCGGGTCCGCGAACGTCCGCCACACGTCCGCTCGGTCGCGTGCGGGCTTCCGAAATGAAGGCGGGGGCCGGGCACGTGGCCGACCGTCGCTCCGAGCCTCGGACGGGCCGGAGGCGCCACACCCTCACCCCCGGCCGCCGCTTTTCCCGCTACCCTCTCCCCCCCTCTCTCACCCTCGGGACGATGCGTCGTCGTCGTCGTCGTCGTCGTACTCGGAGTCCATCATAGCGGCGGCGACCGTGCGTCTCATGGCGCGTGCAGCTCGGCGACTGACCGACCGGCACAAGCCGACACGCGCGCGCGAGCGACCCACCGAACGCCGCTTTCCCACGCGACCCCGCTGCGCGGCGGGGAGGCGGAGCTACCGGAGCGCTCGGGACCGTGGGAAGAGCTGATGGCGACACGGTGGCTCGTATTTTTTGTTTTTCGAGGGAGAGGGGGACGCTTTCCGTTCACTCCGTTAGGGTTGGGTTAGGCTTAGCGGGACGTGGTGGGAGAGGGGGTTCCCGTTAGGCTCGGAGAAGGAGGAAGGGAACTAATGAGAGAGGAGGATGGAGATGAAGGCTCTGGTGGTTTGGTTTCGATTTCGCGCGTTGTCGCTGCGGCGCCGACTTGTTCGCGGCGGTGGTTAGACGGTGGCGGCGTTGTACGCACTTCCTCTGCTCCGTTCGCTCCTCGGCTGAGTGCGCGGGGGAAGCTACGAGCTCGTTGGACCAGTCAACCGCCTGCCTTTCGTCGCCTGACCCCGTCTTTCTGCGCCACTATAGATCGGCGAGAGCGCGATCATTGGGTTCGACTGGTGCAACGAGCGCGTAGATTTCACAGCGCTGTCAGCTTAGCGGTACAGGCAGCACAGCTGGAGCTTTGAAGCTTTCGCTTCGACGATGTGGAAACTAAAGTAGTTGCGGGGGAGGAGATGCGTGGGGAAGAGAGCGCCTACTCTTGGTCGTGACCTTGATTGGGGAAAGCCGGTGAAAAGGGAGGGATTTGGAAAGGTGAGGGCGGATGCTAATGGGTGGTGCACGTCGTTGAAATCGTGCGAGCTGAGATTGAGGAAGCGTTACTAACGTTGGTTTATTCGCCGAGGTTGAGCCAATCAGGATTAGCGAAACAATCTTCGACGATTACGGCCGACTATATCTTTAGTCTCGTTTTTTATGTAAATACATTTGATCTTTGAAGAGATTATTGTCGGTGAGAGGCTAAAGGGGTCTCCAAACCAAAAACGGAAAGTGGGAAGCGTGCACTTTTAGCGGAGAGTTTCCCCGACGCGTTCCGCTTCGTCCCCGTTTTTTGACGGGGGGGGCACTCGCGTAGGGCCTTGGAATGTGCGCGTGACAACACCACTGGGGGCAACGAATCACACGGACGAGAGAAGTGGAAAGGAGGTAAAGGCTTTGGCTGTGCTATTCCTGCTCGGACATCATCGGCCGCCTTCTCAACCGCGGAGGAGTCCATCTCGAAAAGTGATGCAGGCGCAGGAGGAATGGAGGCAAAGCAGGCGCGGAGCAGCAAACAGGAACTTCGAACCGGATCATGGAAGACAGAGGCCAAGAGAGACGCCTTACGCGAAGGAGCAGGTGGACAGAGACATTCTTTTTGGTCGGTCACGAGCGACATCTTTCTGACGACTAACACGACGTCACGCGCAGCTTCTCTCCCCAATGTCTCCGTATTGCTCCGACAAAACTCATGTCTAAACCGAAAAAAACGGAACGAAACGTTATTGCTTCCCGTTTTTCGTCTGGGAAAGTGCACGCTCTCCGCTTTCCGTTTTTGGTGCCGGAAAGTGCCGCAAGATTGTCTGCACTCGCTGCATAGTCTATACTCGCTGCATGGCCCGCATTCAACCATTCTCCAACAGCACCCCCCCCCCCCCCCCAGAAAAAAAAAAACACGCTTATTTAGCTTACAGAAAAGCTTGTATCAAAGAGAAGGCATCAGCAACATAAGCGGTCATTCACAAAATTCGTCACGTTTCTCATAACGGCACGACCTTGGAAAAAGCAAATCTTTGTATAGTCCGCACCTGCAGATAGGCCGGACCGGGTGAAATTTCCACTTTTAAAAACGTAGAGTCCGCGGAATATGGACCGTAAAGCACGGTTAGGTTACTTACGTATGGTGTCCCTTTTTTTGTATTATTATTATTTCCGGTCACTTCCTTTCTTCGGCTCCACGACCGCATGGCGTTCCTCGGGCACACGCGTGTCGACCGCACACGCGCAGTTGGCCATTCTTGCCGCCGCGCTGTTCCCACGGGTGCGCGTGAGAGGGCCACAGCCCCGCACTCGATACGGAACCTGTCTTGAGCAGCGGGAAAGGTGGCTGCTTGTTTTGTCATCCACTCCGTGTTCTTTTTTCTTTCTTCTTCTTCTTTTCCTAGAATTTCCTCGTTTAATCAGAAATATCAGCGAAGAAATCTACTCGACACCGTAACAGGAGAGAGCGACGCGCGTGCGTATAGACTATAGAAGACGCTTCAGCTGCGTCGCTGTAGTGCGTAGCGCGACGCTGTCTGCGCAAACAATCGATCGCCTCCTTGTTTGCTCTCTCTTAGACTCGGAGGGCTGTCATAAAAAAGTGCTACACACTAATAAACACTTCCCCACGCTTTAAGGTGTAAGTCAGCTTGTCCCGGGGCTAGCAGCCTAAAGCCGGAGTAGCACTGCTCGTACATCAAGCAAAATACACGGTAATTATTCGGGGAAACGCCTCGAGGCATGTTTGCTTGATGCATGCTCCCAACATCTCTGCAGACGGTTTTTGTACGACCAATGTCCGTCGTACAGGGAAGAAACACGCCTCGGACAACGTCTTCAGTCTGGGTAGATGGATATTAATTGCTGTGCCCTTTGTAACGGGCGGTAGCTTGCGCCACCTAGCCTATGTATACAAAGACACAGATGTGGTTACTCCCGCCCTTCTAAGCCAATTTTCTCCCCCTATCTGTCTGTGTTTTGTACGATGCATTAGCACTTTGACTGCGGCATGAGGGTGTTACAGAAACATCCTTCAACTCCTTGCGAATAACCTAAAAATAGGATGCTGGTGATCTTGGCAGTCTCCGAAAGATACGTGTTTAAGAGCAACAAGCACCACATGTAGTTTTCGCGTGCACGGAACAGGCCAATACAGACGCAGTGAATCAAGCACGAGAGAGGAATCCCGACCCTGTTGATTTGTTTTCACCGCGGGTTACCATCTCCGAAATTACGTAGGCTAAAGGTATACGTCACTTTGTTCCAGTCAACCATTTCGCGTGAAGTGTAATAAATCTAGGTTCAAGGAATGCATGTCCAAGTAAAAAGCATTGGTACAGACCATAACGATTTGACGTATTCGCTGAAACGACTTCCGCTTAGGTTGCTTTTCAGGGGCGAACACACTTCAAAAAAAAAATGTTCGCCTAGCTCACTTCACTGTAGAACCCTTTTCGACACCCTTCGAAAACGAAGGGTGTTTTATGCAACAGCGCCATATTTTATGACGGGTCTATTACACGAAATAATGGGTGCGGAAAGAGCGTTGCCGCGGGTGTAAGCCTTGGGAACAGCCTTAGCTGTAAAGTTTCTTGGTGTGTAAGTTGATGGAAAGTTATCATTCAGGGCATTAACCTGACATACAGCACCGGCTTTCACGCAGTGTCGCGAAGTGTACAGAGAGCGACAGTTTGCACGAAAAACTGGTCGAGGTTGTTTCAGTTTTTTTGTTTTTTTTTTCTTGCTATTGAAAGGCTGTCATCGAAGCTGTCATCGTTTAGTGAAACGTACTCATGCGGTCCACCGACTTGAGTGGTAAAACGTGGCGTTCCAACCTAAGCAATTGAAGTGAAGAGTGAGAAGGCGGCAAATCTTTTCCTTCGTAGAAAAATATCTCGTCTGTGTTTGCTCCATAATATTTAGCCCGCTAATCCAACACTTCGGCAAGCGTTCTTGTTAAGAACCATCTTACATATGATCACGCACTAATCGTCAACCAAAAGTTAGCATCCCCCTTTGCAGCACATTTACTTTTTATGCCTATATATTTGCCCCAAACCTCCATTGATTGGAATCGCCTTTCCGCAGCCCTAGACACGACTGGTTGTAAAATTGCACTTACTAATCTATTAAGTGACGTTTCGTAATAATTGTGTTGCCTTTTTATTGTTTTTGCTTTTCTATCTGTTGTGCAGTGCCCTACCCTTTCCTGAAATGCCTTCGGCACCAAGAAAAAATATTAAATGTCATGCACGAATTAGCTGTGTCGCACTGTTACACCATATAAGAAGTGTGGTGTTATACATGATGATTGAAAACCTGAGACTGTGGTCTCAGGTTTTCAATCATCGTGTATAACTTACACCAGCTCGCCTTTATTTTAACTGTTTTTTCAAGTGTATTGTGTTTAGTTTTTTAGTTATTTATTTATTGAGCGGTGATTTATTCACTAGTTATTTGGTGAATTGGTTTAAAGACTGGGTGATTTATCCATTGAATTTTTCACACCATACTGCACGCCACTGTCGTTCGATAATGGCATGACGTCTTGATATCTCCGTGTCACAAAGGTAAAAGGCAAAAAAAAGACATTAAATAAATTTTCTTCCAAATCACAGTTCACTGATCATGATAGCAAGGCTTTCATACAAAAAAAAATAATGCCAACGCCGGGGCAAAATGGTACTATGGTGCCGAAACCAAAATGCAATGCCGAAAATCTTTTGATTTTAAAAAAGATAATTGCAACGCCTTTACTAATAGATTTTCTTAGAACCTTCCAGACCAGTGGAATCTATTGGTAAAAACCATTCCAGTGCTTGACACCAAGGCGAAGTTGAAGGGGATCGGTGGCCGAGTGGGCTAGCGCGCACCAGCTCGGAGTACGTGGAGCGAAAGCTCGCGCTGCAGAACCCAGAAATCCTGGTTTCAATTCCCACTCTTGGATGAGCATCGTACCGGCGTGCGGACATCACTACTGCGTGGTGCACTTTAAAGGGAAGCTGAACCGAAATTTTGGGTGGAAATTCTTGGTCGCAATGGCATACATAGCATGTCCTTTACTTCTAAATGACGTTGTTTTGAGCGAGAAGGCGTATAAAATTGAATAAACACGAAAAATACAATTTTACGCGACCCCTGGTGAGCGTCGTGGAAAGCTCGCTTCGTGACGTGCGCATTCTCATTCGCCTCAAAATACAGACAGAGCCAAGCCAAGCCAGGCGCTAAGCCGGGTGGCGTTTGTTATTGTTAGTACCACGCGGGCTCTGCCCCGTATTTTGGATTTCCGCGACCTCGGCTGGTCGGCGTTCGGAGTTGCCTTTTGCGATCTCTTTACTAGTATGGCGACGTATAAAATCGTCGGCAGCAGCAGTAGCAGGAGCCCCAGCAGCCTCAGCAGCCGCAGCAGCAGCAGGAGCAGCAGAACAGCCACCGAGCGAAGAATCAAGGTGAGCACCAACGAACGAGGAGAATGCGCGGAGGCACCAGGGGCGCTGGGGGCGCCGAGAATGCGCACGTCAGTTCCGCTACGCCTAGCTGCTCACAGAAGGACTCACTCGCACCGGCGGCTTCCGGCCGAGGATTCGCTCTTAATTCAAAGAAATACAATATTTCGGGCCCCATCCGTCTGATTGATTATCGTTTTTAGGTACAGCACCATCCCGTGAAGCCCGCTCGGGCAATAATTATGAGATTTCAAATATCGGTTCAGCATCCCTTTAAGGACCGCAGGATGGCGGTTGTACTGGAATGGCTAAATTGCTCATATAAAGCTGAGACATCAGACGCCAGTTGGGGCTGGCTATCTTCTGGCTGTATAGACATACGCATAACAAAATTACCGAGGCGAAGTCATTGGGTGGGCTGTGCACCCAAGCGCGGCGTACGGCATTGCGCAAAAGATTTCTTCTGCGCATTGCCGGAAGGTGGTCAACAGACCAGCGAACAATATGGCAGTAGCAAGGGCTACGCTATCTGCTTCTAAAAAATATAACTAGTACATGAGACTGACACTCCTTAACTTGCAAGGTAAAATAAGAAAAAATTCTGCATTCGGCGACAGGCTAAAAACTCAGTAGATGAGCCTCCTTGAGGACGAGCTTTCTGCATTTGATAGCCCTTCGTCGCACGCGTAGCCAAGACCCGGAGGAAGGCAGGAAGCGCGTGCTGGATTGGAAAGATTGGCCTCCATCGTGGAAGCACTTGCAGATCGTTGATAATTAAAAAAAAAAAAGATTTGTTTTGTATCTTTAATTGATGTAATGATTGATCTCCATCTTCAACTGATGTAATGATTGATCTCTGATAAGGTTCCCAAATAGGTGATGCATACCCAAGCTAATGTCGCATGGGAGTTTTATAAAAGACAAGTTTAAGTGATTGTGGGGCTAAACAAAATTCATTTTCAGATATCTTACCTTGCGATTAGCATTGTTAGTTGCGTAGCTGTGTGTTTTCCATATGAGGTTGAGCGTGATATAAACTTCTAGGCAGTGGCGTAGCCAGAAGGCCCTATAATATCAACATCCATTACGCTCCCCCCCGCCCCCTTTCTGCAGCCCAAGTCATAGACATCCTAGCCACCGCGGCCTAAGAACTGCAGCCTCTTAGACGCCATGGTTTGGTGGGTGAAGGTGAGACCATGTGATTTTGAGGAAAAGACATGTATCGTCCTGTTGATAAGGTCATCGTTGCAGACGTAGGGTTGTGGCACAAACACACACAAAAAAAAAATCCATGTACCCTTGAAGCTTTTCCCTATGTCCAGGCCTTCGGAAATTCCCCTGTCACAATCAGCTAAAATGATATCACACAACTCTGGTGCAAATTGAAGTATTAAAAACAGCCCGAAAAAGACGAAGGACAAGAGGAGACACAGACAGACGGAGCGCTTACTTTCAACTGAAATTTATTGGAAAGCAACACATAAAAATTGCCGTGAATAAATAGGACGCAATTCTTATTACTTTGTCATACACTATGTCTATCACACACGTGCCCCAAGGAACGCCAGTTCTTTAATAAACAGAGCGATCGAGGGAGCACTTACACACACGTCATTACCACATCGAGATATGTTGTATGCCTCGGAAATCTACCTCATCATGCACTATGATAGATAGAGTGCTTGACAATGTGATACCGATTGCGTCCTATTTATTCACGGCGATATTTATGGGTTGCTTTTCAATAAAATTAAATTAAGAGTCAGCGCTCTGTCGGTCCACGTCTCCTCTTGTCCTTCGTCTTGTTCACGTTTTTTTAATTCTTCAATATGCAAAACCAACTCGCCCCAATCTTCACCCTACTGATGCAACACGTGGTCCAATGAATATCTCCTGCTTCCGGACATACAAGTTTTATTAAAAGACACAACAGTTGAAGATAAGTACAAAGTTAGCATTCCCAAAAAGGAATCCACGCTCACACCGCTAGAAATCCTAAGTGAAGTCGTCATTTTTTTAATGCTATGCCTAACAGCGAGGGGTAGTTTATCACGTGGCACTAAATAAAACAAGTCTTCCGCATCTACTGAAAAACTTACACTAAAGCGCAGGGTCCCTTCAGAAAAATGGTGTAAGACCACCTCAGAGTTCTGAACCAAGAATGGGTCCTTAAGGACAAGGGTGGCTAACTGCTTACTAAGGTAACCCCTCACTTCCCTCTGCCACGAGTCTCTCTCGGTCACGATGACCCTGAGCGGACATCGTACTTTGTGCGTCTTAGTGGTGAAAAGTACACACAAGCTCAGCTTCTTGGCTTGTTGGACCTTCTTTGCCAACCTGGTCAATTCCAGGTTTTGACACAATTCCTTGGCTACAACTTTGATCTTGTTGAGCGACGCTTTTTCATCTGGCTGAAATTCCTGGTTATGGCTACCCTTGACTTGTCCCCGAAGAGCCCCTTCGGGAGCACCACGAAGCCGCCTTTTTTGACCGCCGTGAGAAGCTTCAGGTTGTGGTCCTCTAAAAAGGAAACCACGTGTCCAGTCTTGAATGTCCTGTGCTGAATCCCTGACTTTTGCATCCCAGAGTTTCGACTGCTTCTAAAATGCACCTATCTCGGTCATCAAGTGGGTTCATGATCTCACCATCATGGTCTCACATTCACCCACCAAACCATCACGTCTAAGAGGATGCAGTTCTTAGATTTAAACTTGCATTTCAACAAGCATCATGTACGCTTCAAGTACCAACGACGCTCAAAGAGAGGGGTTTTTCCTTTCTGGTCTGCCTATTCCAAATTAGTGAAATGAGGTATCGTGTCGTCGTTGATGAAAGCTTCCCTAGATAAGTCGTGCAAGCATACAATGGGCGATAGCTTCTTTGATCAGATGGGCCGCCTTAAATTAGCTGGCTATCCAAAACGTTTCTTGGAAGAATTCACCGAAACCCTCGTTTCAATATACAAAAAAGGAAAAGAAACAACCGCCCAGAAAAAAAAAAAGACAAGACCCGTGGTACTCCCATACGTCCATAGGCTGTCTCACAACCTCAAGTGAGTTGCCGCACACTTTCATGTGCCTGTGGTGTTCTGTGCCCCGTCTAAATTGTCTAGCCTGTGCTCAAAAGTCAGCTGTGCTAAGAAACACGCAGCGCAGTACGTTGATTGCGCAACGTCAGCTGTCTACGAAATACCCATGACGTGCGGTAGAGCGTACGTTGGGCAAACCAGGAGGTGTGTAAATGACAGGGCACGTGAGCATGCCCTCTTTGTCAGAAGCTCCCCATCGGGCAATCTCGTCATTCATTGGGATAGGTGGCCCTGTGGCCTAATCTTGAAGATACGAAAATTGTAGGAAAATAGAAAAATAAAACTGGGAGAGAATTATTTGAGACCTAGTGCGTAAGACTGAAGGGCGAGGACAGCTGGATTATTGCACCTTCGTCACACTTAACCGAGAAACTGTTTTTTTTTGTTTTTTTTTGTGTTGGGAGCCTGATTGCGCGTCTTAATAGTGAGTGTGCTTTCAATAAATGTTCAGTTCTAAGTTGCGCTTGGTCCTGTCCCTTCTTTTTCGTGTTCACGTATTTTTGAGGCGCAAAGGAAGATATATTTAAAACCTATGCCCTCAGATGAGGACCCCGTGATCGCTGTTGTTGCAGTGAAATACGCCCGGCAATTTTCTTCGAATGAAATGCATGGTAGTCGTATGAATATATCTGGGCGAATACGACTTCTTAATGCTCATAGATAGATATACGGTCGCCTAAAGTGGATGTTGAGTTACCTAATTTTAGCAAAATCGGTTGTAAAAAAGAAAACAAAACTTGCGCAGGAACTTCTGATAGAGGGTCGTATTCAACCTAAGGGTGTCTTCGGTTTTAGGGCGGGGGGGGGGGGGGGGGGGCGTTTAAATCTTTTCTAGTTAGTATGCTATTTTTGGTGTTAAAATAATCGTTCGGTTCGCTTATTATGTTTTTAGAAAATATCCGGTTAAGTTCATTCGTTTTGGCACGATTAGTTTGTACACAATGGGGACAAGATGACAAAAGTACCTCTACAATTTCCGGTGTCCTTCGTTTTTTACCAATAGCTCTTAAAGGGGTCATGAAATGATATCAAGTTGGAATGTTCATGACTTTGCAGAGGCGTACTGGTCCTAGTCTGGCCCAAGTATACTCGCACAAACCGCCACTGATTCAGAAGCTCCTTTGTCGCGGTGAAATTGCGTAGATAAAAGGGGACTATTTCTTTCAGTCTTGCCTTTGCAAAGCTCGATGTCGTGATTGTTGGACCGAAACCACCCGCCTGACGACAGTCGAGCGCGGCTCATGGATTAGACGCGAGAACTGCGAGAGCACTCGACTTCGGCTCGTAACAATCAATGCCTCGGCGGACACTCGGGTAGTGGCTCGTGTCCAACCACTGCGGTGATGAGAATAGCCGAACTCTAACAATGCCTGGAGCTCAGCACGCGCTTTCTACTTTACCAACCCCAGCGTGTGGGTAGGATTAACGTTAGTGGCATAGGATAGGCTCCAAGCCGCATGGTCGCTTGTTCTGACTCCGAGTTGAGGTGATGAACGATGCTCATATTGCTCAAATGTTTTTTGGCGACCGCCATTGCCTAGAAAGAAAAACTAAGGAAAGTTAATTCAGTTATTAACGTTAGGGAGTGATTCTAAGTAGTATTTAGCGAAAGCAGAAAAATCGTTTCATGGCTCCTTTAATAATATGGCATTGTATTTTCTGAAGCAACAGAACGTTAAAAACACGCATAAACTATATTTACCGTAAATATTTTATAGGCCATCGTTAAAAGCAACCAGGAAAAAAATAAAAAGGTTAGGTTGTGTATACGACACAGCCGGCAGTTTTAAGCGTGATGTTTACGTCCCGAGTCTAGTGAAATGAAACGCATTTATCGAATGTAAATTAAGTCACAAAAGTAATGGAATGAAGCACAAGTATAAAATGAAACACAATTATTTTTTAGTCACAGAATCGACCTGACGAAAGACATATTTAAACATGCGGTAAACTTATACGACTAATCAATACGCAAGACACCGAACCATTGTGAGGTCGCTTTCATTGTGCATTATTGTCTCGTTTTTGTTGTAAACGCTTTCGTTTAATTAATGTCTCGATAGCTCTGGATCGCCGCATTGCCGCTGCTGCACTGGACACGCGAGGCGTGTCACAAGAGGGCGGTGCGGTTGACGTCATGTCAGCGTCGGACGTACTATAATCATCTCGTTGGGTGCATATCTCTTGAACGGATTGATATATCTCGATAATTCCTTCGCCAACATGTTTGACTTGATGAGGTCTATCTATGTTTCACGTTTCAGCGATATGTATACAGTAGGAACGACGACAGAGACCTTAACAATCAATTTTAGGCTCACGTTTCAACTTTCACGCTGAACTAAAAGCACAGTGTTGTCACAAGTTTTATGTTACCACCTAATGTGGAGTGTGTACGGCTATTCAACTTTGAAATGATACCAGAAACAAATTAGTCAAACGACAGTCTGTTAAGTGCAACAGACAGTCAAGCTGTGTACTGAGCGCGCACCCGGATGGATAATCGAAAGCGCCATTTCACCCCGCGCCGGCGTTTTGGTGTCTTGCCACAGGTAGCTGTTTCGTTGAGGTCTGCTTTTGTTGCACAACGGTTCCGTACGTACATTCCTCCAAATAAAACGTTGTCGCTTAAAAAAAAAAAAAAGAAAGAAAACTCATGACGGAGTCAAAGTTTTGAAGCACCCCGACACCACGCATCCGCAACTTGAGCGTGCGTGCGATGTAGGAAGCGAAGCTGAGGACTGGAGCATTGCACCTTGCAGATGGTCTCCGGGGGACCTCCGTGGGTCAACAACGAACGACGCGGGAAAAGAATGCAGTCGCTTTCGTGTTTTTATTCGCGTTCTTCGATTTTGTTTGTTTTTGTCTCGATTCTTTGTCTCGCGCTTCGCTCAGTAGCCGGAAGATTGGCGTCGCTCGGGAGGAGTCCCCGATAAAGCTGCACAGGCCTCAATTGTTGGCCAGGCGGCCCCCTGCCATCGAAGAGGGACCGACGCCGGTTCTCACGGTACTCTTTCTGCTCGGCGTGGACGACGACGACACAAGCGGTGTGTGGTGGACACAATCAACTCGTTGGATTTGTTTGTAGGCTCGTTGTTTGTTGTTTCTTATTGTGTGGAAATCGGCAGCGTTGCCGAAAGAAAGCGCGAGCACAGCCGCGGCAGGGATCGTGACACCCGATGCCGTCCGTATAAAGTTACAAGCAAGGCGCCAACACAGTTTTCACAACCAAATTTCCATCTTTTTTTTTTTTATCTCGGTTCAAAGTTTGATTATGGTTGGAGTTTTATCTTTTCGATATATACCGATTTGTTTATTTGTTTACAGAATACCGCGAGCCACTATCGTGGCCCAATCGGGAGTCGATTTAATGTTTATACAGAACTAAAAATGCCAAAGATTATTGAATGCATATAAAATGCATCGCATAATTTACATGATTATACAATGCACACCGAGAAACCCCCCAAAATTAACCACCGAACCGTGTTTTTTTTTTTTTTCTAATATCGGCAGGAACCGAACATCACAAATTGAAGCTATCGTAGAACGAGAAATAGTCAAGCTTCATAGAAAAAAAAAAAAAAACAGAAAAATCTTTCTCTAAAGCTTTTTTTCTTCTTTTGCGTTGACGCGGGTTGTAGCTTGAACTGCACTGTCCGCGAGGCTGCTTCTTCCTTCGGAAACCACACTGTTCTTTTCGATTTCTTTTTCATCGGTACGGGGACGTTATGCAAGCATTCGGGCCACGCGCATGTTTTCTGGAGGTTGGGAGTCCCGCGCCGTCACCTCTCCTCGATAAGAAAGCCTAACTTCTTTCCTGCGTCCCCAAAAGTGCTGCCTTACGCCAGCGATGGGACACGACTATGACGTCATCGTTCCGCTGTGACTCGTATCCAATCGGTGAGAACACGAGTCCTAGCCGAACGATGACGCCGTTGTCGTGTTCAATCTCTGGCCTTCGGTGGCCTTCTTTGGTGACGCAGGAAACCACTTAGTCTTTATTATCGAGGAGGTGTTGCCCACGTGTCCTGTTTTCTTCAGCCTAAACCCCGATAAAGACCATTTTCGTTTGTCCGACACCGATAATGGACTCCGAAATGCACCGAAGTTGTGGTGAAAATAATCCCCTCAACGCCCCCGAATTTGCGGAAAACACCGAATCTTTGGAAACAAATAAACCCCCAAAATACGAAACCCCAGTTAGGTATGAGTCCTATGGTTACGCGTGCTTCCGGTGTTTATTTTTTTTTTCGAATATGTGAGTGTTTTTTGTTTTTGTTTTTGTAGGGAGGGGGGTATAGGGGGGGGGGGTATTGCTTCCCACATATTCGGTGTTTTTGTGTAAATAACCAGTCATAACCAATTCAAGCAAAAAAAAAAAAATACCGATCCTGTGTAAGAAACAAAAGACACCCCCGAATTTGAAAAAAAAAAAAAGTAAACACCGACGACATGGAATCCTACCTATGGCCCATTTCACGATCCGTTGGAACGGAGTGGGATCAGGACCTTCGAGTTTCACGGTGAGCCGCACCGGTAGGCTAGGGATTTCCGAATCCCTAGCCTGCCGGTGCGACTCAAGATATTGTATTTCATATACTTTTGTAGTATTTTGGTATCTTGCAAATACATTTAGTTTAGAGTATTCGCTGCTCAATCTTAAAGGGCAACTCCACTCAAAAAGTCGACCTTTTCGAAATGACTGATATCGCTTTAGGAGGTCAAAATACGGTCATACCCAAAATATCACGTCAAACCGACGCCGCATTACCGATTAAAAACAATATTAAAAATGTTCTCCCGGCTCGGTTAGCGGCCCGAAAGCGGGTGAGCAACACTGGGCAATGACGTAGGTTTAGTCCTACGCTCTCGTACGGACGCCGCGGACGCTTCGTTTCCCGTGGCATTCTGCGATTCTGCTGACGGCAAGAGGTGCTTACCACGTTATCCTGTGTTCTCCTAATTTTATTAGCGTCCAGGCAGTTCATTTAACTCCAGCATTGCTTACGCGACAGCGCGAAAGAGAGCGAAGCGGTGGTGCTCGCTTACGCGCGTGTCGTGGAGCCGGAGAGACTCGCCGGACTCGCGTTGGGCAATGTCGAGCACGACTTGTAGTGCTGTGAGTTGCACCAACAATCCAGTGCGCAATCCGGAGCTGCGGTTCCAACAGTTCCCAAGAGACCGGAAGAGGCACAAGGTGTGGGTCGGTGCCGTTCGCCGGATAGACTTCGGAAGACCGTCGACTCCGAGCTCCAACGCGAACCTCTGATCCCAGCACTTTCTGTCAGACACCTACACACGGGATCTGCGGCTGCTGACTGTTGCGGGTTTCTCCACGAAACGTGCGTCTTTGAAAAACAATGCGGTGCCGTCGCTGTTCGCGTACCGTCCGCCGGCTGCTCCAGCACGATCGGCCGGACGCAGCAGGTCGCGGCTGATCTTACTAGCGTGCACATAAAGGCATCTTATCTATAACAACTTAGACCGATTGTGGATACATCTGTCTATCTATCTCACATCATTTCTTTTTCTCTCGGTCCGCGAGCAAGAAACTAATACAGTCACGCTACGCCGGCACTGACCGCGCCTTATTTATAGCAGTCGGATTCGCTTTTCGGCCGGTAAATTTATAAATACACACTAAAACTTACTACATTTGGTGCATATCAAAAAAGTGAAGAGGTAAAAAACGAA
Source organism: Ixodes persulcatus (assembly GCA_013358835.2). Classification (NCBI taxonomy): domain Eukaryota; kingdom Metazoa; phylum Arthropoda; class Arachnida; order Ixodida; family Ixodidae; genus Ixodes; species Ixodes persulcatus. The sequence goes on from JABSTQ010009334.1 coordinate 90,631, forward strand.
AATGTGCAACTTACCTTCTCTTTTAAAACTCCACGTGGGACTGAGCCGACATTGTCGGTGCGTCGGCTCAGAAGCGCGGGACGAGAACTAGGTTATGCCGACGACGCGCCACTAATATCAGTGTTGCCAAGCTGCTTCAGACGATAGTTTCGGTTTCGCCGTGCCGCCGGAACGATACTTGGATTCGCGATATCTACACAACTATACGCATTACCGAAAAACAAATTATATCTCGTGATTCAGGGTCGCCGACTTCGACTAAACAGGTCATAACCAAAATATTGTAAAAATGTAGTGGAGTTGCCTTTTAATTACCTTTTTCACTATCTTTTACTCAGTATCTTAAATACATTTCGCAACCTTGCAAAAACAAAACAAAAAGAAAATCATTCGCCGGAGTGCTACTTCGGAACCAAGTGACCGGACACAGAACAGGAAACAAGGCACGAGCAAAATGCAGTCTCTAAATGGCTACAAAAGACCCAACGGATAATAATAGTAATTGGGGTTGTGGGGATATTTATACAGCGTGTAGTTGGTCAGCCATTTCAAAGTAACGACGAGTCGTTCGCTGTAGATGAGCAATTGAGTCAGTGCAGTACAACCACTAGCCTGGGGTCTTTAACGTGCACCACGCAGTAGTGATACACGACCGCACGCCGGTACGATGCCCATCCAGATCGAAACGGACAGGGGTGGGGATTGAGCCCAGGATCCTCGGTTCTGCAGAGCGAGCTTTCGCTTCACGTGCTCCGAGGTGGTTTGCGTTAGAGTCACTAAATAAAGCTTATTTAGTGACTCTAGTTTGCGCTAGCCCACTCGGCCACCGATCCCCCCCACCAAACGGATGTCCTCAAGTGCGGCTGCCTCTGTGGCCTCTTGTGCTCTTGTACACTGGTTTTTTCAAGCTGTTTTTGAATGGCACGTCACGCGTGGAGCTAGCAAAGTGCTGGTGACGTCATCCGGGGGGCCTTCGGATTCCGGTTCACCAGTTTGTGGAAAAGACGTCCGAGCTCCATGGTGTTCTGGCTCGAACTGTTCGTTTTTATTTTTTGCGCACCAGGAAGCTTTCTCAGGGAACTTAGAAAAAGAAGAAAAATTTCTTTCATCTCTCGGAGCTGGCTCCTACACCTACACTGATCATGGCTTACTTTTAGTCTGGACATTACGGTTGTACAAGACAAATACAGTTTCTTCACTAATTCGGAAAACCAAACCACTCTCCATTGGACTTTACGCAACAAAACGCGAACGTATTGTCATCAACGCGGAAACGTACGCAGACTGCCATGAGCGACGCGATATCCTTCAAGATGGCATCGGGGGCTAACGTAAACACAAGATGAACAAAACGAACCCTAAGACTCGTGTCAAGGTACTGGCGTAACACCGAGGATGATGGGCGGAGAGGAACAGTGAAGAATATTGTAAGCGAGAGGAAGAGAGAAATATGGAGTCAAGAATGCAAAACACAAGAGAGGCCAGCTTTAGAATTGTTTAGGGCAAAGAAAACTGATATTAGAAAGGAAGAAATATTCTATAATTCTAGAGGTAGTGTGTTATTGTTTGAGGCTAGGACGGGCGTTTTGAGAACCAGGACGTACAGGGCCAAATTGCAAGAGGTGGATAGAACATGCATGATATCTAGGGAGGGTGACTCCAGAGCATGTCATTATGGAATAGGGAGTTTTAGAATAGCGCACGCTAAAGCTTTGCGCGCGCAAAGAATAGCGTCATCGCCACTGCGCATGCTCCGAACGCAAACCGGGCTTTGCGCTTTGCGTGCGCAATTTTAGCGTGCGCTATTTCTCGGAAATAGCGTGCGTACGCAAAGAGCCTTTGCGCTTCTCCAGGGAGGATTCGTGATGAGAAGTTGGCTAAAGCCAAGACGAGCAGAGTTAAAAAAAAATGGCGGCTTCCAGGATTATGTTGGCGGCAGCTTTGACGGCGTCGTGAGTGCGACGTCGGCGGCATCCTCGCGACTGCGATTTTCAATACAGGACGACATTGTACTCGGTTTGGCAACGATCACCGGCAACTTGATGCTTGCGACGCGCGAACATTTCTCGGCGAAGGTACGATGTGCGAAGGTCAGTACACGAGACCTCTCTTGCCGAGGCGACGCAAGCGGACACGACCGGTCAAGCGCTCCCGTCGCATTCTCATGTTTAAACAAATCTAAAATGGTACTCTGAACCAAAAAACTCATTTTTATTTTCTAAAGTTACAACAATTCGTGCATGAAATAAAAATTGTGACTGTATCTTGGTGGCGTCGCAAGAGCGAGATGCTTGGGCTTTTGCGTCGCGACGGAGAAACGCTATTCTAAAACTCTCTTGCGTCGCGTGCGCGCTAAATTTAGCCCTAGCGTGCGCTAAAATTGCGTACTGTTATTCTAAAACTCCCTAATAGTGGGGCCTCGGAAGCCAAGGACATTACGTGGAGAGGCCAACTTCCTCAGGGCTCTGGGACTCGGGGAGAACGGTGAAACAAACAGTCTTCAAGAGGTGGAAATCAGTAAAAGAAGAGTAGAGGAATGGTGGCCAAAGTCAAGGAACGGATAAACTAAATTGGAGTAAATTGACGTAGTCAAAATTCAAAGTTGAACTAAAAACAATACTTGGCTAGGTGGCGCGAGTCAGCGCCCGCTTCCAAGATTCAAAGGGAATAGCCACCATCCATCTATCCATCTATCCGTCCATCCGCTCTATAAAATTTCGTGTTCTTTGTTTTCTTAGTCGTAAGTTTGCGGGAGGTTTTTTTTTTTTTTTTGCACATATTTTGTGTTTTTTGGTGCAAAGTTTGAACGTTTGACAAAATATGGGCGTTTAGGGAGGCATATGTTGAAGAAGATAGGACACGGGCATGGGATTTATCAGCCTTCGGGGAACACGCGAATGACCCGAATACCTTGAAAACGACCCAATACCTATAAGCGAAGATGAGGGGCGTGGCTCCCAAGAATGAAGCTACCTCGCCGTGGGGCTGCGATCTAACTAAAAAACAAACAAAAACAGTAGATGAATATTTTATTTGGCTCGTGAAGTTTGGATTTTTAATAGTCAAGTTCGGGATCCAATTCGGTGTTTTTTTCATTTTCCCGCGATTGTTATCAAACCAATTCGGGGATTAATTTTTGGGGTTTATCGGCATTTACCGAAAACACGGAACCCTACCTATAACGCATCTTTCCTTTTGAAATTAAGAAAAAGAGAATCACTCCACAAAAAACAACAACAGCGCTTTGCGAATGCCGGTTTTCGTGCCCCCAGTTTGTCCCAAACGGCCAAACAACTCAGCATGGCGTCTCTAAACCTGGCTGCCATTTGAAGCTCAGGGCAAGTTCGGTGCTATGTTTTTGTGTTTCGCACGAGTAAAGGCTGGTTCACACACTCGCGACCGACTACGACTGACTTCGTCACAACCGGCTTTTAAGCTGCTTGTGACTGCTTATGACCGGCCGCGCAGCAGGGACGTAAGCGGCTTAAAAACCGGTCGAATCGGAGTTGGTCGTAGTCGGTCGAAAGTGTGTGAACCAGCCTCTAGACGATTCTAAACTGTTTACAAAAATCACAGTCCACACGTTCTGGATCACAGTTGAGCCAGCCCTGAAGATTATCACGCGAAACTCACAAACGCAGCAATGAAGATTGAATAAAGAATAAACAAGTAAGACGAAGACGACACAACCACATCTCCTCGCTACGCGCCAAATCACGCATGCGCATGCGCAACCAATTCGAGCGGGAGATGTCCGTCACTCAAATGAAACGCTCTTCATGGTTTGAGTTGCTCCCTCTCTGAAATCACTTGCTCGCAGTTCTGGCAGTTATGATCACTGACCGGACGGACCTGGTGGTGCAGAGTGGACCATGTGTTCGTAAAGGAAATTCTTTGAGCGTTTTTAGACGTTACAATGTTGCAGAGAAACATTGATAGGTAACGAATAGATACCAGTCAGGGCTATGTCTAGGGTTCTGTTTCCGGTAAATACCGATAAACTCCGATAAATAATCCTCGAAATCGTTTCCATGAATACGGGAAAAATCGAAAAACCCAAAATTGGTAATGGCCTTTAAAAAAGAAAAAGAAGAAAAACTCGCGAAATTAAACAAAACATGACCTTTAACATTTTTTTTTTTCGTTGCAAACTTGAGCACAATTTGTTTTAACTGTTCGAGGTTGCTTCTTTTTTGGAGAACCACGTCGCCTGCCCCGTCCCTTCCTTTTCGTTACCGGCATGGCGTTTTTCAAGTATTTGGATCATGGGCGTAAGTTCGATGGACCCTGGAAGAAAAGTGGACGCGGGGGGCGGAGGAGAGGGTTGGTCGTTTGAGGTTACAAATTTATAGATATGCAGTTGTTTTATAGCATTTGCCCCGATGAACTACGATATCTTGCCTGACACTAAAAAATAATCACCGAAAAACACGAATTTAAAAACAAACAAACACGAAAAAGACATTTCCAAGTTTGAAGGAAAATAAATCCCGAAAACACGAAACCCTAGTTATGGCGTAACGCCAAATAGTCTGCGTAACTGAATGGGAATATATGCATTCTGGTTATTCATGTGAAACGTGCTTTGTCTCGTCTGGGGTGGTCTAGAAAATAGTGAAGCCGAAAAGTGAAGTCGCCGATTAACTCGATGCTGATTGGCTGAGCCAGGTGATGACGACACTAGCGACTATGTGTCTGAATTTCGAAAATGAAACAAAAAAGGGCCAATTAATATATTTTTTTTTTATTTTGTATTTGCGTTGCTTTATATTATTAAAAAAAAAAAAGAAGCGAATAAATGTTGAAAGGTTTTGAGGGCAGAACCGGTTTGGGAAGTTATTCTACCCTCGATGATCCGAACCGAAACCCAACTGGAAAATGTGAACCCGAATCGATGCACTTCTCAACACCGACAACCTTCCGTTGTGTGACCGAGTCCCAGATTAGGCAGTTTTAGCAGAGCCTTACGGCTTGCTACCGTGGCCATGGTACGCGGCGCCTTCCAGACGCTGGGGAGAATGTTTTGAAGTCAGCGCGAGCTCGCTGTAGCAATACCGCTCGGCAAGGCAACACTATCTATGCTACAACTGCCTATGCCCTCACCGTATGCGAACAACATATTCGATCTGCAGGGTATAGTGAAGATAGCCGAAATTATATAAGTACTTCTTCAGACATAACATCCCTCCATTCCTAACATATTAGGTGCTGACCTGGCGTGGCCTGACGTGCGTCAGACCCCGCCAGGTCACACGCTCTGATTTTATTTTTCATTTATCTTTTTTTTGTATGGCTAAAGTACTCGAGTATCTGGCAGAGTTTTCGCAACTTCTGGACGTTTCGGGCCTTGTAATTTCGCGTAAGAGAAAGAAAAATAAAATGAAATAAGGGGCGCTCCTCCGATCTACCTCCCATCCGTCCCGTATGAAGCATGCATTAGGGATGTACTTCTGACGTCACGCTGTCACGTGACCGCTTGACGTCACGTGATCGCTTGATGCCACGTGGGAGCTTGACGCTACGTGACGTTACACTGCACGTGAGAGTGTAAACGTTAGGAATGCATTTTGCGTACGGGACGTTTGGGCGGTAGATGAAATGAGCGCCTTCTTTTTTTTTTCTTTTTTTTTCCGTTACGTGAAATTAAAAGGTCCAAAACATCCCGAAGTTGTGGAGAGACTGCGAGATAGTCGAGTATTTTCGCCATAGAGATGAAACAATCGGAACGCGAGATGATCTCTGCGGCTTGAAACGACGTGCGGCTAACGGTTCCGTCGCGCTCCCAGCCTCCGGGCCTATCCGCGAAAGAGCAGACGGTCGTATAATTTCGGTGCCTGCATCTGCCCGGCCGCGGGACGCATAGTAGAGGGCCGATCCCACGTGACGGCCCACTTTCCCACGACCGCGTGAGCACGTGACGTCACTCCCGTGAGAAGTTGCAGGGGAGAGAGGGAAAGTTTGTCGGGAAAGAGTGCGTGAGTGGAGGGGAGGAGGAAGAGAGGGACACGTGAGACGACGGGCTCGTGCGTGCTGTCGCACGTGCAGAATACTTTCCGTGGGAAACGTGCCGGGCCATTGTGCGCATTACCGCCGCCGCAGTCGAAAAAGCGGGGACGAAGAGCGGACTCGCACGCGTCTGTCGTGTTTTCATTGCGTTTGTGTCGCTTTAGGGGGGAGGTGCAGAGGTGGATGCGCTGACTTGAAATTGCCCGCATTTCTATTATGCCCGAGCGAGTTACCTCTACCTTATTTTTAACGCTTAAAATAGTTAAATATAAAGCGCAGAAAAAAATATTATAACAGTTAGGGTAGGAAAAAGTTAGGTGCCTATCTGATATGTATGCGATAAATGTACCGTACCTGTTTATGTCCTAATTAGCTACTAACCAAATTGCGGTCATTGGGATGAAATATCCTTCTTCATGCGGTATTTGTATTGATAATAATAATAGTCATCATGATGATGATCATCGTCATCTTTCTTTTCGCGTGGCCACACTTAACATTAGAGGGGTAGCAAAAACAAGAAGTAAAACTCTGTACAATACGACTAAACGTTTTTCATATTGTTAAAATAGAATTGTAAGTTTTTGTTTTGTAGTGTTGAAATTGAATTGAAAGTGTTTCATACTATCGAAATCGGATGGAACGTTCTTATATTGTTGCAATAATGCTTAAATATTTTTATCGTTAAACCGACCGCCAGCATGAAAATTGTGGAGCTGGGGGACAATGACAGATCGAAGAATCACTATAAATGTTCCTATCTCAATTTGACCAGTTAGACGTGGTACTTTCCATAATAAAACGAGCTGGTGGGAACAGTATAGTAAGTTCTGATTGCCAGATGATATATCCTGGGATATCCATGTCGATAGGTCACTAACAATGCTAATTGCCTATTAGCGATCTTATATGGAACTTGGAAATTGCACCCGATTCGCTAAAACCAATTCTTTACAAAAACACTGGTTCGCAACAAATAAATTCGAAGCTATAACCTCTCTCATAACCTTACATCTGCTGTGGAATCCATTCGGTACAATCCATAGTTTCGCTCGCTTCATAACGATCACAGTATCACGTCGCATCTGTAAACTCTTTGCCATCCAGGCCCATTTCTTTTCATAGAAAAGTATACGCTGTGTGTCTGTTTCACACAGTTTAATATTATAACTAAACTCTTTGTCAAATATCAAATACAAATTATCAGCTAAAAGTAGGAATTCTTTATGTAGCACCTCTTCATGTAATGTATCTCTTCTGTCCCAGACCTCCGTAGATCGAAGAATCACTTTCCCACAACCAGAGGCTCAATAACCGATGCTGCTGATTTTAGAATATCAATGATTATAATTATCGCTCCATAGAGACTTCACATTTTGACCTTCTACTAGGATTTATTATACATTTTCTCGATTTGTACCACTCTTCTCTGGAGTACTTTTAGCTTCACGTGAATATTAAATGACGCGAAATAAAATGACTTTATTTAAAGATTGGGAAACGCGTGTAACATAGATTTAAGTAACATCATAGTAGAAATGGCTAAGATCATACGAAAAACCTATATAAAAAAAAAACGAACAATAAAAAAAATTAAGGTCGTGCGACTGCTGCTTTGAGACGAACAGCGCAGCGGCATTCCTGGCTTCATCCCTACAAAGGGAGTCTAAGGAAAGTCGCAACTTTCCTTAGAAGTGCGAAGGCTATAAATGACGTAGCGCTATTCTTACGGAAACACCCTTCGCACATCCCTTAAAAAATGCTAACGCAAGTCTAAGATCAGACTCACATCAGACTCACAACAGGTTCCAGACATTGCCGCAAACTTATCATCTGGGAAGAAGTGAATGTATTCGAGTTTATCCGTATTATACACTGCACATACGAGAAGAAACTGGAAGAGCAGGACGTGAGGACGAGGCCAATGATTGTGTGATGCAATAACGTAATGCTTTGTATACGGATAATGACTCCCTATAAACAAAAATGTCTTTTAACGAAGCGTTTTTTTTTTTCACTAAGAAATTCTTTCTTTCGAGTTGACGTATGTGGTGTGAATATCTGGAAGAAGGCGACATTTTAAGAGAAACCCCCCAGGTACTCGGTTTGTGAAAATGGTAATTCACTCACACCATCCGCACAATCGCGCGCAACGTGTACGGACATAATCCATCTTTTTTTCACTGGGTACCTCAGCTTGGAATTCATTTAAACAATAAAGACTAATCGGTAATTTACCATACTCCTTCCTAACAAACAAGCAGGCATGTGTGGTAAGAATAAGGTTTTTTTCATACACTTACAGCGAGCAGATCACGGACTATTTTAGGCGGAAAGAATTTAGCCTCGCGTCGATGACCGCTCTATTCAACATGGAGCTTTGCTCTCTGTCTCCCAATATTTGCGCAGGTCCCACGCATGCATGACTGAATCGCGTGAGTCACCGGTGGCCCCCGAGGCGTCCCCTTGACTCCACGCTTCTGCATCGCCGCGATGTTATTATTGAACGACTTGGCACGGTGACTCACCGCAAGTCTGCAGCTACGCTTCGAAGCGACGAAAACATTGTGAGGGTGTGTTTGCGCACTAATTTCGCGATAAAACGACGACATTTCATGAAACGGGAATTGAAGGTCCGATTTAGAATCGATCGATGGGTTCGGGAAAGTTCATATCGACTTCCTTGAGTCAAGGGATTTCGGACGTCATGAAGCCGGCTCTGTAAAGCTGAGAGTTGTATCCTCTCAACAAAATTGGAACAGAATGAGATGCAAGAGCCCTTCGAGGGTCCTGCTTGCTTTAGGGTCTCATGCAGATCAAAGAGTTATGGTCCCTGGTCAGAAGCTAAGCTATGAAGCTTGTTAACTCCGCAGCTTGGGCTAGTTGGTTTTCCATAATTTGTACTTCACAGTGCATAAACGTCTCACAATAGCAAGCACTCACTCAATCACAGACACAAAAACATACGCACAGCGCTGACTCACAACTCTTTGTATTTTGTCTTCGTTTTCTTCTACCTCGTATTAAAACAAAATCTGGGAATTGTTTTGTCATTTTTTTCGCCTATTAAAACGAATTGGTAAAATAGTCCGCGAGTACCATCTTAAGGTTAGATAAGTCAATTCTTTTGCCCATAAGGTGAGAAATGGGCTGCTCACAGATCCATCGTCAAGCCTGGCAATATGCTTTGCTTCAATTATTTCTCTTGTTAGCTGGGTTTTCTTCGGTTAAGCACGGTGCAACTACGTAGTTGTGCCGCACACCCGCAATCGCGGCAGTGCAGACCAAAATGTCCTGAGAATAACATATAAAGCCAGCCCAGGACATTTAGGTCTGCACTAGAGCCCTGCGTGGATAACAGTTTGATTATCTGCATCCGATCCGCATCCGCAAACTTTGTATCCGTATCCGAACCACATCCGCAAACTTTTTACAATATTGTATCCGTATCCGATGCGCATCCGCATACTTTGTAGCCGTATCCGAACCGCATCCGCAAAATGTGAAACCAGATCGAACTCACAATCCAGGCATGCATTGCATATACTATCATAACATCAAGCGAGAATGAAAAAAAAAAAAATACAAAAAGCACTTTTTAAGCTGTTTGGTTATCTTTGTACAAAAAAATCTTCGGGTCACCATTTAAAGGGGATGTCATTTAACATTATCAGTTTCATCGTATTTATATTAAAAGCGATCAGCCTTCCCGAGACACTGCGCGTCGAAGGAAAAATTTACTCAGTTGTGTGATCGTCCTAGGCGTCCGCGACACTCTGCCCAGGAGTAGTGCACAAAAAGGATGTCAAGGCACTTCTTTTGTTTTTGGATTCATGACCGCACTACTCTTTGCAGAGAGGGGGACGTTTCTTCTACTTTCTTGTGACTTTTACGTTTGAGGTTTTCTATTCCCGGAGAAAGTTTCCGCTCTTTTCCTGCCAACTTGTACTAGCTCTCTCGGGACGATTGATGCCCTGCAATCTTTATCTTTTTTATAGATAGCATTTTTGACGAGACGCAACGCACTAACTGAAGCGATGTTCAGTGAGAATCAGATCTTTCTTAGGATCCCTATCGTTTCTTTGAAACGCGTTTTGTGGAAATACGTTTCGTGGACAACTTTTCATGGGCATATATTTCATGGACACACGGTTCGTCGGCGCTGTACGTTTTGTGGGCACTTGCCCCTGCCACGTTTTGTTGACAACAAGGCGAGTTTAACCAAACCATACCCCCCTCCCCCCATGTAATCCAGGCGAGACGCAAAAAGTTTGTTACGAAAATAGCAGGGTTCTGTGCGGCGAAACGTCTCAGGTTTTTCGATGAGACGAACACGAGAAGCCTTTCGATCAAACGTCGCATGTCGTCGAAACGATCTGTAGATGAAACGTCAGTCAACGAAGTGAATGCCACCGGGCAAAAATTTAGATCCGGATCCGTGGATATCCGCATCCGCAGCCCCTGACATCCGCATCCGATCCGCAATCCGCCAAAATGTGTCTAATTTTTATCCGCATTCGCCCGCTTACTGTGGATATCCGCGGATATCCGCGAATAATTCGCGGATATGCAGGGCTCTAGTCTGCACTGCCGGGATTGCGGGTGTGCGGCACAACTACGTAGTTGCACCGTGCTTGACTGAAGCAACAACCAGCTAACAAGAGAAATAATTGAAGCAAAGCATATTGCCAGGCTTGGTGATGGATGTGTGAGCAGCCCATCTCTCACCTTATCGGCAAAAAAAAAAAATTGGCTTATCTAACCTTAAGGTGATAATCGCGGTCTATTTTACAAATTCGTTTTAATAGGCGAAAAAAATGACAAAACAATTTCCAGATTTTGTTTTAATACGAAGTAGAAGAAAACGAAGACAAAATACAAAGAGTTGTGAGTCAGCGCTGTGTGTATGTTTTTGTGTCTGTGATTGAGTGAGTGCTTGTTATTGTGAGACGTTTATGCACTGGGAAGTACAAATTAAGCTATGAAAGCTGCTCATGAAACAAAAAATTTCGTTATAGCGCTGTTATATCAAACTAAACTCTAACTAAAATACATGTACAGCTGAACAGTTCTTCTAAATTTATTTAGCTATGACTTAATTCAATGTAGCGAATATGTGGCAAATAACCGACGGCCTCGCCACACGCAGAGCGAACACTGCCAGACGAAATTCATCGCTTTTCTCGCTCCATGGAGTCCAGCCTTTACAATCCAGTTTACTTACAAAAATTGACTACATGTGTGGCCATTCTGCCAAACGTGTCTAAATGCGGTAGCTTTAGGGTGGGTGCTGCTCTTAGTTCGGGTGGTCCCTAGGCCGGTGTTTTTTACGAAACAAATTACCTCACGGCATTGTCTCTTTGTGACGCTTCGCGCGCTTCCCTTCAGCATCACTCGGATACGAAGCCTTTGCGCAGGATTTTCTGGGTCACCAAGAGAGGGAAAGCTCGTTTTCCTGACCTTTCCACTTCTTGTTCCGCCCGCTCTTCCAACACCACGTGTTTCTGTTCCTCTGCTTCTTGCCCTTTCCACACCTTCTCCACTCCGCGCGCTTTCTCACACCACCTGCTTCTGCTCCTCCCGTTCCTGCGTGCTGAGTCCGTAGCTCAGTCAGCAGCGCATTCGGCTTTCACGTCGGTGACCGGGGTTTGATTCCTGACCAACCTACACATTTCGTGCTTAAACGTGGCTTTTGTGGTTGGTTGGCTCTATAAAGCTACTGCCTTACTGCCGCTTTAAAGGGAATTCCGTTGCAGTTACCCCGAGGAAGCTCTCCGCGAATCGTGGGCTGTCAGCATGAGGCTTGCAGGTGGTACGGAAACGTGTGCTTCCAGCGAAATTATCGTATACGCTGGCTTACTATTGGCGAGCAGGTCAAACGATGGGGGACTCCTTGTATATACTCCATTTCAAATTAACTTCAACGCAACCAACGCTAAGACCAGGGGCGGATCCAGAACTCCGTTTTAGGGAGGGGGGGGGGGGCGGGAATATTTGTGTATCGAAACTATTCTCGAAGAAAGGGGCCGAAAAAACAAGGACAAGAAAATACGTCTCTTCTTGTCCTTATTTTTTCGGCGCCTATCTTCGATCATGAACCAACTGGCCCAAATTTACATCTTGATACTATGCTCCCATTCTTTCATGTCACCGGGGGGTCCACTCATGTTAAATGGCCCTCCGAAAAGGGGGGAGGGGGGGGGTCGACTTTGTTTGGAGGGGGGGCGGCCGCCCCCGTCGCCCCCCCCCCCCCCCCCTTGGATCTGCCCCTGACTAAGACTTGATGAAGCCAATCAAGCAAAAGTCTTTCGTCGTAACACTCGTCTTCCTTGCGCGTTTCCACTATAACCGGCTAAACCAAGCACGCGCAGTGAATGCGAGGAGATCCTGTATTTCTTTTTGCCCTTGATTGGTCTAGCCGCTGATCGTAGAAACGCGCAAAGAAGACGAACGCCGTGATCAGCTTTTGGCGCTGCTTCATTGACGCCATTGGACATTAGCGTTGATTGCGGGTGCTTACCCAACACAGAGCTCGATGCTTACCCCACCCCAGCCCAGTAAATTCTTTAGGTCACCTCCACCGTCGAGCCTGTGGCCAAGATCGTACCATAGTGCTGCGTCCGTGTTCGGGCGGGACTCTGGTGCACCCGATACTTCGCGGTGATTGGACACGAGTCTCGGCCACGGTGGCCCCGGCCGAGCGCTACGTCAGAAACGCTCCTATGCGGAGCGGAGCGCCAGTTCGTCTACTTCTTGCACAGGTGCGAGGATGTCAGAACGCTGAGCACTTATTGGTTGATTGAAAAAAAATAGTGGGTAGACCTCGAGGCATCTGGCACTGAGGTCTACCTACTATCATTTCAATCAAAGCCAATCAGAGCTCGGGATGTCAGAACGCTGAGCACTTATTGGTTGATTGAAAAAAAATAGTGGGTAGACCTCGAGGCATCTGGCACTGAGGTCTACCCACTATCATTTCAATCAAAGCCAATCAGAGCTCGGGATGTCAGAACGCTGAGCACTTATTGGTTGATTGGCAAAAAATAGTGGGTAGACCCCGAGGCATCTGGCACTGATGTCTACCCACTATCATTTCAATCAAAGCCAATCAGAGCTCGGGATGTCAGAACGCTGAGCACTTATTGGTTGATTGAAAAAAAATAGTGGGTAGACCTCGAGGCATCTGGCACTGAGGTCTACCCACTATCATTTCAATCAAAGCCAATCAGAGCTCGGGATGTCAGAACGCTGAGCACTTATTGGTTGATTGGAAAAAAATACTGGGTAGACCTCGAGGCATCTGGCATTGAGGTCTACCCACTATAATTTCTATCAAAGCCAATCAGAGCTCGGCGTCGTTTTGACGTCACCGCAACTCCTGCACAAGAAGCAGACGACTTGCTCTCCGGATGGTCTCAGGGTTTGAATTATGAAACCATTCGTGTTGTTGTCCCCATGAATTTCTACTTAGCCGATAGGGGCCCTGGCGGTTCAATCTCCTCTGTAATCGAGAGATCCCTATCACTGAGGCTGTTGTGTTGCCACCTACTGCGGTTGGTATAGCCCGTGGTATAGCCTCATGCGTTTGCGCGCACATGACATAAGCGTGTGTGCTGTGCGTACGTATAGTGTTTGTTATCTAAGGTAGTTTGTTTAGGGTTAATTGATATTCTGGAGTTGGGAATCTCTCGAGTTAGTGATGGCGTATTTTGTGACGTCTTTAGATCGCTTCTACATGGCCAGAAGTTTGCGACAGGAGCTTCTACTTCACTTACGTGGACCCACGTGGCGTATTCACCTTTAACTTTTACGCCGTGTGCAAATCCCCGCCAAAGCGGAGTGTGTACCAAGTGAAATGAAACGATAAATTCAAAGATAATACGTGGTTGAGATAATGAGTGTCTCGCGGTTCCAGCATACTGATAACTTTATTCTTCTCTCTTACCATTTCATGGCGATACTGCGATGAAAGGAAAAACATCGGAACTTCTAAAGAATTTCGCAGAAGTCATCGGACACATTTCTATAGTTCTTATAGTTGACTTGGAGTGCGATACAGTTAGCTGCTTTCAGAGAACTGTGTTGTGAGCGAGTATAGCGCATAAAACACATGTCATTATTGGCAATTGATTCCATACAGGAAGTATGTAAGAAATTTCAGGCACATATAATTTTTACGTGTTGATTTCTATCCACTTTAGGCCTGGTGCAATGTTGGCAACTTGGCACCAATAAAAAGAGATGACAAATTTCGAACGAAATATAAACGTTTAATAAGGCGAACGTGGGCATGCAGACAAGACAAAGGTTCCACGCATCTTGCGTCAGCGACGGAAGATGACTCACCCGAGGCAGCTCGTTATCGCAACTTTCACACCCGCGGCAGGCTCAGGAATGTTCTGAACAAGAACACTCGATTACAGCCGAACATGGGCTATGATTTCTTAAATTAGTACAGAATTAATAAAATATGTATCCGGGCTGACCGGAATTTGAACCACATTCCTCTGTGTGAACGTCGTGTGCGTTGGCAACTCAGCAACGGACGAGACAAAGCCGACGTACGAGCTGACGGGACAAACCAGAGAGCGTCAAAAGCGCACCATCATGGTCTTCGTCATGTTTCTGTACGTGTTCTATCATCGCTGAACTAATCACGAACAGAAAAAGCGCAATGACTTGCGCTTTTGACGCTGCTTGATTTATCCCATTAGCTCGTAGTGTCGGCATTGAAACCATCGCTTTGCAGCATTTACACCACGTCCGAATCTACTACAATATAAAATTGATTACATTTATATCATGTATAGCTTTTCACTTCGTTTTTAAAAATCCGCTAGGCTACACCGTCGACATCGCTATCATTCTGGCGAATGATAGCGATGCCGACGGACGTCTGCGGCACGTGCTCCGTTCGATTCTACAGCAAGCAGTAGCTTCTATGTTGCTCGGGTTCGTGCAATCGACGCTCCCATTGCAAATGCATCGGCGTAGGTCAGGATGAACATGACTTGCTTATGCAGAGTGGTAGGAGCACCTGCAAATACTCGGATTGTATCAGGCGCCGCCGGAATTCGTGGACGGTCCTGCTCAACAATGACGATGACGGGTATGACGAGGAATCTGCGAAGGGGACGGAGGCATCTATATATACACGACGCTGCTGCTGGGTCTGAGGTGGTGGTGGAGCGTGACTTCGTCCGTCTTCTGAGTAAGATATCTTCGAAACTGGATGTCTTGACCGCCGAGGTTCAAGTGCCTCAAGGCTGAAAATGGCTTCTTGCGCTCCGAACTCAGCCTGCTGGACAAGAGGGTGCTGGAACGTCTGCCTCTTGCTTCGAGACCTCAAGTATATATCGTATGCAGAGGCCGCGGTAGCGTCTTCTGGCTCGTCCGGTGGGCCACCTTTCGCCTCAGGAGAGGTTCTGAGGCCTTCTACGGTCGAGTCGACAAGCGCTGCCCCGACGTGCAGCTACTGGGTGGACTCCACGATTTTCCCGCCATTTCTGCACAGGCTCCCGGTACCCGACGTGAGACTCGCTCTACTGTTCAGGCGATCAGACCTATCAGACCTGATGGATTCACGCTTGTGCAGCGAAAGCGACGTTCTCCAGCTTCAATTCGAACTGGTCACTTTTTGTGTCAGGTTGAGTCCGATGAGTGACTACCGTGTCTGACATTGAGGATCTTGTTACCCCGTTTTTAGACGACAAACCTTTTACCGTTACCAAGCTTCAGCCGAAATTTAACACTTATTCCTCGTTCCACCTGTCGGGGGACCAGTCGGTGTTCGATAGTTTGAACCAGCCGGGACTCTGGCCTGAAGGCTCAATATTTCATCTGTTTTTTTTTTTTTTTTTTAAGCTGAACAGCTCGCGGGTATAAAGGCCCGAATGTGTAACAAATGAAAATGTTTCGGACACTTGAGGTTTACTATCAAAATACCCGGGGCTTACGTACTAAGTCGGATGTGTTTATGTCGAATATACTGCTGAGTTCTGATGTAATCTGTTTGGCCGAGACTCGGCTTTGTGCTGGCATTTCCAGTCTCAACTATTTCCCGTCTAATTATGTTGTGTATCGACAAGATAGAGATTATGATACCACGGGAATGAAACTGGGGGTCGGGGTTCTCGTTGCGGTTAAATCCGTAGTTCAGTTTCACCGAAGGAAGGACTTAGAATCCTACTCGGGATGCACCTGGGTTGAAATACCTACGAGAGATGGTTTTAATTACTTAATTGGAAATTATTATTTTCCTGCTCTCTTTGATGAGGCAAAGCTCATAGCACACTTCAAGGCCCTCCAAATAATCATAAACTTTTCTAAGTTTCGAGTTAAGGTTTATGGTAATTTTAATTTACCTGGAATTAACTGGGCAACTGGTATTGCTCCGTGTACAAGAAGCGTGACTTCGAAGAAAGCGTCGTGGCTATTATCATTTGCAAACTTTTTAAATTTTTACCATTATAATAAAATGGCAAATTCATGTTGACTTGTGCTTGATTTGTGCTTATCTAACTCCCCGCTGGAGCAGACAGTGCCCCCTCCCCGCCAGTCACACGAGCACGCCCCCAAAAAGAGAAACGGAACGCATTTTGAATCGAAGGGCAGGTTGCGGTTTGGTCGTCTTGTGCTACTGCCTTACGTGCAGTTGGACTGCTTTTGACTCGGATAGACTGAAAGTAGTTCGAGTTTCGTTTATTGCTATTCACAAAAATTAGCCTCCCCCCACGGCTCTTGGAAGTTTCGTGGCTTTGTTTGCGGCTCTTAGGCCGGGTCAGCCTGGCCACTTCTGGGCTAGTGTCTGGTATGAACAAATCAAAACTTAGTTTTGACCAGAAAAAAAATTTGGGGATAGGAAAAATCGTAAGGCATGAAGAGGTGGACAGTTTTATTTACGCGCACTGATGGAGGAAGCATGTTTGAAAGCGAATAACTAAAACGATAAAACTAGAAGAATTTTAATATATTTTTAGAAACAAACTATGGGTACAGCTTGCGTGTAATATATAATAATTACATTTCTTTCTCTTATATTTCGTTTTCTAAAAATTGCCAAACATACCTGCTCGAACGACAAATGGCAAACTTTGGAGGCCTGTATCTTATGAAATAATTTAATCATTATCATATACTTTTCATATAGTATTTTACTTATATATGGCTAGTATTTAAAAAAAAAATATATATATAAGGTATCTGAGTGATACGATAGTGGGGATATATTTAGGCAAACATGGAAAAAAATCAAACAACGCAAAAGTCCGATGCAAATAAAAAAAACACCGCCTTCGATTTTTTTTTTTTAATTTGGGTACCCTGTCATACTCTATTTCGGTGTTAATTTCTATTAAAAACATGTTGCATTATTTGATTGAGAAAGAAGACACAACTCCCCAAAGTAGGGTCCTTTTTCAAAGCCTACACTTAGCAGTGCCCTATACGAGAAGTGACTCTGAGTTCCAGTTTCATGAAACTAACACACATCTTTTACATATGTTTATTGAGATGAGGCCATTGATAAATATAGCAATCGTTCACACAGTAAAAGTGATGAGAAACTACTGTGTACAAAGAGCAATCATATTACGAACTAGTGATCCGAGAAAAGATCCTGCAGCCATCGGCCAGTGGGAACTTTGTTTACTTTATTTTTCTACGACACTATATGCTCCTCTCTCTTCCCCTTTATCTCTCTTTCTTTCTCTCTCTTATATATATACCTGACTTTTATCTAGAATAAAGACATATTCAAGCATTCCCTTTCTGGATAGTGTTCTGTGGCTAGTAACAATCATTTCCTCGCGAAGATCACGATTATGGCGCAATAGTTGACGGAAGTAGCAGACGACACTCGTCGCTAGTTCTGGCGAAACGGCCGATTCAATCTTTTTTCGCCTTTCCCCGCTCGCTGTCAAGGATGACGGGGTTCGCTTCAACCAGCAAAATATGGCCGCCGATGCCTGTTTACTGAGCAGTCGTGCCTGTCGCCATTCCACTCGCAGGCGTCACAGGCCATAATATCAGGCACAAAGAGGCACACCGACAGAGAGCGGAACCCCCAAATACTCGAGCCCCGCCTAAATATAATAGTGCGCATACACTGTCGCCATGTCAACTTGGGAAAGATTAACATGGCGACAGTGTTTACGCTCTAGGTAAGGAAAAGCATGGCGTGTGGTATGATCCGGATCCTTACACGAGGTGCAAGGTGAGCCCTGAGACCGTGTCTGCTGCCCTAGAGTACTTCACGAAAGACAAGCTACAATGTCCGCGCCAAGGTCCCAACCACAAGGACGTGATCTCTGTCATGCTCGACGGGGAGAAAACATTCGTGCCAAAGCGCTTCCTGACACGCTCAATCCGAGAGGCATTTCGTGTATACAAAGACAAGCATCTTGATGCTGTGATTACTGCCCAAAAGGCCAGTCTCTTACACTCGAGGAACTTCATGGGAGTCCGGCGACCTTGTGGAAAAAACTTTGGATCCTGAGACTTTCCTCAAAGTCGTTCAAGTAACGGTTGAAAGTTGGATATTTCACAACCCTATCCGACACACGCAAGATAAAGCGATCTACGATGAAAAACAGTGCATGCAACTTTGTTGCATGCATGTTGACTTTGCTGAAAACTGAACCATCGTGCTTCCTGACAAAGCTCAAGCATACCACTGGGAAAAAGAATTTACGATATTTCTATGTACAGTGACGACAAGAAAATCTACAAGCAGCTTTGCTATCATCAGTGAGGACCTGTGTGACGCCGCCGCTCACACGTGCTTGGCTCTAGAAAAAGGGAAAATGCATGCGACAGAGTTTGCGGACTCGTGAAGCACCAGGCCACGCTGAACAACCTGAGAGAACGTCCAATAAACGCAATTCAGACGGCCAGGACAATGGTGAGTGTTCTATCCGAGAAACTGGGTGCATCTTGTGTATCTGGACAAAAATTAAATTGTTCGGTATCCTCAAAAAAAAAAAAAAAAAAGAGTGGCTGACGGTGCGCGCCTTTCCTGGCATTCAGTCTTGGCACGCGTGGCGGCTGTGCAAGTCATCAACAGTAGGAACCTGTGACATATATGTAGCACGGACAGTCGTATCTGGTTAGAAGAAACTTTATTAAATGGGAACATCAAGGAAAGCCTTAGCGTAAAGTGCCGAACTTGATTCCCCAAGGAGTGCTCATTTTGAATGCAGGGACTTCTTATTTATCACAGTTTTCTTCGCGGGGTATTTAACCTACTGTTTTACTTGGTGATAGCTTATATTCTTTATCTGATAACCATTTGAGAATCACGATACGTTATCCTCGTGCAGGATAAAATATCTCGGCTTGCCAAGATCCATTCGTACACCGAGAGTATCGAAGCTCTTACGATCCGGCACGGTGGCACCACTCACCTGAAATGGTTTGTCCCCGGAAATACATAGCTAGCCTAAACAATTTTAGTATTCTATCTTTATTTTTGAGTGTGGAAGTAAAGTAATTTATTTTATTCTAGATATATAATATACCGGAAAGTAACACTTCACACTGCATCATCTTTTTCTCGAATCACAAGTCTCTAATTGTACTCTGTATGTAAAATGCTGTATATAGTTTCCCCTCACTTTTACTGTGTGACCGATTGCTCTAGTTGTCAGTGACCTCATCTGAATAAAATATATGAAAGATATGTGTTAGGTTCCTGAAACTGGAACTCGGAGTCACTTCTCGTATAGGGCACGGCTATGTGTAAGCTTTGAAAAAGGACCCTACTTTGGGGAGTTGTGTCTTCTTTCTTAATCAAATAATGCAACATGTTTTTAATATAAATGAATGCCGAAATAGAGTATGACAGGGTATCCAAATTAAAAAAAAAAATCGAAGGTGCACGGTGTTTTTGTTTATTTGCATCGGAGTTTTTCGTTGTTTGAAGGTTTTCCCAATTTTGCCTAAATATATCCCGACTATCGTATGACTCAGATACCTTAAATATCTTTTAAATACTAGCCACATATACGTAGAATACTACCTGAAAAGTATATGATAATGATTCAATTATTTCTTGAGATACAGGCCTCCAAAGTTTGCCATTTGTCGTTCGAGCAGGCACATTTGGCAATTTTTAGAAAACGAAATATAATAGGAATCAATATAATTACTATATATTACAAGCACGCTGTACCCATAGTTTGTTTCTAAAAAGTATTAAAATTGTCCTAATTTCATTGTTTTAGTAATTCACTTTCAAACATGCTCCCTCCATCAGTGCACGTTAATGCAACTGTCCACCTCTTCATGCGTTACGATTTTTTCATCCCCCAATTTTGTTTTCTGGTCAATACTAAGTTTTTATTCGTTTATACCAGACACTAGAAAATGGCATATAAAAACATCAGTTGATTTAAAAATGTCGACCAGCCACCCTTTGGTCGATCTTTTCTGAAAACACCCAGTTGCTTTTTGTTATTCGGGGGGGAGAGATTATCTTGGCTGATCCAGATTCCTTGAACAGTACAAGTGGTCGGAATTCTTAATTGATGAAATCGTCGATTCAGCTACTGAAAGATTCAGTTCCATTGTTAAAAACGCACTTAATGTCTTTGTTCCGAAACAGCTGACGTGCCCCCCTCCCCCCAAACACACACTATCCTAGTTGGTTTTCTAGAGATTTGAAGATTTCCTCACGGAAAAAGTTCCACTGTCATCGATTATATAAAAAGACAGGACTAGAGGTTTGGTATCAGAAATTCAGTATTTATCGACGCCTGGTTAAACAGCTGTCTAAACAGGACAAGCGTATGCACCTTAATGGACTTGAAAGTAGTTTGTCTAAAAATCCTAAAGAATTTAGGAGATACGCGAAACAGCACCTTCGGGAAAAGAATTTGAACATTTTCCTTTATGATTGTGCTGGGTATAAATCTTTACCAGCTGCAGTAGCATATCATTTTGCTGACTTCTTTAGTTCTTGCTACTTGCCTCAGCAATTGAGTAATCTTAATATCTTGGGTGTAGAACGTGATGACTTTTTGTGTTCTTTTACTGTCGACATTGAAGATATAATCGAAGCAAGAGATCAAATGAAACCGAAATTTTCTACGTTTATTGATGGCACATACCCATTTTTATTATCAAAGGTTGCTGTGCTATATTTGCCCCTGTTCCGAGTCATATTTTCAACTTATCACTTTAACAAGGACTTTTCCCTGAGCTCTGGAAGTTCGCCGTTGTTGTCCCGGTATTAAAATGTGATTCTTGTTTAGCTAGTAATTATCGTCCGGTGTCATTATTATGTGGATTTGCAAAAGATTTTGAGAAAGTAGTTCATAAGCGTGTTTACTTTTACCTAAACACTGTGGTATCTGATGAACAACATGGGTTTTTTAAGAGGTAGGTCTATAGAGTCCAATTTGTGTTCGTTTTTAAGTTCATCGCACCGATAGGCAATAGTTACTAGTAGAGGTCAAGTTGACGCCATCTACCTAGACATGTCTAAAGCATTTGATTGCGTTAGGCATGATTGATTGTTACGCAAGCTGGCCTCACATGGTTTCAGCCCGCATTTGTGTAGATGGTTTCATAGCTACTTGTGTGATCGTCGCAATTCTGTTTGTGTCAATGGGTATCTTCACCGAACAGTTTATTTCAACGCCTGGCTTGCCGCAGGGCTCAATTCTTGGCCCGCTTTTGTCCTTGCTGTTTGTAAATGACATTGCTTATTGTGTTAGCAATGCTAACATCCTTCTGTTTGCTGACGATGTTAAGTTATTTCTAAGTGTGAAGTCGCTATCCGACTGCTCTCTTCTCTAAGCTGATTTACATGGAGTTTCGAGATGGTGTATATAAAACAGCTTATTCAGGAAGCGTGATGTTATTTGTTTTTCATATTACCTGGATGACGTATTAGTCCCTCGAGTCTACACTATCAGGGACCTTGGGGTGTAAATTGAGAGCTCACTTTCTTTCAACAATCATGTCTTTGCTACAGTAGATGCAGCGTTGAGGACATTAGGAATGATTTCAAGAATTTGTCGTCAATTTTCAGCTTCCTGTTGCTTGCTACCCTTATTTAAGTCTCTAGTTCAGTGGTTCTGAACCATCGAAGTTTTGCGGACCCCTTGTGGATCTGCGGAGATGATGGAGAACCCCGTTGGTGGTGAGAAGAGGGGAAAGGTATTGGTTAGATATAATAATAATTTAATAAATGGATATAACTAAGGGATAGTGTGAAGTAACCTCTCTTATTGATATACACACAAGAAAACTCTCCCGAAAACTGAAACATGTTTTCTCGACCTGAGAAAATACGAGTTTTATTGCCGGGTTGACTGGTGGGGCAGGGCTTCGCCGACCCCCATTTGAGAACCACTGCTCTAGTTCAATCGCGACTGGAATTTGCCTGAGTCATTTGAAATTCATTGACTCTGTCGCAAGAGCTAGCTATTGAAAATGCACAAAAACGAATGGTAAGAATTTTATATGACGGCTACATCGAAAAAAGATATTTTTATCACTATGAAACATTGCTTCGTAAGTTTTCGCTGCATAAATTGGCCGTGTGAAGGCAGTACAGAGATTTTCTATTCCTTCACAAAGTTGTTCATGGCAGGGTAAATTCGGCGGCTTTATTGCAAACTATTGAGTTTCATGTTCCGCCTCGCCCGAGCCGAAACATTTCAACTTTTTATCCATCTTGCTTGTCCACTGTGATCCCATTGTCAAGGATACAAATTGCTTATGATTCACTAAAATTTAACCTTGGCATCTTTTCATCCACTCATGAGTTTATGTTAAATATACGTGACTTTAAGTTTGCGAACTAATCAATAATAAGTTTTTGCATTATGATAATGTTGCATGACTTTTATTGATTTATCTTTGTTGTTTCCTGTATTTTTAGGTTTTACTCCATGTATGTTCAGTGCCAGGCACGTATCCAGGGGGGAGGCCCATGGGGCCCGGCCCCCCCCCCCCCCCCCCGAAATCTTCCATTTTGCTGGGACCTCCTTCCCCCCTCCTCCTCATACAGCATTTTGTCATGGGCGGGTCCCCCCCCCCCCCCCGAAACAAAATCCTGGCTACGTGCCTGTTCAGTGCACCACACTGTAAACCGAGAGGTTGTTTGTGGGCACGTAAAAATAAAACAATTTATTATTATTATTATTATAATGCAGCGCAATCGTATAAGTTATACGGCCAGGGAGACATTATATAAGGTATTCACTGGATGCCATATTTGAGGGCGATGCTTAGAGCACATGCTCAGAAAGAGCTCACTTAGCTGATAAGCAGAGTGTCGAACAGGAACCGAACCGTTCTTTTTAGCCGAACCGGAACTGAACAGAACCGAAATCCTCGCCGCCACCCTGAAACAGAACCGGAACTGAACCGGAAAAATGGTAACGGTAGCCGGTTCAAAACGGGACGTCATTTTTTTAATTTTTTTTTAGTATCACAAAATGTGTATTTGAGAATAAGAAATTGGCAGCTGTATTTCTAAGTACTGATCAAATCGTCTACATACAGAATTGCAACGCATAATAAATTGTGGGATTTCGTGTCGCTTTGGCATTGGCACTATGAGTATTCGTGTGTCACGTGGTCACGTGACGTCAAGACATGCTGTCAAGTAATGTCACGCCACGTGGCCCTGTGGCGTCACTCGACGATAAGACCGGCAATTTTGATGATGCGGAGTGCACGTTACAAAAGAACTGTGGAAGCTCGCCGTCAGCACGCGCTCAGCAGTCGGGCACACAGCTATGGCCGCCAGTGAATACTCCCTAGGGGGGGGGGCTAATCGCCTGGATAAGGTAAATAATAAACGGACATTTTGTTGAATAATTTTTATTAGTAAAAAACGAAAGCCGTTTACAACTCCCTGTAACGCCAAATAAGAGCGCAGCTCTTGAGGAGGAGGAGGGAAGGGTACTGAGGGGAGGGTATAACCCTCCTCCCTCCTCACCTCCTCATCCTGCGTGCTACTTCTCCCTCCCCGTCGCCTCACGACGGTCACATGACCTCACGAGGGTCGCGTGACCTCACGGGGGTCACGTGACCCCCGTGGCGTCACGCGACCCCCGTGAGGTCACGTGACGATGACGTCATCAGTGACGCCTAAGTGAAGTTCGGGCGTCATCAGTGAGTGAAGTTCGATCGCGCCTAAGTGCTGCGCTCTAAAATAAACCTATGGTTCAAATGAGAAACTTTCCGAGCGTCGTCGAAAACCACTAAATCAGTAAATTTTAGAAAGCATCGGAGGAGACGGGAAGCGTGGTGGTGCGCTGAAGTTACCACTCGTGCCACGGGTGCAAGGCTGACGGTGCGTTCATCATTCCAAAGTATCAAAAACCAACGAAAACCGAGCAGTCTTGTACACGCTACACCATATATCCTCCTATACTTCTTTATTTTTTTGTGCAGGGCGAATGAGATAATTAATTTACTTGAAACATCTAGTGCGTGCCTAAATGTTACTTTTGACAGGTGAATTTTAAGTTCACAAGAACAATCATTCTCTGATAAATTGTTTATTCACCGCAGTGCTGTAGCAGTAGCAGAATATAATGGAGATGATCGTAAACGGCTAAAGTAGAATGAATTTACCTTATTTGTCAAATTGGTCTCAGGAACCTAAGGAAATAATTTTAAGAAAATACAAAATATACCCAGCACATTATCGATTCTTCTGGTTTACTGCAGCCGAATGGCAAATCTTGCATTTTGTTGTATCTTGAAATTGTGCTCGTTTGAACTTCGCTGTTTCTAACAAAATTGCGTGAGGTGCCTCCGAAATATATTTTTCTACGCATGTAATACACATCTTAGACACTACAGAATTTGCCATAATATTGGGGATGGACTCTTCTTAATTTATATAATCATAACGAGTTTTTTTATACCGCATGAACAAACTGTACACTCTGATCAACTTGAATACTATCCGCAGCGGCAATGCATCAAAAAGTTTATTCGACCGAGGAACCTGCAGTTTACACGTCATCATCTTGAAATGTGGGCACAGGCAAAACAGTATATGAGAGAATGAAGTTGTAGGATAGCAAATTGTTCAAAGCGTAATGTTTCGGTGTTACCTTAGCCCGCTAAGAGATGGCGCAAGCATACGATGGCACCAAATTTCTGGGGATGAACAGCCTTCTCTAACGCAGATACCGGAGTAAATCGCCGTGGGTATTCGTCTTTTACGGGGAGCGGCTTTTTGCTTAGAAAATGCTGCCCAGAGGAACCACGTTCAGTCCAGCTTCGTACCCTTTTTTTTTTTTCTCTCAGGACGTTGGGTTTGGTCTTATCTTGGACACACCAGAATAACGTTCGTATATAATTTCCCTTTTGACATCGCAGTGCTTGCAGAAAGTGGAAGAGGTTGTCGCTAGCTTTCGCCAGTCGTCAAGTTACGCTGAAACGGGGGTGTACCGCACGTGGGATCTTGCGATCAATCAGCGAATGAAGCTGTTTGCTTAATACGGCGACAGTCGAAAAAGACTTTCTATAACGCGATCTTAGAAGTCC
Source organism: Ixodes persulcatus (assembly GCA_013358835.2). Taxonomy (NCBI): domain Eukaryota; kingdom Metazoa; phylum Arthropoda; class Arachnida; order Ixodida; family Ixodidae; genus Ixodes; species Ixodes persulcatus. Next base: position 116,155 of record JABSTQ010009334.1, read on the forward strand.
GTAGTTGTCTACTTCGAAATCTCATGACTTCAAATTCATACAGTTGAACGCGATAATAATTGAAAACGAAAAAGAAGGTTCCGACGAATAGAGTCTGTTGGTTAATTCGCGTCACTCCATATTCACGTGTGACGTTTCAAGTGCAATCGACATTTCTCCTGTGTTCCCCTCATTCCGTGGGACGAAATTCCTCCACGCTTATTCCGCGCAAAGTGGGCACGCTCGCGAGGCCGTACGGCAGCGACGGCGAGGAGAGAGGAGGCGCGCCACTTCTATCCCGCGTCGTCGAATTTCGTCGGGTGTCGTCGTCGACGAGTCATCCACGGCGGGCGCGTGAGAAGTAAAGCGAGACGCCCGGGAGAACCCGGATAGGGCGGCCTGCCTCGTCGAGGTCGTTCGATGCCTCTCGCCAAGGACGGATCGGCCGACGTGACGCAAACACGCGCAACGTGAACCTGCGTCGATGTGGTGCGATTGGGGGTCGGCTGACGCTGTTGACGGCCGTCGGAGACGCCGATGCGCCCGTGAGAACAAAGAGAGCGGTCGATCCGTTGCCCTTTGTCTCCTGCCGGCTGTTTCTGCTGTTTGCTGTGGCGTACTGGTACGAGGGGCCAACAATGAAACTATACGAGTTCCTTATCCTTTTTAGATGCGGAGCATCTCTTGCTCGGGTCTATGTCCCGCGGCGTCGGCGTTGTAGTCGGCACTCGAACTACGCACGCGCAACTCTCCTCCTTCCCTCTCTCCAACAGCTGCGCGTTACTCTCTCCGCTCTCTCTCTCTACCAGCTGCGTGCACTGCGCGTGCGTTCGCTTCTCCTCACACCGCGCGCGCACGCGCAACTCTCCTCCTCTAGTCTCCTCTCCTTCAAGTGTGAAAAAAAATAAACGGCGAGCGGCGAGCGTTCCAAGTTTCTCTGCCGCGAGCCGCGACGAAGGCTCGCGTAGGGGGTAACGCTAGGGCAGTCGGTGGCGCCATCTCTCGACGTCAGCACGCAACTGACTCTTTCCTCGGAACCAACACGATGCTCCGCATCACCCCATGGTTCCCCTCGGGAAGATGGTGTAATTTTTTTATTTTTGTTCCTTCGGTGAGGGGAGGAAAAGAGAAACAAATTTATACAAGCTCGATGACGCTGACGAAGACTGTAATCACAGAATGTGTGACGGGACTTCCAGAAAAGAAGGGAAGGGCATATGAACGGTAGCGCCTAACGAAGATACGCTTTCTTTTCCGACACACGCCGTAAAACGGCAAAGCACAAAAAAGAAAAAAAGGCCGCGAGTTGCGGGACCGCGTGAATAACTTCATATTTGCATGCTCCGACTCCCGACCCTGGATAGCTCAGTCGGCAAAGCACTTGACTCTCAATCTCAAGGAGGTGGGTTCGCATTTTGGCGGGGGACCGAAGTTATTTATATGGTTTTCTAAGGGCATAACGCTTTTCGGTGTCGGCTTTTCGTTACGGCCGGCTGTTACAGCCAAAGGTTACATAACTCAATAGAAACCTGATGATAAAACACATTCTGTGTTAAAGAAACAACAACAACAACAACAACAACAACAACAAAAAGAATAACTCAATAGAAACCTGCTGATAAAACACATTCTGTGCTAAATAAACAACAACAACAAAAAGAAAACAGCCGAATTCTTTGAAATAACAGGTTCATAACACGCTGTTGTGCGATTATGACACGCTGTTGGGACGTGGGACGTGTGGTGTCAGTCCGATTCCTCTAGGATTGACGTCTACGCTCTCGGCGCTCTTCGTTGGTTAATTGAAATAGCAATTCCTGGAATAATATATCGGCGCTATACCCGGGTTTTAAACCCCGGGTGCGCTTCCAGAACTTGTGTCAGCCAATCAGCGTCGAGCTAGGAATGTGACATAATCGCCTTGCTGAGCCAACCCCCCTGGACAGCTCAAGCGCATGTGTCTCTTCGTTCCTGAGTCTCGGGCTTAAAATATGTGGAATGTTGTTCGACAAATCTCTGCCTCTTCCACAGGAGCGGACGAAACAATACGATTATGCGCTATATTCGTAATGAATGTTTACGACGTACAAAAATAGAAAGTAGTGCATGGCTGTTAGGGAAATGGATAACAAAGCGATCAATGAACACAGATTTTCGTTATTCACAACATCCACGGGAATCTCTCGAACCAACAACGAACGCACATTTTTTTCCTGGTTTTCTTTATTATTTTATATTCAACTCAGTTAAATGATTCGATTGATTAATGAAAAATAAGTTTTCGATTGAGGTCAAACGATTAAGAAAACGGGGTAATGTACATCTCAACGTCTGATTACCATAATTCAAAATTCAAAACAATTTTTTTTAGCTTGAAGTTTTTTTACGAGTGCGGTATACCAGTTGTTTAGCCTTTTTTTTGCCTCTGCTAGGGGACGTACGTACGCGGAAGAAGGGTTATTGGGATGCATGAATGGATGGACGGATGCTAATGGCAGTATCCTTTATAACGGGAGGAAGCTGGCGCCACCTATAGACCGACACGCTGTTTAGAAACAAGCCAGGTGTGAGCACTGCGCGTGCGCAGAAACCGAATTCGGGAGGAGTGAAGCTGCTGCGCATGCGCTGCACCGACAGCAGCGACACCGCAGCTGCGGGAGGTCAGGGCCACGTGCTGGTCTCTATAGCCTGGTGGCACAAGCCACCGCCCGTCACCATGTCCACCGTGGACACTGACAGCTTACAAACTTTAGGGCGTGGTGATACTCAGGCATCTCATTGTAGCTTCGCAGCCAATGAGATTGCGGCATCGGCCCGTAAGAGCGTTGATGAACCAATCGCGGAACCGTCGACACGAAACGTCATGCCCCGCGTTTCATAAGCTTTCGGTGACGAAGTCTGCGTCGGGTTGATTACGATCGCGCCTAAGAATTAGCTTCTCAACGAATGATATATGAGATGCGTTTGCGAGTAGCGATCGTTGAATGCTTTTTGAGCGGGCCTGTCGTCGTGGACATTTGCCAGCGACAAACATCCGAGGAGAGCTCGGACTATCCCCACAACGGGGCTGCAAATGAACGGTGCGTTAATCGAACGGGAACGACCCTGTAGATCTTTCAGTCTAAAGCCTGGAACACATTGTTTGTCACTGGTCGCATTTACTAGCCTAGCTTGAGAGTGCCGCAGTGAATAGGACCGAGGAGTGCTTTTCTTTATGCCCACTGTTTTTTGTTTGTTCGTACGAGCTCCGTGGGGATTTTCTTTTTGGCCACATAGTCGAAGATAGAATAAGGTCAAATCGAGCGGCGCCGAAAGTGTTTCATCGCGACGCTTGTCGTCTTTGGGCGTTCGCTGTCACCGGACCGCACAGAAAAAAAAAAAAAGCGCACGATCACGGGGCATTTACATCGCGTGTTTGGTTTACCGGGCAACAGCGAAGGTACACAGACGACGATCCGCCATGACGATGCACTTTTTGGCGTTGCCCGGTTCGATGTGTCAGATCGTATAGCGCGGGCTCTGGTCGGACTCTGAGTGAAATCGTGCGTACTTTTTTGTGCGGTATTCACCCGGGGGAGAAATCCGCGGAGAAATGTGCGCGTGACGTCACCATGCGGGCGCCATGCTCCCCTCGCCTTCGTCGTTCACGCCAACGAGGTGTCGGCGAGAGGGACGTAAGAGTTGGCGGTTGTTTCCGCTGTTTGACACCACCGCGGGCAAATGTAGTATAGGTCTCAGTGGCGGATCCAAGGGGGGGGGGGGGGCGACGGGGGCAGCCGCCCCCCCCCCCCCAAACGAAGTCGACCTCCCCCCTCCCCCTTTCTCGGAGGGTAATTTTACATGGGTGGACCCCCCGATTCACACGAAAGAATGGGAGTATAGTATCCTTACAAATTTTCCGCCCCCCCTCCCTCCCCCCCCCCCCCCCCAAGACGGAGTTCTGGATCCGCCCCTGATAGGCCTCCACGCTTTGCACCGAAGCTTTTAACGATGAAACATCTTCTCTAGAAGAAAATCGATCCACCAGCAGCCTGGATTGCTTACCGTGGTATACAGCCCGAGCGTTCCCTCCTCCCTCCGCGCGGCGCTGCTGACGTCACTGCGCCGCGTTGCAAAAGCGGGACGTCACGTGCGTAGTGCTCACTCCATGGAGAAATCCCCGGGATTTCACCACGGAGATTTCTCACGGGAGAAATGCACGTGGGATTCCTCCCGTGTGAATACCGCTTTACAGCGGGAAAAACTACGTGCGAAACCTCAGTCGTTCGCGAGGTATGCCGTATACCGCAAACAACATAGTAATGACGGTCTAATCTGCTTGCCAATAGCCGTTACTTCGGTATTTTGCGTTTGAGTTATTAAAGAAGGAAGAAACAAGTCAGGCAGGAATAGGGGTGAAGAACGACCAGTGACGCCCCTTGCCATCTCGTAGATCCCATAAAGGACGCGCCCGGCGCTCGTATATGTAGCATCGTTTCTCTGAATTCGTTACAGATCCTTTGCGAGAACGCGAAAGCAATTTTCGTGGGTGCTATAAGATCTCTCAGCGTTGCGGATTTTATGGCTTTGCACGGAGTGTATTGGGTAGATACCCTCTTACCCTCTTGGCAGATTGAGTGTTCAATTGTGCCCCAGGGAACCGCTAAGTATTTCTTGGTGGTGCACATGTTTCATATTCACTCAAAATAATAAAAGAGAGATTTTCAGAAAAGCCATTTCTATTCCACTTTTGGGTAAGCATGTAGGAGAGAGAAAAATAAAGAGAAAGAAAGAGAGAGAGAGAGAGGGAGATAGAAACAACAAGATATTTGCGAATAGTTTGGCATATGCCTGTATGTGTTCTGCTTTGTTTCTATTTAGGTATTTTTTTATGTTGTCAGATTCCGTTTTGAACCGAAGCAAGCCTTCTGAGACTGGTTGTCTGGCTCGTCTTAAGAATTTCGATGTTGCCACTACAAGCCTCGCCAAACGACTGCAGAGCGCAACAGAACAGATTACTGATTTGAGTTTAGAGAGCTAAATGAGCTCGGGGGAAACACGAGCTCCTTGCTTTGAGATCATCCTTCCACTTGTACGCTGTCTTAGACCTCTTATGATTGTTTCTTTATGGGGAAGCTGAGACTTAGGCGGTACGCGCGTGGTTTCATATTCGTACAAGGGCTGCAAAATTAATAGATGAACCTACATATTATTCGATTGATCCAATAATTCTCGACTCTTTTTTTTTTTTAGCAGATTAGTCGGTGAAAAGTGAATAAGCTGGTTGTCGGAATCATTGCTGTCTAAGTTAATATCAAGAATTTAGTTACCGGCTCTTTTCAGCGATGCCATGTCTTTAAAATTCGAATAGAGTTTTTTTTTTTTTTTAAATACTATACAATAAATTTCTGTCTTATCTTCCTGCTGAAATATATTTGTGTTCTTCGCGTTTTGTCTGCTTTTCACGTTTCTATTGCCTAGACTCTAAAAAAGAAAAACGGAGGAACAGGTAACAAAGGCGCGTTTTCCCCCCTTCTACTGACGCGCCCACAAGCGGAGACGAGAACAAGGGAGGAACGGTACGTTTTTCTCCTTCTCCAGTCCAGGCAGACGGGAGGAAAATTCCACCTATAGGGTGCCTCAATGTCCTTCTGTTTAAGGTGACGCCATTCTTTGTAGTACCCAGGGGCGGATCCAGAACTCCGTTTTTTTGTTGTTGTTTTTTTTTTGGGGGGGGGGGCGGAAAATTTGTAAGGTACTATTCTCCCTTTGTTTCGTATGCACCAGGGTGTCTACCCATGTCAAATTGCCCTCCGAGAAGAGGGGGGTGGTCGACTTTTTTTTTTGGGGGGGGGGGGGGCGGCCGCCCCCGTCGCCCCCCCCCCCCCTCCCCCCCTTGGATCCGCCCCTGGTAGTACCCGATGCTGACAGCACGCCCTCTCGAGAAACATGCAAGGAAAATAGCTGGTAACAAAATGCCACCGTTAATGGGGTAGTGAACCAAACACATCAGTGTCCATAATAAGTGACACACGATCTTTCCACGAGCCACCAGCCGCCGGTATACGCGCGAGCACACGCAACGAAGTTTGAGTACGAAGTTGACGACATAATACTCTACTCACGCTTAAGATGACAGTGAAATGTATGGGCTCCGGGAAAAAGGAGAAAAAAGACAGGCCTTTCATCTCCACAAGTGAAAGCTACGTGCTTGTTAAACCAATTAATCGCTTACCTTCTATCACCAGACCCACTGTGGAAGTGAAGCCTGTCTTTATTCTCCTTTTCCCCGGAGTCCCCACATTTCACCGTCATCTTAAGCGTAAATGAACATCTACGACGTAAACTTCGTTGCGTGTGCTCACGCCACGAAGTTGACTTCATCCAAGTTTTTGGTTCGGCTATTCCTCTCATTGCGGCAACTGGACACGAACCACACCCCGAATGCTTCTCTAGGAATTTATTCTCTCGAGCCCAAATTGAGTATTCACGCAGTGCTCATGTCTAGTCTATTAGCCGGATTCAAATGTCGCCTCCATGGGGTAATAATCCCCAGCAATGTTGCGCAATTGCCATTCTGTAGTAGTGATGATTCCGGAATCATTCCGCACTTTTGCGGCTTCGGAATGGAATGGAGAGAGAATAGACCGATCTCACAGCTACTTTCATTACACCACCGCTGCCGCCAGGCATCGTGGGAGCTGTGGTCTTTCTGCACGCGCGACAACGCCCCTGAGGGTCTGCGCGAGCAAAGCACGAGGCGGCAGAGCTGTCGCCTGCCTCCCGTGAACTACCGTTATGGCAGCGTCTCGCATTAGTGAGATTGGTCGATAGCAAGTATTTACTGGCGGCCGTAGCTGTGTGCGCAATTAAGCACTTGGTGACGACGAGCTTCCACAGTTCTTTTGCAACGTGCGTTCCACACCATCAAAATTGCCGGTCTTAGTATCCTACTAATGTGACCTCGTTCTGAGCATGCGCTCTGAACTGTACCCTCAAATATGGCGTCCAGTGAATGCCTTTGCCCGAAATGAAGTGGGAATGGAATGGACTCGGTCCTTAAGCGAGCTGCGTCCATCTTCAGCTAGGGCCCACGGCCTGCTGGCGCAACGCTACAGCACAGTCAAAGCGGCTTTTGAAGAGCATCATTGCACTTCAGGTGACTAACGGCTTGATTGTCTTACCGGCACATGCTCCTTCGTCGATGAAAGTTGCCTGCCTCCAGTGAAGAATTAAAACTGAAAAGTTGTTGACGGACGCGGTGTCGTTTCTGCGCGGCAAAACGGCACAAAAGCGCGCTGTTGTAACCATGCGTAATTAGCATGTCGTTTTTAAACCAGCAGTTCTCCTACTACTTGCTTGGAAAACAAATCAACAATATGAATGAATATGGTAAAAAATCACGAGCATTGTACCCGAAACGTAAATATATAGGTTTTAAAGGAACACTGACACCCACCAAAACGTTTTTTTTTTTTTTTGCCAGATGATTCATATGCGTCAGAAGACTACCCCATCGATATTTTGCTACAGCGTCACGTATATGTTTTTTAAAGTAAAAAAAAAAAAAAAAAAAAAAAAACGCAATTACTCTAAATCGAAACCGAAACTGGACTGGGGAGGAAGAAGAAATATAGAGGCGGAAAGAGGTGGCGGAAGTCACGTGCATGACTGTGATACTTTTTTCCCCCTGAACAACGCATTTGCAGCTTTTTAAAAGCCACAAAATGGGTATCATATTTCTTTTCTATTCTTAATATTGTGTGTGTGCCTTCGATGACCTACGGCGTTGATTATATTTGGTGGTTGTATCAAAACCATAGAAAACGGAAGTAGGGTGTTGATTTGGGCCTGTTGGTAACAGTTAAACATGATGAAAAACAGCCTCAGATAAACAAGGACGAAGAACGGGTAAAGAATACGACAGAACAACGGCTGACTCGCAACCGAAGTTTATTGAAAGAAAAGTGAACCAAAGAAAACGGCACGTGGCCACGGAAAGGAAAGTGAGCGCGACTCAAACCGGCCAGTTCTCGGTCGGCTGTTTTCGGTCGGAAAGGAAACGAATTTCGAGCCGCGAATTGTTTCCTGGGTAGTTGGGCTCTCATATATCACGTACAACTAAAAACCTCGACGAGCATAAATACCCTGTCAGTGTCAATTTAAGGCAGGTTCCATAAGAGTACCTCGTGTTGGCAGCGTAGCGATTGCACTTCGTCCTCGGTCTTGTGTACTTGCAACAGTGAATACACGTTCGTGGCAGGTATTTGCGGCGTCGCATTTGGAAGCGTACTAGCGGTGCTGTTGTGCAGATATTCGAAGCAGAGAGCAAGATAGCTTATTCTTGCGCCACTCACGATCTTGACATTTTAAGGTTTTATGAAACAAACAACACACTGACCATAACGGTAATATTATCTGAAGAAGGGGACGAGGGGGACAAGAGACAAAAACAAATCTCCAAGCACAGCTAGATGGCTAGTGCCCGACTGAAAAGATATGCCTGGTCCTGCCATCGAACCAAGGGAGCTCTCCATTTCCAATGGGGCGCTCTACCAACTGAGTTAACTATATAGAGTTCGACATCAGTAGAACAAACGGGTTTCAACAGTGTTCGAAGATTTGTGTTTGTTCCCCTTGTTTTCCTTTTCTTTTCCAGGGATTATTATCGTTATTCTTGTCCAGATCGCTCGCACCATCGCATTAATTGCATTATCATTACGCTGACCATGCACTCTAAGAAATGCCTGCACGTCTACTTACCCGCAAACCACTCAAAGAGCCAATCTCTGCGATCTACGAAAAGAGCTCAGCGAATGATGAGGCGGAACATCTGTTTAGACCTCAAAATTAAGTCTGCGCTGTGGCATTACGCAATGCAAGCATGACGCTTTTCATTGCGTAAAGGCCCGTTCACACTCTTGCGACCACTTGTGACCTCATAAACCGGGGTTGCTTAAAACTTCTTAAACCAGAGGACACACTGGCGCCATCTATTGGGTAGCAGTGTAAACTCGGCGGTCCGGCATATTTTTTTATTTCTCTCGCGCATTATCCTTTCTTTCTTGGCTCGAAAAACTTTTGTCAATGTTATAAACGAGCCTTTCTATGGGTATTACGCACATTTGACCTCGGAAATCCCGCAAAACCTTCGCTCTTGTGAAATGCAGTTCCAGGGTCACCGCATAGATGGCGCCACAATGTCAGTGTGTCCTCTGGTTTAAGAAGTTTTAAGGAACCCAGGTTTAAGAGGTCGCAAGAGTGTGAACGGGCCTTAATGCCACAGCGCAGACTTCATTTTGAGGTCTAAACGGATGTTCCGCCTCCTGATTGGCTGAGCTGATTTCGTATTGGCTCTTTGAGTGATATGCGGGTAAGTAGACGCGCAGGTATTTCTTTGAGTGCGTATCTGTGGAGGGCATACGGTCGGTTCGCATAGAAAACGGGTGGTTTTAATTTCTGGTATTTGTTTCGAGCCATTTTAGGCTTTATTGCGCGATCAATGTCTCCAGTGACACCAACTGCCACCACCGCTGCGCTTAACACAAAGAGTGCTTTGGGGATGCATTTTGTACGCCTTTGCTGTTGTCTCTGCGTTTGATAGCGTTAGTTTTATGCCGCTTTTTTTCGGTAACATAATGGAGCTGTTGAGAGCCATTTTTTTTTGTTTGCGTTTAGGAATGAGAGCAATGGAATGGTAAAGTTAAGTCCTTCCAAGAGTGAGAATGCGCCCAGTGTCTCCATTCCTAGGATTTGAAAGGAATGGAATCGTCAGAAACTAATTATCCGGAATGGAGTTAGAATGGAATGTGGGTGCTCATTCCACAACACCGATCCCCATGCATGCAATACTGCGACTTTCTTGGCTACGTCACCAACCCCTGCCAAGGGGAGGCAGAATAAAAAAAGTAAGCTTTTTTTAAAACTTTTTATGGCCACAAAGAATCTTCTTGTGTCCTACCTGAACTAGGGGGCTTGTGTATAGTTAGAAATTTTCCAACCAAATATTGTTGCACGACCCCTTTAGGCACAAACTACAACGAGCTCTTTCGAATTTTGATCGATCAGTCGCGTATAGCCTCGCATAATCCCATCTCGACGAAATGGATCTGGAGCAATGTCCCAAACTCTCCTCAAGAGATTGCGTGCCCAACAACTGGTCGCCCCATTTAAAGCTGTCGCCGACGTCTCGTCGAGCGCACGGTCTCTCACGCGTGCTCCCGCGTGAGAAATGGGAAGGGAAGCGTCGAGGTCGCACGAGAGCGACTTCGGCGGCGCCTAATTTCCAACAATAGTCGTGGCCGAGCTGCCTCATCTCCGGACCCTATCGGTCAGTGCGAGCGCGACCCACAACGCCGAAGTTTCCTACGCACGTAAACCCACCCGCGTCATACTCAATGCAACGTCCCATGCTCTTCTACTCTCCGCAGCCGCTACTGCTCCGAAAGCTCGCCAGTCCGGCCGTGTGAAACGGTGACACGATCCCCTGGTTACCCCTCTCTTATGCACCACCCCCTCAAAACACACACACACGCACACCGTGCACACACCACACGCACGCACGCCGTACTCCGTTCACCCCATGAAGTTGACAGTGTGGGGAAAGCTACCGGACCACTCACCCTCCACCCTTTCACCACCTGACCCTGCTCTGTGAGCGCGGGCATGGCGTGAGCACGTGGCGAAAGATAGGCATATCACTGGTCCAGCGAGCACGTAACTTCTACTGCACTGTCAGCTTAGGAGTGCGCCCCTTTCTAAATTGATATACGGAGGGAAAGAGAAAGAAAGAGAATGAGGGAGAAAAGAATGCAAAGAAAGAGTGGGGCCCGCGCGCGTGGCGCTTCTGCGGCTGTTGCAGCGGCGGTGGCTCCTGTGTGAACGCCTGTTGCGGCGCGTTCCCAGGGCTCCCTCTCCGCACTCTTCGGTCGGACAGAGAGCGGCTCCTGTGCACCTCTCGGGAGCACGGTTGCTTGCTCGCTCTCCCTTTCCCCGCGCACGCAGTTACGGGTAGGTATTGAAACTTCCCCCTCCTCTTTCAGATTATCGGGCGCGTGCGTGCGTGTGCTCGAGGGATTTTTATGCGTTTTGTTTCGGCTGTGTGGGTCGGGGTCCTGTGGGGCGGAAAAATTCACCCTTCTTTGCGTGGTGCCCGGAAGGAGAAGCTGCGGGCGGCAAGAGGCGTCGGAGAATGTGTGGCGGCAAGGTGGATGGTCTGCGTTTTAGTGCGGAAAAGGTTTCTCGGTCGGATTGCGGAGATGTGGGGCGGACCGGGGGGGAGGCCTACCTTCCTTTTTCGCCTGTAAAAAGTGTCGCGAATTGAAAGGTGGAAGAAGGATTCGTATGAGCGCGAACTTTTTTACGTCGTGGCGAGGACTTTGCCCCCGAAGGAAGATGCTGTCTTTCATTGAGGACCCCCGCAGAGGGGCGACGAGATTTTTTGCACGTTTAACTTCGGGAGTGTAGCAGACTTGTAAGCGTTACTAAAAAAACAATTGATTACAATTACAACTGATCTTCCTTAAAACGCATTCAGTTAGGTTACTTGTTACTTGAGATGAAAAGTGATTGACCATTGCTCGTACAACCTTCGGCGCAAAAAAAACAGAAAAAAAAAGAATAGCCACAATTGGTACAAAAGCGATGTTTCGGAAGCTCAGTGTAGATGAGAGTAGCAGAGTAGATCCAGAAAATGAGCCAGTTATCTGAAGATTTATCTAAAATCGCAGGAAACGCTTTTTCGTCCTCTAGAAATGTTAAAACAGTTCGCCACAGAGTAAAACGATGCCACTTGAGCTTCCTAACACCGAATCTAAAGCTGAGGGAGCCACATTGTTTAATTGTGACGGTCGACAGTTGCGTCAGGCTCTGCACTAAGCACCAAGATGGCGGCGTTCACCAGCAGATCAGAGAACGGGGTGCCGGTACTCTAAGCGTAGCTTATTTAGTGGCTCTAGGCCAGAGTATATAGATCAATGGAGCAAACACGCTGCTCCATAAAACGTTAACACGCGCTTTTGACACGCTTACGTAGCTTCATGCTGCCAAACTCTTAAACCTTGAATTTGACATATCGTGGACTCTTGTAAAATGCCAACAGCTTAATTTTGTTTACTTCATCCACTGCTGTTTACGGGGCTGAGGACCGGTAAAGTTGATTGGACATCACTTTTTGCCAGCTTTCCATGCTTATACATGGTTAATAAAGATATTATTTTTATTGTTATATTTCATGTAACAAAGAGATTGTGTTTTTTTTTTCTCACGCCTTTGCATTGCTATTATCTGGTTTGACTTTCTTGGGAGGGAAATATAGGAACCGTGCGGATCTAATTCAAGCCCCGACCAGGGCGCCCCTAGCGGCAAACGGGTCCGTTGTATCGGGAAGCTTCTGCCAGTCGCTGCGTTGGTTGTGCGTTGTAGTGGGTTAGTGCTGTAATTTCGGAGATGGCTATTCCGCACCAAGAAAGCCGCAACAATTGCTGCGTGGTCGGCTGCAACAGTACGTGCAAGATCGCGCACGGCACGAAGTACTACATCGTCCCTTCGAAGCCGTACGAGGCGGAGTACCGCGCGACCTTGGTGCGACTTCGCGACTTGTGCGTCCATACAGGTTAGTGGCGTTTTTTACCTTCCAGTTCGCGCTTTGTTTAAGCTGCTGACGAATAATACAATTAACTTTTTTCTATTCTAGCGACGATGGAACAGCATCGACACCGACGGCAAACTCTAAAGTATGCAGCAAATACTTCACCGGAATCGAGAAGCGGAATGTGGTCGCCCACCCAACCCTATTCTTGGATGTTTCCATCAGCCTACACGAAGATAGTAGTGGGAATCGCGGAACGGCGCGAAAAAAATCGCCCAATTATTGTCAAGCTGATTCAGAAATAAACGTACATAATTACCGCAGTCCACTCAACGCCAACTAAATTTTTTGCGGGCGCGCTTAATTTTGTTTGCGGAGTACGGCGCTCCGTGACATCCACTTGTCCGTCGAAACGGACCTCCTTCAGGTCGTACACGCGGCCAGATTCATGAGGGAGCTTTCCCTTCGTCATATTGGCACCACGGAAGAAGCTTTCTGGATTCGTAACCGCCTTAAACCCCGTCGTAATCACCACGGGAACACTGTCCGCTGTGCTGCTCATCGCCATTGCTTCCCCCCGATGATTCTGCACCGGCTACCGAAGAAGCTTTCCAGATTCGTAATCGCCCACTGTCCTCTGTGCTGTTCGTTGCTATTACTTCCCGATGATTCTGCGCCGGCGGCACCGGCTACCGACGGAACTTTCCGAATTCGTAACTGCCTTAAATTCCGTCGTAATCACGACGGGGACACTGTCCGCCGTGCTGTTCGTAGCCATTGCTCCCCGATGCTCCTGCGGCGGCTACCGCTAGGTCGCAGCGAACAATAGGCGACCGCCGCGACACGGCCGGCTTGCTCGCTTCCTATACTGTTTAAACACTTGATAAAGGCGCAGTTATACATTAACCACCAAACTTCGTACTGAAAGGCTTTGCAAAGAGCTCAGACTTCATAATTCCAGCTTGAAACTCAACCAGACTTGTACGTAACTTAAATACTCTACTCATGTTACTGTATCTTGAATACTTTTGTGAGTAACTTGGTATCTTGCAAATACTTTCGAACGTCAGTATTTAGTACTCTAACTTAAATACTTTTTTCAAGTAACTTGTACTCATGTTAAAGTTACTTTTAAGTTACTTTCTATTTTTTTATTTTCTTTAGAGGCCGGGAGCTTGGAAAATATTGAACTCCAGTTATTTTGGCCAGGCGCCCTGCCATTGCAGATACATTTCGTGCCGGGTATTACAGTGCACTTCCGTGCTTCTGCTGAAAGAGGTGACACGGAGAAGCAGGTGTCGCAGCCTCAAGCGGAGCGGACGCGTGTCGTGTCTTCTAACTGGACAAAACGTCAAAGCACATTTTCTTACAATTTGTTTGTGGCCAAGCCCAAGAGCAACAGAGATTCCGAAGCAGAAGTGCATGCGGGTGAAAACATAAAGCAACGTTCACACTCTTGCGACCGAGTAAGACTGAGAGAGACCGGACCGGTTTTTAAGCCTTTTGCGACTTCTTAGGACCGAATGCGCTGCAGCGGAGCTGGTCCTAAGAGATCGCAAGAGGCTTAAAAACCGGTCTGGTCTCTCTCGGTCTTACTCGGTTGCAAGAGTGTGAACGGGCCTTAAGATGTGTACAAGGCTACAAGCCAGAGGGAGGGCACTTGTGTCGGAGAGAGGGTGGGTTCTACAAGTGTCTGGTAAGAGTCGAGAGAAAACCGGAGTTTATTTTTCTATGTTATGGAGTGAAAGCATATAAAAAAAAAGCCTTCCAGCTTCAGAAATGCCTTTGCATCCGCACGCAGTCGCACTTCGTTCCACTAGGCTCTCTTCGCACACAACACTCGTACTACACGGCTACAATCCGGCGGCCCATCGCTCGCGGTGTACGCAGCATTAGCGAGTTTTGGTAGACCGTGTTTCCCCCTCCACTAAGCTAACCCTCCACTACGAAGAAACCGCCACTGCGCTTGCGTGCCGATGGCCTTGACTGTAGAGCTCCGGGTAGCGGAGGGGCTTAGCGGACGGGGAAACACGGTCCATTAAAACTCGCTATTGTCTTCGGTAGTACGAATGACCCCCCCCCCCCCCCCCCCCCCCCCCCCGCCTACCACGGTGGCGCCCGCTCTCCCCTGGCCTGGACTCCCCGACCCCCGACTGCACGGCACCGCCAGTGCACTGACGGGGGAAGCGGAAATGAACACCCGACACAAGGGGAGCGTCGGAGGCGAGACTCTGTGTAGAAACTCCCTCTGCAGGCGAACGGGCCCCGCGCTGCGCTCGCCTATGTCCTCGCCATAGCAAGGGTATAAAAGAAAAACATTTTTATCTTTGTTTCATTCGTAGTTACTTGGGACCTTCTAGAAGCCTGAGTGGCAGCCAAAGTCTAGCTAAGAGATTTCCAGGAGATTCCAGCGTAGGTGGGAGGAAGAATTTTTTCCGACTTCGGTTGTGCTTGACAATGAATTGCAGAGGAAATTGTAACTTGAGAGTATCTTGAAAGTAACGAGTTACGTTTTTGGAGTATTTTGTACTTTACTCAATTACTTTACAAATTTGAGTATGTAGTACTCTACCCAGTTACTATTTTTCGTGGTACTCAATAACTAAACTTAAAGGGGCAATGCAACGATTTTTGTACTTTGCGCAAATACCGCTCAGGACGAATCCCTGACGCCAATGAACTATGCAACACGCGATCGTTTTTCACCACGCGCAGTATCAGTCGCAGAAAAAAATTAAAGAAAAACGAGCAGCGTTCACCTCCTCAACTCGCAGCCAGAACAAGCGGCCACCTGATCTGGAGCCGATTATATGCCGCCAATGTTGATCATAGCCACGCGCTGGGGTTGGCAAGCCACAGGACACGCGCTGAGTTCCAGACATTGTTATGGCTCGGCTATTGTCGCCATCGCAGTGATTGGACACGGGCCACCCGAATGCTTCTCGAGCTATCAATTATCACGAGCCCAAATCGAGTGCTCACGCAATGCTCGGGTCCAATCTATGAGCCGCATTCAAATATCGTCCCTGGAGGATGCTGCTACCACCAGGGTACGTCATCAAAATTTGCGAAGCAGAGATTGAAAGAAAACGCTCGCTTTTCTCCTTAAAATTACACCGCAAAGAAGAAGTTTCTTGGTCAGTGGCGTTGCGTGCGAGTGTACTTGGGTCCCACTATACTCCGTTTCACCTTATGTTGTACCGCAGCGAAGGCTAGAAGCGCGAGCTCATAGCGTTGGCAGCTGCCCTCGGTGCAGGAGAGCTTGTGCCTCCGAGGTGTGCCATAGAGCAAGGAGCTCGCGCTTGTAGCCTTTCCTGCGGTACAACACAAGGTGAAACAGAGTATAGTGCCAGTAAGCTCATACAAAAAGAAAAACGCTCAAAACGAATATCGTTGCACCGCCCTTTTAAATACTTTTAGTGAGTATCTTGTACAAGCCTGAACTCAACACACTCTACAGGGTGTTCATATTTTTCTAAGCTTAACAGATTTGTTAAAAAAAAAAATCCATGAAAGCTAGACTTATGTGGTTTGTGCAGGTGAGTTATATGGCCAAGGGGACATAGTGCAGGGGGCTAATCGCAATGATCAATTGGCTAATTAAGTAAAGTTTGTTAATACAATTAATGAATGAAAATATAAATATGGTTCCAATTAGAAACTTGCTGATCGCCATCGAAAACTACTAAATCAACTCTTTTTATCAAAATATAACGAAGGGGCAGCATTTTGCATATTGAGGTATTTAGCGCACAAGGTAGAGAGAAGAAGGACAGGACAGAAAAGAGCGCTACTCACAACTACGTTTACTGACAAGAAAGGAAGAGAAAGAAAAACCCAAATAATCCGCCGCGGACTCGTGCATCTACCACAGCCCCGTGAATGATAGCGGCTAGTTCATCCAGGCTCGTGTGGGCCCTTCATTGTTTGTTCAAAGAATTCCCTTTCCTTGTTTGATAGCGTTACTGATTCGACGCTAAAACAGTTCCTGTCCTCACGAAGGATGTAGAAGGCCTCCAATACCTCGCGGGTCAATTTGTCTTTGTTCTTTCCCAAGATGTTGGTATCACGGAATAATGGTCCTGCACGTGCTATTCCCTGCAATGGAGAGGAAGATTTCCACTCACTGTAGCCTTCAAGGAGGAATCATGCTCCCGGAGTCGGTCATTGAGGCATCTGCCCGTTTGGCCTATGTAGCTCTTGCCACACGAAAGAGGTATCTTATATACGACGCCCGAAGCGCATGGAAGGAATTTGTTTACTTGCTTCTTGGTGCACGTGGGTTTATTGGTACCCTTAGCATGCGCATTCACTCTGGGGCGAATTTGGCTCATATTTTGTGGTGCAGAAAAAACTACTCTGACCACATAGCGGCTTGCGACGTTTTTTAAAATTATGGGACACCCTGTGCAGGTTCGGTATTACTACTGGCCTTGTTTTCTTGACACTGGCCTTGTTGGACTGGAAGCCTTTTGCCTTCTTCACCAGAGCGTTTGCCACATCAGCCAGTAGGGCTGACGAATAGCCGGCTTTTCTTAGCCTCTCTATTTGCATAGTGGAGCTGGCTGACATAGCATGAAGACAAGACTTCCTTAGTGCCGAGGCCAGACCCGTTAGCGCTATGCCTCCCTTAATGATTTTTGAGTGCCCCGAGCCGTAGTCTAGAATGGCTTTCAGGGATCGTGGGCTGTACGACCAATAAACATGGGTGTCCCCCGATCCAAAAAAGCCATTCTAGACTACGGCTCGGCGCACTCAAAAATCATCAAGAGGGCATAGCTCTAACGTGTCTGGGCTCGGCACTAAGGAAGTCTTGTCTTCATACTATGTCAGCCAGCTTCACTATGCAAGTAGAGAGGCTAAGAAAAGCCGGCTATTCGTCAGCCCTACAGGCTGATGTGGCAAACGCTCTGGTGAAGAAGGCAAAAGGCTTCCAGTCCAACAAGACCAGTGTCAAGAAAACAAGGCCAGTAGTAATACCGTACCTGCACAGGATGTCCCATAATTTAAAAAAAAAAAAAAAACGTCGCAAGCCGGTATGCGGTCAGAGTAGTTTTTTCTGCACCACAAAAGATGAGCCAAATTTGCCCCAGAGTGAATGCGCATGCTGAGCTAGGGTACCAATAAACCCACGTGCACCAAGAAGCAAGCAAACAAATTCCTTCCATGCGCTTCGGGCGTCGTATATAAGATACCTCTTTCGTGGGGCAAGAGCTACATAGGCCAAACGGGCAGATGCCTCAATGACCGACTCCGGGAGCATGATCACTCCTTGAAGGCTACAGTGGGCGGAAATCTTCCTCTCCATTGCAGGGAATGCACATGCAGACCATTATTCCGTTATACCAACATCTTGGGAAAGAACAAAGACAAATTGACCCGCGAGGTATTGGAGGCCTTCTACATCCTTCGTGAGGACAGGAACTGTATTAGCGTTGAATCAGTAACGCTATCAAACAAGGAAAGGGAATTCCTTGAACAAACAATCACGGGCCCACACGAGCCTGGATGAACTAGCCGCTATCATTCACGGGGCTGTGGTAGATGCACGAGTCCGCGGCGGATTATTTGGGTTTTTATTTCTCTTCCTTTCTTGTCAGTAAACGTAGTTGCGAGTAGCGCTCATTTCTGTCCTGTCCTTCTTCTCTCTACCTTGTGCGCTAAATACCTCAATATGTCAGACTACAAACTAGCCCAAATGTCAACTTTACTGCAGCATTTTACGGCGTTCCGTAAAAACGCTCCATTTGGACGAGTGTCTAGGTCTCGGATACTTCTTGAAGCGCATCTCTGCGCCCGCGGTCCCGCGCTCCCCAGTGGCTGAGACGCGGAACACACGTGCGCCCAACTTCCCTCCACCCCACGAGGGAGGCGAGGGGGTGGCTTCGCGCCGCGACAACCGGAGAGCAGGACCGCGGGCGAAAAGATGTGCTCCGAAAATAAACCGAAACCTAAAAACGCGTCCAAATAAAGCGTTATTTTCAGAACGCCGTAAAACACAGCTCCTGTCTTCTATTTTCCCAAAAAGAGTTGATTTAGTGGCTTTCGATGATGCTGAGCAAGTTTCTAATTGGAACCATATAAACATTTTCACCCTCCGTCGCATGGGTGATGCCATCTTGCGATCACGTGATGCGGCCGTCATTAGGTGGCTTCAACTCGTCGCTCCTCTCTCCCCTCCGTACCTTGGCGAAGGCGTTGTATTCGTGTTTTTCGTCGCGTTTTATCGCAATTTTTCGCTTTACTTTGTGAAGTGTCGTCTGTTACTAATTTTTACTACCCAACTGCATGCCATCATAATGTGCGCAACTTCTGCACTTGAATTTATAACACGTTCTGACTATTCGCACCGTCGGCGTACCGAATACATGTGGGCAAAGAAATCAGCGCTAGCACTAGCGCACATTGAGTATGTAGATGACTTTAAGATATATGAGAGTTCAGAGGCCAATTATTTATGACAGCGCAAATTTTCTTCAGTGATAGCGGCTAAGTGATCGTGGCGCTGTAAGAAGCGCAAGGTATATTTGTGATCTCTCATTTATGATCTTAAAGAAGAAGGCAAATTTAGTCAACGCAAGGAGTCACTATTTGTGTTTCTTGAAAGCATCGTGCAACAGTTACTTTTGATTATACGGGGGAATCATTTAGCGATACAAACATTCGATTGATCTGTTTGTTTATGAATTTGAAGAAACTATACATTGTGCTCGGTTCATGTCTGCAGTCATTGAATTTTCTTAAGATACCCGATTCAATTAATTCATTTAGACACACGGGGTTGGCTCCCCGGGTAAAAAACGTGTCGAAGACATCTTGCGAGTGCCTGACGAAATCCACCCAGGCAAGCAATATGTGACGCCGAGAAGAAGCCTTCTACATGGAAATCACACGAGTGCAGCGTTGTCGATGCCGGATTCACTCTAAGGAAAAAAAAAAAGGGTGTAGTCGGGTGCATCAGGCGCGCATGCACCCTTTTTCTGGAAGATGCACACTCCGTTACCCAGCTGCAGTGTACTTGTACACCGACAATGAGCATCCTCCTCTCCGTTAAAAACCGCTAGGTGTATCAGTGAACCCAGCTTTGTGCACCGCCGCGCTAGCCACGCGCCCCGAGCAGTTTGTGCTTGGATTTCCCCTTGGTGGTCACTTTTGGGTTGGGCAGTTTCTTAGGAAGTATACAGCCGTCCTGTTCACTCGGTATTGACAGTAGGGTAGAACGCTATGCTTGTTTTAGGCCAATTGGGTCTCCGGGTAGGATCACGTGACTACAGTTTCCAACTAGAGATAAGGCAGAGCACGGCACCTGCCTGAAGGCCAAGGCCACGGATAGCATCTATTGCACTATTAACTTTGGGTCGAACTTCAAGAGGATATAAGTGACACACCCGCTCGTTGTGTTCCTATTTGGGATGCCCCTGAAGATAAGCCTTTGCGAGGGCACCCCCCGCCCTTTTCGGCCTTGAAGGAGCTGCTATTTTCCCTACTCTTTTTCCTTCTCGCCCTAAGCTGAAAACGTGGAAGAAGGTGCGCAGTCGCCGGACCAATCAACCGGAGGCTTTTTATTCCTTGACTACGCTGTCTGGGCGCGGGTAACGGCAGGAGCATGTTCATGTGGTAAAGGTTTCACGGATCAGGGTTGGGCAGAAATACTAAAAAATGTATTTGGTAATACAAATACTGGGATACATTGAAATAGTAGCTAAAATACTGATACTAAAACATATCTGTAAAAATGTATCGCGATACGTATCGGAAATACATTTTAAATAGAGGCAAAAAGTTTTTGGAAATACAAATACAGGAATGCATTTTAGGGAGGGCAGAAATACCAATACATAAATACTGATACTGCGATACATTTTTTCAAATTTGTTTGAGACGCCAACTGAAATGAAGCTTGAAGTTTGAAATGGAAGTTTTTGATCCCGAAATTACTTTCCCTTACGCTTGGAACTTTGCATTGAAGGTAGTGGTTTTGGACGACAAATAGTCTTCAATGGGCTCAAAAAAAAAAAGAAAAACGTTCTATCAATGACTGACCGTGGTCTCTTCGCTGACATTCTGTCGGTCTGACGAGGGATGCGAAAACACTTCGACCTCTAAATAAATTCTATGTCACCATAAATCCCATCGAAACATCACCACGTCCCTGTCCAATAAGGATGCCCCTGTCAACATTGATCACATGACGTCACGGTGGAATCAACTGGTATTCTTTATGTGTAGGTGAGGCCTTGAACATGAAACTTTACCACGCTGCTGTATGAAAGGACAATACATACATTCGTTGTAGGTTACCTCGTTGGAGATCGTGCAGGCAGTGTCATTTGGAATTTTCGAGAATAGTGGACCACCTGAAGCATTCTGGAACACATGTCTTATCTTCTGTTACGGTTGAAAAAAACGGTACGGTTACATCCCTGTTGTGAAGGTTTTTCTTGCCGACCCTCTGCCACTGACGCATGAATTGCAGTCCTCAAGTTTCGCCTAGCATCATCTAAACAGAGACATCGTGGATTGCGACCTGATATTGCCGGCACAGGTGCGAGCTCTCCGAGAAACAACGCGCTCGAGACGAGTCGCAGTTGTACGAAGTCTGGGTCGGCACAGCGAGGCCACGTCTGGCCTCCTTCCAGGGTTTCGGATCACCAAAGCAGCGGGTCACGTTCACGTCGACTGATGACGTACCCTTGAGCCGTGCAATATTACAGGCGCAGCTGCAGACGCATTCAATTATGTGTTGAACTTCACGTCGTGGGTCATGCTACTCTTTCAAGCCAACCACCACCAGGCTCGTGCTGCAACGGACTGTGACTCAGCTTTGCCGGCTGGGTGTACTGTGTACGCTAAGGCAAGAGAGATGGTTAGCAGCGGGCATTGGATGCCAGGAAACAATGACTCAAGAAATCCCTAGTTAAAGTGAACGGAATATGTATACACTAACAAATTTCCACGAAGTTACTTAACAACGGGCACATACCGCGTCGGTAAATTGTGCATTCTGTATTTCTGTGGTTTTGTTTTATTGTCGAGCGGGAAAGGGAACAGCTGGGAGAGGTGTGGGTTTCACTGAGTATATCAAAATTAGTGCCTCACTGAAGTGATCTGAACGCATCTTTAAAATTACAGCCGCAAAATATCACTCATTTACCATACACAATTTTAATCAACATAGATTTGACGAAACAAGCTAATGTTTGTTTAAGGCGTTTCTTAACAGTGATGTAGTAATTTCACAACAGATTATAAAGCCAATTGTTAAATAAACACATTTATTTTAATTGCTGCCTCATCGGGCAGGTCTTCGGAGACAAACTGTTCCAAGAAAGTTCATATGATATCGGGCAGTGTTCCAGGGATTATAAATCTCTGATTTCTCTGCGAGGTTTTTCTTTGCAATGACGATATTCAAGGCCGGCCTACAGCGCGGGGTAAAGTAAAACAAAAGGCGAGGAAGAAAGGTACAAAGAGAGCTCATAAAATAAAATCTGAGTCGATTAGTACCGTACAGTTTAGGGCAAATATCTAGCTGGGGCCCTAAACTCGTCGAAGACAAATTTGGAGCCGAAAGTTCGCGGAGCGCGCCGATTGGACGCCAGCGACAAAAGCGCGAAGTCATCGTCGTGATAGGCCAATCGGTGTGCTCCGTGAACTTCGGCCCCAACTTTGCGTTTGACGAGTTTAGAGCCCCTGATCTGCACTTTACGGGTACCGAAATATTCATCCCACATGATACTGAAGAAGACAGCAATGAATATTTCGAAGCGGTTAGTGACGGTGATCTTTTTCACATTATCTTTCGGTCTTAGAGGTGCAACAAACATCCTTTTCCGTCGAGGGAGAGCTCCGTGTTGCCAGAAAAGATGACCTAATTTCCTAGGCCCATAGACACACAACTCTCCCCGTATGTTTCATTTAAGAGACTGCGCCTGTGTTTTTGTGAAGAATGTACTACTTCCTTGCGATATGGGAAACGGGGCTCGCTGATCCGAAAAAAGCACCGTGCAGAAACATGATGCTCATACGAGAAGAAAGCGCACACGCAACTGGACAAAAATAGGGCTAGTATATACAAATACGTCGTTGCTCAAAGACGCTGTAAAGATGTCAGGCTAGCGGCAAGGTAGGCAGATTGCAGCGAAACTTAGCATATCGGTACCGCAGCCAGATAAGATCGAGTCTGTGCATAGACTAAAGGCGAGAGAGGGTAAAATCGCCCCAATTATAGTCCGCTTTAAAGACAGGTCGGAACGAGACTGCTGGGTCAGCAAACGCATGGCACTGAAAAGCGAAAATGTTTTTATTAACGAAAACCTGACTAAACTCCAGCGGTGGTTATTTTGGAATGCAAACGAATGTGCGAGGGAAAGTGGATTTCAATACGTTTGGATAAAGAACGGAAAAATATGGGTCAGAAAGAGGCAAGGGGCGAACGCAGTACGGATTGAAAACGATAGTGACTTGGACAAAATACGATATGGCTATGTCTTTCAATACATTTGCAGAATGGGACAGTCATACCCAAAACTTACTAGGTGAAGAAGGGAAAAGGAAGGAGGACCAGATTCTGCATATCATTCAAATCAATGTCCGAAGTCTTAAGAAGCATCATGATGAACTTAACGTCTACATAGGCCAGTCACTGGTAGATATAGACGTCATAATATTAACGAAAATAAACATTGAAGCAAACGAGCCGCTGTCGTTTCCGATAAGCGGATTCCATGAAGCGTCAGTGCGTCGCGAAGGCAAAAAAGGGGGTGGAATACTCGTATACATTAAAAATTGCTGGCTTTCCGATCGTACAGAATTATGTGTAAAGCACGCTGAAGTTATCGTGATGAATATACAGAAAGCTGAAGTATCGTTTACTATATGCGCGGTGTATAGGCCGCCTTAGTGGCAGCTTAAGTCTGTTTTATGAAGAATTCGACAAACTAATCAACTCCTTCAATAATAACGACTACATCGTTATAACAGGTGACTTCAATATTGACGTCATGAGCAAAACAAAATATGGAGTCCAAGAATATTTAGACATATTGTCTAATTATGGGTTACGAAATATGATTGTCGGTTACACTAGAGAGGAGTCTCTTGCTGATAAAATTACGAAAACTGGCATTGATCACATTATAGTACGCACAGGCAACCTCATGTTTATAGGTGGGATCATACAGCAGAAAGTAGCGGATCATTATTTTGTTGCTCTAAGAATAATAGACAAAAGTACTACGCGTAAAGCGGAAGAGCAGGAATACAAACAAATTCTAGACAACAATAAAGTAGATCGCAGTATAAAAAGATTTAACTGGAATTCCCTATTAAAACTCGATCACATATCGCTCTATGAAACGGTAGTGGAGACACTCGGAAGTATATATGAACGCTCGATTAAAACGATCGAACTAAAACCTAGAAATGCTAGTAACAAATGGATTGATAAAGATATAATTGAACTGAGCTCGGAAAAAAACAAACTATGGAATCGGTGTAAGAAATATCCCGACGACACGTTATTAAAGGAAGAGTATAGGCAACTACGAAACCGGGGGACAGCAAAAATTAGGCTGTCGAAAAAGAAGTTTCATATGACGCAACTTAGGCAGAGTGGTAAAAACATAAAGGAAACCTGGAATGTTGTAAATCAAATCATTGCAAAACCACTCCGAATCAGTGTAGACGAGTGTATAAAGAAAACTTTCGGTGTAACCGACTTAGAATCGTTGAGTAACGACTTCAATAATGCTTTCGTTAATCAGGTGGAAAAGCTGCGTAGTCAGGTAAGCAGTACTGCAGTGAAAGCAAGTTTTTTGGGATATTCACAAAACTCTGCCTACATGCCGCGGATAACAGAATTAGATCTTCAGGACATAATTTGCACAATGTCAATAACAAAGCCGGCAGGATATGACAAAATAAGGCTCAGAGACTTAAGGGCCAATCACGACAGCTTGAAGCACATCATCCTTGCAATTCTAAATGGAATTTTTAATACGGGAAAAATACCGGACAAAATGAAAGTTTCAATAGTTAGACCAATTTATTAACAGGTAAAGGAAAAAAGAGATATCAAATTACAGGCCCATTGCGTTGTTGCCAGTAATCTCCCAGATAATGCAAAAGTTTGTTTTAAAAACTATGACCTCGTTTTGCGACAGGTTCTCATTGATAAGCAGCTGTCAATATGGCTTCCGACAGCAGAAAAGTACGACGCTCTTGCTGGAAGACGTGACGGAATTTATTAATGAGAAACTAGATAAAATCAAATAGTACTGGCAATATTTTTAGACCTAACGAAAGCATTCGATACTGTTGATCATTCCATATTACTTGATAAACTCGAAAATCTGGGATTCAGAGGGCCGTATTTTAGATTCTTTTAAAATTACTTTAACAACCGTACTCAAAGGGTCAAAATTGGAAACAATGTAAGTGAGGCCGTACACCTTAACTACGGTGTTCCCCAGGGATCGGTACTAGGCCCGATGCTCTTTAATATATATGTGAACGACCTTGCTTTGCTGCATTTGAACTCGAACATTTACCAGTACGCTGATGACACGGCTGTAACATTGGCAAGCGAAAATTACAATATTGCAGTGTCACCTCTACAACATGATATCAACCAAGTCATGACCTGGTTCTCAAGAAATTGTATTTTCGTAAACACAAAAAATACTACTCTAATGTGCTTCAGGGCCCATCAAAAACGTATTAATCTTAGGGAACCGATTTTTTTTACATACAGTAGATTGTAGGAATTGTCATTGCTCGCCATTACTGTACGCTACAGAAACCAAATACCTGGGCTTACATCTCGACGAATATTTGAATTGGAATGTCCACATAGATCACTTAATGAGCCAATTGAGTGTAATCGCATCATACCTATACAGGCTGCGAAGTTACGCGGATCCGAATCTGAGGCGGACTGTCTACCAGATGCTAGGTGAGTCGAAATTGAGATACGGAATAACCATCTATGCTTCCTGTTCCGATTTTAAGAAGCAAAAAAAAAAAAATAATATGATAAAAAGGATGGTAAAGAATATTGTCTACGGAACGCGGCTTGAGCATAGTGCATTTGAAGAACAGCTCTCCGACCTGAACTTATTGCCAATAGACAATCTTTTGAGGTTTGTTATTCTGACAAAATATTACTTCCCACCGAATTTTAAGCCAGAGACAATGAGACAAAAGCAACTTAGGAAAACTGAAAAATTTATGGTTCCGAGAATATACACAAATTATGGAAAGAGGCTAAGGAAGTATTATATACCGTATCTTTTTAATCAACTACCGAGTAATCTGCAGAACCTGCCGTCGTATAAAATTGCAAAAAGAGAGATAATGAAATGGTGTCAATGTGCGCGCACATAAATACCAAGTATGTGTTGCTGATTCATTTATGATTTGCCGTAACATGAACTCGTTGTGCTTTTGTCATGTTCTTTAGTCAATAGTGACCCGTTCAGTGTCAATGATTGTATAAACTTCAACGGCGCAGCTGCCCCGTTTTGTGTATTTGATTTTACTCTTGTTGTAGTTTCTTTTTTTTTTCTTTGGGGGGGGGGGGGGGGGCGTCACTTGTACTCCGGTGTGCTGCCCGTACTCACACACAAGCACAAAAGTGCTTTCGTGAGAACGGATTTATATCTTTGTAAAATGAAGCAAAAATAAACTATTACTATTACTCTTATTATTATTATTACTATTAGAAATTGGAAGTGACCCAGGTCCCCTTGCACGAGCATTCGCCGCTTCGAAGCTGCAGGCTGCCTGAACAGCAGCGCTTTTTATGTACCTCGAACATCGCACATAAGCTCTTGTTTCTGTCCGTCTTTATGGGAGATTGTGCAAGGCAGTGCCTCCAGAGTCCCTACCCGAGTATTTTTATGGGCAGGACGCCTCAGCTGCAGGGGTGTTTTGTGCAAACTCGAGTGTGGGAGAGAGAATACTGAAAAAGCACAAGTGTGAAAGAGATTTAGTTATTTAAATATGTAGCTGGTGTGCCCAAATACAGGACACTCTCCTCATTTGCATTAGGCAGAACGACGGCCGCGCCAGAATCCTCCCCTGGTGGAGTGGTTTATTTAGCGTTGCCTCTCTCCCCCTTTCTTCCTCCTCTCGTCGCTAGACCACGTGACTAGGCAACGCCTCGGAATGCGGCGCGGTTGACGGGTTGACGGGGTCGCGGATCCGAAGACGGTACCGCTACCGCCGTCATCCGTGTTTCCGAAGTTCTTCGTCGTCGACTTTTTCGATTTATTATCGGGGAGTGCCTTGTAACGATACCGCCAACCCGCCGGAAAATAATAAAAAAAAAAAAAAACAACAAGCGGAAGCATAAAAGAAAAAAAAAAGAAAGCGAGACTTTGGGCGGGGCCGCAGAAGTGGCCGAGGCGACGAGCAGGTGAGCATTGCTTTCTTTGCTCATTTTCATACTGCCTCACCTAATAATTTCAATCCAAGCAAAAAAAAAAAAAAGAAAAAAAAATGAAGCTTTTTGAAGCCGTTTTGTGGCCTTTCTGCGAATTTTTTTCACGGCAGTGCACATTCGAAGGAAAGGGTTGTGGTGGTATATGGGTGCACCAAAACAGACGCGGTTTCAGTAAAGTTAGACTAATCTAAAAAAAGAGAAAGAAAATGTATGGCGGAGTAACACGGGCTAGCGCCCTTGTGTCGGTTGAAGTTGATCGGCTCGCGCGGTAGAACGCTCCTTCCGTGCGTGATTTGCGCGGGCTTTTACCTGTATCTTCTTGCGTAATATCTGCGTCGTGCACTAGATTCTGGTTAGGCCTTTGTAGTTCGATCAGTTTAAAGGTGTCATGAAACGATTTTCCTACTTCTTCCTCCTTAGCTTTAATCCTCAACTCAAATGCGAATTGTGAAATCACGTCGTCGTGACATTCTTCGGCACCGGTGCGATGACTCCTAGCTTCCACCGTGCTTTTCACGCACACCATATAACTTGTCATTCCCCAATGACGATAAGTTCCGTCAGGGCACTCATTGGCCACGAACGCGAACCCAAATATTCATCGACGGATTGATTGTTGACGAGCGCATACGTCCGAGTGACGCAGTTCTCGTGTCGAATGCGTGAGCTGGGCTCGGCTGACGTCAGTTTGGCACCGCTGACGCGCTTTCGGAACCGCGGATGTATCATAGTGAAAAGGCGGAGAGCTTTCGAAGGCAAGAAAGTACAAAATAGTCCGCTATATTTTCTAATGTTTGTACCGAAAAGCTGGTTTTTGACTTTCTAACCTCGTTCTCTTGGCCGACTAAACGATATGCGATTAGTAAAGCCCCCATTTAAAATCATTCATCCCAGCCCAAAATTGGTTTCATGGCCCCTTTAATCACGAGAAGATGACCGCTCTTGAGTCGCTTTTTCCCGCTTCCGCTTCTGGGATCTTTAAAGTTTACGATGAACTTTGGCTTGTCTGCTCCGTTTTGAACACTCCACTCTTATCGCTCGCTACGAATATAAATAATGTATTTGTCTTTCAGTGTTCTTTTTCGACTACACGCAGCAGTTCTGTGTTTGTACTTGCAGGTGTACTTAATAAACTTCTCGGTATGTTTGAATTTATTCTCGTTGTTGGCATCATTTTTCCGTGCCTTTTCGCGTTGGATGAGCGAATGTAGATGGCACTTTGGCACTCTTGACATTATGAAGGTATCTGAAGCGGAAGATTTAGAGGTCAAAGGCCAAACTGAGATGTTGTCGACAGAGCTATGACATCAGAAATCTTTAAGCCGCTTTCACACACACTACTAATAGAGCGTCCCCCCCAAAAAACAAACAAAAAACAACTAAAAATAACACGAATCAACAGGAAAAGAAAAAAAAGCCTGACAAAGGTCTTTGTCCTTCTTGCAGTTCGAACATACGGTACACAGTATAATACACTTCAGCTGTATACATCAGCTACTCAAAGCAATGTTATGGTTTTGTACGGTGTCATCAAGAGAGGATCACAAATAGTAATATAAATTATGAAACATACTTTTTCATACGTTCAGAAACGAAACCATTAATTTATACATGTATAAAAGTGGCTATAAAACAGTGTCACGGCCCACCAAAAGTGTCCTGAGTTCTTTCTTAAATTTATAAAAAAAAAAAATAGCTGTCAAAATCCACGAAGGTTCCGATTGAATTTAAAAGTTTGGTCACCTGATAATCTATAGTTTGCTTTCCGTAATTTGTCCTATTTTGTAGAGGTCGTCTTAAGGGGTGACGAATGGTGTATCTATGCGCTACGTCACTTGCATGTGGAGCATAAGGTTTTTCAGTTTGGATTAGTTGCATTAGCTTGAAATCATACATTTGGTTAGCCTTGAGTATACCGTGTTTTCTAAAAAGTGGCTCAGTGGGAAGGTCTTGTATATTTCCCGTGAAACTTTCAAATATCCGCAAGATTTTCTTTTGTAATTTAAGAATCTTATTGTAGTTTCTGGACGTTCTTGTACCCTATACTAAAGTACAGTAGCATACTTTGAGTAAAAAGAGAGTTATATATTTGTTTTCAGGTTTCTTATTTCTTATTTGTTCAAGTTTCTTATTTTATGCACACATCCAACCCCCTGAGAAAGCTCCGCAGTCAACTTATTTACATGTGTATTCCAGATAATCTCCTGGTTAAACCAAACGCCTAAAAGTTTTTGTTCAGGAACTTGCTCTATAATTGTGTTTTTGAAATATAAAGTTATTGGAGTATTTTCCTGTATGCTTATTGGAGCAAAAATATACTTGGTCTTTTTTTAAAATTTAGTTGTAGTTTATTCACATGGACCAACACTTCTATGTCAGCGAGATAGCTATTTTTGCCATTGACTCTAGGGATGCTTTGGAGGCATAGGCGAGAAATGCGTTGGTATCTTCTGCGTATACACGAACTCATCTCTGTGACGTCACGGCGCGGTGGTGGCGCGTCGGTCGCACTTCCGGTCTGGGGCTGTGGGCAGAAGTCCCCATGCCAGACGTGTATTCCTGCGTTGTTTTGAAAGGAACCAGACAAAAACCTGCCTTCTCGTCAAAACGCCGCGCCTGGGGCCGTACCAAAAGTGTCGAGAAAGGTTTGAAGCTCAGTTTTCACGTGCTCGGTTCGTCCGAGAATCTGGATATGTGCCGTGAAAAGGGAAAAGCAGACGCCGTCGGACAACGATTGCTTGGGTGGGAAGCACTTTGGGATGAATTCACGGATACTTGTGGTCATCAGATTTATTTGTTTTGTTCCAACATGAACGCCAGAAAACCGTCAAGTTGTGCGGGCCATCTACGGACTACGTTCAGTGCGTCTTCAAGTTCAAACGGCCGCCTGATTGTTCGAACTGTCGTCTGCTCTTTCAAACGTTTCTACTTGTCGTCTGCTCTCTTAGACGACGCCGGTCCGTAGACCAAATGTTGGCCCGGTACTTGCGATAAGAAGTGCAGGCCTCAAAAGACTTAAATTTGAAGGTTGGTAAGCAGGCTCGATGAAAACAGCAGATACAAGGAGATGTTGATCATTGTTACCAGTGACCCTCACCGACTTGTTATGCCTAATTCAGTTGGTCCGATTCTGCTTGCGATTTTCAGTATCGACGTCGACCATCTCAGCTACGGTTCACGCTTTTGCAGCCCGAGCGGCGTCGCGACTGAAAATTCCGAGAAATCTCATCATGCGAATCAGGCTTTAGCGTACATTCTGCGGCGTCCACGCGGAATGAATCGCCACATGTCACATTATTCACGCGAAGTTTTGCGGTGTAACGAGCCTCGGTAATTTCGCTGACGCCGCTCAAGATAGTCAGACATCGCCTGGAAGACGTAGAACCAACAATTCGAACGCGAAAAAGGGCAGGGGGACTCACACTGACGCCGACAACATCGCATTTCAATGGTGTGTTTATGGGCGACGGCGAGTCTCTTGCCCACACCCCCATCGCGCATGCGCGGCGCCGGTGGCGTCCGCTAGGGGCGCTCCGGTTTGTTTGTAAACATGAGTTGGTGTATACAGTGAGCCCTGGGTATCTAGGAATAGCAGTAATGTCATTCATATAAATGAGAAACAACAAGGGGCCTAAAATAGAACTTTGGGGGACACCATAATATACTTCCAACGTGGCTGAGATAGTGTTGTTGATTTTGACAAATTTAAGGCGATTCCTTAGGTAATGTTTTATTAAAGCCAAAGTTACTCCTCGTATTCCGTACAGCTAAAGTTCATTTAGCAGAATTTGGTGTTGAATTGTGTCGAATGCTTTTTTTGAAGCCTAAAAAACTCCCAGTGTGTATATTTTATTTTCCACGTCTATACAACTTATTTTTTCTTTCGTCTCAATAAGTGCCTACTCTGATGATTTGCCCTTTTGGAAGCCATACTAAGATTTATTTATGACATCATGCTTTATAAGAAACTGATATAATCGACTTTGTATAACTCCCTCGAAGATTTTCGAAACTATTGGCAAGACTGATATACCGTAATATCCCGATTCATCGCCCACCCCCCTGCCGCCTGAAATTCATAAAAATTGTGGGGTGGGCCATGTCTTGGTGGGTGAGCACAAAAGGTAAAAAACAAAACGGAAAAAACCGTCAATTTTTTTGATGCGTATCTAGCGCTGCTGCACAAGAGATACATTAAACTCAAAACTCGATTTAGTTTTATTGTTATATAAAAAAAATGCTCATGAAAGAGTGTTTTACTTTCGCGAAGTCCGTTGCTTGCATACGCGCTAGGAACACCGCCGATCTGCATACAGCACGAACGTTTGTTCCGTGAAAACACGTCACCACTATGTTCTCCTGGTTAGTCAAAAAGATTTAAAAAAATAAAGAAAGTTTACAAGAAAATAGAGGACCAAAGAAGAGACGAAGAGCGATGCTGGGAAAGCGGAAAAGCCGGCGACCAAGTCGGGCGCCTTGTCAATCGCAAGCTCTGGCGCAACTTTCTTGTTTGGTGCGTACATGCGTGCGTCCGTGCATGGCGTGCTATCAATGGGGGTTCGGGACGCTCTACGAACGTCTGTATAGGGCGTTCCAGAAAAGCTTTATTTACCCGTTGGCTTTGTCTTAAACATTGCACAACCGCGGCCGCGACGTGCGGGGAGAAGGAGCGGGTTCGCGGCATTCAAAACCCAAGCATCCAAAATCTGCAGGACTGGGTCACCCCAAAAAACGACGCTCATACTAAAGAGACACTACTCTCGTTATGGAAGTTTGCGCGCTTGACTGGCGTCGACCGCAGAATGTGAACTTGTGCTTCCCTATACTTCGTTTCGGCTTCGGTCCGAGCGCGGACGATGTTATGAGCCGAAGGGCCAATCAAACACCACAAAAAGCGCAGCGTCATGGTGTTCTCTCTGCGCTTGATAAGACTAGCCGGCGGAGAAGCACGCACTGAGAGACGGCGAATACCGGCTGGTCCTATCAACTACAGAGAGCACGCCATGACCTTGTGCCTCTTTCGCTGTTTGATTGGCCCTTCGGCTCATAACATCGGCCGCGCTCGGACCAAAGCTGAAACGAAGTATAGTCCCCTCCCGACTGAGGCCATAGCGCCATCCCTTCTACGATAAAAAATATCATCATCATCATCTCCATCGTTTTCTTTTCGCACGGATACACTAGCACTTCGGGGTCGCTCACGGAGGAAATGCGTAAACAAAGAAGTGTCTTTCCCTCCTTCGTTTTGATTTGTCACGGACGTCCTCCAACTGTAAGGTCCGCGGCCGCGTCATTCGGGTAGGATGAGTGTTCACGGATCGCGGAGGCCACATTGGGGCATTCGAAGGGGTGGGCGATGACTCGGTGTTTTTTTTGGAAATCGATATTGGCACAAAAAATAGGGTGGGCGATGACTCGGGATATTACGGTAGGTCTATAATTTTGAAGATACGGTTTCCCTCCTCTAAAGACCGGGGTAACTTTAGCAATTTTAAGCGGGTCTGGAAAGATGCCTGATTCTAGGGTACAATTTATGATATGGGATAAGATGTTACTTATACCTTCAGAAACATATTTAATGGAAACGGGTTTTAATCCATCTACGCCAGGGGCTACATTATTTGTATCTGATTCATAAGAACTTCTACTTTTTGTGGGGCGGTTGGTGATAACATTATCGAATTGGCTAAGGAATGCGTGGTCATCATGCCGCCGTGTAAAGGCTCGTTTTCGTATTCTAAGGGTGCACCAACATTTACGAAATACTCGTTCATTGAATTACATAATTCCATACCGCTCACGCAATTCCCATCAATAATCACGTTTTTTATATCTCGGGAATGACTATGTTTATTTGTTATGGTGTTTACGGCTTCCCCTTTTTGGGATCACTCTGAACGCGATAAAACAGGCGTTTGTAATAGTCTTGTTTGGCATCTTTTAAATCAGATGTTAGTTTGCTTCTATATTTCTTGAATGCAGCAAGAAGATCTTCGTCTCTACACTTAAGAAAGTCGTGGTACATTATATTTTTTTAACGCGTATATGTAAATCGGGAGTCATCCAAGGTTTGCGAAATTTGTTTCTCCGTTTAATAATTTGTCTTAGCGGGAAAGCTCTGTCGTAGCAATGCTGGAATTATTTGAGGAAACTGGCACATACCATATTCGTGTTGTCACTGTTCCAGTCCGTGACCGAAATGACGTCGGGAAACCTTCTCAACAAGTCTTCATCTATTTTACTGTAGCTAAAAGTTTCATTCTAAGTTGCACCTATCTTTCTATGAAGAAACGAGCGACAAAAAATAGCCAAGTGGTCGCGAAAAGTATGTTCGAAAACACCTGAGGAGACCTCGTTAGTGTTTAGATTTTTTATACAAACATCGTATCGTATGACCTACAATGTTCCGAAGTCACTCTGGTAGGCAGTGTCACCGTATTTATACACCCACACGGGGCCAACATATTTTTTTTTCAATGGAGTCATTTTCATTTCCAAGTATATCTATATTTACGTCGCCCATAACAAAAAAGGCTTTAGCAGTCCAACCGAGAAACCCAAGAAGGTCTTCAAAAAAAGAGAAAAACAGTCTTGCTTCCCGCGGGGGGCCTACACACAACAATAAGGACACTTCCAGCATGAACGACAAGACACTCTACGTCTGTAGTGATCATAGAAAACTCATCAAGTACATACCATAAGATATCATCACTTAGTTGAATGGCAACACCACCTCCTCTTTTATTTTTTCTTCCCAAGCTCGCACATTTATAACCAGCAAAACCAGGCCGTTCTACATCTTGAGGGACCCATGTCTCCGCACAAAGTAGGACATAAAAATTTAGACATAATGAATTGAAAAACGAAGTAAGGTCATGTTGTTTGTTAGTTATACTTCTCGTATTAAAATGAATTAAAGAGAAGGCATAGTTGGTATTTTGAAATGTTTGGTTAAATGAGGACTCGTCATAGTACATAAAAGCTTTCTTAAAGGTGGAAGTCATGAGATAAGAGCAACGGTTATCGAAACTAATTTGAGACAGTCCGATTACGCGCCCCTTTTTTGAATATTCCATTAATCCGCGATTCTGATGACGGTTGACGTGTCATCTTTCGTTAGCTGAAAAATTTCCCCGCTAACCTTAGCGGGTTAAGTTTCCCGGCTAAATTTAGCGAGGAAAATGACGTCACGTGACCTCAACACCAATTCAGTTTCCCCGCTAAATTTAGCGAAGAAAATGACGTCACTACTTCGTGTCATGTCACCCATGAACAAATTCAGCGGCAGTAGGAGATGAGCAGGAAAGGAGGAGGAGGAGGGAAGGAGTAGGAGTAGGAGAGGAGGAGAAAGAGGAGGAGGGGCATACCCTCCTCTCCGTACATTCCCCTCCTCCTTCTTAAGAGCTGCGCTCTTGTTTCGTTTTAAAGAGATTTGTAAATGTCTTTCATTCCTTCGGTCCTTTTTATTACAGAAAGGGAGCTACGCTTTGTAATTTTACAAGAAAAAACGGACCTGTAAAATAAACCTTTGATGAAAAGCTTAGATTGCTTCGTGCAGGCGTCGATTTTTACGGTCCATTCTAGATTGTACTTGTTGACTTCAGACACCCTACATTATAAGAGGCCGTCGGCCACCATTCTCTTCTTGAAAATGTCAGAAAATCGGTTATACCGTTTTAATAAGATAACGCTTTAGTTTTGAAAATTTGGCGTCTGGTTCAAACCGCTATATAGAACTACATTTAAGCCGAGAATGAGCGTTTTTTAATCGTAATTTATTTTTGCGGTAAAAAAAAAAAAAAAAAAAAAACTTGTACATTTTTTAGGACACCCTGTACATCATACAAACGTTGTAAGCTGTAAGGTGATATCCTTTTTTTTTAGAGTGGACTTATGTTCAGGGGCTTTAAGTTGCTCTTATCTAGGGACTTTACGTTGCACGAGTGCCATATACGGTGCCAATCGCGAGTCGTTCGAGTCGAGCAGTTCGAGCTATTATGAACGCTGCGGAATTTTCGAAGAGAATCGTGCGCCTGCATGGCTTTCATCTGCGCTCGAGTTACAGCGAACTATGCTCCCTTTGGCATTTGTTGTACAACGCTGTGAAAGTTGCTGGCGCGCTCGCGTGCAAATAAACGCTAAATGAAGACACACGCCAGCAGCTTTTTCAACGTTGTACACAAATATGAAACGGACTGGAGGTGCACTTTGACAGTGTAAAAAAAAAAAAAAAGAAAGTTATCCTAGTGTATATCATCGCAAGTATAATGCATGCTCACTCATTTCCTTTAATATCCCATTCACACGATCATAAAGGTGAATCCATTCGCGAATCTTCCGCGCGTGCACATATATTGTGTTGGTAACCCGAGAGCGCCGGCTGATTCACCGATTGCAAAAGGACCTATGCTAAAAGTACGCGTACCTTTATGCTTGCCGTGTGAATGGGGTGCAAGCCGGGGTCACACTGCTCATCCATCATACAAAATGCAGTCTGCAGACACAAGTCACCGCAATATCCGGGGTTCAAATGCCGCGCGGGAAGTTTCTCCCTGAACTAATTTCCATGCGGCATTTGAAGCACGGATTTCGCGGTGACTCGCGTTCGAACCTGCATGCAGGCTGCCTTTTGTATGACGTATAAGCAGTGCGGCCCCGGCTTTACAGGTGCAAGCATAAAGTAAGCGACTTCTTTCCGGTTCCATTTTCAACGTTATTGCCCATGGCGTGCGGTTTTTCTTTTTAAATTTTCCGAGGCGAATACAGAAGTGCTCGACTGCGAGAAGGCACGCTGTGCTGTTGAGTTATAAACCGTTTACATCGGAGGGAAAGGGGAGGTGCGGCCTGACTCAGAGGTGAGGTGAACGGTTCCTGCCTCTCTTTCGTATCTCGCGCCTTTGGGGGTCGCTGGTCGCCGGAGTGCGGGCGGCCCCACGTAACGCGAGAACGAGACATGAAAGGCACGAAGCGCAGCTGAAGTACACTTAGAGTACGTTAAGTGCACCTAAACTATTCTCTTAGTATAATTTAAGTTTATTGAATGTGAGATTTTAATATACTTCTACTAAATACGAATTTTCGGTCTAATAAAAAGTATACTAGCAGTAGGCTTCCAGTATACTATTAGAGTATTTATAGTAAACTTATTTAATTTGAAATGTGTGAAAAAAGTTTCGTGTACGTGCACTAAGCACACAATAAGTATACTTTGAATGTATTGCATTTCACCAGGGGCATGTGGCACGAGCGCAGCGCCTAAGGTTAATAAACAAAATATCGAGAAAATACGTAAGTATACCGTAAAATGTAAAAAAAAGAACAAAAACGGCCTTTTTTTTCGTATAATTTGGGAAGCTCGCTGAGGTGGTTGTGACTCGTTCACTGCCAAGCGGTAATTTCTCGAAGGCCGGAAAGGGCTTTTCTTCAGGTGACAGCGAAATCTCACTCACAAAATAGTTCCGAATACTCAGTTTACACTACTTTGGATTACTCAAATACAATGAACGCGCCGATGAATATTTCGTTTCTTGTTTCCGACCAATCAATTCGGTGATGGAAACCGCCGAACTCTAAGGACCAGGGTACCGGAACTGCACGAATCCCGAGCATTGCCAATAGACGTAAAGTTGTGAGGGGTACCGTCACCAAGAACTGCCATCAAAACCTCTGACCACTTGTTCTGACCATGAGGACTCTTTTTTTTTATTTTTTTTTTTGATTGTTGCAGGGTCTCGACAACCAATATCAGGCAATGCTTTGCTCAAGGCATAAAAGTAAAATCACGTCCCGGAAACAGCTGTTTCGAACAATTAGAATGTTTAACAATTTTACTGAACGCGTAATGGACCTATAGTTTTTCCGCGGAAGAATCCGCCCCCGAAACCGTCGGTAGCTGCGGCCTTAGCTCGCCGAGTGGCCAGATGGCTCCCCGGAACCTGAAGTCAAATGAACAACCACAGAACACCACGAGCGGAAACGGAAGTGTCCGGCCGCCACAATTTCTTCACCCCGTTTCCGGCGATATCTTGCCGAGACCCCTGAACCGTTGTTGGGCAGCCAAACTTTCTTTCGCAGCTGTCTCTTGTCTTTCGGAGAAGCTCGCGCCTGTTACCCCCGTAGGTGCCTTTTTTTTTTTTTCTTTTGCTGTGTTTCGACATCCGTCGAGAGAGCGGTTCGTTAGAGGGCACGCGTAATTGGTGTCTTCCTCTCTCGTTGCTCCCATGTTCCGGGGAAAGAGGAAGTGGTCATAAGCTGGGTTTAGTCAACACTACCCAGTATAATCAAACCCGCCAAATGCGCCCACGTGCTTTGGTGTGCCCCGACAACCTCAACCAATAACGGTGTGCTTGGCTGTCTCGTCATCGCGCGTTCCCTTCGCGGCCTCTATGTCGCCTTTTGATTGTCGTGCCCCTCCTCGTGTTTCGATGCGTAGAGTCTAGCTTAATGCTTCGATTAGGCTCCGTTCTTATCATATTACTCTCGAGTTACTTCCAAAAAGAAATCGACATGCAAAGGATCCGACCATTTAGAAACCAAAGTGAATATATTATTTAGTCTGTTTGAATAAAGCATAAGCGGTGTTTGATCTTAAAGCGAACCTATTTGTTTTAAAAAAAAGTTAAAGGTATTCGAACGCAGCGGATGTGACTCAACTTGCCCCGATCAGGGCGCCCCTAGTGACATATAGATCGTTTTTGACGGGATTCGGGTCATTCCGTTTATTGAACTAAAAGGGGCGTGAAAACCTGCATGGTTGAATGTATTAAACCTGGGTTCCCATCTACCTAATGAAGTTAATATTAGTGTCTGAGCAGAATGCGAAAGTTTGCCGATGGGCTCACGTTCACAGTTCGGCACGCACGCAAACGGTCAGGACAACCTTTGTTCGGCAATATACGTTTCTTCTGCTCTTATATCCGAACTTCATGTCACGTTAATTGATATCGAAACGTGAAGTGAGTCGCGATCGGCGATGTATGCAACTGCGATCTGCGATGACGCGAACATCCGCCGACAGCCGACATCTCCATTCATATTGAAAGATTAATATATATATATATATATATATATATATATATATATATATATATATATATATATATATATATATTTTTATGCTCACGCGCGATTTGACGTGTTTCATGCGCCCAGCTGCACGGAGTTTGGTCCATGTAGCAGAGAGCGTGGTTGCACCAACACGAGTCAATAATAATAAAAAAAATGGTTTGCGTTATAGTTGTGGTCTTATTCATTGAACGGCTTTCCTTTTGACAAATGTGTGACATGACACAAGTTTTCCGGAATTTTATTTGCATTAACTTCCATCAATGACAACGGCACATTGTCGGCCGCGTAGCTTGCCGCCATTGCATCCCGACAATTCTGCGCAGGCAACCGCTAGGCGGCGGCGAACAATGGGCGACGAAGGCTTATGACAAAGGGGGCTTACGAATATGTCATTCAGGGTAATTTGTAGAACGTAACAAGGGGCTTAGATGGGGACGACGGAATATTGAAAATTTTAAGGAATATTTACAGACAACATGATAATAATAACATGGGAAGGAAATAGAACAAAGCCAATATAGATAAAACGAGGTCTTAGAGGGATGTCTTTTGTCGCCATTGTTGTTCATGTTTCATTTCCGAGGATTAGAGGAAAAGTTGGAAGAAAGAAATGTTGGGTTTCACAGGAAAGGTGAATACATCAAACAGTCCTTATACCAGGTCTGATGCATGCTGATGACATAGTGCTAATGCCGATAGCGGGAGATATCCTCATTCTTTAATGAATATATGTGGCGCAGAGGGCCATACATTAGGCTTAGAATTCAGGAGGGACAAATCAGCGGCCATGGTGTTCAGTGCTAACGGAATTGCAGAGCTAAAGTTGAGAGAAAGCAAGAGTTGCAGAGCAAGGTTGAGTGATTCGATGAATATAAGTATCTAGGAGTATGGATTAACGAGGGTATAGAATACCTCAATGAACATGCAAAATATGTAACTGGTAAGGGAAACATAAATGCAGCTGTCATGAAATAGAGCACTGCTGAACTATCACAGGTATAAGGTGATGAGGGGGACCTGGACAGGAGCTAAAGTTCCGAGCCTGACTTTTGCAAATGAAGTTTTGTGCATAAAACTGGACGTCCAGACAAGGCTAGAAATAAACCAACGAGAGCCTGACTTTTGCAAATGAGGTACAGGGTGATATGAGATGGTCCTCATTTGAGGGCAGGGAAGCTAGCAGTAGGTTAGAATTTAAAGGGGCGGTGCAACGATATTTAATTGGAATGTTTTTCACTTTACACGAGCTTACTGGCACTAGTGGGACTCAAGGATACTCGCACGCATCGCCACTGGCCAAGAAACTTCTTTGTTGCGGTGTAATTTCAAGGACAAAAACGATCATTTTCATTCAATCTCTCCTTTGCATAATTTGATGACGTAACGTGGGGATCGCAGTACACCCCAATGACGATATTTGAATGCGGTTCATAAATTGGAACCGAGCATTGCGTGGGCACTAGATTTGGGCTCGTGATAATTACTAGCTCGAGAAGCATTCGGGTAGTGGCCCGTGTCCAATCGCTGCAACGACGACAATAACCGAACCTTAACAATGTCGGAAACTCAGCGCGTGTCCTGTGCTTTGCCAACCCCTGCGCGTGGCTATGATCAACATTGGTGGCATATAATCGGCTCAAGATCACGTGGCCGCTTGTTCTGGCTGCGAGTTGAGGGGGTGAACGCTGGTTTTTCTTTAATTTTTTTTTTGGGACTTCTATTGCGTGGGGTGAAAAACGAACGCGTGTTTCGTAGGTCATTAACGTCAGGGATCCGTTCTTAACGGTATTTGCGCAAAGTGCAAAAATTGTTGCATTACCCCTTTAAGGATAGGCTGAGAGAAATTGATGCAGAACACTGGGCACGAAGAGTTCTTAGCTATTTACACACGAGAAGCGTCAATACAAAATGGAGAAATCGGACTAGAAAACTTAGATATTAATTTATGGGCAATAGCAGGGAGGCGGATAAGAAAATAAAGCTTAAGACGAGTGTTAAGGAAACTGAGAGGGAAATATGGGAACCAGGCATGGCAGACTAAATCGGTCTTGGAAATGTACAGATCGTTTAAGAAGGACATTACTAAGGAGCCCATCTTCGACAACTCTAAGCGGAGCTCCTTGTTGTTCCAGGCGAGGACGGGAGTGTTGCGAACGAACTAAGAGATATAGAGCTAGATATCAGGAAGTAGATACGGTGTGCCGAGCTTGTGGAGAGAATGAGGAGACGGCTGAGCACTTGATACTTTACTTTAAGGGGCTTGATCACCCTGTAGTAACTGAGGAGGCGACAAATTTATCAAAAGCACTAAGATTTAGGGATAGTGAGTAAAATATAGACGTGGGCAACGTGGAGATAACCAAGATGAGATTATGAGGTTCCCGGCTGCATAGAGACGCTTCCGTCGTACGGAACGCAAAAAGCCTTTAAGAGTAAATATCTAGATCTATAACTCCATGTTAAATAAATGTTCAAAGAAAAAAAAAAAAAAAACAACAACAACAACATTGGTTATGTGGCGCAGGTCGCCGCCCGATTCAAAGAGTTCAGCCGTATCCACCCATCCATCCATCGGAGGCGACGCCGCCGGCTCACTCATTCCCCATACTAATGCGGCCTGAGCAGGTGATTTATTCATTCGACCTGCAGGACATCGTATATAGAGCTAATAATCACGAGAAGTCGAATAATAAACTGACTATTGCTAAAAGTTTTTTTTTTTGCTTTTGTTTTAACTATACTTCGTTTCACCTTATGTTGTACCGCAACGAAGGCTAGAAGCGCGAGCTCATAGCGTTGGCAGCAGCCCTTAGTGCACGAGAGCTTGTGCCGCCGAGACGTGCGCTAGAGCAGGGAGCTCGCGCTTGTAGCCTTCCCTGCGGTACGTCATAAGGTGAAATAGAGTATAGTGGAAATGAACGTAGTGTTCCAATTAGAAACTTGCTGAGCGTCATCAAAAACAACTAAATCAGTCAGGTTTAGAGACTCAATTCATATCTTTCTAAAGGTCTGTTCACACGATGCATCTTTTAGGCGCGCAACAGTTTCGCGACACTCAAGTTTCGCGAAATGTGTTTGTTCACACGTACCGCTTTACGTGCAACAACGATGACGTTTAGACTCGCGAAAATAGTTTCGGTGTTAACCATAATGTGGCGCTCCGAATCAGATCGCTATTTATCTGGGGACCTGCTTTGCGCATTTTATGCAGTCAATTCACTTTAATTTTTTTTATCACATACTGCACTACTTGGAGCGATCTCGCATCTGCGCAAAGCCGATTGAGGTGGCAACCTGTACGTGCAGGACATGTGCCGGCGCCGAGCCCGTACGCAGCCAATTCATTGCCAAAGCTCCTATCAATGCACATGGTATTCGTAGAAACGCTACGTTCCCAATCTGGTTACTTCTCGGCGCCCATGTCTGCCCCGATTTTACTTGTTATTGTCTCTTATACCCCTGTTACACGGGCACCCTTAACCTTGGTTAACTCAGCTTTAACTACTGTTACGTGGCACCACGGTTACCGCACTATACTTTTAGACAGCTATTTCAGAAGAAGTGAAGAGCGCGCGTGCACTGCTTTGATGGGTGCTCAAGATGCTCAAGCGCACGTTCGCCCATAGCTTTGACTGCATAGCCGCAGAATGTTGTCCGCAAGTATTGTGCGCTAACTGTGGCTCAGCGTAACTGCAGTTAAGTGCGCCCGTGTAACAAGGGTATTATCCAGCGGTATCGTCGCGACAACAACGCTATGAGCACTATTCTAATCTCACCAACTCCCGCTAATTGTCTTCGTCCATCGCTGGATTTTTTTTCCGATATGCTACTCACTCTTCCTTCAGTGGTGCTTGACGTGCTTGCAGAAGCGCCGGCAGTATCCATCGTTCGTGGTTTCGGTTTTTTTCGGATTTGGCTCGGCTACAACACCGGCAGTGAAGGGGTCTTCTCAAACAGCTCGCTCCCACCTCAAAGGCCACGTGAGAGCGTTTCTGAGCGGCCATTGGCGGCGCCCTCAGAGTGATTGACAGAACTCGGCAAAGTTTCAGCAAAAGCTCGCTCCAGAAGCGAGGTGTGAGCGCAACTTTTTTTAGATGCGCGCGCCCTTTTCGGACTCGTTCAGACGGCGCAACCATTTCGCGAAACTACATTTCGCGACACTAGATGCGCGAGAAAAATGCATCGTGTGAACAGGCCTTTAAATTGACTGATATAGCAGTTTTGAATGACGCTCAGCAAGTTTCTTAGCTAATATCATATTTATACTCTGTCTTGTACTTAGTGCACAACGCTGGCAAAGCTGCTGACAGCAGCATGGGGATTGATCTCACAGGTCATTTGCACGCGTTCTCAGGCAAATGAATGATGCCACGCTCTCGAGCCAGGAGCTTTGACAGCATGAAACGGAGGGAGGATCGGTGGCCTGGAAAAAGAAGAAGACGCCGTTTCGAACGGCCACGTTTTCCATGTTCTCCGGGGAAAATTTATCGGCCGCTGGCCGAGGAAACGTTATGATGTCTGCTAACGTTACAGAAGACTACCGGATAATCCTGCCACGTCTGACATCAGGTAACCTGAGCCTGAATTCCGTTTTCTTGCATGGGGACCTCTCGGCGCGCCCGTATCGAGCTCCTGGGGGGCTATGTTGCGCTTTTTGAACTCCCAGGAGACTAGGGAGAAGGAAGTGACGTCAACAACGCAGCAAATGCAGATTGGATGTTTTTTTTTTTTTTTGTTTTCTTCTGTCAACATCCAATCTGCGTTTGCTCTAGTCGTTGACGTCACTTCCTTCTTCCAAGCCTCCTGGGAGTCTAAAAAGCGCAACATAGCACCCCAGATGTTCGAGACGCCCTACGTGGCATCGTCGAATTGAAGGACGTTGTGAGCCTCGGACAGTTCCAGATGTCTCACGTCTGGATGCTGACGTGTGCCAACGCCGTTACCAAGGCAAAGTTCGTCGCTCAACGAGAGCTTCGCGTGAAAGGCCGAAAGTGCCTCATCATTGACCCGGACAAGCAAGAAGTAAACCTAAAGCTGCTTTGGCTTCCACAGCATCTAGAGGATTGACGAGTTATCGAAGCTCTCGCCCCGTTTGGCAAAGTGCGATCGATCAAGAGAGAAAAATGGAGGTGCAGCGAGCTCGAGCACATGGAGACTCTAAATCGAGAGGTAGTACTGGTACTGGTACTAGGAGATGGTGTCAATGCCAGTCAGATACCACATCTCCTTCAAGTCTACGGATGCCAGCGCCTTGTCCTTATTCCTGGGCGACCTCCGTTGTGCTTGCGCTGCAACAAAGTGGGACATATTCGACGCTACTGTAGAACACCGAGGTGCTCCAACTGCCGGCGGTATGGTCACCTAACTGAGGAGTGTGTCAACGGCGCCACCTATGCTGACATGTTACGACAGAGTCAAACACACGAAGATGACACAGCGGCGGAACTCCTAATAGACGTCAGTGAGGTAGCTGACGTCACCGGGGAATTTCCACCCGTCGAATCGGCCCATCCTTCAGAAGACGCACGGCCCGGGGAGAGTACAGACACCAAGCCATCACCAAACATCGACAAGAATCAAGAATTTCCAGTGTTGGAACCTGCAGCATCCCCACACACCAGCACCACACAGAATGCACACGTGGAACCTGATGCGACTCCCGCACCGACTGTCTCCAAAGACTGCACCTCAGCACGCAGTTAGC
This sequence comes from Ixodes persulcatus, assembly GCA_013358835.2. Taxonomy (NCBI): domain Eukaryota; kingdom Metazoa; phylum Arthropoda; class Arachnida; order Ixodida; family Ixodidae; genus Ixodes; species Ixodes persulcatus. Next base: position 159,919 of record JABSTQ010009334.1, read on the forward strand.
GAGGACGGCCCTCTTCCGAGCAGCAGCCAACCACTTAAGCGACCGGCACCGGTTGACACAGAGGCACCTTCGTGTTCAAGCCAGTCCTCAACACTACGCAACCGTGTCGGCGACGGAGACGTCGCCAAAAAGAAAGCATCGGGATCCCGTGCCAAGCCGAACGCGAAGTCAGGAGCTACCTAAAGTGTAGCGAGCGGCGTTCAACACTGAAATGCGGCCTCTATGAGGACAAATAGCAAGCTAAGAATATTCCTCTAAATTTCACAACACTAGACGTCCGAGGTCTAAAATCTCGTGCGAGGCAGGTGCAACTTTGTCGGCTCTTGCAACGTGAGCGGCTGGACATTGTTGCGATTCAGGAGACAAAGATAGAGTCGGAGGAGGAGGCCACAACAAGTGCGCTCGACCCTTTTCTACACAGGTATGAAGTTTGTGTGAGTCACGCTGTGGGGCTATCGGCTGGTTGTTTCTTGTTTCTCCGCAAAGACTTAAACTACACCTCGCTCTCGTACACGGTTGACACTGAAGGTCGTTTTATTTGTTGTGACATTTACTTAGAGGGAATTCACTGGCGTCTGATTTGCGTTTATGCCTATAATGACTGTTCTAGTCGACTTTCATTTTTCAAAAATTTAGATGCTTTTCTTGACACCGACAAATGTATTGTTCTGTTTGGCGACTTTAACTGTGTATGCGAAGCCCACGACCGCTCGACGTTCAGTCTAAGACGCGACAACAGTAGTATTGCTCTCGAGAATCTTGTCCGCCAACACTGCCTAAGTGACGTCGGTGCCTCTCGAACGTCCATCAATCGCTTCACGCACTTGCAAAGTTCTGGCCACGCACGCCTTGATAGAATATACGTGTCTAGTTGTCTTTTGGAACACACATTTGAATATTTGGTAACGCCGGTATCCTTCTCTGACCATTGTGTTGTAACTGTCAGGCTAGGTGAGAAACGTAAACAAATGTTTAGACCCAAATGGGCGCTGTGGAAGTTAAACAACAATCTTTTTAAAAAAACAATGACTTTAATGAGCGACTAATTACCTGTTTTATGGCCATTCGTAGTGATACCGATCTTTTCATTTTTGCACAGTGGGATAGTTCTAAGCAAGAAGCAAAAAACATCGCAATTGAGTGTGCGTGTATTCAGACATATCACGAGAAAGCTGACAGGCGTGCACTTACACATAGCCTTCACGAACTGTATGCGCTGGAATGCGAAAAACCACGTAATCTTCATGAGGAAATTTGCTTTCTGAAATCTGAGCTCCAGCGCCACGAGCTTCAGCGTTACCGAGGAGCGGCCGTGCGATCAAGATGTCAACGCCTTGTATCGGCCGAACAACCTACTAAAAAGACTTTAGATGACGAGCGCAGACACGCCTTAGCAAAAGAAATTCCGGAGTTGCTATGTACTGGCGCTTACTCAAGAAATACCGACAGCATTATGACCACATTCACACAACACTATCAAAACTTATTTGGTCAGGTCTCCCTCTCATCAAACGAAGAGTATATGCCTCTCGTTTCACTGCTGCCCAGCTTGAGTGACGAGGACTCCGAACTATTTACTAGACCGTTTTTTTCTCAAAGAGATAAGCCAGGCCGTGGGGTCCCTTCCTCGCTCGAAGACACCTGGACCAGATGGCCTTTCAGCAGAATTTTATAAGCAACACATAGACATGATATGTCCATTCCTCCTTGAACTTTTTACAGCTTCACTTCAGCATGGAAGGTTACCTCCGTCGTTTTATCAGAGTCACACCGTGTTAATACCAAAAAGCTCCGACTCTGACAAGTTAAGGACTGTTGAAGGGTATCGCCCAATAGCGCTCTGCAATGTCGATTACAAAATATTTACAAAGGAATTTTCGTACCGTGGTCGGTCAACTGTCGTTTATGCAACACGCCAGAGACTATTGAGCATTGCTTTATTTTTTTGCACAGATGCATACCTTTTCTGGGATGGTCTTCAAAGGACTATAAAAAAGGACTTGTATATCAACGCATACTCGATTCGTTTTCTTCCTGTGGAAGATCCAGAAACATTTCCCTCTGATTTTTTTATTTTGCTTGGTATGCATAGTCTCTGGAAGACTCGCATGATAGACAGAAACGCTGAACCACCAAGGACTACCAAATCAAATTTTATCGAAACATGCAACCACGTAAAGAGTGTCCTTGATGAACTCTGGGAACAGCCAAAATGGTACTGGCGACTTGAAAAGTGCCTTTTGTTTCCTGATTTCTGATACAGCGGAGTCAGCCCTGCGTACCCGAAGAGGTATGCAAATTTGTCTGAATTGCAAAAAGTGTTGGTGAAAATGTATCTGAATAAGCTTGTATAATCTCAGTGCATTCTCGTTTCAAAACTGCAACTACGACCCATGTGCCCACCGTCTATGCTTCCATCCAATGAAAAAAAAAAAGAGGATCGGTGGCCGAGTGGTTTAGGACACACCAGCTCGGAGCACGTGGCGCGAAAGTCGCGCTGCAGAACCCAGGGATCCTGGGTTCAATCCCCATCCCTGCTCGTTTCGATCTGGATGAGCATCGTACCGGCGTGCGGTCGTGTATCGCTACTGCGTGGTGCACGTCAAAGACCCTAGGCTAGCGATTGTACTGCACTGGCTAGATTCCCCATCTACAGCTGGGAGACAAGTCGCCCGTTGAGGCAGACTAAGCTTTAGGCTGTATACAGGCGCCCCAATGTTTTTTTTGTTATGAAACGGAGTATATATTTAGATATTCGATTTGTTACATTGAGCCACCCATATTTTGTTCCCCTGGCCGTATAACTCACCCGCACTGACCGCATTTGTGTAGTGTTCATGGTATGTTTTGAACAGATCTGTTTGAAATAAAATTAAACACCCCGCGTATAAATAACGCCATCGAAATCCGCGCGAGGATCTTTAACACAGAGATGCAGGGTGTACTTTTCACTTTGCAATTTATTTCACCAGATCAGATGCTGAGGACACAGCGAACAGGAATCTTCGATTAGAAAGTTTTATTAAACCCCGGCGTACCGAATCGTTTCCTTAAATATCGCCCCTCTACGATTCCTGTCCCACTTTATCATTATTAATGAGTTTGTCGTACAATACTAAGATACGCGCTTGCGTGGGTGCACGACGCGCAGTGTTGGAGAGGAATCGCAGAGAGCTATGAAATGAAAAAGAGAGAGTGAGAAAATAAGTAAATGGAAATGCTTTAGGAAGTCAAAAAGAGAACGCGAAGGCGATAGAAAGAAAGAGAGAAGGTAGGCGGAGAGACAAAGCAGAAATGGAAGGGGTAGGTTATAAGATATGGATAGAGGTACGGAGGTATAGAGTGAGGGAGAATGACAGGGAGTGAAAGGATGGGGAAAACGCAGAGAGTGCGAAGGTGAGAATATATGGACTCCTATCGAACTTACGATGGACCGCCGCGGACGCCACAAGCCATCCCAGCCAATCAGGCGCTGCGAACGCAACACGTGACTACACACCCCGTGGTCACGTGACAAAGGTCACGTGACACACGCCATTGGACTGGCTTGGATGGCTTGTAGCGTGCACTGCCGCTCGTCGTAAGGAGAAACGGAATGCGGCGTCCTCTGAGGGAGAGAGAGAGAGGGAAAGAAAGCGTACACACTGATACAATGGAGTGGGAGGGAGAAAGAGAGAAAAGAGACAGAGAGGAAAAACCATCGCACTTTCCTGAGGTGGACCTTTTTTTGGTGGGCACGCTGCGTGAGAAAGGCTGGCTTTTACGGCCTCCCCTCCTCCTCGCCTATCATTCTCTCCACCTGCACCCGCCGTTCATTGGGCTCTAATATTTTGTGGCTCTTCTTTGTAGCTTCGTTGCTTCGTTGGCCTTTTTATACGCAGTTACATATTGCTTAGTGCGTTTACTTAGTCGGGACTGAGTCAGTGCATCGAACGGTGCAACTTCCCGATGTCTACAAGTGGTGCTGTTTGTACGCTTATAGTACTCATTTGAGTATTTGAGGCGAGCGGGATTAGCTGCGTTATTTTGCACGTGTCGTCTTGCGCAATAGTTCCTAATATGATGCGCAGAATTAGCGCGGGAAATATGAGCGTCGAAGAGGGACCACAATCCATTTTCTTCGTGGCAGTGACGCCGTTGCTACGTTTTTGACATAATGTCCCACAAACGGGCAACATTCCAATAAGGTGGAGCTTAATACCCGTGCCACACGGGCAACTCGAATGCCATTTACAACGAATGACATTTGAGCGGACGGCCAATCAGCGCGCGACACTCTGGGCGTGGCGCATTCCACGCGCGACAGATTGCGAGCTGATTCGCCGATCACACAAATGTCATTCGTTGTAAATGGCATTCGAGTTGCCCGTGTGGCACGGGTATTATACAGGGTATTTCACGCGCTTATGCCATTTTTCACCAGCACGCGCAAACAGAGGTAGAAAGTCCTTGTCATTTATTTGATGACCTGCAGAACTCGGCAAAAAAAGGTGTCTTTTAATGTGTCTCCGGCGAACTTTTTAGTCACTGGTTCGCATCAAAATTGGTGGAGCACATTGACAGACACTTTTGAACTAGTAACCCAAAATTCAAATGACAATATTTTTTTTCGCAAAGGTATTAAAGCTTTAAATCTGGTTTGAGAGGCTGAGAAGCTTTACTTGCCCGAAGCGAAACTATACATGTGAGCTGGTTAGTGAACAGTGTATAATCTAAACCCTGAAGCACGGAGAAATAAAACGAAATGACGTGCGACACAAAATCTCAAACGCAGTTCGGCTGCGTTTGATATAGGGGGGCGGTGTAGCTTGTCCGCGACGGGTTACAATAAATTAAACTTGTAAAATAAATTTAAACAAAAATTACGACAGCGAAGAAAAAAAAAAACGCGCGAAATATTTTGTGTTTTTAAAACTGCCCACTTGATTTGCAAGTTATACATCACTTGACATGACCCCACTGGAGAGCGCGGGAAAGTTTTAATGTTGGTTTTGGCATACCTTCGTTTGCCTTTTTCTCAATAGCTATTTTGAATTTACAGACAATGAACAGCATTCCGGGAAGGGTAAAGCCTGGCTATTCTGAAAATGTGTTCCAATTGGGTAGCTAAAAAACCGCAGGAGCTCCCCTTGAAATGACCTCTGCGTAGATGCGTGCACCCAGTTGCTCCTAGAGCAAAACAAAGGCTAAAGGTACGAGACCGAAACTTCCGCTGACCCAGCATACCAAAAGCTCGATGAAATCTGTTTCCAAAGCTAAGAGCTTGTAGTTTAAACTAATGTGTTGGCGGAAGAAAATCGGCACACGATTCACAAGACAAATGAACACACAATAGATCGAGTCCACACTACTTACCGTGATTCTTAGGACGTCCTAGCTTCGAGGAGGCTAAACGTGATTTTATTTTGAAGAAAACTTTCCTTCATCGCAACCAAGAATCACTGATCTGTTGTCGGCGACGCAAGATCGTAAGTAACACTAACACTTGGCGACGCAAGATCGTAAGTAACACTAACCGGAAGTTGCCTCGCGAGAGTTGTATGCTGTAGCGGGACTTCGCAGCGCTGCGAGAAAGCCGCCCTCAGAAAGATGAACGAATCGCCTGCACGACCACATGTTGTGAATATAATGTCACTTCATGCGTTCATTCGGTCGGTAAAGAAGGGTTGTGCAATAAATATATGAATAAACAGACTTTGAAAGAATGCACTTGCATATTAAGAGTTAGTACGTTTCCTCCAGGTAAACCGAACTTTGAATACAAGTGCATGTGCATACTGCAACAGACGCTGCTGGAACACAGCACTGAAAGCCGGCTGAAGAAATGGACCTCGTTTTTGGTGACCTGCTGCAAAATATGGAGTTTATCGAGGGCTGGTGATGATGACGAGGTGACCAACCTTCTGTTGACATGTCCTGATTGATCTGACAGTTCTCACGGCGATAACCGACCCACGCGAACACAAAGAAGAGCGCGAAGATGGAGACGCATAAGCAAACACCCAAAAACCCGAATGTAAGCGCCACGCAAAGACCAGCTCAACAAAAGAGCGGCATCGCTATCCATCTCCCGCTCTTAATCCGAGCTATCCCAGCTCGTTAATCTGTGATTCAATCTGAGATGATGGATAAGACGCGCTCCCGGTAAGGGCTGCCACTCACGCACCCTCACCCCGATATTCGGGACCTCGATGCGCGGACGCGGGAATGGGAAGTGACGTCATGACGCATGACCCGCACGTGCCGCTACATATGGGGGGGAAATATGGCTGCTTCTGGCGGTGCTTCGGCCGGAGTCGCCCTCTGTTGGCGATTCGAGACGCTAACTCGATTGTTGCGGGTTGGTTTGGAAAATATTTCGAATTTCGGTCTCTACAGGGAGTGCCGTTAATCGAATCATCTGATTGGTCGCTATTGTGACCTGCTGTGCCCCTGAGTGGTGTTGACGTCAGCTGGTTGTCGTTCCCGCGCGAGGGCGGTGTTTCGGAGTAAACGTTAACGGCGCTTGCCCCGAAACAATGCGCCGAGATTTTTCTGACAGCATCGATTCTTTCAGTATTCTTCGGTGTTACCCTTGGGTATTCGAACAGATTCTTGCGTTACGAGCACTGACCCATCCCATTTTCTCTCTCCCACATTGGCGATGACTCCAAACAACAGAAGTTCCCCCCCTTCTCTTCCGGGCTGTTCACATCCTCAAGATGTCAGCAGGGCTCTACACCGCGGTACCAAGCTGGACGCACCGCTGACCAATCGCAGCAGGCACCAATGTATCGGCCCCTTGGTTCCGCTTCGTCCCGCCGTGTATTTTGGGCGCCAGGTAAGAAACTATGCGAGATTACAAAAATGAAAGATTGGGAGAAGTTGTTTCTTTTTGTCGTACATTTCGCTTCCACAAGCGTCGGTATGCCATATGCTCACGAAGAAACTATGTCTTATTTTTGGGTATCCATACTACTTGGCCTTTTTCCTCGTTCCAACGTGCTCGAATGTGATCACGTTTGCGCCGAAAGTTTGCTGGTGATATTGCGAGTAAACCTTTGGTTTCTGTGTAGCGAGCAAGCTTATAAAAACTGAAATCCACGTTGAGTATCAAGCAAAAGAACAATCTAAGAGGTAAAAAAGTACATAATAAAAAGTTTGTATGCTTGGGGATAGTTGTGCCATAGCCTGTTGTACACGGGGCTTTTTTTTTATGGCCCGAATCAGGTTTTTGAAGGATGCGGGGCGAGGATATGCGTTTACCGGTAAACCGCTATCCCGCACCCCTTCCCGAATCTCCCCACCTCCACACAAAAGAGAAGGCATGATTTATGACCTCCAGCTAATTCGGAAACGGCGTTAAATTTTACGACTTTGTTTGGAGGGGGCCCCTTTGTCTTCCACCCCAATGGCAAAGGAAAAACCACAGAAAAAAAAAAAACGCCGAGTCACGCTACTTGAAAAAAAAATTTTTTTTTCGTATTACGTACAAGAAAAACAAGACCAAAGGAAGAAAAAGTGCAGACCCGTTTTATACGCGCAGTTTGCATAGAGTCGTAAACAATGGGATCTCTTATTGGACCCCATCAATAAACAACAGCCACGTGCTGCCCCCTCGCGGTCTATTTTTGTACTTCATAGCCACATTATTTATAAAAGAAAGAACGCGGAAAGCGACGAAAAAAAAAAGGGGTATGGGGGGAGAGACAGAAATTAGTTTACCGTGCTTGCGGACGACAGTTATGTTACGAAATCCCGCCTCCCATGAATAGGAGGGCGCGAGTGCCGCCCGCTTGAAAGGAAAGGGTTGCTGCTTTTGTCACGCCAATGCGTCCGCAAGCGGACTCGCGACGATGGAATCAAAGCGAGCATTTTTAAAGCCCTACCCTCTGGTTCTCCTTTTCGGCGTTTCCCTTTTTTTTTAAATTTAGAACGGCGCTTCCAGTCACCGTGGTTTCTGATTTCCCCCGAGCAAGCCTTCCTGAAGCGCTCTCGCGTATTAATAATAAATGACACGGAGCGTTGGTCAGGGCTATGATGGCGGAAGTAGGCCATGTATCATTTCGAGAGTACGCGTGTAACTGGCGCCAAAACTTATCTGCCCCCCACCCCCCCCTCCCATTTTCCCCAGCTTCTTCCCCCTTTTTTCCCCTTCACGCTTTGTTTTGTTTCCGATGGTCGTCCACAAACATTTCGAACATTGCGCAACTTTTGCCATCTGCGTTGAGCTCGTTTCTTTTTTTATCTCTAAAAAAATGGAGGAGAGAGGAAGTATAAGAGCGAGTGGGCGCGGGCGGTTGGGAAGGTTTTAAAAAAAGGCCTCCTTTTCCTCCTGAATGGATCGTAAATTGGGTTTCCGCCTGACCACAATGGCGACCGCACGTGACGTCATTCCGTGACGTCTCCATCGGCGTCGATGATTGATGACGAGTCGCTGCTCACGCGGAGCTCTCAAGAACGGCCGCTTGCTGCGGCCGGACAGATGGGGAGACGGCGCCGCTGTCGCTGACGTGACTTTATTTAGAAGGTGGTCGGGGGGACCACGCTCGGTCCGTTGGTCTCGCTCGGCACCAAAGGGGTGTTGTTGGTGGGACGAGTGCTCGCTTGTTGTGTTGCTCGACGAGTGGGCGTGACGATTTTCGAAGGGACCTAATTGTGGGACTGCTGTGGGGCTGTTGAGGGAGGTAGGGGAGTGGACGCTCTGCCGCTTTGTGTGCTTAGTCATTGGGACTGTTCTGGGTGCAGAGGGGGTAAGTAAAGAAATGCAAAAAGGAGTCTATGCAACCGGGTATTGTTCTATACCCACTGGCAGCTTTGAGGCCGAAGACCAGACTCGAGATTCTGCAAGGCAGAAGACCCTCCTCGGCATGGGGGAGGAGGAAACGGGCAACGGTGGACAGGGTAGAAGGGGGAGCGGAGGAAGCGAGGGAAAAGTGTAAAGTGCGAACTGGTCGTTGGTCTTTAAAGGGATGGTGAACCGAAATTTGGATTTCAGAAAACAATGCAGGAGCTGTAGGTGGGACGCTACAATCCCTACAACACTAATCGTAAGGCGATATCTCGAATCGTCGGTCGTATGTTTGGAAAAAGAGGTCGAGATTGAACGAGGCAGACGAGGCGCGTGACGTCAACATAGCTCGTTTCCTCCTCTCTTCGCTTCGCCCCCTCAAGGCGGCGAGGCGGAGAAGACGCGAGGCCGTTCCCTCTCCTTCTCGACTCTTCTCGGAGAAACAAGACGTCGACATATCTGTCAAGTGCGCCTCCTTTCTTTAGAAAATACGGTCATCCGTTCTAGATATTGTTGTATGCGGGATGTTTTCGTGTTTGTAGCATCCGGTTGTACACTTTTGCCACCGTGTTTCGTGGAATCCATATTTGGGTTCAGCATCCCTTTAAGGAACGGACGGCGTGTCTTATGCTCGCGGTTCTTGCTTGGTGATTCGTCGTTTAGCGTTCTTTTCGGCTAGGGCCTTAATGTTATTGGCTGAAGAGCGATAATGAGATGTTCGGGACTGGACAGGTCCCACGTCTATTAAAATGTCAGCGCCTATACGATGCCCGCCAATTATCTAAAAAAAACAAAAAAACTTTACATTTCTTTTTTTGCGTGGCCTAAAAAAAAAGCTTTGGTCGTTTTACGTGTTCCCAGTTTATATGCTTGGTTAATATAAAAACTCGAAAAGTTGCCATGAAATTCATGTTTTTTATAGATATTTTGCAAGTTCTTGTAAACCCATTTCTGTGGATTTCAAATGATTTTCAGTTTCAATTACTATTCAATTAAAGAATAAGGTCGAACATTACTGCACCAACACGCGCGCATTTATCTTCGCACATAAAAACATACTCTAGGCCGCAATAGGGTTGTTTTATTAAAATGCATGCACATTTTACAAAAAAAAAAAAGAAAAAGACGCGAAGACGAACATCTAATACGTTTTTCGTAATCTTTTATTTTAAAGTTGCTCATTTGACCCAATGTTTCAGGTTTAAATGATCATTGCTCATAATGACCTGCCTCTGTGCTTCGACGAATAGGGAAGTTTTTGACTATATCTTGGATAGCGGTCTTTTCGCTTTGTAACCTACAATGTGCAGGTAGATCTAGGTTGTACACTGTAGGAGCGAAGAGTTGCGAGCCCCCACGCTGTCTAGTTTGAACTACTTCGCACGTGAAACAAAGAATTGCGCTGCATAATCTTCAAGATCACCAGTCTACCAAGAGGCTCCGGACCGAGGAGAAAGTTGCTGCACTCGATGTCGGCAATTTTTGCTTTCTCGAAGGCCGGATGTCACCTGCCATAAAGTAAAACCACTCGTTCAAATATGAAAAAGTAATATACTATTTTTTTTATTTATAAAAAAAAATATGTACGCCTCATGAAAATGCTTTTTACATTTGAAGTATGATATATTGTGTGTTTTTAATATGTGCAGTACAGACTAAGGTTCAATTTTAAATCAGCAAACAAAATGTAGATAGCTAAATTTTACTGATCTGAGAGTACATACTATTTCCTATCCAACTCGTTCGGCGAAACTTTGGGCGGTGCCAATTTGTCAAAATAATATTTCTATGCAATCGCTAAAATACACATTCTCTACTACGCTGAATGTTCTCCGAAACATAGACATTTTTTTTAATCATGATAAAAGATTTACGTATTACGTTGAGTAAAAATAAATTAATAGATTAGTAAAACGCAGTTTATATTGTAACATGCGGTATGTGAAGCTTCTATGTTGTAGCAGCGCATAATTTGATATTATAAAAAAATGGCAGGCACCTCTATCTCCGTATCCCATAATGCACCAAATGCACCATTTAAGGAGCAGTCGTTTAAATTTGTTGAGGAAACATTGAACGGTCGTTTCCGGGAGTGAAAAAGGACCCATCCTTTATCGATTTTGCGTGGAAACTAAACATGGTGCTTACGTCACACGACATAAATTTCACCGCCAAATCTAGCGTAGAAACTGGATTGGTGCATGGATCGCGTGACGCATGGTTACGTGACCACAATTTTCCCGCTAAAGTTAGCGGGAAATGCACGAACGAATGGAAGTACGGACGGACAAATTATATTTTTTATATCGGGGGAGGGGGGGGGGGGGGGGGGGAGGGGGGTTTTGTTGAAAAGCATTTGTGCTTTCAAATGTGTTATATGAAACTACAAGAAAAAATTCTGACTTGGTTACGCTGACAATGCCCGAGGAGCGCAGAACGTGCGTTTTGAATGAGCTGGGACGATGCTCCATGTGAATGAACGTAGAGGCATAAGGTCACAGGACTGTGACGTCGCTCACATGACCTCATTGTGTCACGTGACGTCATAAACTCACCTGACCTCATGACGTCACGCGACATTATGGTGTCATGATTACGTCTAGAAACGTTATCATAACGTCACCATGACGTGACACCGTCACGTCAAGATGACGTCAAGTCGTGACGTCATTACGACGTCACGATGACGTCATCATGATGTCGTCATAATCATTATGACGTAATGGGGTCGGGATACGTTACAGTCCTTCGTGACGGTTCATCATGACGGTTCTTCGTGACGGTTCTTCGCGACAATTCTTCGTAGCGGTCTTGTCATAGAATTCGGCTGATAAAACATGTTCTCTGTTAAAATGATGTTCTCCAAAGTAGCTAAGTTTGAAGTCGATGAGTATTGTATGAAGAGAACTAGAAGTGAGCCACAGTAGATCCTTTCAAGCGGTGTTTTTAAACAAGCCTGAAAAACTTGCATCGTCTTCCGTTCGGCAACAAGACCCGGAGGTGTCGTGACGTGCATTGGTTCTTTCGAGTGACGCAGTAACATCCGACGACCTCACGACTCATCGAGTTCCGAGGAATTAAACGAGAGCACGTCTATGCCTGCTCGTTGACGCGATACCGTAATACGATGTGCGCTATTCCTGGTCGAGCCAACTCTCAGAGTCACTTGCGCACTTCGAAGAACTGGTTTCTCCCGCGTGCATTCCTTTAGTGCGGAGAAGCTGCGGACGCAAACGACGTCCTTTAAATTAAAAAAAAAAAATGAGAAGGACAACAAAAAGTTTTTGTTAGGGGTCGTGTATTCATTTCATAAGGAAGCGAATACACGAGGGTCGATGGAAAAGTCATCAGGGCGACTGTTAAAATTAAGAATTGGGTGATTCTACAGGCTCTGATAATGTTTCTATTTTCAAAATGGCATCCTTCACATTCAATATATCGGTTAGATCGTTTACGAAAAATTCAAAGAAATGTAAAAGAACGTTTTGTGACATCACTTTCAGCGCGGAGGCGTGCAGTTTAGAGAAGCTCGTTTTAGCGAACGCCGTTTTACCGTCCCCAGTTTATCGAATCGCTTTATACACCAACTCATCTCTGTTACGTCACGGCGCGGTGGTGGCGCGTCAGTCGCACTTCCGGTCTGGGGCTGTGGGCGGAAGGCCCCATTTGAGACGTGTATTCCTGCGTTGTTTTGAAAGGAACCAGACAAAAACCTGCCTTCCCGTGAAAAGCCGCGACTGGGACTGTACCAAAAGAGTCGAGAAAGGTTTGAAGGTCAGTTTTCATGTGTTCGGTTCGTCCAAGAACGTGGATATGTGCCGTGAAAAGAGAAAACCAGACGCCGTCGGACCACGATTGCTTGGGCGGGAAGCACTTTGGGTTGAATTCACGGATATTTGTGGTCAACACATTTATTTGTTATGTTCCAACATGAACGCCGGGAAACCGTCAAGTTGTACGGACCAGCACCAGCAGCGGACTACGTTCAGTGCGTCTTAAAGTTCAAGTTCAAACGGCCACCTGTTCGTTCGAACTGTCGTCTGCTCTTTCAAACGTTTCTGCTTGTCGTCTGCTCTTCTAGACGACACCGGCTTGTAGGCCAAATGTTCGCCCGGTACTTGCGATAAGAAGTAAGTGCAGGGCTCAAAAGACTTATGTTTGAAGGGTGGGAAGCAGGCTCGATGTAAACAATAAATACAAGGAGACGTTGATCATTGTTACCAGTGGCAATCACCGACTTGTTATGCCTGATTCACTTGGTCCGATTCTGGTTGCGATTTTCAATACCGACGTCGACCATCTCAGCTACGGACGGTTCACGCTTTTGCAGCCCCAGCAACGTCGCGACTGAAAATTGCGAGCGAAATCTCATCATGCGAATCAGGCTTTAGCGTACATTCTGCGGCGTACACACGGAATGAATCGCCGCATGTCACGTTATTCACGCGATGTTTTGCGGTGTAACGAGCCGCGGTAATTTCGCTGACGCCGCTCAAGTAGTCAGACATTGCCAGGACGACGTAGAATCAACAATTCAAACGCGAAAAAGGGCAGGGGGACTCACACAGACGCTGACAACATCGCATTTCAATGGTTTGTTTATGGGCGACGGCGAGCTTCTTGCCCACACCCTCATCGCGCATGCGCGGCGCCGGTGGTGTCCGCTAGGGGCGCTCCGGTTTGTTTGTAAACATGAGTTGGTGTATAGAGAGACCCAGTTTAGAGAAAACGGCGATGAGCTTCCTTCTAGCCAAATGGGCCGCCACGAAGCGGCCTGTACGGATGGGTAAGGTGAGTTAACATTTATGTAATGAGCCGCCGCAGACTGCTGCCGCGAAGCGGCGTAAACGAGGGGGAGGGGGGGGGGGGGGTTAACCCGCGCGAAGTTTGAAAGCCTTTTTGGAACAGCGTCCCCTTTTTGATAAACAACATTTCTCTAAACTGAGGCTCCGCTTTCTCTAAACCGAGCTTTGATAGAACGTGCCCGTTCTCTAAAACGTGTTTCGATGAAATGGCGTTCGACCAACCGTAGTGAACCCCTTTTAGCTTTCCAGCCGTGTCTCGTTCACTTCGACGTTTAAAGAGCATTTCGTTCCGTGATTTTTTGCTTCTTCTTTTGTGTTGAAGTGTTGAAAATGCCCATAATTCGCACGACATAAGTCCGGGCTATATGAAAAGTGGTACAGTGCAGTCACCACTTTTTTGAGGTTAACGTTAAATTCGATCACTTGCCTCTGCCATACCCTCAGAAGCACGTCTTCATCACCCGTAATGACGACACTTATGAGGGGACTTTTCTCGCTGCAAGAGAATGCTAAAAATATGATGGTCAACAAGCATATATACTTATACATATATATTTTGATCTCCCGTGAACTGTGACAACATTCGTTAATCAGGTACGTCTCAAAATATGGCTATAGTTTTCAGCAATAACGTTTGTGTGCGACTCGCGATAACTTGATGTCCTCTGGAACGATTCTTCCCTCTCCCAATAAACTTTCAATATAAAAGAAAAAACAAAAAAAACACGTGTAAATAGATTTTTTTTTTAATGCGAACGATTTTAAAACGTCGTGACAAGGGAACGATACAGACCACAATCTCGTGGTTTCGATCGTGAAATCAATTTCTAAAGTACACTTAATATTAGAAGAGAAAACATAAAAAGAGGCAACGATGTATACAAGCCGGAATAGCTTTGTTTATACCATTTCTAGGTTTTCGATACTACACTCTAAAAGCCGCCGTCTACTTAACCTTAAAACACTCAAAGAGCTAATCCCTGCGATTTACGAAATTAGCTCAGCGAATGATGATGCCGAACATCTATTTAGACCTAAAAATGAAGCCCGCGCTTTGGCCTTACGCAATGCAAAGCGTCATGCCTGCATGGCGTAATGCCACAGCGCGGACTTAATGTTGATGTCTAAACAGATGTTCCACCTCATCATTCGCTCAGCTGATTTCATAGATCGAAGAGGTTGGCTCTTTGGGTGTTTTTCGGGTAAGTAGACGCGCAGGCAGTTTTAAGAGATTATACACGAATGACGAGTCGACCGAGAACCCCGGCGAATTTGTATGCCGGTAGAAATTGAGGGAGAGTTGGAGATGAAAGCGCGCTGGGCCGTTGGAACACCGGGGTCCACATCACATGAGCGAATGACGTTTTAGCGAACAGCGACGTCTCAGCGAATCGAAGTTTTAGCGAATAACAGGGGCGCGTGTTAACCCCCCCCCCCCCCCCCTCCCGCGCTGCGCTTACGCCGCTTCGCGGCGGCAGTGTGCGGCGGCTAATTACAAAAAGTTTGACTCACTTGGCCCACATTTAAACGTCGCTTCGCAGCAGGCCGACTATTCGCTAAACTTTCATTCGGTGAAACGTCGGGGTTCGCTAAAGCGTCATTCGATGAATTGAGTGCCTCCCCGGAACACCGAGCCCGGGTTGGATTGATATCGGCAGACACAAAGCTCGCCGCCTTTGTAAACTCAATCTTCGAACGCGTTCGAACGCCGAAAACCGGCGTCCGGCGTTTTGGCGTTCGAACGGCGAGTAGTGACGAAGGCAGCTAGTTTTCGTGTCTATCCACTAATCATTCCAACCAAAGCTCGGTGTTCCGACGTCCTCGAGCTCTCCCATCTCCTCCTCTCTTTCTCTCTCTCAATTTCTTCCTGTATTAAAGGGCAACTCCGCTCAATTCCGAAAAATTTAGGTTTACATGTGATTCCGTTTCACAAAGCACTACTAAACAGCTCTACGTCTTCGGATTCGCGAAATGTGGAGTATTATTCGTGTAATCTTAATTTAAACATATGCTGATACCGAAACCGAAACTTCGGTTGCGTCAGGCAACATTGGCCTCGTGTCGACAGAGTCATGGCCACGTCACGTCGAACAACGTGGTCTTGTGAAGTGCGTGGGGGCGAGGGACAGGACACGCGACGCGGGCAGGTCGCTTCGCATGGCGTGGACGGTGATGGCCCGGGGGAGAGGGGGAAGGGGAGAAGACGAAGGAGAGGGGGAGCGGAGAAACAGACCGATAAGCGCGCAGGGCAGCGCAAACTAGCGTATCCGCGTTACGGTGATCACGTGGACGCCGTTCAGCCAACACCGGGAGGAGAAACTCATGACTCCATCGTTCAATTTCGCTCTGAGAAGTAAAAACAACCAAAACGTGAGAATGACGTAGTCATGCCTCTGACGTAGTGGGTCAACGTTGGCCGCTCCAACTCCGCCGCATTGACTGCGCTGACGATTGCGCCTCGCGTCGCACGCTAGAGTTGGCAGATTTCGGCGAATTGGCTCATTTGAAAGTTTGCTGGCCAGTTTATTAAATATATAGACGGAATTAGATCGTAATATTTGACATGGGGTCTTCCTACATGATACTGAAGAGGGCTGCATAGTTTTCTAAATATCAAAAATGAAGCGGAGTTGCCCTTTAAAAGACAGTCGTTGTACATACTCCTTTCGCCCTACGGCCGACCGCGGCGGATGCTCCGATTCACCGGAGCCAATCCAAGGCCGTGTGAGTTTACAGTGACCTTGGAAAGAAAGCGCCGTGACACGCAGAAGTCTGGCTGGGGTGTCTGGGAGCGTCTGCTGCGGTCGGGCGTAACGTGAAACAGAGTATACTGTCGGTGACAGGTTAAAGGTCCGTTCACACTCTTGCGACCGAGTAGGACCGAGAGAGACCAGACCGGTTTTTAAGCCTCTTGCGATCTCTTAGGACCAGCTCCGGTGCAGCGCATCCGGTCCTAAAAAGTCGCAAAAGGCTTAAAAACCGGTCTGGTCTCTCTCGGTCCTACTCGGTCGCAAGAGTGTAAACGGGCCTTAAGAGGAAAGTTGAAGCTTCTCCCACCCCTTTCCACTTTAGCAGAGCGAACGCTGGAGAGGAGGCAACCTCCTCTCCACCGTTCGCTCCGCTGAAGTGGAAAGGGGTGGGAGGAGCTTCCACTTCACTCTTAACCTGTCGGAACACCGGGGTAAAAAGGAATCGGGTTGATCGTCGACACACGTCATCCAGAGTTTAATGAGACTGTATGTCATTACCGTGTCTGTCGTTACCTCTTCTACTCGTCCCTCGTTCATTTTCGCGCACTTCCCCTTTCATGATGTCAAACCAACTCGCCCAACTTTATGCGTTGTTATAAAATATATAGTTGTTTTTTTGTATCGGGTACCTTTTTTCCCCCATTGAATTCATTCGAACTTTTTTTAATATATAGTTTTTGCAATTTTTTTTTTTTTTTTTAAATTAGCGCATATAAAGAGAAACGAGATAAAATAAACATGGCCCGGAGAAGGCTTCGGACTCATGGAAAGCATTACGGGGAAATCGTAAAAATAATTTATTTAATAAAAAAAAAAAAAAACAATTGCAATAAATATTCAGCCCTTAAACCTCTATTAACCTTCTTCTGTAACGTTGTTCTGACTATAAGCACAGCATTTGTGCATAACAGCAGTTATAGCATTTGTGCTATAACAGCACAAATGCTGTTATAATACTGACCGAAGAATGTAACGAAAACGCCGAGTTTTCAGTCACATTCGAGGTTTATTGTTATCTTTGCAGAAGGCTCCGAGAAAGTTACTTGTCCAATCAGAGCGCGATGAATGAATTAAAGAAAGCTTTAACCGCTTCATCTCAAGTCCCTCTTGAACTTAACATGAAATAGAGTAAAGAACAGTCATATGCTCATCTTTAACTTATTGGATTGTTGGTTTTAATCGCTTTGCTACGAGCAAGCACCGACCCTCTATTTTCACCGACACGGTTGAATCGATGGGCACACCCCGAGCATTTCTAACGTGAACTTCATCGAGCAATCTAAGGAACGTGGGGAACGCCCAGTCATGGCTTCGTAATCGCCTCTAACGAACCGCTTCACACGGCAGTTAAGTCAGTCGTAAATCCGCGAGGTACAATGCTCGATAGACCACAGAAAAACGATTTCATGGCGGCGCCGGTGTGGTGAGGGAAACAAGCTGCCACCACCCCCGTCGGAACGTTTTGGAATTCTTCACCGAACCGTGGCATTTTATGGTCCGCAATATGTCTGTCCTAGAGAGGTAATCCCTACGCGCACCACTCTGCCTTTCGTAGAAACGCGAACAGAAAACGACGAGGAGGAGGAGCGTCGCGGGAATTGGGCCTTTTATTCTGCCCTTTGGCCCGAAAAGTGGTTCCCGAATTGCCCGCTTGTTTGCGCCAAGCTGTTTTTGATGACTGGTTGGAGTCACGGCGCGGGGTAGGTCGCGCCCTCTAGCGCGGACAAATTGCAACTTTCTCCCCCGCCCCTGTGGGGAGGGCGTTTGTTAGCCCCACCTGGTGGTGGTCAAGTGAACTGCGCGCCCCCATATAAATCATGGGGTCCTGACCCGGCCAAAAGCGGGACTGTGGCTTTCATTGTGAAGCCGGTCCCCGCCCCGCCTCGGTCGGCATCCCCCCGCGCGTCGCAGGTCACAACCGTCTCTGATTCGGGAAGTGGACTCGCGCCTCGGTCGCGGAACGAGGGGAATTCGCATTAATCATCTGTTTGTGCTGCCACGTGCGAACTGCACGCACCCGTGATTTCAAGCGCTAGGGAGGCCGTGTCTTTTGTCTGCGGGGTGGCATGGTTTTAGCTACGCTAATAACAAACAAAACACGCTGGATTTGTGTGCTGAGTACCTTAGCAAGCCACGAATTGCCTCTTAGCTGTAGCTGTCGATGGGTAGAAGGACCCAGATCAGAGGTATTGCAGTACATTACGTTCGCATGCGTTTCACTGAGGGCGAGTAATTCTTCTACTAGGTTGTTTTTTTTAAATTTTACATGATCTCTCAAGAGAGGGCATAATGTTATCAGCTATAGGATATGGAATACCACGGTTTTTGCACGAGTACCCGATTCCCTCGAATTTTGTTACATTTAAATGTGACAGAAAAACACAAGTTGTTCAAAAGAAAAATTAATAAAATATATTATATTAATTTTAATTAAATGTTTCTTCCATCACAAAAAAAGAAAACAGTTTAAATAGAGTGCTCTAGGGAAGAAAAAAACTATCCTGCAAGAGACGTTTGATTGCAATCTCCTTCCTGAAAGTAAAGAAAGTGGAAATTTTTCGCGTCATTTGTTAATAACTTGAAAGGTACAGTCTCCACCGATACGAAGACCCACTCGAAGCGCGTGACCGCGACAGCGGCGGGTGGGGGCGCTGCTCGCATTTTGGGCAATGCCATGTCGTTTCGAGGGAAGGAAAGGCGCTTCGCCGGTGCGCGCCGAGGTAGTTTGACGACTGTAGTTCGACTGTGCTTTCGAGTGGCGCTCACCTCGGAGCAACATGTGCTGTGTTCGAAATCTTACCCAAACAGATCCGAGATACTCCGGCGGGTCGTGTCACGTGAGAACACAGATAGAGCGACGCTGGACGCGGGTAGGTTTTCAAACGCAAAGGTACAAAACCCTTACCCTGGAGTAAATCGAGTACATTTTGGAACTCGGTCATTGAACTGCCCCCTCAGCCACTGTCTCGGCCACGCGCTCCGAATGGGTCTTTAATGTTACTGGAGACTGAATGCGCCATGAAAACTTTCCCCGCGAATGCATTGCAAATCGGCAGATCATATAATCTCATAAAATAATAATTCAGCTATATATTTACCATGTCAGGTGAGAAGTAAGGCTGGTCAGTTGATCGATTTACCTACCGATCAATCGATTAATGCTTTAATCGCGAATAAATTATTTAACCGGTTAATCGGTAAAATTTATTTTACCGGCTAATCGGTAAAATAAAGAAAAGTAAAAATTGCACGCTTTCACTGCGCAGACATGGACGAGAATACCTGTATAAAGGGAAAACTTTAAGTCGTAATTTAGCCTAAAGTGAACTGTAGGTGCAAGATTTACACGTATCCCTGTCACTTCAACGCCGTTCTAGTGTCCGTTTAGCGCAGCAGAGGCTACTTTAAACGATCAAAAGAGGTCGCTCTTGCCGGAGAATATCAGCGAACTGTTCCATGCGGCTGAAGTAATAATCTATGAGTGTGAGTGCTTTGAACACGTTCTTAACTACATACCAAGGTTGATTCATAATATATATATATATATATATATATATATATATATATATATATATATATTGCGCCCCTTAAAGGGGCGATGCAACAATTTTTGTACTTTGCGCAAATATCGCTTAGAACGGATCCCTGACGTTAATGACCTATGAAACACGCGCTCGTTTTTCACCCCACGCAATAGACCTTTCCAAAAAAGAGCGTGTGGCCGGTGCCATTTTGGGTGTTCGTGAGTATGGCGCGCGCTTTGCTCGCTTTCCAAAGCGACGAACACGCACGTGCTGGGCTGTGAAGATCGCACTCTGGACTGTGATTTTGTAAACATTGGAAAGGTCTATAGAAGTCCCAGTAAAAAAAAATGAAAGAAAAACAAGCATGCAGTGTTCACCCCCTCAACTCGCAGCCAGAACAAGCGGCTACGTGATCTGGAGCCGATTATATGCCGCCAATGTTGATCATAGCCACGCGCTGGGGTTGGCAAAGCACAGGACACGCGCTGAGTTCCAGACATTGTTATGGCTCGGCTATTGTCGTCGTTGCAGCGATTGGACACGGGCCACTACCCGAATGCTTCTCGAGCTAATAATTATCACGAGCCCGAATCGAGTGCCCACGCAATGCTCGGGTACAATCTATGAACAGCCTTCAAATATCGTCATGTGGGTGTACTGCGATCCCCACTTTACGTCATCAAACGTCATCAAAGTTTGCAAAGGAGAGATTGAATGAAAATGATCGCTTTTGTCTCTGAAATTACACCGCAACAAAGGAGTTTCTTGGCCAGTGGCGTTGCGTGCGAGTAACCTTGAGTCACACTAGTGCCAGTAAGCTTGTGTAAATTGAAAAACATTCCAATTGAATATCGTTGCACCGCCCCTTTAACTACATATTCAACAAAAAACAAATAATTTTGACTTTTTTATATATAATTTGCACGGAAATGAACTACACAGATTAATCGATTAATTAATCAATTAAAGGGTGGTGATTAATCGGGTTAAAACTTTTAATCGACGCCCAGCCAGAAGCAGTTTGTGAGGCCACAATTTCGAGTGTGGTTATCGAAGCTTATCTGGCTTTGGTCAGCTATATTCGCTCGGTTCTTCTCACTATTTCTTTTACCCAATCTTACTTTTTTCGGCTCGATCCTGTTCACTCAAACGTTCAATTTTGTCACGCTCATGCAGACTTGTACGCAACGCGTTACAATTAATGGATTACTTATAATCGATTACATTTTACTGTAATTTTGTAACGCTTCAATTACTTCCTTTAAGGAGTAACGACCCTTTTAATTGAATTACTTATTGGTTGTAATCGATTACAAAATTACCCAGTACAATTTTTCTCAATTTCTTTTTTTTTTTTTTGAGGGGGGGGGGGGGGGGGGGTGTTAGATGTGCTGGAGTCACCCAGCTCTGGGCAACGATCTTTTTTTTTTTAATTACTAAGCACGGGACGAGGACGATTAGTAGGCCACTTCACTATGCTTCGTTTCCTGGGTACATTTTTTTTTTGGAACACCGGAGTCTACGTCCGGGTATTAAAAATTACCTTATCCAGCCTTGTGTGAGTAACGTATTTAAAAGCATTATTTTTCTTCTTCTTTTTTCTTTTTTTTTTCACGGGAGGGATTGGGTATGTTGGCGTCACAAGGCTTCCTTTTCTTTCTTTCTTTTTTTCGGAACAACTGAGCGCGAGACCCCAAAAATTATGCTACCGTAATAAAAAAAAGTTGAATGAAAAGTAACGTGGGAAGTAATGGATTACTTTAGAGTAATTTTTTTATTACTTTTTTGAGGCTGTAATAGTAATTGTAATCGGTTACTTTTTACAGTGAAGTAATTGTAATCGGTTACTTTTTTTATGTAACAACAGCCATTGAAAAATCCATCAACCCCCAACGCCTATAATTACACACGATGGTTTAAGAATTTCTTATATGTGAACGGGGTGATGATTTCAAGTATGGTTTGGTAGTGCACCCCTTTTCTTGATGTGCTTTGTTGCTGATCATCGTAAAGACATGGAAACACAGCTTGCTTCGTGTGATTTAAAGAAAAAAAAAAACAGATGTGGCGGTCTTATATTTGGTGAAAAGTTTGACCATTGACGTAAAGAAAGACCTTTTTTTCTTTTCAAACCTACGCGAAATATGGAGAGTCTGCTCACCGGCGAAGCACTTTCGGGAGAGCCAATCATCGCAATCCACCACTGGAGTTGGGCGAATTAAGGAACTAGTACAGCGTACAAACCTAACAAAAAAAAAAGAAAGAACATAGGCCCTAGGGCACTGAGAATGACGTTTCGACGTACTCAGTGCGGAAGCGGAGACCGTTATTGGGTGTCCAAAGATATTGTCGCAGAAGGAAACTGAAGGCGCTTGGAGTCAGAAGTGAGATCGGAGTCAGAATGTCCCCCAAACGACAGCAAACCCAATCGAAGTCAGGTTGAACCCCGAACAAAGCAAAGCCGGGAAAACTTCGCCCACGCCTGTGGAAGCATCAGCTTCCAGTATATCGCCACGCACAAGCACCTTCGTGTGGGGATACCTCATTCGCTGCGTTTTTCTCGTCGGCGTCGTCGAAAAAGTGTCACCTACTTCTACAGTTTTCGTCACAATATAGCAATGTCGGATGCACTCGAGTAAAAGTGCCCTATGACTTAAACGCATGCGTGAGAGACATTGTAACCATACCTGCAGAGTCTGCTTCATGAGTACGTCTGACGATGAATAACAATAAAGTTAGCTGTGAAGCTCTTTACGACGCGGCTCTGTGCTAAACCAGGGGAAAAAGTAGCTTCAACTCGGACACTAGTTTCTTGTATTAAAGTAGAATTCTTCGCACTCGTCATCCACCTGGGTACCAACGACATCCCAACCCGGGGAAGCTTGTTGGAATGCTCTAATCATTGGCGAAATACGAGACCTCGATACTTGCGAGTGTTTCCCTAGCGTCAGATAACAAGTGCCATTCTTACATTTCGAAGAATTCTTTACCGTGGAAACAATTTCATTTTGGGCCAAACTTGAGTAGTGAACAAGAAACTGAAATCAAAAGGGTATTAATTTCACATCAACATTGCATTTCCCTCAGCCCGGACGAACTTTGATGCACACCGTATGCAAACCCTACCATCTCTATCGAAGATAGCTGACTAATACATCAACCACCAAGCCGCCTAGCCACAGCGGAGCGTGAAACCATCAAACGGAAAGCGACTGAGATGCTCGAAAACGGCGTGGTGATTTCATCAACAAGCCCATGGTTGTCCCCAATGGTGCTAGCGCGAAGAAAATATGGCACTGTGTGGTTTTGCATGCACTAAAGGAAACTCAATAGTACAACCAATCTTGATGTCTGTCCTCTTCCACGTCTTGATGACACCCTTGACCGACTCCAAGGGAGTGGAATACTTTTCAACACTAGATTAGATGTCTGCTCGTATACTGGCAAGTGCCCCTCGATAAAAAGGACGCTGAAAAGTCAGCCTTCATCACACCAGATGATCTCTACCAATTTAACCGTCTCCTCTTTGGGCTTTGCAATGTACCCGCGACATTTCAAAGACTCATAAATAGAGTGTTGGGCAATCTGAACCAGACAATGGCGCTAGTGCATTTAGAAGACATCGTTATCTACGCAAACACGTTTGAAGAAAGTCTACGAAGGCTGTCACTTGTTCTTGATGCCCTCAGTGATGCCAACCTTCGCGTGAAGCCCCAGACGTGTTTTTTTTTCGGCTTCAAAGAGATCACATACCTGGGACATATCGTGAAAAAAAAAAAAACGGTATCAAGTCTATTCGTTCTAAGCTTGAGGCGTTATTTGAAGATCCGACGCCAACGACTATGAAAGACGTAAGAAGTTTCTTGGGATTTGCATCATATTTCCGCCGCTTTATCCCCAACTTTTCTGCTATGCTGCCCACTTGCATAGTTTACTCAGGAAGAACGTGCCGTGGCGTTGGGGCAACGGTGAACACTCCTCGTTTCAAGACTTCAAGACGGTGCTTCTAAACGCCCCCGTGCTTGCTCACTTCTACCCATTTTTTTCGAAGACAGTCCTCCACACGAATTCCAGCGGACGAGAGCTTGGCGCTGTGCTACTCCAAAAAGTTCCAGACGGTACTTGTTGTGTAAGCAGACGGCAAGCCGCCGGCTTACGCAACAAGAATAGAAATACCATTCTTTTGAATTGGAATGTTTGGCCCTTGTCTGGTCGGTTCAGAAATTTCATCCTTACCTTTATAATCGCCATTTCATTGTTGTGACAGATAATTCAGTGTTGACCTGGCTTCAAAGCAAACGAGACTTGACAGCAAATATGGCACGTTGGGCCATTCTACTGCAAGAGTATGATTTTAAAATCATACATCGTAGCGGACGTAGTCATCAAGACGCAGATATTTTGTACATTAACCCGCTAGACAAGGCTCCTCAGGCTTACTTTTGCGGAGCAAATTCCGAACAGACGTTTCCAGCTATGTCGACTTTTGTGAATGGCCCAATATTTCACCTCTCGCCGTGATTCATCCTACTCAACCACCGCAAGCTGCTTTCGAGCTCATTGGACTGGATCATTTAAGGCCATTTCCAAAATCTCAAAACGGCAACCGTTTTATTATTGTTGCTGTCGACCACCTCACAAAATGACTGAGCTGCATGCCGTGCCTACAACGTGAGCGAGTTATGTTGTGAAGTTTCTGCGTGAGCAAAGAGTACTCCGCCACGGTGTACCCCGAACTGTACTCACTGACCGCGGAACTTCCTTCAGCTCTCGTCTTTTCAAACACGAGATGGTAGCTTATGAGACACACCACGGCCAGCTAGGTCCCTACCGACCCCAAACAAACTGGCTCGTCGAGCGTGCCAACCGCATCATCGCGGATATATTGTACGCATATGTGAATGCTTCACACGTCAATTAGGATATTTAAGTACCATACGCATTGTTTGCTTTAAACACGTCACAACTAGCGAGTAGCTCGACCACCCCATTTAAGCTGCATACGGCAAAACTCCGGTTCTTCCACAAGGATCAACGTTATCCACCACGTGGACCCAGAGAAGGCAAGAAATGAGTGCCCATTTTTCAAAAACCGACTCGGCGAGGCCCGACGCCGTGCTCGCATCGCCATAATCAGAGCCCAGCAGCGGATGGTAACCAAACACCAACAGGACGGTTGAATGTCCGGTCAGAAGGAAAGGAAGAGCAACGAAGCTGCTTCCAAAATACAAAGGACCCCGTGAAGTGCTTCGACAGACAGGCCACGCGAGTTACCGGCTACGAGACAACAATGCATCTCGAGAAGCATCCCAGACCTTCCCGGCTCACCGTAGTCAACTAAAGTTGTACGTGTCGAGGCAGGACACTCAATCAAGATTAGAACGTGATACAGACTACCGAGAACGGACAGTCAGCCAGGAGGGGGAAAGTGTAGCAGAACGGAAGGGAAGGCGCTATCAGCTTAAGTGAGCAGGTGTGGGACTAGAAGAAAAGAAAGAACAGAGATGAACGGTACGAGGCCGAAGGAACTGGAACAACGAAAAAACGATCTGTAACAATATGATCAGACTTATCATTCGCCAAGCGGCCTCCGCAGATTGCAGTGATTGCCCCTCACAAGTGCTTTGCGGGTGAGCAGACGCTCCTGATTTTTTAGAGTGTATCCGCCAAGCGCGCCTGCGCTTTTCTATGTAGATGTGTGAATGTTTAGACTTACAGTCACTGACAGAGCGAGAACAGCAGGGCGTTTTAATATCGAAATAAAAAAGAATGCAGACGTTTACAAATCTCTGTAATGCGAAATTAGAGCGCAGCTCTTGAGGAGTATGAAGGGAGGGTACGGAGGGGAGGGTAGACTCTCCTCATCCTCCGTACTCTCCTCTCCTCCTCCTGCGTACCTTCCCATCCTCCTGCTCCGTACCCTCCCCTACTCCTCATCCATACCCTCCCCTCCTCCCACAGTTTCCCCGCTAAGAAAATTGATGTGACGTGACCTCAAGACCAATCCAGTTTCTCCGCTAAATTTAGCGAGGAACATGACGTCACGTGACTTGGTGTCACGTCACCTATGAACAAATTCAGTTTCTCTGCAAGATTTAGCGGGGATATTGACGTCACGTGACCTCAACGCCAATTGAATTCCCCGCTAAATTTACTCGGGAATTGAATTGGTGTTGAGGTTACTTGACGTCGATTTTCCTGCTAATTTAGCAAGGTTACACCGACGCCGACGGCGACGCAGACGCCGCGAAACCCGGGAACGGGCGCCTAAGAGCTGCTCTCTAAAAAAATATCTTGCGTGGACTACACTATGGGCTCGCCTCGCCACTGTGCACTCCTGCTTGAGCGAAAGCGCTCTAGTGATAGAGCGAAACGGCTGGCGTACCGTGTTCTAATTTGCCAGTTCAATACGGGGAGGTCTGTGGACGGGTGTGTCAGCGCATCGGAGCTCGGAGCGCGTGGAGCAAAAGGTGACGCTGCTGCAGAACCCTGAGATACTGGTTTCAATCACCACCCCTGCCAGTTTCGATCTGTATAAGCGCCGTACCGGCGTCAGGTCGTGTACTACTACTGCATGATGCACGTTAAAGAAGCCAGCAGTTGTATAGTGCACTGGTTAAATTTCTTATCTACAGCGGAAACACCAAGCGCCCAGTGTTGCTGACTAAATTCCCGCTGTGTGTACTGTAAACACGCAAGCAACACAGGCATAGTTCAATCCAACGCGTTGTTGTCGAAGTGAGCATGCGGAAGATCAGTATCGTATTACTGTGAAACTATCGTGTTTTCCGGGCAGTACCGCTGCTCTGATGCTCACAGTTTGTCTCCGAAACGTGCTTTCTTTTCCATATCATTATGTTCACTCTAAGTTTTTTTAGATCTTTCTAATTACTAATTATTTACGAATGTGGCGAAATATTTACCTTCCGGTACTGCTTACGGTGGCGCCTATGTATATATATATATATCTGCCATATTCTTTCCCTCTCGTGCTCCGTCACTACTCGATATATTTGCTCAGTGTTTTAATAACAGTGCCAAGAGCCTCACACGTTGTTGGTGAATCTCCGCAGTGCTATTTAAAAAGTAATTTATTTAGTATTTGTTTAGAAAACCATTTCCTATAATTTAATGTACTACGTTACCGCATTCCAAAGGAAATATAATTCGCCATCCTAGCATCTACAGTATGTGTCACCCCGGTGGCATTCTTATTTTCTTACTACACTGCATTATTTTGCTTGCATCCGACGGCGTTTTAGGAGTTTTAAAGTAGAGTATTGATATCTGATTTATACTTAATAGAACGCGTTAACACTCTCTGAGTGATAGCCTAAGAAAATCGGGGCATGACAAGCCCAGATATTCTTATAATCGCTTCGCAACCATTCAACGAGAGTGTGAAATTGGAAAGTTTTAGTAATACGTTTATAAAAAGAAACGCAAACGCTGCAGTAGCGTTGCTTGCTCCACGCTGCGCTTGCACGTGATCGCCACGAGCCAATCCAAGACCGCAGTTTGGGCTCCGAGCACGCACGGTGTGAACCACGGAATGCTAACGCAAACGCACAGTGCCATAGCCTCCTATATACTTACCAAGCCTGGCAGATCGCCACGAGAAGCGGCTGCCGAAATGCAAAAGGGGGAGCGGCAGACAACGGATGAGAGGAGAGCCACGTTACTGGCGCCCCGCTTCGGCGAGACGCCGAAAACACTTCTCCCTAGCAAACAAGTGTGTTTCGGGCCCTCGCCGCTGCAAAAGCTGTGCGCTGACGTCCAGGTTCCCCGAGAAATGCCTCTTTGATGCTCTGTGCTACCAGATCCTCGTGCTCCTGATCTGCGACCGGGCACTCTATGGCTCCGTCGTCGAACTGCCAGGCTTGGTTATTATAGAGGAGGCTATGACAGTGTTTGCGTTCGGTCCTGTACGCAATACTAAAACTCACCATTTAGCCGATAGAAACGCAGAAGAAACAAAACACGAAGCAAGAATATAAAAAAAAGCCCCACCCTTTATTTCTTCAGCTGTCCGTGACAGGAGAAAACAAGGCGGCAAGACAAGAGAGACTGAGTCGTCGCGTTGAATGCGTGCCAGAGTCGCTTTTATTTTCGAGACTGCGACAAAAATTGGTGAAAAATTTACATGAAAGAAGCGCGGCACGCATCGCCTATGGTTTTCCTAAAGGAAATGATCGATGACGTGGATGACTCCGTTGGACGCCACGTTATCGGGGTTGTTGACGTTCACACCGTTGACTGTGATGCATTCTGCGGATTCGAAGAGAAAGAAACAACGGACGACGATCAGTGGCGCTTACACTTTTGTCTCAATATTTTGCGAAACGTTCCGTTCTTCTTCTCTTTTTTTTTTAACACGGGAGTAAACATGCCGCCCTCTCGTTAAAGGGATGCTGAACCAAACATTTCAGTGTCTATAATAAGTGGCGCAGTATCTTTTCATGAGTCAGCAGCCGCCGGTGTGCGCGAGCACACGCAACGAAATTGACGTCATCATATCCCCCATTCACGCTTAATAAGCTTGAATGAAAGATATGATGACGTCAATTTCGTTGCGTGTGCTCGCGCACACCGGTGGCTGCTGACTCATGGAAAGATAGTGCGGCACCTATCATAGACACTCTAATGTTTTGTTCAGCATCCCTATAATGAAAACCAGTACTTCTCTAGTGTCCACTAGAGTGATCGGGTGGTCGGTGATTTAAAAATAATTTAGTCCAATATTTCACTATCATACTGAAATATGACTAATACTTTGTTTTAACCACCCGAGAAATATAAACTGTAACTGTGACTTCCAGATTTTCTTTCTAACATTAGATAATTATATGCATTTATGTATTTTGAAAAACGTCGTAATGACATAGAACATTTAATGACTAACTATTAAATGCTAAAGTGAGTTTCTTAAGTTGGCTACCTTATACGCTTAATAAATTAGAGTGTCATTAAGTCGAGATCCGTTAATATGACTTTTTGTTGACCCGTAGTTGTGAAAACGTGAGGAAGGTGAATCGCAATTACCAGGGATGATTCTCATTGTGAGGTCCAGTCCTCCAACCGTCTTGAGAACTTGGTTTTCTTGAACACCGGCGCTGTACACGGTGCCGAGGACGATGTGGCGGAGCAGAAGGGCTGAAACAGTTGCATAATTTGTCACTCTAAGTACTCACATTTGGGTCGGGCTTTTGAAAGTCATCTCAATATAGATTCTCAGAACGCAGGTTGAATTGTCGGTTACTTTTGTTTTCAGTATATTATCACCAGCATGTTTAGATGTTGTTTAGGTGCACGACTAAAGTGGACGAAAGGCGGATGGCTGTCTCTATCCGACGAGGCTTGCCAAAATCCGCCAAATGTAGCTCATAGCTCTGCAAGTTTTCCGTCAAAGATGTAAAACAACCCGTGTCACTCGTTTCTTGTCTCAGTAGTTATCGTTTTACCACCGTACTGGTCAAAGTCTGCGTACCTTTTAGGGCTTCCCTGTCGCGAAGAACATTCTCCATTCCCACGGCGTTCTTGAAGGCCTTGTCACTGGGCGCGAAGAGGGTGTACGGACCGGCTCCTGCAAGTCACCAAAGCGTTGGAAACCGTTTACGTTTCCATCGCCACTAAACATCTACTCTACTTTCTTTACCGAGTGGTTATATCAGACAAAAATACAAGTACTAAAATGTAGGAGTACCCAATTCGCGCGATTATTACCCCCTGCACTAATTAAGGATCGTACAAATCTGATTGACGCTAACAACTCACATCGAAGTCCGACGGAGAGTTATTTTACTTGAAAGGGCCATTTCCATAACCTCCAGCACGACCTTTGGGAAAGTGACATTTTCTAAGGCTGTAACTGCCACTTACGAAACCTTTGTTTTCCAGTGGGCTCAGATGAAAGATAAACTCTTGCATTGGCCGCCAGTCTTATAGATAAAACGGTTGGAATTACGGCGCAGTAGTCATTTAACATACCG
Source organism: Ixodes persulcatus (assembly GCA_013358835.2). NCBI lineage: Eukaryota > Metazoa > Arthropoda > Arachnida > Ixodida > Ixodidae > Ixodes > Ixodes persulcatus. The sequence continues at coordinate 189,757 of JABSTQ010009334.1, forward strand.
GAGAGGTATTCCTCCAGTCCGGCGAACTTGATTGCCTCGTCCAACTTGGGCAGGAGGATGGACTGGTGGACGACGTCAAGGATGCTTCCTCCAGGGCGGTGAAGAACTCGGTCGACAGTGTAGAAGACAAAGTTGCCTTGTTGCTTCCTTGTGCCGATCACTCCACCGGAGGCAGTGATGACCTGCACGGTGTTTTGGTGGACTTTAGTTCAGGCATCGGTGTGTCTCACAAGATATGTATAGGCGCCATTTGAAGAGCGTTACTAGTCATCATGGTTTTATAGCGCAAACGTTTCTTCAGGCGGGAGTGTTATCTGGGACTCTTTGTACCTTTCTTTAGAGATTTGATCTGTGTTTTAATATCGTAATACCAATATATACAAATGGAAACACTTATTTACACCGCAACTGCTATTGCCTTGAAATGATACAAACTGTTGAAAGTGGTAACATATGTATCAAGAATAACTGTAATCTCAGGCCACGTAGAGCTAGGGTATCACAACAGCTTTCGAGCGCAGTCGGCGTGTTAGAAGATGATAGTAAATCACGTTACACAGTCCGATAAGCCAAAAAAAAGTATTTTATCCACACCGGTTCGTGTCTTCAGTAGCATATATTACGGTCATTTTTACGGTTTGTTGAATGCGAAGCATTTAATAAACGCTCGCCTTTGAAGCGTTCATGACTTCAAGATAACACTTCCCAAACGTAGTTGCGCGTTCATGGCAAATATCCAAAACTGCACAATGACGTGAACGTAAATTGATGTCATGCCGCGTTTAGCATTGCCAATGTTTACATTAAAATAAATTCTGGGGCAGGTTGTCCATCTATTTACCTTTCCATTGAAGTACTTGTTGAAGCGCAATCCAGAGCCCTCGTCTAATGTTGGGTAGACACTGTCGTTGTCGATCGAGACGTCTCCGACGACGATGTGATACAGAACCAGTTGTCTCAGCAACACGGTGTCGCTCTCGAGCTTGGAAAGAAGTTGGCCAGAAATCTGTCCGATGGCTTCGTCACTTGGCACAAAGATGGTGTAGAATCCTATAAAAAAAAATACAATCAGTAGCCGAACTTACTCAAGCTAATTGCGCATAATATTGAGAAACTGCAACACAAATTAACAAAATAAAATATTCATGAAAAAGGATCAAGCAACCCAGAGAAGGTGCACCCAGAATTCAGTTCCGTTGATAATAATCATTTCAGATAAAAATGATAATAAGCAGAAAACTGCTTTATGCTCTAAGAGCTCCAGCATAAGCCTGTATTTTATTTTGACACTTCTACCTCGTACTTTCTTTTAGAATCACTATGTGTGCAACCTTAAAGCCTCAGCGTATTGTTTGAGGATAAACAGAAGAACAGCTGTCTCTTGTTACATATTATGACATATTGCATTTGGTACTTGATTACCTTTCGCAGCTTTTATTTACCTAACTACAAAGAATAATGTTAAATGAATCCGTATGTTCGTCTTTTGTTTCCCTCAATTCACGAACATTTTTTTATATACTGAGTTCTAGTACGCCTTGGTGTTTTTCTTTGCTTGCGTTTATGAATCGTTTTTTCTTAATTTTCCTTGTGGGATTTAAAGAAATCAAGCAAAACTAAAATCAAAACGTCACACGTTTGTTCTTAAAAATGTCCGCACTTCCATACTGGGTTTTAATAGGAATCAGCAAGCACTTAATTGAACTAAAGCAGGACAGGGGCTGTCAATATCTTTAATGAAGATTAAAGAAAAAAAAAACTGCCCATACACGAAAGAGAGGAAGAGAAAAAGTGATAAAAAGAGAGAGAGAGAGAGAGAGAGAGAAATCTAGAATTGGTATGAAATAATGTTTCAATACTTTAATAGAGACAAATAAACTGTCATTTGACTAACGTGGGCAAAGCTTTAAAATACTTTGTGAATTTTAAGTTCCTTAGGCGAAAAGTGGAATAAATAATATTAGCTAATAAAAACTACAAATCTCAACCTTCAAATAAATAAACAATTTCGGCAGTTTGGAAACGTTCCAATGATGGGACGAAGATCGGTATATGGAGGATTATTTATAAAAAAGAACACGAAAAAAACATGCAGAACGTTTCCTTTTGTGCTCGAAATACAAAGAATAGTTTTTTTCATTAATTTCAGAATAACAAGTTTAGGAGTTACTTTCGCTGTTTATCGGCAAAAACTCTTGTGCTCTAAACTCCACAACATTCAAAGAGTAAACTCACCTCCATCGTTGATATACTGGAGTGCTCCTGACTTTTGAAGCCAGGAAAGGTACCTGGTCGCCTTCAGTTCTTTCAAGACAAGTGTGAAGTCGAGTGGTTTTCCTTGTGGCTGTCCAGGCGTTTTAGCCGGTGAAGTATACTGCACACCAGGTCCCTGTAAGTCCGATCACAGTTGATGGAATTCCTCCTGTCTTTATGGTCGCACCGCCAACAGTGTGGGTAACAAACTGCAGGGATGGCCCCAAAACAGTAGTCTTAGCAGGTCCAACACTTGTGAATCCAAATGTTTGCTGCACTCCAGGAACGACGCCTACAACCGTAGTGGTAGGAGGAACAAACACTCCCGTAGCCTTTCCGAAGGTAAATTGAGCTCCTGGTAGTGCCAGACCAGATTGCGGTCCTCCTGGTCTTGGGACGGGCAAGACAACTCCTACAGGCTTTCCGCCGAATGGAGCACCCGGGGCGCGAGGCGCGCCTGGTCCACCTGGTCCACTTGGTCCTCTAGGTCCGCCCGGTCCACTAGGTCCGAAAGGTCCGCCTAAAACAATAATGTTTAGTTATTAAGTATTTCTGCAACCTGAATCATCCACTGGGGCCATCGGGACCTTCCGGCTTACCTGGTCCAGATGGTCCACTTGGTCCCTTAGGTCCGCCAGGGCCACCTGGTCCGAATGGTCCGCTTGGTCCCCTTGGTCCGCTTGGTCCCCTTGGTCCGCTTGGGCCGCTAGGACCCCCTGGTCCAAACGGTCCGCTTGGTCCCCGTGGTCCGCTTGGGCCGCCAGGGCCACCTGGTCCAAATGGTCCGCTTGGTCCCCTTGGTCCGCTTGGGCCTCCAGGACCACTGGTCCGAATGGCCCGCTTGGTCCCCTTGGCCCGCTTGGGCCGCTAGGACCACCTGGTCCGAATGGTCCGCTTGGTCCCCTTGGTCCGCCCGGTCCACCAGGTCCAAATGGCCCACTTGGTCTTCTTGGTCCGCTTGGGCCACCTGGGCCGCTTGGTCCACTTGGGAAGGGTCCGCTTGGGCCACTTGGTCCGCTTGGGAAAGGACCACTTGGTCCACTTGGTCCACTTGGGTAGCGTGCTGGAGCTTGAATTAGATACGAACAAAATTCCAGTTGAACCAAATTTGCAATATAAAGCGATTTGTGTAAGAAAGCTAATAAAACAAGAGCCTACAAAAGTACAAGATCGAAATATTCTAGAAGAATATCGGTAGAACGCGTAAAATTAGTACGCGTTAAGACAACGAACCACCAACACCACTGGCGAAACGATGCATGTTCAAATAGCTGGGCTTGTGCACAACGTTGACAAAACAGCCCTTACAAGGCAGCGCGCGTCAAAACTACAAACCACAAAGGAGAGCGTGCGTCAATATTACAGCGACTGACAACAGTTACATAGATGATGCGGCAAATTAATCACACTGCCCTAAAGGATTAGATTGATTCTGCAGGAAAGAAGTTCCCCGATTGTAAATATGCTTTACTTTCATTTTGCGAATAATGATGACTGATGTAGTAGCAGGCACAATAAGGGAACTGAGTATTCGTAAACACATTATGTTTACGTATTTCACAACTTTAGCAATACGTTTAGTTTTGTAGCAGCTGGTCACTTCTCTTCCCCTTGTTCGAAGTGCTATGTTTCTTGTCGCTATGTTTACTTAACTGGCCAGGCAGTTAATTTTTGTATATTGGCTGACTACTGCTTGATACCGAATATGGTTTATAACATTAAAAATTAATTCATACAAAATTTACGCACGCGATTTTGCAAAACTTCAGCTCTCATGGTGAACATCATTCTGTTTATTCTTGTTCAATTTGTTTGGTTTCACGCTTATGTCAGTTTCATATTGTGCAAACACAAAATCTTTGATTATTAATAGATAAAACATATATATATATATATATATATATATATATATATATATATATATACATATATATATATATATATATATAAACACTTGCAGAGGCGCAGACAAAGTCACGGGGAGTATTTGCACAAAAAGAAATTTAAAATATACATTTTTTAAGAAGTTATATTTATGTAATTAAAAAAAAGTAATTTGCTCACTAAGGTTTGAAATGTTATAGCAAAAATTATTATAATTTTAGTGTAACTTGTTGCTCAAAATATGTGTTATTTTTTAGTAAATTAACGAGGTCGTATTAACTTACGTATGATTTTGCCTTACTGCAATACGAATCTAAAATTATAAAAAAAACTGATTTTATTTTTACAGCTGCTTTTTTAAATAAGTTATGTGCAATCCGACTTCTGAGCAGTTACTTTACTTCCTTAACTTAAGCATATTTTTTACATATGTTTTGCTTTCAAACCACGCTTTTAAGGGGAAATGATCATGAAAATTGAACCAAACAAAAATGACTAGGCAAGTGATGGAGTAATCGCAACATATCTATGGTAATGCACACTAAATCTGCCACCACTTTATGATTTTGAGGAAGTTAGGAGGACGTCAGTGGCTAATTATGTCTTCATAAGTATGTAACAATAAAACATATTTTAATTCATTTAGACATAATAATAAATCAAGTGAATATTGTTTTTTAAACCTCCTAATATTGCATCTCCTCCTTAGTGGTTATAACAAGTTATACAATGAGCAATGCATTTTAGCAGAAAGGTAAAAATTATATGAATTTTTATAGCGCAGCATAACTATGTCGCCGCTAAAGCAGCGCCCATAAAAAAAAAAAAAACATGACATTGTGAACTGTCGTTTCGAAAGAACCAAAATGCACAAAGGCTATGACTTTCGAAATATAAGAAAGTTAGAAAGTTACAAGGAAGGTCTTCTCCAGCTTTGTGCAACTATTGCGGGCTGCATCACGGAGCCTCCTGTACTGTTATAGTAGGATAGAACTCGTATGACATAATTTCGTGTTGCATTTAAGTTTGTTAATCACTTCATAAAAAATTCATTTGATTGAATTACCTGGAGCTCCCGGTCCTCTTGGTCCTCCTGGGCCACCAGGTCCTAATGGTCCACCTGGTCCTCTCGGTCCTCCTGGGCCACCAGGGCCGACTGGTCCGCTAGGTCCCCTTGGTCCGCTTGGTCCAGCTGGCCCCCTTGGGCCACCAGGGCCGAAGGGACCACTTGGTCCGCTTGGTCCACTTGGGAACGGTCCGCTTGGGCCGCTTGGACCGCTAGGATAGCGGGCTGGAGCTTAAATGGTAAACAAACCAGACACACCACAGTTAAAAATGCGGCATTTATTAAGCCTTTCATTCAAAATAGTTTAATAAACATAGCTCATATAGCTATCAAACTGATTGAAGTTGAACATAAAAATTAAGTAGTTCACCCGCTCACCCGATGCTTTTTCTTCAGGTGATCACGAAGTATTTGGTCATTTCTTATGATAATATAAAAATAATTAAAGCTCATAACTAACTAAACAACCTCGCAAATGTAGGCATAAGACACTCTTCTGGCCTACCTGGAGCGCCTGGTCCCCTTGGTCCACTTGGTCCTCTTGGCCCACTTGGGCCTCCGGGGCCACCTGGTCCGAATGGTCCACTTGGTCCCCTAGGTCCGCTTGGACCTCCGGGGCCTCCTGGGCCGAATGGTCCACTTGGTCCTCTAGGTCCGCTGGGACCACCTGGTCCGCTTGGTCCACCAGGCCCGAATGGCCCACTTGGTCCTCTCGGTCCACTCGGGCCACGGGAGCCACCTGGTCCACTTGGGAAAGGTCCACTTGGGCCACTTGGTCCGCTTGGGAAAGGACCGCTCGGGCCACTGGGGCCACTTGGATATCGTGCTGGAGCTTAAATAAGAAAAAGAAGTGCGAATAAATCTCTAGGCTACATTATGGTCCATTTATTTCCAAATACCATTACCATCGATTATTCTGGGGTAATCAACCAAACTTTCCTCGAGTGCTCGCGATAACCTCATCAACTCAAAATTATTAAAAAAATACGAAGCATGCATCATCTCTGTTTTTAACCGACATTTTTCGTGAATGCCTCTCGTCAGGTAATGTCCCTCATGACTAGAAAATTAGCCGTGTCATTCCCATACATAAGCCCGGAAACCGAAATTCGCCTTTAAATTATCGCCCTATTTCACTAACCATTCCTTCAAAAATCTTGGAACATATATTTTCTAATGTTATGAGCTATTTCGAATCAAATAACCTTCTTATCATAAACCAACACGGATTTAGGAAAGAATTATCATGCGAAACCCAACTCCTCAAATTTCTACATAACATTCATTCTAACTTGGACCATAAAAAAACAAACTGACGCTATCTTTCTTGATTTTTCGAAGGCCTTCGACAGAGTACCTAATTACCGCCTTAAAATGAAACATCACCAGTCAAAAATTGTCCACTTCTTGATTACTTGGATTTCTTAATTTCTTTCTGATCGCTTTCACTATACCGTTGCTAATAACTCAGTATCATTCAAAACGAGCGTAACATCTGGCGTTCCTCAAGAAAGAGTGCTCGGGCCACTTCGTTTTTTTTTTTTTTTTTAAATCTACATCAATGACCTCCCTCTTTGTGTTTCTTCCACAATCCACCTTTTCGCAGACGACTGCGTAATCTACCGTGCTATCTCGTACACTAGCGACCACTCATCGCTTCAAACTGACATGTCATCCATTGCACAATTGTGTGATAAATGGCAGATGTCACTGAACCTAGATAGAAGCGCAGAGTACTCACCTTTTCTCGCCTTTTGTCTCTGTCTTCTTATAACCACAGCATTAACGATCTTATACTCGATTCCTCCTCATCTTATAAATACCTTGGTCTCCATATAACCACCAATCTAACGTGGATCACCCGCGTCAATCACATTGTTGCTAAAGCGAACAGCACACTCGGTTTTCTCCGACGGAATCGAAGACTCGCCCCCCCCCCCCTAAAGTAAAACGAATGGCATATCTAACATTAGTACGCCCAAAACTGTAATATGTTGCATCAATATGGTCTCCGTGGCAGACGTATCTGAAAGATAAACTAGAAGATATCCAAAAAAGAGAGTTACGATTTATTTATTCCGATTACTCTTATTACACACGCGTGTCTGAACTGCGTAAACGAGCAAACCTCCCTGAACTCACTTTAAGGCGGAAAATATTTTGTTTGACTCTGTTTTACAAGATTTACCATCATAACTCAACCATTTGAAATTAGCTATTTCCCCCTCCCACTTAATTTTTTCCGAGATTAGATAATAGTTGTAAAATACAACCCATATATGCATCCACAACTCCTTACACTAACTCTTCCATACCTTTCACAATTATTGAATGGAACGCGTTGCCCAGCAACATTGTCACAGCTAACAATATAGATGTATTTAAAAATGTTAGGCGAACTTTTAGAATCCACATTTAACTAGTATTTTTGAATATGTGTGTTTCAACTTTTTGTCATATTTTGTTGAAAGTTTTGTTGAATATTTTTGTTTTGATGTTCATAAGTGTATATGCTTTTATTATTGACCAACACATATGAGCTGTCCATCCCTTGTATAATGCCTTGTCTTAGGGCCTTCAAGGTACTAATAAAAAATAAATAAAAAAAATACTCTAAAGATAATAACTGAGTACTCTAGGAAATCTACAAAAAATAAATTTTTATGATTACCTGGAGCGCCAGGTCCCCTTGGCCCACTTGGTCCTCTTGGTCCACTTGGGCCTCCAGGGCCGAATGGACCACCTGGACCTCTTGGTCCTCCTGGGCCTCCTGGTCCGAATGGCCCTCCTGGCCCTCTAGGTCCGCTAGGACCACCTAGTCCACTTGGTCCACCCGGGCCGAATGGGCCACTTGGTCCTCTTGGTCCGCTTGGGCCACTAGGACCGCCTGGTCCACTTGGGAAGGGACCGCTTGGGCCACTTGGTCCGCTGGGGAATGGTCCACTTGGGCCACTGGGACCGCTTGGGAATCGTGCTGGTGCTTAACAAGTAAAACCGAAGCATGCTATAAATATTTTTGTCAGAAGGTGACTCTTTCATTCCTAATCAAAACCTTAATTAAAAAAATATCATTACGAACAAATTCAGAAATGTGTTCAAAACTTAATTCCACTAAATCACCTGGAGCGCCAGGTCCCCTTGGTCCACCTGGTCCTCTCGGTCCACCTGGCCCTAATGGACCACTTGGTCCTCTTGGGCCGCTTGGGCCACCTGGGCCGCTTGGTCCACTTGGGAAGGGTCCGCTTGGGCCACTTGGTCCACTTGGGAAAGGTCCGCTCGGGCCACTGGGGCCGCTTGGGTAGCGTGCAGGAGCTTAAAGAGAAACGAAGCGCGCAAAAAATGTTGTTAGAAATATACCTTTTTATTTCCCAGTTACTATTACTGTATTCCATAAAAACAAAAGCAGATTTAAATCAATGTTTTCGGAAATGCAAACAAAGTCAACACCAATAGATCACCTGAAGCGCCAGGACCCCTTGGCCCGCTTGGTCCTCTAGGTCCGCTTGGGCCTCCGGGGCCAAATGGACCACCTGGGCCCCTTGGTCCGCCTGGGCCTCCTGGTCCAAACGGTCCGCTTGGTCCTCTTGGTCCGCTAGGACCACCTGGTCCGCTTGGGCCACCAGGCCCGAATGGCCCACTTGGTCCTCTTGGTCCACTTGGTCCACTTGGGAAGGGTCCGCTTGGGCCACTTGGTCCGCTTGGGAAAGGTCCACTAGGGCCACTGGGGCCACTTGGGTAGCGTGCTGGAGCTAAAAATGGAGAAAGCGCATCATTTCATTTCTTCGTCCTAATATGATGCTTTTATTACGAATTACTATACTGATATTATATAAATAATGGGTAAATAAATATTCAAAAATGTACACAAGATAAAGGCGATTTATTACCTGGGGCGCCTGGTCCCCTTGGTCCACTTGGTCCTCTTGGTCCGCTTGGGCCACTTGGTCCTCCTGGGCCTCTTGGTCCTCCTGGGCCTCCTGGTCCTAATGGACCACCTGTGCCTCTTGGTCCTCCTGGGCCTCCTGGTCCGAATGGTCCACTAGGACCTCTTGGTCCACTTGGGCCACTTGGTCCACTTGGGAATGGTCCACTTGGACCACTTGGTCCGCTTGGGAACGGTCCGCTCGGGCCACTTGGACCGCTTGGGTATCGTGCTGGAGCGAGACGCGAGAACAAAGTGGAGAATCATTTTGTTGGTCTGTATATAGCACTTTTATTACCAATTAATATACTGGAAATAAATGAAAACGAAAAGTAAGAAAATATTTTAGGAAATGTACACAAGATTAATGCATTTTCATTACCTGGGGCACCTGGTCCCCTTGGTCCACTTGGTCCTCTTGGTCCGCTTGGGCCACCGGGGCCAAATGGACCACCTGGGCCTCTTGGTCCTCCTGGGCCTCCTGGTCCTGATGGAGCACCTGGGCCTCTTGGTCCTCCTGGGCCTCCTGGTCCGAATGGTCCTCTTGGTCCGCTTGGGCCACTTGGTCCACTTGGGAATGGTCCGCTTGGGCCACTTGGTCCGCTTGGAAAGGGACCACTTGGGCCACTTGGTCCACTTGGGTATCGTGCTGGAGCTAAACGCGAGAACAAAGCGGAAGAATAATTTTTTTGGTCTGGATATAGCACTTTTATTACCAATTAATATACTGGCAATAAATGAAAACGAAGAGTAAGGAAATATTTTAGGAAATGCACACAAGATTAATGCATTTTCATTACCTGGGGCACCTGGTCCCCTTGGTCCACTTGGTCCGCTTGGGCCACCGGGGCCGAATGGACCACTTGGGCCTCTTGGTCCTCCTGGGCCGCCTGGTCCGAATGGTCCACTAGGTCCTCTTGGTCCACTTGGGCCACTTGGTCCACTGGGGAATGGTCCGCTTGGGCCACTTGGTCCGCTTGGGAAGGGACCACTTGGGCCACTTGGTCCTCTTGGTCCGCTTGGGCCACCGGGGCCGAATGGACCACCTGGGCCTCTTGGTCCTCCTGGGCCTCCTGGTCCACTAGGTCCTCTTGGTCCGCTTGGGCCACTTGGTCCGCTTGGGAAGGGACCACTTGGACCACTTGGTCCGCTTGGGAAGGGACCACTTGGTCCACTTAGTCCACTTGGGTATCGTGCTAGAGCTAAACGCGAGAACAAAGTGGAAGAATAATTTTGTTGGTCTGGATATAGCACTTTTATTACCAATTAATATACTGGAAATAAATGAAAACGAAGAGTAAGGAAATATTTTAGGAAATGTACACAAGATTAATGCATTTTCATTACCTGGGGCACCTGGTCCCCTTGGTCCACTTGGTCCTCTTGGTCCGCTTGGGCCACCGGGGCCGAATGGACCGCCTGGGCCTCTTGGTCCTCCTGGACCTCCTGGTCCGAATGATCCACTAGGTCCTCTTGGTCCGCTTGGGCCACTTGGTCCGCTTGGGAAGGGACCACTTGGGCCACTTGGTCCGCTTGGGAAGGGACCACTTGGGCCACTTGGTCCACTTGGGTATCGTGCAGGAGCTAAACGCGAGAACAAAGTGGAAGAATAATTTTGTTGGTCTGGATATAGCACTTATTACCAATTAATATACTGGAAATAAATGAAAATGAAGAGTAAGGAAATATTTTAGGAAATTTCCACAAGATTAATGCATTTTCATTACCTGGGGCACCTGGTCCCCTTGGTCCACTTGGTCCTCTTGGTCCGCTTGGGCCACCGGAGCCGAATGGACCACCTGGGCCTCTTGGTCCTCCTGGACCTCCTGGTCCGAATGGTCCACTAGGTCCTCTTGGTCCGCTTGGGCCACTTGGTCCGCTTGGGAAGGGACCACTTGGGCCACTTGGTCCGCTTGGGAAGGGACCACTTGGGCCACTTGGTCCACTTGGGTATCGTGCCTGAGCTAAATGCGTTAACAAAGTGGAAGAATAATTTTGTTGGTCTGGATATAACACTTATTACCAATTAATATACTGGAAATAAATGAAAACGAAGAGTAAGGAAATATTTTAGGAAATGTACACAAGATTAATGCATTTTCATTACCTGGGGCACCTGGTCCCCTTGGTCCACTTGGTCCTCTTGGTCCGCTTGGGCCACCGGGGCCGAATGGACCGCCTGGGCCTCTTGGTCCTCCTGGACCTCCTGGTCCGAATGATCCACTAGGTCCTCTTGGTCCGCTTGGGCCACTTGGTCCGCTTGGGAAGGGACCACTTGGGCCACTTGGTCCGCTTGGGAAGGGACCACTCGGGCCACTTGGTCCACTTGGGTATCGTGCCGGAGCTAAACGCGAGAACAAAGTGGAAGAATAGTTTTGTTGGTCTGGATATAACACTTATTACCAATTAATATACTGGAAATAAATGAAAACGAAGAGTAAGGAAATATTTTATGAAATGTACACAAGATTAATGCATTTTCATTACCTGGGGCACCTGGTCCCCTTGGTCCACTTGGTCCTCTTGGTCCGCTTGGGCCACCGGGGCCGAATGGACCACCTGGGCCTCTTGGTCCTCCTGGGCCTCCTGGTCCGAATGGTCCACTAGGTCCTCTTGGTCCGCTTGGGCCACTTGGTCCGCTTGGGAAGGGACCACTTGGGCCACTTGGTCCGCTTGGGAACGGTCCGCTTGGGCCACTTGGACCGCTTGGGTATCGTGCAGGAGCTAAAAGAAAGCACAAAGCACTCAAAAAATTATTTGTCAGAATCTAATATTTTTATCGGGAAATTTAAATAAAATTGAGGTAAGCCATATATAAATCAAAATTCTAGGAAACGTAAACAAGATGAACGTCTATAGGTTACCTGGAGCGCCAGGTCCCCTAGGTCCGCTTGGTCCTCTTGGTCCGCTTGGGCCACCGGGGCCGAATGGACCACTTGGGCCTCTTGGTCCCCCTGGGCCTCCTGGTCCGAATGGACCACCTGGGCCTCTTGGTCCTCCTGGTCCAAATGGCCCACTTGGTCCTCTTGGTCCGCTGGGTCCACCTGGTCCACTTGGTCCACCAGGTCCAAATGGCCCACTTGGTCCTCTTGGTCCACTTGGGCCACCTGGGCCGCTTGGTCCACTTGGGAAGGGCCCGCTTGGGCCGCTCGGTCCGCTTGGGAAGGGGCCACTTGGGCCACTTGGTCCACTTGGGTAGCGTGCTGGAGCTTTAAGAGAGTCAAAAAGCAGCTGTATAAGACGTAATTTGAGAGAATCTAGAGATTTGTTGTTTTTGTTCACCCAAAATGTGGCAACAAAATGGGACGTAGACGCACGGCATATTCGCATCTTCAAGTATGTAGTATCGTACTGCTAAGGTGAATGTTGTAAAACCAAACGACAGCTCAATTTTAAGAAGCTGAAAATGTTTCTGTATTCAAAAAAGAGGGAAAGTTTGTGGGTCCATTAACACTATGTGTGTAAAGTCAGTCTGAAGTGCACCGTAATCCCGGTCATTGCTGCGTGCCTAGCCCAGGGAGCAGGACAGTGAAAAAATAAAAGCGGCGAAAATGACGTCATCGGAGGGATCAGATGACTTTTGCTTCCCACGCTGGCTCAGAAATGCCTACAATGTCATTTCGACCTCTAGGGCAGATAGCAGGCAGCATCGAGGCTTGCCAAGAGGCCTTGCGGCTTGCGACGAGCCTCGCTCTTTAAAAAGAAATGCAGTTTACATTTACATTTGCCAAATATATGTGCTGTAATCAAGTTCTTGATACAAAAAAAAACTACAAAAGGTTACTGCCTACTAAATTTGTTCTGAAGTTGCTTCAGCTTCTTGTTAACTGTTCCATTTCATTGAAACACCTCACTAGCATTGTGAATGTCTAGCAGTAAATCTGTTGGTATACTTTTTTCTTAGGCACAATGATAACCAATGGGCTATTCGTATTGTAAACCCATTTTTGCACGAGGCAAGCGCGTTCAACCTCAGCCTCCGCAAACACAGGTTTTTTTGCCATTTTCCTTAAGCGCAAGTCATTTTGCGATAGGATTTGCACCCCTCACCCCTGGAACACTGCACACTTATTTCATCGGGAAATTAAAAAAAAAAAACAATTACGGTGCTGATGATATTCGAATTAATCAAAATGACATTTTTCATTTGATTCTAAACTCACAAGTAAAAAATCGCTTCGCGGAGATAGAGTCTCAAACATATCCTTAGAAATATGCAGAATGCTCGAAAATAATCCCTGGAGAAGGGGGACAAGAGGGACAAAGGACAAACACAAATCTCCACACACAGCTAGATGACTGGTGCGCGACCGGAAAAATCGGCCTGGTCCGGTTTCGGTCGCGCACCAGTCACCTAGCTGTCTTTGGAGATTTGTGTTTCTCCTTTATCTCTCTTGTTCTCCTTCTCCAGAGATTATTTACGTCATTCTTGTTCAGCTCGCTTGCACCTTTACATTTAATTGCATTATAATAATTCGGAATTCTGTTCTCTTTACAAAGCCGCTATAAAATGGACTATTTTGTGGCAGTCTTCCTTGTGACTGAAATTCAGGAAAGAGAGTTCCGATACCAAAAACGGGAGATGGAACAAAAATATAAAATAATCGTCCTATCTCACTGAGAAGTACGAGTTGTACGTAAAATCCTAGACCACGTCATTTCGAAACAAAGTATAACATTTGTTCAGGAAAATAATCTTCTAGGAAATAATCAGTATGATTTCAGGCGAGGTCGCTCAACAGTCACACAACTAATTGATGTATTCTACGACCTCAGTTCATGCGTCAACAAGAGCGAAAGAATAAATGTTATGCTCTCGGATTTTGCCAAGGCATTTTATCATTTTTATCTCCCAAAGCTACTTCATAAACTCGAATATATTCTGAACAGTCATAAAATTCTGACCGGGCTTGGAGCTCATCTGGTTGGTAGAGCGCAGTTCGAGCAATTGGATAGTGCCAGACTACTTATTTGTTATACCAGGAGTGAATAGGGGTCTGTTTCCGGACCGCTTCTATTCATCTTATATATCAGTAATATGAACCGAGAATTTCAAGCTGGCGTAAAAATTGAACATTTTGCCGATAATACAATTACTGTATATATTTTGAAATACAAACATTAATGATAAAAAGAAATTAAGTGAGCATTTATAGAAATTGCCAAGCTGGTAGAAAGAATGGCAAATGAAAATAAATAAAAACAAAACCATGTACTTGAACACAGCTCGGAACAAATAGCAGCACAGTTCAGCTATGGTGTTGGAGCCATGCCTTTGAAATGGGTACAGGAGTACAAATACCTATGTGCTCTTTTGAAATCGAGTCTGAACTGGAATGCATATAAAACTGCTTCCAATTAAGCGCTAAAAATTAGGAGGCTTAGACGGAACTTTGAATTTGGCTGTCCAGTGCTCTCAATAACGTTATTTAAGTCACTCATATTACCAAAGATTGAATATGCTAGCGCAATTTGGAGACCTTACACGCAGCAAAAAATAGAAAAAATAGAATTAAGACAAAGTAAAGCTATCAGATTTATTTCCAATCGCTATCGATCCACAGACCGTCTCTCTACTGAAGTTCGATGCGAACCTTCTGCTCATAAGTACCAGTATGATATTGACTTGAATGAAATTAATTTTGAAATGGTTACATGGTCATTGCATTATTGATATTCCAAAAAAAATGTTACATATGCGAACTTTGATAACGCAACTAGAACGGAACAAAACAAATGTATTATGGCTCTTTAAGACAAACTCCTTGGGAAACTTTTTTTAATGTATCGATGAATGAAAGTGCCTATTCACGGATGCCGTTAATAATGATAATGTGCGTTTTTTTATAACATTATAATACTTCAGTGTGCTTCTACTTTAAAATGCCAACCAGCCTGCTTTGGCCTCATGGCTGGCAGTATGTTAAAATATTAAAATGAAAAATAACTTGTTCTGCAGATACGAAACACTTCATGCACCATTATGTAAACGAAATTGACACAGGTAGTATACCTGGAGCACCTGGAGCTCTTGGTCCACTTGGGCCTCTTGGTCCGCCTGGGCCACCAGGTCCACTTGGTCCACCAGGTCCGAATGGTCCGGTTGGTCCTCGTGGGCCACTAGGTCCTCCTGGTCCACTTGGACCACGTGGTCCACCTGGGCCGCCAGGACCGAACGGTCCGCTCGGGCCACGTGGTCCGCTTGGTCCCCTTGGTCCACCTGGACCACTAGGTCCGAATGGTCCGCTTGGGCCACCTGGTCCGCTTGGTCCCCTTGGCCCGCCTGGACCACCAGGTCCGAATGGTCCGCTTGGGCTACCTGGTCCGCCTGGTCCCCTTGGTCCGCTTGGACCACCAGGTCCGAATGGTCCACTTGGTCCTCTTGGTCCACTTGGGAAGGGTCCGCTTGGTCCGCTTGGTCCGCTTGGATACTTTGCGGGTGCTTGAAAAACAAAAGGATTACACTCATTAAGGTCGTTGTTGAGCTTCGTATGTGCACAGAGAGTGTTTTATATAACCTTAAAGTAGGGAATAACATATTTAGGTCACTACAGCGGCTGTTATAATACGCACAGATATACGATGTTTCGCAAAAATCGTACTTATCCAAATTTTTCATTTGTTTTTCGCTTTTTCTAAAATTTAGATGCGAAAAACTAAACAATGCTAGAATGGAACGCATGAAAGAATCCTTTCATGCGCGGACGTACCTAATATAGAAGGAACTACAATGTCATGCATACTAATGACAAATATTTACATTCTTCCTCAAAACAATTTTTAAACAGGTTTTTTGTTGCCGAATCATTTCATGGAGCCAGCAACGTGGAAAGCATTTAAAAACTTTGGGCGCTCGCTGCTTATATATCAACGTAGGATAACAAAGAACGGGGACAAATGCACTGTGAGAACAAAACTGATATTATTATCAATAGATAAACACGATCTAATTGATTTCTGCAATAAACACTTCAGCATGTTACATTTACTCGAAAAGTAAAAATAAGCTGTAAGGTGGGGAATCTGAAATTAAAAAATAAATGTCTTATAATGAAATTAATAATATAATGAGCACTAAGTATTACCCTACTTTCCACTTGTAAAAGTTCTTAGCCGAAAAAAAGGTTAGGTTGAACTGGCTTCTAAACGCTGGACGTCATGAAGTGAATATGCGGTGAAGAAGCCACGAACTTCATGGGGCGGCACACTCGCTTTGGGCGCGGTGCAACATCGTATGTTTTGATTGTGCGCGCGGAGCGAACGCCGTCGGACGAAATTCGTCGCTTGTTCACAGCATACTCTCTCTGTGGAATCCAGCCTTTGTGAGGGGTAATGTGAAACATAATCGTTCAATACAAGAGAGTTTTCTTTCGTTTCAGACTCCCATTCACGCTTATTATAAGGTATGAGCATGCAATTCGCGAACTGCGACAATTACCGCCAAGGAGGCCGCTCTTTCTAGTATAAATTAAAGTCATATTACAGTGTTGAGTAAAGCAAAGTGAATAACTGTATATCTGTGCAGGACAAAACGTTCCTCATAATCGGATTGACTGGGCATAAAAAATGCAATACTTTTGATTCGTTTCACATAGTTTCAACAGAAAAGGGAAAAATTGAAACTAAAGCATGAGCTGGTTGGTGGAACCTGAACCTTTTTCATCTTCCTCAATTCCCTGATAGAAGAAAGAGCAATGAATGTTCAAGTGCTTTTTGTGGTTCTAGTTTCGAAAGCAGGTGACTGAAACGCGAAATTTGATGGATGGCATTTCGAAAACTTTGTAAATTTATGTGCTTTCTAATACTAAATTTTTTCAATACCCAGTTTCCGTCAATTTCTGTTAATTTAAATAATGACTCAAATTCCGTTAATTTAAATAGTTAACAAATTTCAGTTAATCAGTCAACTTACCATGGCGGTTATTACCTCATCTAATTCCACATGAGTCTGCTAAATTAATTGTGAATGCGGCACCCGTGTAACATTTATACATTTTTTAATCTCTTCAAATTCAATTCATATAACTTGTATTTATTGTGTATTAGTTTCAACCTGATACTACAGGTTTACTGCGCTCCAAATTACACGTATGATGGAAGGAATGAAGTAACTCAAAGCGACTTCATTAGGTGCCGCATTCTCGCAGCTCTCACGTGGTATGCGTAGGCTAAGGCTTCACTTTAAATTTTATATTTTCATCTCAAGACGTTGCTTGGATACCAGTTTCAGTTCTCTTAAATGAACAGCCGCATTGATCAGTGCTTTTAATAAGACTAGATATAGAAGTGGTCATGAGAACTTCCCATTTTAATATATATATTTATATGTATATTTTCTCAGTATAAGGGAAAGCTAAATATATTTCCATTAATCTAAGGTTATGCTTAATATTATAATAGAATACCTGGGGCACCTGGCCCACTTGGTCCACGTGGACCACTGGGGCCGCCGGGTCCACCTGGTCCTCTTGGTCCGCCAAGACCACTTGGTCCAAAAGGTCCCCCTAAGAAGTTGAGTTCACAGACATTTAAAAATAATACAAATAGGAACAAAAACAGCTCAACTGGTAGGTGGAAAAGAAGAAAGGTTGTAATCAAATTAGAAAGTAATGACTGCCTGAAATGCAACGTCGTCTATTGGTTTTATTCAAAAAATAAATTGTATTGTATTGTATTGATCTTGTTAATTATCCTCACGCTGCAACAATTAGTCGCTTCAACCACCCCAATTTGTTGTTTCCTGTCCTTGTAGCCTAATGAACAAGAACTGCCGTCCACAAAATAAACGCAAGTAAAAATGTAGAAGTGTAAAAGTACCTGGTCTTTTTGTCCCGCTTGGAAGACTTGGTAGACGTGGTGCTGCGGGAAGCTTCAGCCCTGGCGCTAGGGGCACACCGAGTTGAGAAACTCCGAACTGCAGTGTGACGGGGCTGACGCTTGTGATTCCACTAGGAGGAATGAGGAAAGTCGATGGGCCGCCAAAGCCATGGACGCCGGAGACGACTGGAAGACGTGGACCACCTAGCGAAATGGTCAGTCCAGGGCCACCTGGTCCACTAGGGAGTCGTGGGAATCCAAGAGTGGCTGGTCCTCTTGGAGCGCCAGGACCCCCAGGGAAACGTGGCACGCCCAGAGAACTTGGTCCCCCTGGGCCGACTGGAAGACGTGGGGCTCCGGTAACTCCTGAAGCTCCAGGCAGTGTAGGCACGCGTGTTACAGTTGGGAAGGCAGGAACACCCGGCACCGCGCCAGGAAGAGGAAGGTAGCTGGGTGGTTTTCTAGCAGGCTTCGGGCCGCTTGGGCCTCGTGGGCCACCTGGCCCACTAGGTCCGCTTGGGCCACCAGGTCCGAATGGTCCCCCTGGACCACCTGGGCCACTTGGGCCTCCTGGTCCTCTTGGTCCGCTTGGTCCTCGTGGACCGCTTGGTCCACTTGGCCCGCTTGGGAATGGTCCGCTTGGTCCGCTTGGTCCACTTGGGAAGGGTCCGCTTGGACCGCTTGGTCCACTTGGGTAACGTGCGGGAGCTTGGAAGAAATGACGAAAGTAATTTGTAATTATCATAATTGTATAACCCCATTTAACTCTGTCTTAAGGTTTTTCAGCAAGTCAAATTTCGCAATATATTAGTTTCCCATTCGGAGATAGTTTTTAATTATAATAATAATAAATTATTACTTATAAAGAAGAAAGGTACAGAATCAGGCCTGCCAAAGCCACATCGGGCTTTTCTGGAAGAGCCTGGAAGTCAGTAAGACAAAAACTGCACAGGTATTGTCATCAAATATAACACACACACACGAAAACATAACATTAATTAAACAATATTGTAAACTAATACTTCTCAAGAGCTTTTATTTTGTTTTTATATTATAAACTGCAAAAGGAAGTTTGTTGAAGATTGCTGGCACATAATACTTACGAATTCGTTTTCCAAAATTTGTTGAGCATCGAGGTGTGCAATAAGGGTCTTTGAGCCTAAGATAATGTGCGGAATGTACGCGATTTAAAATTGGCTAGCCCAATAGTGCCTGTGAACAATACTTAACAGGCACTATTGGCACAGGCATTATTTCTTCGACCTTAACTTCGCATTGAACGTTACATTGTCACAATTCGAAAATAATGCAGTTTAAACAATCAGAACTGGTCAAATGTATGTAAATGAAGTACCTGGAGCACCTGGTCCCCTGGGACCGCTAGGGCCGCCTGGCCCAAATGGTCCGCTTGGTCCTCTTGGTCCACCTGGACCGCCCGGTCCGCTTGGTCCACCAGGACCACTTGGACCACCAGGTCCGAATGGTCCGCCTGGTCCTCGCGGACCACTTGGGCCAGCAGGCCCGAATGGCCCGCTCGGACCTCTTGGCCCGCCAAGACCACTTGGTCCGCTTGGGAATGGTCCGCTTGGGCCACTTGGTCCACTTGGGAATGGTCCGCTTGGTCCCCGTGGACCACTGGGGCCTCGTGGCCCACCTGGACCACTAGGTCCCCTTGGTCCGCCTGCTCCACCAGGTCCGCTTGGTCCCCGTGGGCCACTTGGGCCACCGGGTCCGAATGGTCCGCCTGGTCCTCTTGGCCCGCCAGGACCACTTGGTCCACTTGGGAATGGTCCGCTTGGGCCACTTGGTCCACTTGGGAATGGTCCGCTTGGTCCCCGTGGGCCACTTGGGCCACCGGGTCCGAATGGTCCACCCGGTCCTCTCGGCCCGCCAGGACCACCTGGTCCACCAGTGCACTTTGACTTCTCCTTGATAATGAAGATTTTCCTGTCCTGTTTTCGGAATCGCGTGGTTAATACGATCAAACCTCTGGCAAAATTAACACAAAAAATTACCTGGAGCACCTGGTCCCCTAGGTCCACTTGGGCCGCCTGGTCCGAATGGTCCGCTTGGTCCCCGTGGACCACTAGGACCTCCTGGCCCACCTGGAGCACCAGGTCCTCTTGGCCCGCTTGGTCCTCTTGGTCCGCCCGGTCCACTAGGTCCGAAAGGTCCACTCGGTCCCCGCGGGCCACTTGGTCCACCGGGTCCGAAGGGTCCGCTTGGCCCCCGTGGACCACTTGGACCACCAGGTCCGAGTGGTCCTCCAGGTCCTCTTGGTCCGCCAGGGCCACTTGGTGCGCTTGGGAATGGTCCACTTGGACCCCGTGGGCCACTTGGGTAACTTGCGAGAGCTTGGAGGGAGTGAATGGCGTGACAATAGCGTTATGCAATTATCAGAATTGCATGATCTGATATTACGGTCATGTGTAATTCTAGTAAGTTAGATATTAGTACAATACTAGTTTGACATCGAGAAATTTCGATTTTAACTTCATCTTGATATTTGTCCCACTTTTGAAAATTTTTAGTTGGTATAAACAAGATTGTGTGCAAAATTCATATAAATAGTGTACCTGGAGCACCTGGTCCTCTTGGTCCGCCTGGTCCTCCAGGCCCGAATGGTCCGCTTGGTCCTCTTGGCCCGCTTGGTCCTCCAGGTCCGAATGGTCCGCTTGGTCCTCTTGGTCCACTTGGTCCACTAGGTCCGAATGGTCCGCTTGGTCCGCGTGGACCACTTGGGCCACCAGGTCCGAATGGTCCGCTTGGTCCTCTTGGTCCACCAGGTCCACTTGGCCCACTTGGGAATGGTCCGCCAGGACCACTTGGTCGACTTGGGAATGGTCCGCTTGGACCGCTTGGTCCACTTGGGTAACGGGCAGCAGCTTGGAGGGAACACATAATTGTGATATGTTATATTTTGAGTTGATTTTCCTAACTGAACCTTGTCTGGTTTGATTAGAATGAGTCAAATATTACAAGATATAGTTTCCATCAAGAAATAATCCAGTTTTACTTAATCTTTACATTGCTGGCTACTCTGTTCTATTTTTTAAAAATTATCAGTTGGCATAATCAAGACGGGTTAAGATTCATGTTAATAAAGTACCTGGTGCACCTGGTCCCCTAGGTCCGCTTGGTCCCCGTGGACCACCTGGGCCTCCAGAGCCAAATGGTCCGCTTGGACCTCGTGGTCCACCTGGACCACCAAGTCCGCTTGGTCCACCAGGTCCAAATGGTCCGCTTGGTCCCCGTGGACCGCTTGGACCGCCTGGTCCGCTTGGTCCTCTTGGTCCACCTGGTCCACTTGGGCCTCCGGGGCCGAATGGTCCGCTTGGACCACGTGGTCCACTTGGGCCACCTGGTGCACTTGGTCCTCTTGATCCTCCTGGACCACTAGGTCCGAAAGGTCCACTTGGTCCTCTTGGTCCACCTGGACCACTGGGTCCGAATGGTCCCCCTGGTCCACTTGGGTAACGTGCAGGAGCTTGAAGAAAAGGGAACAATCAGTACTTATTCAGTGATGTGTCAACATTGGCACAGGTTTACTAAAGTTAATTGTGCATTTCCATGTCAACACGATGAGTCAAACCTTGCCACAAGAATGATCTTTCTCTGGAGAGATACACTACTTAACATTGACTCAAGGTAAATGTTTTACACACTCCACTTTTTATACAACAAAACCACATCCACAGGGTATACATATTAAATACCTGGCGCGCCTGGTCCTCTGGGCCCACTTGGGCCACCTGGTCCACTTGGGCCGCCCGGACCAAACGGTCCAGTTGGTCCTCTTGGTCCACCAGGTCCACTTGGGCCACCTGGTCCAAAGGGTCCGCTTGGTCCTCTTTGTCCAGCAGGTCCACTTGGGCCACCCGGTCCGAATGGTCCACTTGGTCCTCTTGGTCCACCAGGTCCACTTGGGCCACCTGGTCCGAATGGTCCGCTTGGTCCTCTTGGTGCACCAGGTCCACTTGGTCCTCTTGGTCCACCTGGTCCACTTGGTCCTCTTGGTCCACCAGGTCCACTTGGGCCACCTGGCCCATATGGTCCACTTGGTCCTCTTGGCCCACTAGGTCCACTTGGGCCACCTGGTCCACTTGGTCCACCCGGCCCGAGTGGTCCGCTTGGTCCTCTTGGTCCACCACGTCCGCTTGAGCCACCTGGTCCAAATGGCCCGCTTGGTCCTCTTGGTCCACCAGGTCCACCTGGTCCGAATGGTCCGCTTGGTCCCCTTAGTCCACCAGGTCCACTTGGGCCACCTGGTCGACTTGGGCCCCCTAGTCCACTTGGTCCACCTGGTCCGAATGGTCCGCTTGGTCCTCTTGGTCCACCAGGTCCAAATGGTCCACTTGGGCCAGCAGGACCACTTAAGAAGCCTGGAAAAGCAGACAAGCTTGGTACTTTTGGCCAGTTTAAAGCACCAATCATAAAGTAATATAAAATATTCGTGTGTATTACATAACCTAACACGATCATCCGATTTGTGTTCAATAAAAATTATATTATTTTTGCGATATTATTAATTCAACACCATCTATAAGAGCTGTGCTTGAGGTGATCATCTCCTGCGCTGACTTGAATAACATATAAACAAACTTGACAGACGATAGCAAAGTTTTTGTTAGAATTGAGTGTTCAATTTCCGCAGCTCTTGAAGGGCTCATACGCTTCATAAGGATGTTTATGCATTATAACAGCGTCTATGATACACTGTGCATCAGGATATACGCTCTTAAGGGGAAATATATGTTTTGTTTCAGAATATTTTGAAGCTCAGTAAAGGATTTGAGTATTAAATATGAAAATGATTTCATTATTGGTCGTTTTTATCAATTATGTGTATAAAATGTTCCGCAATATCTAGAACATTGACTTGTATGAACTGCGAACATGTAAAAATGTTATAACATTTACGTGATGCCTTGTGATGTTTCACAGTGTTAGTAGAAATAGACGTTTTGTTTGATTAGCTTTATAATATATGACATTATGCATTTTACTTTCATTAAAGCACTTTTATAGTATATTCACGTGGAACGATGTTTTCAGAATATTAACCATGATGCAGGATGCAAGAACAATGAAAAGGGCTTTTAAAAGCAGCATTTAGAATTTCAAACTTGGTATCTGAGGTTCCGAAACACGTATCTAAATCAACCTTTGGCTTCACTTGGAATATAAAATGAATGAAATGAAGTATTAAAAACTCTCTCAAGCACAGATTGGTGCGTAACCTCTAGTTTTTTACATAACAAGTTATCATCGCTTTCTAAGAATTGTGATTACAACCTCCTCAGAATTAGCCTCAACCTTGGCAGAAAGACTATGTCGTAAACTTTTGATTAGATTTCATTGTAATGTTATGGCTTAAGATTATTTCTCCGGTATCGCTATCTGCACACTTTTTGTTTCGTGGAACTGTTCTCAGATTAAGACCCCAATGAGCTTATTTATACCAATGTTTGTAATTTGTTCATTTCCCAACATTTGAATGATTCATTTTTTTCATTACCCTAAAATGAACCACTAACTTGATTGTTTAATTTAAAAATATGGCTTGTTTCGGTGCTGTTATATCTTGAAAAGTCTATCTCTGCTATATGAAGGGCATTTTGTCTTAATCGATTTTAGAATATAACGGAAAGGTACATTTAGACCTCAATTTCTGGCTCTTTCATGAACGAGGGAAGGATAGGCCATATGGCAACTTTGCACCATTCATGTTTAGTTTCTTTGAGTACCGTGTATTGGATGCATTATATAACAATTAAAATAATTGTGTAAACGAGGAACGCTTAGTAAAGAAGCATGTTCCAATGATCGAAATGATGTGCAGGAAAAACGTGAAATCCCTTGTGGACGAAAAAGCAGATGTTGGAAAGCGATGCCCAAGAATTCTTTCCATATCCTTGATGGTTGTCTTTTCCAATGGGAATGACGCCAGTGGAGGAAGAGACGCATACGTATTCCACTTGGCATCCGCTCTTAAGGACCGGAATCAATAAGATGTTTGCCTTCATGGACAATCGTTGTATATGGCCGGTGTTTCTTATGAAGATGGAACGATGATAGTTATGGGAACGGGGTGTGCCTTCTTACATGTAGGCGAGTTTGTCAATGGACGTGATGTGCACAGAGCCCAGATGAACACAACTGATCTTCACCTACGCAGTCTTCGCACAATTTGGCATAAAATAATACTGGAAAGCAATTATCCAACATGTTTGTTTTTGTTGTGATAAGACAATCAGCTGCCTTTGCGTACCAGGTTGCCTTCTTGGTCCAAGGACGTTTTGACCGGGAACGTGTGGAGCATGGCCAGGGCTTGGTGATTGATCAGTTGGTTTTCGCAACCCAAACGGCTGTCCTTGAGTCTTCGGCGAAACGGGTGCAACACCTCCAGTTCGTCCGGGAACCAGGAGGCTTACGGGGAGCGTGGGACCACCAATCGGTGTCGAAAGCACTGTCTGCCCCTTGGCCGACGGTCGCCTTCCGGTAGTTTGGGGTGTCTCAGAAAGACGAAGAGGGTGCGTAGGAGGAAGGGCTTGGCGGATCAAATGATAGAAGGGGTACTCGTCGCAAGGAGGACCCTCGCCAATTTGACTGCCAGGGGGTCTCTTGGGTTTCAGAAGATCATCGGGGAAACGTTTGGCGGGTGTCGGCCCCGCAGGAGAGACTCCCTTCGATGCTTCCGGAGCACCGTCTTCTTCGGGGGAAGTGCCTTCGAGCGTAAAAGACGTCCCAAAAAGTAAAGTCTGCTTCGGCTTTTCGGGGCTACCGGCTTCCAGATAAGGAAGTTTTAAGACGTGAAGAGGAGGAAACACCGTATGGTCGACTTTGGGTATGACTCCCAGACCTTCCCCGGCTGATGGAGAGGACGGGAAAGCGGCACCTGTAAGCGATGGCAATATTTTCTCTCTTGCTACCTAATGTTAGTAGTACCCATATATTTAAAGCGGTCAAACATAAAAGGAACAACACCAAACAATTAAGTCGATTTCTTAGCTCGTATAAATGTTTTGTCTATATGAAGAGGAGAGGTTTCCTCCTCACGACGTACTCGCAGTCACTTCCTGGAAGCTAGCCTTTCTAAGTGTTCAGGGTTTCCGTTTTTTTGGTTTGATCTGGGTTCCAGATTGGCGTTACTTTGACTAAACTGTAAATGAAATCGCGCTGGAGAAGGGATTTGCATCATAGCGAAACTCAACAAGCGAGGTAGTTGGAATGCTGCATAGGCAAGGTTATCAATAGAGTGTAACAGTTGCAAACCTTGAGGTGCTGTTGGGGGCGATGGCTTCCTTCCTCCGAACGCTGGCAATCCTGGTTTTCCGGAAACTAGTGGCGTTGCTCCGAGGAATCCTGGAGCTCCTGGCAATGGTACTTTGCCGGTCGAAAAGATGCCGAAGGGTTGCTGAAGGGAGACTACTCCGCCAGGAGAGATGACACGAGTGGTGAGGCCAGACACCGTGGAAACTGTCCCCGGGAGCAGAACATGTTGCTGTGTAATGCCAGGCAGCTGCTGGCCGACGAGCGTGGGCCCTTGGATGGTTAGCTTTTGACCGATGAGCGAGACGTCGTCCTTCGAGGCAAAGCAACCACAGTCTTCAATGACGCTCTTGGGCATAAGAACCCTGTTGACGAGGTGAATGACTCCGTTGGTGGCACCTTCGTCGTAGTTGACAAACGGAACGCCGTCAATGAAGATTTGACCTGTAACGAGACAAGCGATTTATAGGTGCACGTGGAGACTACACGCAGTCAGCGGTTAATCACAGCGTTTGTTTTCTTGTTCCCGCGGGTTATTGTGGGCACTGCGCACCCTTTCAGGATAACTTGGCAAACGGCAGAGTCTACGGACCGAGTGAGCCAATCTGAGCGGCGAAGTGAGGCGCGACAACCTACTGTCGGAGTGCACTCGTCTTGTTGGGAGGTGTCACGTAGCGTTCCGCCTTTGCCAAATTGTACCGAAACCGAGTGCAGTGATATATAGTTCATTTTCGCTGATATTTTGATGCTATTATTAACTTATTTGAAAGGACGAGCGGGGGAGGGAAGAAAGTGTATTGTCCTGGTGTGAAAAATATATATCCGTGTCAGCATAGCTTAAAAGTAAAATTTTACGGATAACATTGTTTCGCGGTATTTGGTTTATATTCCAGGCAGACGTTGTTCTGCTCCTGAATGTTTGTTTTATGTCTCAGCAGATTTTTTGATAGTGTGGCTTTTATAAAAGCGAATACCTTCGCGATACTTGATCAAGCTACCGTTGTTCAGTGGCGGATCCAAGGGGGGGGGGGGGGGCGACGGGGGCGGCCCCCCCCCCCCCCCCCCAAACAAAGTCGAACCCCCCTCCCCCCTTCTCGGAGGGCAATTTGACATGAGTGGACCCCCCGGTGCACATGAAAGAATGGGAGAATAGCATCCTTACAAATTTTCCGCCCCCCCCCCCCCCCCCCCCCCCCCCCCCCCAAAAACGAAGTTCTGGATCCGCCCCTGCCGTTGTTTAGCCATTTGCGGAATGCCGTTCGCGCGCAGTTGACAAGAACTATTGCATCCCAGATAGAGCGTGTTACAGATTCCGTTTTTAGAGCTAATGAAACAGATTTTTTTTTTTTGCTCCAGGAACATTTTTTTTATGTTTGTTGTTATCAGCCTTGACTGTTGCGTGTTTGCAAAATAGTTCAGCGAACATCGTTGAAAACGTACCGGCTTGGGTTGTAACACGCATAACTTCGCCATCGAGTGGTGTGAGTGTGGCTCCATCCTTGAAAACGCCGCTGAATTGGAGTCCAGGAACAATGTGGTGGGAGAGAACTCCTGAGAGACAAAGTGAACAATGAAGTGAACAAGGTTTATGATTGTATGACTGACTATTTTGTTGCTTACACGTTGGGATTCTAAGGAACAATCTAGTTAGTTCATTTTGGGTAAATAACATCTATGACATATTGGACTAATATACGGAATGCATAACTGAAACTCTCCAATACCTAGTTGCGATTACGAGATCGACAGCTGAATAACTGCTGGTTTCGTTCCGAGCATTTTATCAAAGCCCCAAAAGCAATGAGATCACATTATAGCCAATAAAAACTCCGAAATAAAAATCACGACACGAAAAGCGTAAAAATAGTTAGGTGCACTCTGCGCTTCCTCAGCTCTAAGTGACTATAATAGTGTACGTAGTTTAGGGCGTCTTTGTTAGGTTATTTATGATGCCTTCCGCTGCATTTGTAGATAGACCGCCTTTTGAGACACAATTGGTTACAATTTTTGTTTATGTGCGTCATTCCGTATGGTAAAAGCTGTTTGTGGGCGCAGAAACAATCATTATATAACTATAACAAAAACAAGAATTATTTCTCTCCGGAAGCCGAATTTGACATTCGGAAATTGCCGCGTTCCTTTCGTGTCGTTAAGGTTAATCCCGCGATGATAGGGGTTCCATTCACTTTACGTCGTCTAGAAGGTGAGCACTGTCTGGGAAACGCTCAAGGGTCATCTTACGTTTGAGAAGGGTGCTGTCCGAAAGAATGGCCTTGGACGTGTCGGCTGGGAGGCTGTTGATCGCATCTTGAGTCGGTATGAAGACAGTGTACAGGTCACCTTAAAAAGAAAAAAAAAATATTACCAACAATCATCGGGTTTCACTAAGAGAATGCACGAATGTTTGACGCATGGGCTAAGCTCTGAAAAAAGCGGCTACCTTGATTTACTTTCTATTTAAGGAGGCATACAAAAAATGATATTGTGATTGAGCTCTCTTCGTTGTCGTATGGTATTCTAAAAGGATACATCTGGATTATATGCAGCCTACCACAATACGGGACTCATTCGCTGATGGAGTTGATGTGGCGGGGCTAGACACACTTTGGCCTAAGGCACTTCATTTTTAACATAAAAATACATAAAAGGTTCATTAATTTTTTATCTCCAGCAACCTGGGCGAATCCCACCGAACCCAGCAGAGTTTTTTCAGAACTGTCACTGGGTCGTCGAATGAGTATTTTCGCATTGTTGGAAACTGTATATATACTTTTCTGTCATCTTCTAAAAGTACCGTCACCACCATGTTTTTTTTTTGTTTGTTTTTTCGCGTTAAGAAGGCCCGTTTGCATGACACACTTCTAGCAGGGTTAACAATACCGGAATTTGACGAACTCACTGTTCAAGACCTGGACGAGACCGGCCGACTGCAGGAGCTTGTAGAAGTAGCCGTATTTCGATTGAATGGTCTGAGGCAGCACGCTTTCGGCGAACGGGTAGAGTACTCGGTCCACGATGTGGAGGACAACGTTCTCGAAGTTCGTGTCTCCTTGGAGGATGTTCCCACCAGCAATGGAGATCGTCTAAAGTGGGAACACATGAAGATGCTTAGAGCGTTGTTAGAATCTGAATGATGACGCGGCTTTTTTTTAACGTCTGCGGGTGTTTTTTTGTCACTGAGAGATTAAGAAACGCAACGTGTGGCAAGATGGGGAAATATTATCATCGTTCTGCAGGCAGCGATATTGCTACATTAGTCAATGAGAATTCTGAAGATCGAATGATAAAACGTTAAGCGTAAATATAGGAAGCCACACCCTGTTTGTCCTGAGTGACTATACTTTGTCTCATCCTACGATAGACTAAAGGCCAAAGCCACGGACCGCCAGGTCCAATCACCTTCCACGCTAGACTATGACACGCTTAACATTGATTAGGGGTGGACGAATAATGCTCGAATCCAAAAGCGCCGCATCATTTCTATAGCTTCGACGCTGCAAAGAGCCTATATGTCATGGCTTACTTTGCGGTGTAAAATTGTTGAGTCACTCAGTGTTCTTCGATTCGAACCACTGTCCACCTGTCCCCTAATCAGTGATCCGAGACGCGGGCACCGATGCGGTCATTGAAGCGAAATACTGCACAATTGCTAAGTGGATCGTGATTGGATCCGGCGCTCCCTAGCTTTGAATTTAGTCCATCGTAGGGTGAGACGAAGTATATAACATACTTTGGCCTTCTATATACACTGATGGCTTAAGTTGCCCCTAACTTCTTCAGTTTTCGGTAACAATCGAAAGGAAAGGTGATTTTCAAGGACCAGGTGGTAAAAATTGGTGAACGATGGTTCAGTTTCAGGATAGTATACACAGACGATTACATACTAATATATGCCGGAACTTATTATAAAAACAAGAGCAATCTCGCTGGGTTTGCATTTGTTTTTATAGGTTTATAATAACTAAAGAACCAGGTGGTAATGACACGACGTTGATGCGGCAGCATCAACTCACTGATTAAAATCATTTAGCGTGTCCATCATGGAACTAGCTGTGTGCTATTGCTTCGCATAAAACGGCAAAAAGTATCTGAATATTTACTCCAGTTCTTGTACTCTTTGAGACAACTTCTTGAAATAGTTTGACGAATAACAGTGAATGCAAAATAGCAACTTACCCTGCCGTTGTCATAGACCTTGACGAGGAGGTTGTCTCCACTTAGGGTGGTGATCTCGAGTTCGCCCTTCAGTGATCTGCTGGATACAGCATCGCCCGCGATATGGTGCAGCACAAACGTTCTGAGGAACCGCTTGTCGCTCTCAATCTTCTTGAGAAGACTAGCGGGTAGTGCTGCAAAGGCCATATCGTTCGGGGCGAAGATCGTGAAGGCCTCTGCAAAAAAAGGAAGGAAGGGCATGGGCATGTTAATTTTATATTTAATGCTCTTGCCCGTTTCTGTTAAAACAGTTGGTTTTCATTTGTAGAAAAGAAGGGATCCGTGATCGAGTGTGTTAACGCAGCCCAATTTGGAGCAGGTGGAGCGGAAGCTCGCGCTGCAGTACCCAGGGATCCAGAGTTCAATCCCCTGCCCGTTTCGATCTGAATTAGCATCGTGCTGGCGTGTGGTCGTGCATTGCTACTGTGTGGTGCTCGTTCAAAACCGCAGGCTAGCGGTAATACTGCACTGGCTAAATTTCCGATATTTAGTGTAGACACTAGACGCCCATTGGTGCTGACGAAATTCCCACAATCAAACAATAAAAAATTCCAACTATTATTTGTAAAAACGTTTCGATGATGATTTTTGTTTTTGCGTTTGTCTAGTTTGGACATTTCGGCGACCTTCCCGCCTGGGCATCTAAGCTAAGACCTGTGTGTTAGACAAGAATAAATACAAGGGAACTAAACATTGCAATTTAAAACAAGAATATCAAATTTCTTGATTTGTGGGCAACTACACGCGTATCGAATCACACCACTTCTGTGATAGCCCCGAGTCCATTTTTGCCCATTCCAGAAGCTAGTCTTCTGCTAAAAAGCTAGTCTGAACTGTCCAAAATTATCAACTTGACCATTGAAAATTATCAGTTTCGAACGGTAAAGTGGAACTTGTGAAACACGAAAGGAGTTTTATAGGCCGTATGTTATTTTTGTTGTGGAAAAACATTGTTAAGCTTGTTTTATTAAAGCACCTAACAGACACAGGCTTTTACTATTTAGTTTATGTAAGAATTTTTAATGATTATTGGAGTGAATATTATAAAATTAACAAATAAAATAAAACAGTAAAGGTCGTTATTGGGTTGTTAAAATTAATGACCATTAACAATAATTGAAGTTATAACATTTGGGTGTTGTTTCATCAAAAGGTGACATAGGGAACGAGGAGTGCTAAGCGAACATGGTGACACGCTCACTGAATTGTGCTTGTGACGTTACGTAACCAAAATTCAAGCTCGTGAATTATCCAAAGATTTATTTTCCAGAAATATTTCTTCGAACGATGCGCGTTTTAGGAATTATCTTCTTTCTTGCATACGAACATTTTGTGACGGCCTCACGAGCGGAGTTATTTCATTTGAGAGCTTTTCTCCACATTCCTCCGCCGCACATACCATGAACTAGTCGCTTCTCTAAACGTTTGTTCAATCGAAATTTTTATGTATAAGACGTTTGGAGAACTATGTCCTTTGTTTGAAGAAAGCAGTCATCGTTTGTTATAAACATAAAAAATGAGTAAACAAGACAACCTATTTCTAATAAAGAAGGTTATAAAACAATAGGCTAGATGATGTATTTCAGACTGACATAGCACAAACAATTTACCACCGAAAATGTGCTAAGAACAGTAAGCTGATGTTTTTTTGTTTTTTTTTATATAACCCAAGTTGAAAACCTAATAGCGTAGTTCTTTTCTGTTGCTTGCTCGTTCTATTTGATTCAATATTCAATTTATTTTTCGCCCGCAGAAAACCATATGCAGGGACAGGCCTGTCGAAACAGCATGGTGCCAAATAAAAGCTCTTATCATAGATTATTAATTTACTATTTTTATCGATCGACTTTTTCGCGCGCTTTACTGTAGGCCGATCTCCCAAAAGTGTATACTCACGAAGGGACACGAGAACATCCTCGACTTCTGCGCGACGGAGGTACTTGCAGAACACCGTGGCGTCCCGTTGCTGGAGAAAATCGTAGAGCCCTTTGAAGTGGCTCGCAGCTCTGCTCTCACGGACGAGGGCGTCGGCTTCATGCTCTGCAAAAAAAGCAAAAAAAAAAACAACGGGAACAAAGAAAAACGTAAGCGTCTCATTTTCAAAGAAAGCAGCCGCATCAGGTTCGCATTCAGATATGCTCAATAAGTTATCAACCTCGTTATTTATTTATTTTGCATTCGGGCAAAAGTCGGCGAGTAAAAAAATGAACGAGAACCGATCGTCCACAATAATATATGAAGATGTTTCCGAAGGAAGAGTCACCATCTTACTCTTTTAATGTAACCGCCTTTAATCTTCCCACGCTCAATATTAAAAAGAGGAAACAAAAGCGAGCGATCCTTGTTATACGTATAGAACAACTCAACTCACTGACGTCACGCCACTGCGGTGGCGCTGCTGTCGGTACTGCGCATGCGCAAACGCTTCACGCCTCTCGTATTTGGTTCCTGCGCACGCGTAGTGCCTCTACACCTGGTGTGACCAAAGCGGGCTTCTTTCTAAACGCTGTGTTGGTGTATAGACCTTTGCATCGCTTATCACCCGCGTAAAAATTGTCGAGTCACTGAGCTGTGGACGCATGCGCAGCGTCTGATACGCCGCACGAAAGAGCTACAGCGCATGCTCAGAAGGCGTTCCACGGCCCAGCAGACAAAGATGGCAGCGCGCAGAAGGCGATTTTTGCGAAGGTCTATACTGTACTCCGTTTTCGCTTTACGTCTGATCGCAGCCGAGGTCACGATCGCACGGAGCCGTTAAAGCAGAGTCAAAAGTGCGTAGTCACGACGCTCATCACCTTAGCGTATTTGCTATCGGCGACTAAACCAGTCATGCACTCTCACGGCCACCTCTATACTCACAAAGCCTGGCAGTTCGACGACGGAACCATAGAGTGCCCGGTCGCAGATTTGGAGCGCGAGGATCTCGTAGCACAGAGCATCAAAGAGCCATTTCTCGGGGAACCTGGACGTTAGTGAACAGCTTTTGCAGCGGCGAGGATTGGAAACACACTTGTTCGCTCGGGAGAAGTGTATTTCGGCATCTCGCCGCAGCGGGGCGCCAGTCACGTGGCTCTCCTCTCATCCATTGTCTGCCGCTCCACCTTTTCCATTTCTTCGGTCGCTTCTCGTGGCGATCTGCCAGGCTTTGTCAGTATATAAGGGGCTATGGCACTGTAAATTCGGCGTGATCCTGTACTTTTTTTGTGCATGATTGTCTTATTTAACCGGTGAAAGTAAAAACCACTAAGACAACGAAAGCAGTGACGTTGTACTTTTTCCACTCCTTGATTGACTCCGCGGGAACGTAGCATCGGCTGCAGTTGGATTTAAAGTGAAACGGAGCGTACCTGCGTCGCGCTCCGAATGTGGCAGTGTGGACTGCTCGAGGCAACTGCATTGTTTTTATCAACACAGGATGACCAGCTATAGCTGCCCTCACGTCAGAACTACATGAAATGATTAGCAAATGCCTCTTTTGACGGTCCTCGAGCAATTCATCCGACGTCCTCCACGAGAACCACTATTTGCCATGTTCTGCGGAAGTTGATATCCAGAAGGCGCCGCAGTAATTTTGTGCCCCAGCAGACTTTCGGTAGTGTGTCTGTGTTTATTTGCAATTCCGCTACGCACAACAATTGGGACTCACGGTAAAAAAAAAAAAAAAAATATCAATGCACTCAGGGTGCACTAATTTTACACTTTTGTAAAAAAACTTTGCAAAGTATTCTTAATGGTAGTTTTCAGTTTGCGATTAATATATTAAACACACACTTTATTATGCGCATGTTAGTTGTCAGTCTGGGTTGGCGCTGGGATCGCATCGCTAAAATATATAGAACAGTAAAAGTGTAATAAAATTATAATCAAGACGTTGGAAGTATACTAAGGTATACTTAAGTGTATTTTTTTCTTCCATAAAAGTACAAATTTGGTATGGTTTTAGTGTATTGCTCTTTACAAGGGAAATGGCGATATTTTTTCAAGAAACTAATATTTACTATATGTTTATAAATACCCAACCGCGTTTCGAGCATTACATTCTGCAGAAGAAAGCGAAAGAAAAATAAACAAATAATAGAAGTAAACCGAACAAGTGCAGGCGTCCGCCGATAGGTGGCACATCGGGGGCACACCGAAGCCGATAGTGGGAACACCGGTGAATACTTCAGTAACATTGAAAAACTAAATTGCTCAAATAATTATGTCATGTCCCGTAAAAAAACTAGCTTGGAAAAAAATACTAGAAGTGCGCGCGTCAAGAAAATGATAAGATTCATTATCTAGGTTACTTATTGACGTAAAAGTGGTTTATGACTTTTTGGCTGATGGCAGAAGAATCGAAAGAGCCCGTAGGTGCGTAAACCCAGCACAAAGTTGAAATTTCTCAAGACATTGCATATTAACGACCAGCGATATTTAGAAAGTAGCACGCCCGATACCCTCGATTTACGGATTTTTTTTTCTTTCTTTTTTTTTTTTTGCTCGGGGCACAAGATTGACACTTTTTTTTAAATGCTTCTTTCTGTATAATATTTCTGAGGGGAATGCAAAGGCTAAGCGAGCTGTTTTATTTAAATGTTTTTCATCGCCTAGACGTGGCACAGCTTGCGCCGTTTCAAATCTCCAGAAAACATAATGGCGGGATGTTCACTTACGAACATCTGAAGCACAAGGTCTACCGATTATTGGCATGCATTCCTGAGTGTACAAGTCTATGCGGAGTTTGTGTGCTTCATGCACAGGGGTTGCGATAATGTCAGAACACCGAGCTCTCATTGGCTGATTGAAAAAAAAAAAAATAGTTTTTTAGACCTCAAGGCACCTAGCATCGAGGTCTACCCACTATCCTTTCAATCATAGCCGATCAGAGCTCAGCGTCGTTTTGACTTCACCGCAACTCCTAGGCAAGAAGCAGACGACTTGCTCTCCGTACGGAGGCAGACACGCATTTGTGGAATTTTTGTTGGCTAATGGATCTCACTTATTCTTAAGTTTCCTTTGAATGCCTGTTCTTTTTTTCCACTGCGGGAGCGAACAAGGGAACTCAGAAACCTGGTGTTCTTGTACAAGAGTCCGATTTTACTCCCCTAAGATCCTCTTCCCATAGTTTCCGACAGCCTTTAAGAAAGGCAAGGCATGGAAAGAAGAGAGTATCTTACTTTCGCTCCGCAATCAATGAAACTGAGGCATTAGCCGATAGGAACGCCTAAGAACCAATCACAAAGCAGGAGGTGCGAATATGGTAAGCCAGACCCTACCTTTCTCAAGCTGGCAGTGACTCTAAGTTTCATTATTCACAACATTTACGCAGCGCCTGGGCAAAACGCCTAACCATACGTATTTTGCAGACGGCGTTTCAGCATGACTGCGCAGAGCGGAAATATCGGAACTTGTTATTGTTTAATTGTAAATATGTCAAGAAATGAGAGGTTATAATTGGTTTGATTGATTTTGCGTAGCATCAGGCTATTCACAGTTCACGTGTATTGACCTCGTAGACTTTATTCAATAGAAGATCGTACATCGTGGTTTCATGGTTTACTTTTTATCAAGAATACACATTGCTCACATCCTGCATTAAATAATTCGAGGGAACGAACGTTTTGGGCGAAGTAGGCACATTTATAGTCAGGTTCATTAATGCTCGTATATTTGTGGGTATATTGCTGTGCATGTTTCTGTATAGTTGTGTACATTTGTGTATTAGAACCTTTTTATTTTCCCGCAGAAATTCCACGTGGATGATGCAGGCTAGACTAAATAAATATGTTTTAATAAGCTGTTGTGGCATTCGAAGATGTTCTGTGTGAGTTCGTTGTTTAGCAAGCGTGCTGACTGCTTAAACGAACTGAACTATTTAATATGCTTCATTGCATTTTTTGGGTATGTATTATTCTGTCGTATAGCAAAGGCAGGTTCGCGTACCTTATACTGAACACTTGACTTAGCTAGAAACCGCTTCGAATAGGGAATACGCGGTAGAGGGTTTCGTTTTTTGTTTTGTTTTTCTACATGTTATAGCTTCCTTCTTAGTATCGGCGCTTGTCCCAGGGCAAAACGTGACGTTCAAATGAAGAAACAAAATATCGTCTTTATAACACTCCATTTCAATAAACCACCAGAGGTTACAAGCGTCGACGCTGAACATTATTATTTGCTGCATTTTCCACACAAAATAAAGACTCGAATGTTTTGAACGCGGCAAGAAAACTAAATGCGGGCACGGTATCAAAATGCGGCCTTACTCCGACTTCCGCAGCATGCTCGAGAATTCGCACGAAACCCCAGCGCCGCCGCTTAGCATAACGGTTTATAACCAAAATGTATCCTTGAGCCTAATATGTGCCAAGATGTAAAGCTGAGCGTCTCACTTTTTAATGCGACGCCACCATTTGTTTTATTTTTGTTTCAGATATATCCCTTTTTTTCTCATTCCGCCAGTCGGACATTAAAAGACGCGAATAAGGTAAATTAAAATAAAAAAGACCAATAGAAGGATTAAGCGTGCCGTTATCTGACCTTTTGGCCGCTGTCGTGCTAAGGGATGAGCTGAGAAATGCAGACCCCATCCACATACACACCTCAATGTCGCGACTGGCCACTGAATGAGAGGGGGAAGAAAAAAAAAAAAAGACGGTAGACCTTGCGGCGGAAAGTGGTCGAACCAGTCACTGAAAAGTAACGGTCCCCACGCGATCGTCTCCAGCGGCACGTTCGGGGGACCAGATGGCTTGCGCAAGCGATGTCCCCCACCGGACTGCCAATGAAGCCGGACGTGGTCTTATCTAGAGCACGTTCTGCTAAGAGGACAGCACCGGCGGTCGTCTTCGGACCAAGGACAAGTCTCAAGTGCCCGGCCGACTGCAAATCTGCCAGCGGTCCGCAGTATCCTCATCGACCAGTACGCGGATGTTCCTGTGCCTTTCGGCGTACGTGGCCAACGTCAGCCAAGGTGCACTGCAGAGCGGTGTGGTGCGCCTGGGGCTGCTGAGACGCCACGAAGGAAAGTTTGCACGGCGTAGGGTCAAGCATTGACGACCCGTGTGCGGTGGCATGTCGAGGTTTTTAAAGTGCTTTTCTTACGATTCGCTGGATGTTTCAGGGATTACAGAGTTGGGCTCAGGCAGTGTACGTGAATAATCTGGATCTGGTTTTTGGATCAATCGAATCGTGATATAAAATTTGATCGTGGTTTATATAGTTTTGCTCCCTACGGTCGTTTATTACGCTTAACTATTAATATTTTCGTGTGGTTCTGGTTTATTTCCAAGTCAGTTACAGATCTAGGTCAGTTTTCTCATGGCAATCGGCGGAAACCGGATCACTCTTCATGGCTGTGAGTCCAAACGCGCTAGC
This sequence comes from Ixodes persulcatus, assembly GCA_013358835.2. Classification (NCBI taxonomy): domain Eukaryota; kingdom Metazoa; phylum Arthropoda; class Arachnida; order Ixodida; family Ixodidae; genus Ixodes; species Ixodes persulcatus. Next base: position 226,542 of record JABSTQ010009334.1, read on the forward strand.
CGTGAATATGCTTTGAAGGCGAACGCAAATGAAACTTCTTTGGTTATACTTCAATTCACCTCAATTCCAGGCGCAGTCGACGCTACGAGCTGACCGAACCAAACAAACAGCGCCAAAAGCGCATCGTCATGGTGTTCGTCGTGCTTTCGTACGTGTTCCATCATCGGTGAACCTATCAAAGACAGAAAAGGCCTAGTGACTTGCGCTTTTGACGTTGCTCGATTGGTCACATTACCTCGTAGCTTCGGCTGCGTCTGGACTTAAGCTAAAACGAAGAATGTGCACTCGTAGGAAATTCAACGCGTCAACTTTCCCGTAAAGCACCCGGGAGAAACAATCGCTACAATATACGTAGGAAACTGGGCGAATGCCGATGCTAATGATATGTTCGGACCTAAAAGAACAGTTTAGGGCTGTGGCACTGAGCATGGTGCAAAGGCGTGAATTGTCACTCTCAGTATCAAAGCGCAGACTGTTTAAGTCGAGTTTGGCTCTTCTGGGGTTTGGATCTCCTGGGTTTTTTTTTTTTGGCAAGAAAGTAGACGCGGTGGATTGTTTAGAATGTAGGCTCACGTGTTTGCATCAAGCTACCCTTAATAACGTAAAGGTAGAGCATGATATGCGGCCCTTCTTCCTGTTGAACCCGGAAATATTGTTTTACACCTTTCGATGGGTCAGTTGACAAACCGTTAAGCATCTCCACAGGTTACTGTAAAAGAGTTTTTAAAATGTGTTACCATTTTCAGAGGTTTCTCTCAGGAATACATAGGGAGCCTGCATTTCGGGATAGGTCTATACCACATACGAAGGAGTAACCAAATAATTGGAAAATAATAGTTTTTCAGTTGCCTATTCTTTGCTATTTGTGTAATCTAAGTGTAGTCTTTCCAGTGTTGTAGGCGTCACCGAAAAAAAAAAAGTGACGAAATACTTCACTCGTTACTTGCGAATAAGAGGAACGCTTTACCGACCTACGTTGCCTCAAAATAAAAGGAACGCGTTAACGTTACGGTTACCGATGAAAAGTAACGCAGGTTTCTTTTACGTTACTTTTTATCTATAAATTGACGTTAACATAACAGCGTTTTTTTGTTTTTTTTTAATTGCGACTACCTTTTTCGACACTGGGATACAGGACGTGGGCGTTAGGGTTTTTCTAAAGTGGGACTTTTTGCGTGGGAAAAAAGACGGGCAAAATTTTTAAAATCTATGGAATGAGTGCAATAATTAATGACTTGGCGCCTGTATTTCGTTTCAGCTGAAGTCCGGACGGAGGCGAAGCTAGGAGCTAATTGAACCAATGAGGCAACGTCAAAAGCGGAAGTCACTAGGTATTGTTTTGTTTATAATTGGTTCAGCAATGATAGAACACGTACAGAAACATGACCGACACCATGATGGCGCACTTTTTAGGCTGTCTGATTGATCCCAACAACTCGTAGCGTTGGCTGCTCTGGACGTAAGCTGAATCGAAGTATGGAAACTCGAACAAAATGTAAGTGTACGTGTTTTTTTTTTTCATGTCTTAGAAAGAAGAGGTAACGAGTGACATAACAACATTGCCCGTTACTTGAAATAAGTAATGTAAGTACGTCAGCCGTTACTGTTTTGAAAAAGAAACGAGTGCGTTACTACGTTACTGAAAAAAAAGTTACTCGTTACGGGCAACGCCCTTATTGCAAACACTGAGTCTTTGTGATTACAATCAAGTGCATTTTGCCACCCCAATAGTCTGGAGTCGCTAAATCTGGGGGCAATGTACGAATTACTTCTTCCTTTTTAGCGTATAGTAACTACACGTGTTGCCTTAACTTGGTTTCTATATGTACAGTCTGCAGCAATGTGAAATACCCACTCGGAGCGCGTGGCACAGAGGGTGGATTACGGGGGGGGGGGGGGGGGGGGGGGGTGGAGAGATGCATCTAGCGCTTTGGGCAATTCCATGTCGCCCCGAGGGAAGTGAATGCGCTTCATCAGTGCGGACTGTGTATAGATTAAATTTGTCTGCGTCAACGGGTTCCGCTAACCTCAGAGTGATAAAGAACTGCCCTGAACCCCCCTCCCCAGCCACCATCTCGGCCACCCCCTCCGAGTGGGTCTTTCACATTGGTGGGTACTGTACTCAATTATTTGAAGGATCACCAACTATTATCCGTAAGAATCTCAGTTTGTGACACGTAACCACTCGATTAATGTAAGTGACTAGCTTGATGACTGCCTCCCAGTTTTGCATGAAGGCAGTCACGACTGATTGTAACTTTTCGTTTATTTGTGCTGTAGTTTGCCAACCTTTCACAATGAAGGCTAGAGCTTATCTCTATACTAAAGCACTAAGAAAACCAATCACTATGAGCAACGAAAAGGGCTTGGAGAACAACAAGTTGTAATAGGTTTAGTCACACAAAATGAAGTATGTGATTAAACACAGAGCATGAGATAATCATATGCTAACGGCTTGCTCACATCCATAGTCGGAGCGCCAGGCTCTTTTTTTTTTTTTCACGCTTCCTGCTTTGTGAACTGATTATTTAACATTTATTTGGTCAAGTCGCATTATAAGCTTTTCTCATGCACTGGTATCATCCTATTCGTGTTCTGCAAAAAAAAAAAAAATGTTAACTAACAGATTTTGTGTTTTCTTGAGTGCACCTCTAAACAAATATTCGGCCACGCCATTCGCCGAGCTCTCTTCGTTCATTGCCGTGATTGGCTCTCCATGTTCTCAGTCGAAAAGGTAGACGCGCGGTTATTATAACGAAGAGTACTATAGAATTCGAGGAAGAGAGACACGGAAGACACACGACTCAAGCGACACCCCATCCCAGACAATACCCGCGAACACCTGCGCGAGGTGATGTCAGACCTCCTCTTGCGTACACCTCCGTAAGGGTCTGTCTCGCTCGTGCCGATGCTTTTGAAGGACGTCTAAACGCGGCATTTTCCTGCGTCGCGTAGCTGGCGACATGCACGCGTCTTTCAACCGCGCTTCGTTAGCGGATTATCGAGTGAGCTCAAGTTTTCTGCGCTTGTCTCCTTGCAAATGTTGCGCAATCGCGAAGTTTTACGAAGTAGGTGTCAGAGCGGCAGCTGTTTCGAAAATTAACGTTCCAACCGCCTGCATAAAACTACAGTTAAGACTAACTGTTTTCTTTCTTTTTCTGAAAAATCAGCATGACGCAAAAAACAAAAAACACCCTGCATATCATTTGCTTGCGTCGTATTCGCAAATAAACTGTATACACCTTCTTATGAGCAAGGTACACTTGTATTTTTCTCTCCAAGGAATGAACGTAGCCAATCACTGCTTTGCTAATGACAAGATTCGGAAAGCGTATGTTTTTAAAAATGCGCTCGGGCATACCAAACGCCATGCCATGGTGTCTAAGGTGAGAAAATATTTTTGCGCGAGAAGTGCATTTTCTTCTGCCTCGTCACGCACACCCCGTAGATTTCAAGGTCTGGATACTCTTGTCCTCACCAGGAAAGCAGACGAAGCGCGAATTATTAGAGAAATCTCCTTAACACTTGACAACAATTTTTTTTTTTGCTAACTATACGCGATCTGGTTATTCGAACTGAGTACCGTATTTACTCGAATAATAGCCGCACTATTTATGAACAAGGCCCTTGCGTCTACTTTTCCGCAGAACACATTTTGAGCCAATCATCGCGTTGCGCATAAATAACATAGCGAATCACTAGATCGAGAACACGATTCTCCATACAAATGCAATCTTCACAGACGGTATCTTCGCGCGAAGACGTTATCTCTGTCCCGTAAGCCGCCGGAATCATGCTGTGGATCACGGTGATCTGGCGATCCGCGTGCTCCGCGGAAAAGCGAACCCTCAGGTTTTCTTCATGAACAGCGCGGCTATTTCTCGAGTATAGACGGTATGCTGTGCGAGTCTGAAGTCAAAGTGGGTTGCCTTCAGGTAACGCACATTGCGAACCCGTTGACTAGCGTCATTTTTCATAGTTTACAAATTGCGACAATCCACCTCAAAGTTATGAGTTGTTGCGAGACAGATTCGTGCCTTTAAACCCTCACAAAATTTGTTTTGTCGTGCGCCTTAAACGTTTTAGGACAAACGAGACCCGTTCTCGCTTCGATAACCGGACTTACTGGAGGAATTGCTCCAGACATCTCGTGCAGGAACCAGAGCCGATTAGCACACTAACCCATTCGTCCACCTTCGGTGAAATGGACATCGGGTTCCAATAAACTTTGCTCGCGGTCAGCAGGCGTCGTCAACCGCGCCATCCAAGCAAAATTTATACGAATTTCAGCGAAGCGAAGAGTCGGAGGAATTGAAACACGACCGCTTGCGTTAAAGAGTTACGGCAAGATGGGGAAGCTCTTCCATTCAAGTCAACGCGCCGCGAAGAATGACCCCGAGCATGCAAATGGCGGACGCTCTTATTTACGGGACGCGGTCTACGTGAGCAGAAATTTACACTCCATCTCCGGCGCACCTTTCACCCGTTTTGACCCGGCACGGTTGTCCGGTCTGTGGAGGGAAGACCCCTAAAGCCGCCGAAGCCTGGATTGCGGGTTGCAGGCGAAAACGAAGCGGCTATACTCCGTTGCACACTGCGATGGACCGCGGCGGATTTTACGAGCCATTCCCAGCCAATCCAGTGCCGCAAACCCCGTCACGTGACTACGCGCTCCGCCGGGCGTCGCTGCCCACTCTCCCGGAAGTCACGTGGCACTCACTGGGTTTCGGACTGGCTCCGATGGCTCGTCGAGTCCGGTGCTGTCCATCCATTGTATGGGGAAACGGAGCGTATGGGACGGAAAGTATACGCGTAGCTCCTGGACCGATTGTTGGCCTCGTCGGTATACGTTCGTTTACGCTTCTTTTGTTATGCGTTATCGCGGACGATTATCAGAAATGCCGCTCGAGAGCCAGCGTCCCCGAGAACGAATAAAAACTATCGCGAGCCGGTTTTATGCGCGCAAACCCGGTTGCCTCGACAAACTCTCTTCATTCGCAAAAAAAAAAAAAAAAAAGAAGGAAACCCGTGAATGTTTAACACCCTTTGTTGTTTGCGTAGGATTGGCTCGCTAATTGCCCGTTTATTACGGATTATGCAAAATAAAGTGCATCCGGTAGGCGGATATTTACATCTATGTGTCTGGAGCTGAGCATTTTGCCCATTAGCATGCCGCCAAAATAGTGCGGCGCCTCATCACCGGATATTTTATGGCAAATATTGTGGAATATTTTTTCGAGAGTATAGGCAAGATTTTACTCGCACTTTTGGCGACGCTATTACGTTCTACGATAAATCACTTTTAAATTTTCCTGGTAAAGTTATCCACATGTGACATGTAACTCATTGTCACTTACTAAAAATTACTTGGTTCAAAGTAATATATTTCAGCGTAATAAATGTGTGACGATTGCTTGTCGATTGCTATGACTGCGAGTATGATGAACCAACACAGGCTCCTTCTTCTCTTGTAGTCTCAATAAGACAAACCTGGAAACGTTCAAGTGATACTGACGTGCATCGTTATGTCAATATAAACGACGCTGTATCAAATGAACCATACGACGATTTAATGTTGCGTGAATTTTTTGTGCCACTTGTACACACAACACTGATTTCAACATGTTCTAATAAAAAGTCAAGGAGTCATTCGGACGGTTTTTCTATCAATCCTAGGTACCAAGGACCTACCGGAAGGGTAGTCTGTGGAACCGTAAAGGCGAGACGTATTGAGCTGTCGCGCGAATACTAGCAGGAAAAATTTGCCCATCCTTATTTGTTTAGTTAAGGACCATTAGAAGCCACGTGGGTAGCGTGGAAGATGGGAATTTTTTGTAAATACCGGTACCATTTCGAAGGGCAGGGGTATTGGGAGTTTTGGTGCGTCTACAAACAAAGGTAGTAACATAAAACAAGCTGGCTTTACACGCGTTAAATGACCATTTTCCTCTGCTTAACGTTTTCTTGACTCTTAGCTATGTTTAAGGAAAGTCGGCGTATTTCGTCATTTACGGCGACATTCAACTTGGGCATAGACCATGAATCAATTATATAAAGTTATTAACTATTGTCTAAAATTAAAATTAAAAGAAATAACACATTTCTTAAGGGTCGTGTACGTGAAATGTCTCTCACAACCTATGTGAGAACTGGGATGCGTGTCCAGACGTATTTTCTTAATTTACGGAAACCTTCGCCCAGATTGTATATTCCATAGGCATAAGGGAAGAAACGAAACGATTAAAAAGAAAAAAATCAACGCCACTTGAAAGAGCACAACTTGACATCGCTCATTGGCAATCCAAGGAATATGCGTTAAGAACAAACTAGCGTCGTTATACTTGTTCCTAAAACGTTCTCCTCTATAGTTAGTAACAACTTAAGGAACGCAGCCCGTGGCGATCGCGAACAGCCAATAACCGGCTATAAAGTTCAGTCATTGATGCCCCCCGCCCCCCTAAGAAAATAAGCTTTTAGATGCGCCAAATTCCCGTGCTCTCAATGTTTGGATATGCACTATCGCATAGCATCGAAGTGACAGAAGATAAATGTAAGTTAGTACTAAGAATGCGCTTTGAACGATGACCAACAAAATGGCGTCTTGTGAATGCAATCGTCTTGAACCCCAACACCCAGGTCGACGCTAAACTACCCTGACGTCACGAGGGGCGCGGACGCGGTCTAGGGTTCACTGAACACTACAATGGCTTGGCCTTCGCCGTTTTAAACGCCGCGGCTTTGTAGCACTCAAGGAAACCTGAGTCAGGTTTTAGCTCTCCTGCGTACATACGTTATGGTGTGAAAAGCGTTGGGGGACGAGCACTGACGAAAGAACATTATCTTCTTGATTTATATGATTTCATGCAGTCAGATATGCGCTACGAACTGGATCTTAATCCGATTTGTAATTTAGAGCTACATTAAAAGAAAACAAAAAGCATCGATCAAACAGGTTTAACAAGGACATTTAACACTATAGATTTGGGATAGAGGACAAAACAACAAAAATCGCCATCTTTTGGGAAATTAAAACTCTGTTATCCTTCCCGGCTCCTGTTTTCGGCGTTATAAAGTCAGGTGCTTTTTGCGTTCATTTAAAGGTGTGAGTACATAGCCCCGGAGTGCAAAACCAAACTCGTAGTTCTTGTCTACATTTATTAAGAGGTCAGTGCTTTAAACACTTTTACAGAAAACTATTAATCCACCTTTATGCTTAATTTACTCCGTACCTTCATAGCTGAGCTTACTTTGTGTTGTTTTTTTTTTTTTCACAGAAAAATAAAGCGACTACTGAAAAAAAAAAAAAAAAAAACATTTGTGTGCTTTGCTCAATTTACCGAATCTTCGAAAGAGTCTATTCTACGGCTTTGATTTTTCTTCTCAGAGTGTTTGTTGTGCTGGACGCTCGGCGGCATGTCGACGACGTGCCGGCGAGTTGGACGCAAACGAGCACTGAAGATTTCTGCCAACAGAACAGGCCTGTCTATTTACTTTTTAAGCGAGCGTTTCGGCTTAGACCTATACGTGCTGAGATTGGTGATGCGCGTCTTTCTTTCTCGTACCTTTTCTTTTGGGCATCCTATTTTTATTGATCGCTCGGAATTAAAGACTTTAGAAGGACTCGACGACCTCGAACACAGGAAGCCTATCGGTGCTATAGTAGAAGATTCGCCGTACGCATATCGGCTGTCTATCCATTTCTCCCGTTAAATGTCAGTGTAGTTGCAAGGGGCTTACGCTTATTACTGATGGAGTGAAGATTACGCGCTTCCTGCTATAGCTCACTGAGGTTATGGTAGAGTGTTGCAATTAGGTGATCAGTTTTTAACATCGAAGAGCAAAGGTCGACTGATGTTAGAACGCTCGAACGAGTTTGAAGGCTGAGGGCTTTCCGAAAAAGCGCATCCCTTTCACTTCTTTTTCTTTTCTTTGTGCGGTTTGGGGGTGCGTTTTTTTAGCTGGTTTGATTTGCAATTTGCAACACCGATAATTACGTATTCAAATTTTTTACTTCATTATTTGTTGGGGCAACTTCCTTCTTTTACGAATGCTCTTCGTCACACTGCTGGCTTGAGTCAGAAACGTTATACAGGAAGGGATTAAAGCAGTGTGTTGGAGATGAGCACTCGAATTCTTGGCATGATGCCAAGATTCCAACTTTTAGGTCATGGAAGCTCTACGTTCATAAATTTGAAATCGAGAAAAAAAATCTGTTTTTTTTCTATTTTTTTTTTTTTGGTTGAAAGTTTTTGAAAGGGAGAGGTACTTGGCAACTTATTTCCGGATTCGAGATAAGGTTTTGGCGCAGTGCTGCAGTGAGATGGGAAATTTCCTTTCCGATATTTAGGGGTCGTAGTCCAGTGGTTTGGATTAAAGGTGGTACCAGGGAGAAAGCGCTGCGGTTTGCTACACTAACAATAACTTCGAAAACAAAAAGTGTTCCAAGGCTGCCGTTTTGGTTTATTTCGTTTTTTTTTTTTACTAAAACAAACTAAACAAATCTTTATCTGCGAACATTGCTGACGCTAGATTTCAATGCGCATATAAGATTTGAATTCTGAATGCTTTTTGCGCCTTCACTTTTTATCAACAAACTTTGCCTGTATCGTGTTAAAAATATATATATATATATAGATGACTACTCATAGCGAATGTCTGGAGGAAAAGATTCATCCGTCAAGGACCCCGCGAACCGTAAATTATATGCGACGTGTTGTAAATGGTATATTCTCAGTATAACTATTACCGGTTTGTCTGTTTTATTGTAAAAGGATCTCGTAGTATCTGGAATATTCTAATTCGAATTTCATTTGTTCCGTTCCCCTCATTAAGCAAGCGCGCGAAATGTTAGGGGATCTTATGGAGTTATTCGGGGCGCGCAAAGCGGGACTTTTTTTTTTTTATCCTCTAATTTTTAAATAATAGTGACTGGCAGCTTAACAAACGCAGGGCGTGGCTTATAATGTTGCTCCTTCGTTATTGGCTCTTCAACGTTCTTGTCTGCTAATTCTGCAATCCTATTGGCTGCGCGGAGCTGACCCCTCTCCGTCGCCCCCAGCGAGTGAGGCGAACGCTCTGCGACGTCCTATCCGGGTAGAAATTGGAACGACGACTGGGTAGACGCAAAGAGAGGTGTCTACGTCTCTACTCAATCTTCGAACGCGCTTCGAACGCTGAACGCAGGCGTCCACTGTTTGGCGTTCGAACGCGTTTGAACAGCGAGTGAAGACAAATGCAGCAAGCTTTTGTACCTACCCACTGATCAATCCAACCAGAGCTCGGTGCTCCAACGTTCCCACACTCTCCCTCCTCTCCTTCTCTCCCTCTATTTCTACCCGTATAACCTTTCGTTTCTTTCTAATTTCTGGCTTTCGGAAGAGCGCATCTATTCAATTTGTGAGCGTCTATACTCGTTTCACCTCATCTCCGCACACACGTCAGCGCCCGAAGGTTGGATGGGGTCGGTTCAAAGTCGTGCGGCGGATTGTCTGTGGCCGCTGAGCTGCCTGCTCGTGTCGAGAGGTCAATTGCACTGCATCCGTACACCCTTTGTGTGGCTTAGTTGGCGGAAAGAGGTGAGCCTTTGCGCTGCTAAACCTCGATAAAAATTCTGTTAGATAAACGATCACGTGTAAGATTAATCATCCCGCCTCGTCAAGGACGCCTTACGGTACTCGACGTTAATACTCGGTTTTTCTATACGGTCTCGCGGAAAGGGAGGGTTGTTCTCTTAATCTATTTCTTAGCGATGGCTAGCTCTGTGAGTTACTCTCACGCGCACTCGCGGCCAGCCGATACGACCTGGCAGATCGCTCTCCTTCCACGCACAGGTCCAAAGGCCATCAGACGAGCAAAACTGCTAGGGACTACCGAGATGAATAGGATATGCTAATCCAATCAATAAACAATCGTACCTCATTCATCTGGTCTTACTCGCGGTGGTTTCTTAAGACTGCCAGAGAGTAGACTAAGATCAGATGGGTACACATTTGTACCGGATGTTGTAGTCACTGACATTTTAAGAAAATCAGGGCGGAGCGAGTGCGATAGTCTTTTTTATCGCTCCACAGCCAATGAGAGGGCAGCAGTAAGTAGCCAATAACAAGGCCGAATAACGAATTACGAAACAAGAAGCCTGGACACAATCGCCGCGCCCTCCTCATCATAAGCTCTCACTGACTGGCGTGAAGTGTTAACAGGGCCCGACTATGAAACATTAAAATACTCTCAACGGTCATTGGCAGCCGCAAACATGTCGGTCAGACGCCGAATGCAAATGATCTAAAGTCGACTGTGCAGCAGGGTGCCATATTGTTCCAGATGAATACGCCGTGAGCCCATATGGTCAAATTTTATCCTCCGCAGAACTGGCAGAGCGAATAACCGTAGAAGGGAATATACGCAACCATCGAAAGTTTCTTAATTTTATCACGTTCACTCTCGAGGCGTTGCCGACTGTATCCGAGATGGAGCCCGCGTGTGGGACAAAAAGTAATATAAGGGAAGGCACAGGATGGAGACGGACCAACACCACCCAGAAGAATCAAAGCCCGCGAACAGCCTCGTATAACTCCACGTGACACTCGGATGGCACCAGCTCAGTGACTGGAGACCGGGACCCCGACGCCGAGCGTATACTTCGACGCACTGTCTGGACACGAGGTCCAGCCGAACGCCGAGGCAGCACTCGTGTCCAAACTGCGTCTGCTTTCGATCTCACTTCGATGTCGCCGAGGCTTTGATTATTCTAGGTGGTGTCGGTACGATCCCGTGGAAGGAGGCGCGGGACGCTCAACTCTGGCGGGTCCAAATCCGAGCTTGCCGGTCGTCGGTCGGACGGTTCACATCAGCGGCGACGCCGTAGGGCCCGCACTCCGCTAAGGCGACGGCGGCGTTGGCGGCAGCAACCACGTGTTCTCACCTTCGGCGGCGGCTGCGGCGATGTGCGCGCACCCGAGCACGAGCAATAGTCCGACCCGAAGGCAGGGCCTGAGGCCGGCGGTCACCATGGCTGGTGCGCCGTGCAGGCCGTTCCCGGATCGAGGGCTCCTGGTCGCGAAGATTTGTGCACGAGACCTTCTCGATGAGTCTCGATGCTCGCACCTCGTCCCCTCTCAAAGAGTTTTTTGCACCGGCGGGTGAGCTGGGAGAGTCGGGGGCAAGCCTTATATAGGCGCCGGTGCAGGAGAGACCTGCTGCCCGCCTCGACCGGCCTGGCCAACGGCGGGGGCCGGAGGAAGGGCTGCCCTCTCCTGCCGGCGGAGCCGCGACCTTGGCCCACGGAACATCTCCTCTCGCGCTCCGGGACGCGGGGAAGCAGCCTCCGACGCGGCGGCACCGAGGGGACGGCGATCCATCGAGACCGACCATCGTCGATTATGTCACGGCGGCGGCCATCGGGGTTGGGGGCGGTGCGAGGGCGGGAGGAAGGGCGCCGCTGACCGCAGGTTCCGCTGCCGGGCCGAGCGGGCCGGAAGACGCCGGCCCGAGAAAGAGAAAATCTTAAATGTGGAAAACTATGTCACGCGTTAGTTTGTGTCGCCACTTTGTCTCATGGTCCACGCACGTCGGCTCGACGCTGGTGTCTCAATTTTGTATTGGTATCAGATTGGGCAACATGAAATTCTAAAACTGACGATTTTTTTGTTCTGTTTTTGTAGCAGATAAACGATGCAGTAAAGCGAGCGAACCTTCAAGGTAAAGATTCTGTGTCTTTTTATATTTAAACTTTTTTTAGGCGAATATAAGAATCAAAAGAGCCGGCTCGATAACAGAACTCTGGAAGATGCAGAATGCGACGAGAAGAGGTTTTGAGGCGAATGAAAGAACCTTTCTTCGCGCGAGATTAATAAAATAGTCAACCATCTTGCCCTGTGTTTCAGCCATGTTTACGCGCAGCAGAAATGATATGTTCGAAGAATATAAAAGTTTTCGATCAACTGATAGCGATAAACAACCGCTTGTCATCATCGTTAGTGGTTACAGCGACTGGCTTGGAGATGGTTTGGATTCATATTTCATCACTTTCAAAACAGATACTGCTTGGCCTTTGTTACAGACCACCAGACATGAGTAGAGACTTTGTCTCTTTGTTACACGAGTGTCCTAGCAACTTATTTTCAAAATTTCCCAAAGCAACTCCTGTACTTCTCGGTGATTTTAACTATCCCGTCATGAATTGGGACACCTTATCTACCAGCAATATTGAATCAAAACCATTTATGGATATCTGTTTAAATTTCATCCTCAAACAGCTCATTAACCAACCAACAAGAATCACTGCTCAGAGCGGCAACATACTGGACCTTTGTCTTTCTGCAGATCCTACTATTATTAATAACCTTTCATTACTTCCTGGCCTCAGTGATCACCTCATAGCACATTTTAAGTTTTCCTTTCGTATTAAACGCAAATCCCCTCACGAGCAACAAAGTAGAGATTATATTAAAGCTGACTACGCTTCAATTCACACAGAATTAAAAATATTTTATGAGCAATTTCGTGAAACATATCGCTTGCGCACAGTTGAACAAAACTGGATCCAATTTAAAAGCAAGTTATTCTTTTTAGCCTGGAAATACGTACCCCTGGTTAATATTAAAACAGAATGACACAACAAATGCTTTACTAAAGCAATTAAGAGAATAGGCAACAAAAAGAAGAGATTATTTAAGAGTTAAGCCATCACCAGCCAATAAGGAGGCACGGAATAAATACGAAGAATGTGAAAAATTATACATACAAGTAATTGCAAAAGCTGAATCGAAATTTTATGAAAAAGACCTATTAAAAGTATTGTCTGATAATCCCAAACAGTTCTGGAATATGATCAATCCTAAACGTCTCACCCCTCTCACTTTCACTAACATCGAAGGACTGGCTTTAACTGACAAGCAGTGTGCTGATTGCCTAAATAAATATTTTTATTCTGTATTTACCAACGAAGCCTTAATACTAGGGGTGTGCGAATATTCGAAATTTAGAATACGAATCGAATATTGTCCTTATTCGAAACGTATTCGATTCGAAAATTGCATATTCCGAAGTTCCCGAATATTCGTCCAAAGCCGAATATTCGGGAAAAGCGGCAAATATTCGCACAAACTGCGAATATTCGAACAAGTAACGAATAATCTGCCTGCCACGCATTGCCCTATGAACGTTTATTCACTGAGAAAGACGTATGACGCGTGCGTTATCGGTCTGCTCCGTTTCTATCTGTCTGATGGCAGCAAGAAAGGATCAGTTTCCGTTTCTTTTTCACCAAGCCCTTTGTTGTGAGGCACTTTTATAGCAATATGTGAAGTCATTGCGTGTTCTTTAAATTGATTCAATAAAATAAGCCTTGAGAGTAAAATATAAATATAAAAAAACAATCTGGAGAGTGTTATCTACTATAAATGTTTGAAAATTAAAAAATAAAAAGCTAGTTGCGAACAGAACATTACATCGCCATGGACGTCAGCTCCTGCGACTTCCGCGCAGTCAAAACGAGGGATGTCGCGATTGCGAACCTGCCCAGGTTCGAGTGTGACCAATTTCAGCTTTTTCGAACTTTCAATGTGATGTTCGACAAAGTTTACACTGAAGATCAACTTTGGTGCGCATGCGCGAAAATTAGAAAAAAAAAAAACCTTGTTGACTTTATTTATTGGAGGAAAAATGCACTATTTGTTGGGTTTATTGGCATCACTGGTTGAGATTAATAACTAATGAAAGCATTAAAAGCGCATATTTCGCTTTGATACGGTGTAAACATTGGTAACCATTTTATAAAATATAAAATGAACAACTTTCTAAAATATTTGTTTCCCAAGATTCGAAATATTTCTGTAGCATTTCCGGGCAACACTGTCCATAAGTCGAACTTCTTCAAACGTTAGTGAAATTTAGCCGGTTTCCCGAGTGAAAGGGTGTTTATGGCGGAAATGTTGTCACGGCGCGTAGGGAGCGCTTACTTTATGAACATGTTGAGCAGTTAATTTTTCTACACGATAATTTATAATGAGTGCATTACTAGAAGTATCTTTAGCCCGCTGCAGCCCGGTAAAAAGCAGTTGCATTGATGTATTTTAAAAAGACAATAAAACCTGCAGTTACCTCTTGTTTTGTAATTTTTGTTTACTAGGCACATATTCGATATTCGATTCGATGTTCGATTCGAAATTCGAAGCCCGTTTTTCGCCTTATTCGTATTCGATTCGTATTCGAAAAATTCAATATTCGCACACCCCTACTTAATACTGTTCCGGAGCTTCACATTCCTAATCACCCACAAATGGAAGCGATTACTATCAACCAGCTCGGTGTCGAAAATCAGAAACTTGCCTCAAGTACAGGGGATGACCTCATCAATTCCAAGATTCTATTCAACACCAAACAGATATCATCTCTCTTCCTGTCTGACATTTTCCGTGAATCCCTCGCTTCTGGTTACATTCCCCTTGACTGAAAAATCTTTCGTGTCATCCCCATCCACAAGTCCGGAAACCGAAATTCACCTCTTAATTATCGCCCCATATCGCTCATTAGTATCCCATCCAAATTAATTGAACACATTATAATTTCAAATGTCATAAAATATATTGAGTCCAATAATCTTCTTAACGTTAATCAACATGGATTTAGGAAAAGACTATCATGTGAAACGCAACTCCTAGAATTCGTGCATAACATTTACTCTAGCCTTGAACATAAAAAAACAAGTCGATGCCATCTTTCTTGACTCTGCAAAAGCCTTCGGTAGGGTATCTCATCATCGTCTTTTAACCAAACTTCACCATTTTAAAATTGATCCCCTTATCATCCCCTGGATATCTGAATTTCTTACTGTTCGCTCCCACTACACCGTCGCAAATAACTCAGTGTCATCTCGATCTAACGTAACATCAAGCATCCCTCAAGATAGCGTACTCGGACCTCTCCATTTTCTAATCTACATTAATTATCTCCCCCTCTGCGTATCTTCTACGTCCGCCTTTTTGCAGATGACTTCGTAATTTATAGCGCGATCGCGAATACTGACGATCATTCATCCCTGCAAACCGACTTATCATCCATTGCTCATTGGTGTGAGAAGTGACAGATGTCCCTGAACTTAGATAAACGCAAAGTGCTAACCTTTTCTTGTATTTTGTTACTATCCTCTTACACCTACAATATTAACGACACAGTACTCAGTAGTGCTTCATCCTACAAGTATATTGGTCTTCATATAACAAGCGATTTAACATGGGTCACTCATAGTAATCACATAATCGCTAAGACAAATAGCACACTGGGTTTTCTCCGAAGAAACTTAAGACTCGCCCCCTCTAATGGGAAACAGATCGCGTACCTAAATTTAGTCCGCCCAAAGCTAGAGTTCGCTGCATCCGTATGGTCCCCGTGGTAAAACTACCTTAAACGAGAACTAGAAAGTGTGTAAAACAGGGGTTTGAGATTTATGTCTTCAGAATATTGTTTATACACTAGTTTTTCTGGTTTGCGAGAGCGAGCGAATCTTCCTGAACTCGCTTTAAGGCGGAAGATATTTCGACTGACTCAGTTTTATAAGATCTACCACCTGAACCCTACGCTTAGAAAAATCTTTCTCCCACGTCTTATTTCGTTTTCCCCAAGACTAGACAACAGCTGAAAAATAGAGCCTATATTTACCTCCACTACCTCCTACGCTAATTCTTTCCTCCCTTTGACAATATTAGAATGGAATGCTTTACCTGATAGCATAGTTACAACTAACAATGTGGACGTATTTAAAAAGCTACTAGGTGAACATTTGGATCCCTGTGTAAACGACGCTGAGTTTTAGCATGTTAATAACGTGCCCTTCATTTATTTTTATATTTCTTGTATTTTTGTTATTGCTGCTCACGAGTTTGAGTTGCTGTTTCTATATTGAAACTTTTAGTTTTCCATACCTTGTGGAATGCCCTGTAATGGGGCCTTCGAGGTATTATGAAATAAATAAAATAAACTCTTAGTTATCAAGTATGCTCTGAAGAAGGGGTTTCCAAACCCCGACCCGCGGGCCAGATCCGGCCCGCGCAAGTCTTCCGACCGGGCCGCGGCTGACCGCGGTCCTTCCAATAAAACTCGGCACGCCGCTACCAATGCGCCTAAAAAAAAAAAAATGGCGCAGCGACGCGCTCTTAACGTGCGAAGATACGAGAAAGAGCGAAAGATATTCCATCGTAACGGGGTTGTCTCGCCGTGACTGAACATTGCCATCGCCAGCATCACCACTCATAGTCCCCAGCTTCGTGACTGTGCGTCTATGTTCAAATTCTTTTGCCATCTCGTGTACACCGTGTCAACATTAGTTTGATCATTCTCATTAATCTTTTGTAGTGTGCGGATGTGCTGAAGTCTCCATGCGCTATGATTTATGCCTGGTGAGTTTTCGCGGTCAATATGTTGCGTAATATCATAATTAGCTAAATATTACATTTCAAATTGAAAAATATGTATACACCCAACTTAGGTTTTCTTCTGCTTTTTTTAATTCGTTTTTCTGTTTATAGTTTTTCCTTGGTTTATTCATTTAGTTTTTTCTCGTTTGCAATTACTATTTTTCATCCTTTCCCTCAAGAGTGGAACAAATGTCTAATCCGGGCCACAGGCCAAAATTGTTTTTAATACCCCTGCTCTAGTATAATAAAAAAGGTATCGTTTTCTTAATAAAATAATGTCTTCTATCCATCAAGGACTTGCTAAAGAAAGACATGAGCAACTTCCTGATGAATCGTACACATATTCCCATGAGAGAGTTTTTGCGTTAGTAAATTAATAAACAAACAATATTATCATATTGTATCAACCCCAGCGAGTTTATAAGATGCCACTACAGGTAGAAATTGTTTTTTTAGTGAGTCATGTCTTTTATGTGATTTTATTATATCCCCTAGTGTATTGCACTGACTTATATCTCAGATATTTTTCTTCAATAGACACACGTACAATTATTATATTGACACATTCCTTTTATTTAGGGTTTGTTACTTTTTTATTGGACACGTATGCCTCTGGTACCGAAGCTCGTGTAGACAGCGATGTACGTAGGTTTCTGGTTTCTATATCGTATCTCGACTTTAAATACTATATATATATAATAATAATATAAACGGCACTTAAAGGTTTAAGGCACACAACTGTTGTAGAAGATCAATTAATGTCGTAATAATGACATTATGAAACAACCGATGGCAAGCCAGAGTTGACTGCCCTAATGAAAATCTGCGTTATTCAGTCATTATATAGAACGCAGCGCACACATGCATGGGGTGTTTTTGTGAACGATTTGCTGAGTTTGTAAATTTTCCTCGTTTTATCTGGTAGCGCCGCACAGACAGTGCAAACATCTCCATCAAAACCATAAAGGAGGATACGAATATATGGGTAGTGGTGGCGAAAAGCCTATTGGGCGGTTACTACTTAGTATATTCAAGTGGGGGAGGGGGAGCTGGAGAGATAAAATTAATTAATATTGAAAGAGATATAGCGGAGTTTACGTTAATTTGAAATTTGGACATCTCATTATGAAGTAAAAACTCGAGCTGTTATACTGACCAGCCGGTTGGCTTAAAACTCCTATCAATTTCTACGCAAGCATTTTATGTCCGCTAATAGCCGCCCATGCTGACTTTTATTTGGAGCTGGTATATAAATATGCTGACTCTTCTGCTGTCATTTTCTTGTTATGCTGAGTTTATACTTGCTACATTCAACACAAGCGGTACTTTGCCCAGAAGAGAACGTTTCTAATGCTAGAATAAAAATGATAAAAAAACAGTGCAAAAAGGACACGGGGACAAGTGAAAAACACATAGAAACTTCCACCTCTCCCTGTGTCGTTTTTGCATTGTGTAATTAGTGCTCATCATGCATTAAGTCGCCAAACTGCTACCTTGCTACAGTTTCTACCGTGAGCGAGAGAAACGGTATTTTGGGTGCAGTAAAATTTACCATTCTTTATGTAAGATGTTACCGCTATTATGTACTGTACTCTCGTAAATCGTATTTAAACAGGCTATTGAAAATATTATCGTGGAGCATCATCACATAAGGTTTCTTATAGTTCAAAGTTGTCGTAAAGGCAGCACCAAGATGTAAGAAAGTTGTGAATTTTCTCATCCCTTTGCTTTGATCTTCTTGAGAATTATCAACTTCAAAGTCACTGCAGTGGAATGAAATCTAACAACAACCTGAAGGATAGCATGCTTAAAAAACTGCATGCTTCTCGGTGGTACAATGATACAATAGAAACTGTAGCGGCTCCTGGTGATTCCTGAATGACAAAAAGAAGAGGAGCCCGCGCGACTAGGGAGGCGTGAGGACACACGACAAAACCATAACCTTGTCTTTAACGGCCATCGAGAGGTTGTATCTCTAACCGAGTCAAGCCAGCACATCTGCCGAACAACAACGCAGAAGAAATTTCAGCAGTGACCATCGACGCTGCACCTGCAAAACCGCTCGTCTCTCCCAGTTCTTCGCTAGGCGGGGTAGGGTGACTGCATGTCTGTCTCTCTGAGGGTGAAGACATCCATTGTTGCCCTGAATGTGCCAGCGCGTGACGCTCTCGCGCACTCGGTGCGTGACTTGAGCAGAATAATGGCGTCTACGCATTAGCCAAAGCTACGCGCTCGAGCTGAGTGACACCAGATTGCGGCGCTTCAAAATGCATTAAAAAATCGATTGGGTGGGAAAATGGCTGAGATGTCACCACTCCAGCAAAAGCGCGCGTGTGTATGAAGGCACTCTAAGGCGGGGAACCATGTAGCGGCTCCTGGCGATCCCGAATACAAAAGAAGAGGAGTCCACGCGACTATGGAAGCGCGAGACACACGGCCAACATTCGAGCACTCGCAACCCGGAGGCATCCATTCTACCGAAGCTATTTTTAGAGGCAACCTAAGAGAGAACCTCTTTATACACCATTCCAATGTTTACAAAATCACAGCCCAGCGTGCGATCGTCACACCCCAGCACGTGCGTGTTCGTCGCTTTGGAAAGCGAGCAAAGCACGCCCCATACGCACGAACACTCAAAATGGCACCGGCCACACGCTCTTTTTTGGAAAGGTCTAGAAACGTTTCCACTGTTTAGAAAAATCACAGTCCACACGTGTTAAATTACAGTCCAGAACGCGCACGTTCGTCGCTTCGGAAAGCGAGCAAATCACGCGCCCTACGCACGAACACTGAAAATGGAACCTGCCAAGTGCCCTTTTTTGGAAAAATCTATAGAGAAACCCAGTTTAGAGAAAATGGCAATGA
The DNA here is from genome assembly GCA_013358835.2 of Ixodes persulcatus. Taxonomy (NCBI): domain Eukaryota; kingdom Metazoa; phylum Arthropoda; class Arachnida; order Ixodida; family Ixodidae; genus Ixodes; species Ixodes persulcatus. The sequence goes on from JABSTQ010009334.1 coordinate 245,819, forward strand.
GCGTCCTTTTAGCAAATTCGGCCTCCACAGAGTGGCGTGTTCGTGTGGGCCAGGTGGGTTAACATTTTTGTAATGAGCCGCCTCAGACTGTCGCCGCGAAGCGTCGTGAACGAAGGCACGGGGTGGTTTAAAACGCGCCCCAGTGATACACGCGCGAAGTAGGGGAGCCCTTGACTAAACAGCGTACTATTTTCGATAAACGGTGTTTCACTAAAATGAGGCTCCGCTTTTTCTAAACCGAGCTTCGATTAAACGTGGACGCTCTCTGAAACGTGTTTTGATAAAATTGCGTTTGATCAATCGTAATGAACCTCCTAGATAACAAAGCCGAAGGCTGAATGAGATGGCGTCATCAGAGAAGGTTAACGCTGGGCACAGATTGGACACGAGAATTGCGTCGACGTTCGGCTCAAACTTGAGTCGAAGCCGAGCGCTGACAGTGCACTCGTTTCCAATCTGTGTTCAGCGTTGACCTTCCCTGATGGCGCCATCTCATTCGGCACTACGACTTTGTTATCTAGGAGGTGTTGAGTGAACCCCCCGCCACGCCAGCTCCGAACGCCGCCCGCAAGCTTCTCCGTGTCAGCTTCCGTATATAATGTAAATAAATTAGTTGAAGGTCAGCGAACCCTTCAGAACAATGACAAAGTACCACATAATACGTTACAAACACACAATTTAATACGGACAATTAAATACGAGCAAAATAATACAAACAATGCAGTAGAAACAATACAGTGCAAACAATATAATGCGAACAATACGATATAAACAATACAATACGAACAATGATTTTGCATTGTAATTTGTTCGATGGCTTTGCGTGTAGCAGGGTCACAAGCGGAATATACGTTGACAGGGACGTACGCTCTCTGCTTGCCAAGCTACCGAGACGCCGTAGATTCGATGATCGTAAACACTCTGAAATTGATATCTAGCTCACACGTGCACTCTCGTGGGAACGGGTAATACCAACAAACTCAACGTACGCCACAGAAATCAGATACAATATATAAACTGCAGGAATCACCAGGGCAATTAAGATATCTGATTCGCCGGCGTTAGGCTTCTGCGTTCTTAGCTCGCGTCATTAGTCACTTTCTCGAAGCACTTGCAGAGGTATTTTCGCAAACTGGTTTCTGGAAGGATCGTCATTACAGAAGGGTGTAATGAGTTGTTGGTACAGCGAGAGGAGAAAGTCACGTTTGATTATATGCATAATGTTTACATATATTTTCACTGCACCGAATTGCTTCACATTTTTGTGTTGCTTGAATACAGGTGCGAATTGTATCAAACTCGCTGCCAAGACGACAGCGATTATTTCAGCTGTAGTCTCTAGGAGGTGAGGCTAGTAAATACGAGAGTGCGTGCCATGTAGCCCGTACACCTATAGGGTGGTTTCACGTGATGTACTTACTTCCGGCTAAAAATCTCATCGGGCGCCATGTTGATGAACCTTCGCCCAACGTCCTTCTGTGCGCGAGGCAGCGTTTTCCGACTCTTTCGAGTTCATCTTCGTCGTGATCGACTGTGCCAGCCAGAATAGTTGGAAACATAAAGATGCGCTAGCCGGTATTCAATTTTTATGCATATTTTTTATTCAGATTTAAAAACGAGCCGGTTTTTGAAAAGTCGACTCGTCGGCGACCAAAATGCAGATCCTACCAGGGTGACCACGAAAGGAAAAAACAAAACAAAAGCGGAGTGAGCATGTGTTTATGCGGCCGAAATACGTCTCCAATCGTTCTTACTGAGCTGTGCCGTCGACGGAGCCACTCGCCATGCTTGTGTGTTTCACCAACACCAAAAACGACGCAATTAACTAGTCGTCCGCAAGCAAACAAACGGGAAAAGTGGTGTACGTTGTTTATCAACATGTCGGAACGTGGCTTACCGGAAGTGAAAAAAAACGTTTCATAAAAACGTCCTATGCGAAGCGCTAGTTCTGCTTCTTTTGCAGGAGTTGCGGTCACGTCGTAAAGACGCCAAGCTCTGACTAGCTCTGATTGAAGAATAGTGGGTAGACCTCGAAACAAGCTGTCTTGAGGACTACCCTCTATTCCTTCAATCAAAGTCAATCAGCGCTCGGAGTCTTTCTGACGTCACCGCAACTCCTGCAAAAGAAGCAGACGGACTTGCGCTTCGCATAGCGGTGGGGAACGCATCCAGGGTGAGTTACTTTGAAGAATCCAGAAGCACGCGTCAAGACAAGAAAACATGGTTAATGTTAAAATCGAGCTGCCCATCAACCACAAATTTCTTATGAAATTGAAGACATCTGCCAGTGCGCTCTTGAAACTATTGCTGGAGGTGTACGCTGAGAGTGTGATGTCGCATGCACAGGAGTTTGAATTGCACAAACAGCTTGCCTACGGACGAGAGAACGTTGGATACGACAAGCAACGTAGCCCTGTCATGGCAATGCGAAACAAGGCGTGCATTTTACATTATGGCAATGCTCTAGCTCACAATACTCTATTCATAGTGCCGTTTCTAGCTAATATAAGAAACCGAGCTTTTGACCACCCAACTCAGTCGCCAGATTTCGCTGCGTGTGACATCTACCTGTTTCCTAAAGTAAAATGTCTAACTATTAACGAATTAAAGGAAAAAAAAGTGACCGCATCTCCACGTGGTGAATGATGTTGCTTGGGGCGAAGCTCTGGTGGTGCTTGTCTGCGTAGACGCCGAGCCGCAGCATGCGGAGCCTTTTCATTCATGTCAGTAGGAGAATGTGTTGTTTTCTTCTTTTTCTTTTTTTAAGCAGACAGATGGGATGGCATCTCAGAACGCCCTACTCTTTTTTTCTTCTTTTCTTTGAGCCTTTTCATTCATGTCAGTAGGAGAATGTGTGGTTTTCTTCTTTTTCTTTTTTTAAGCAGACAGATGGGATGGCATCTCAGAACCCCCTACTGTTTTTTTTTTCTTCTTTTTCTTTTTTCATAATTTGTTTCATCTTTTTTTTTTTTTCAATTGTTTTTTTGCCTTACACGAGCATGTGAGCATGTGCTCACATGCTTGTGAGCACGTGATCTCACGAGCAGAAGCACGAGCACCCGACGCCGGCCTACGGCGGACGGCGGACGGACATACGGACATGGCTAGCCCCTAAGGAGCTTCGCCCCTAAAACGGCACACCAATGATGCGGTTGACAAAAGAGGACAGATAGCACTGCTTTACCAGTTGAAAATTCGTATGCAACGATACACACACACACACACACACATATATATATATGGGGGTACGTTTTAGGGAATAACGGTGAAGTTGGACGACTCTTTTCATAAAACAGGCTTCTTTCACAAGTCTCGAAATTTAACCTCGTATATCGCGTCAGTGCGAAGCACTGAACGGATCTCCGAAGGTTAATTGCAAGGTTGTAGTGCGTCGTGGATGTGTTAGAGACAATATTTAAAATTTAGAAGCCCAGCAGGTAACACATCGACCCTTAAATCGGTGGAACTATAAATTACCTCATCGTACCGGTGTCGACGCTCCCCCTCCCTTCCCCCTCCCCCCGCGCATATGTATGAAAAAGCAAAAATGTGCGCACGAAAGGGCAGGCTCTTATATCGGCATGTACTAGGTTGAGCTATAGCGTCACCCCCTCTCCCTTTCTCTCTCTCTCTCTCTTAGATCCCTGAAGTTTTGTTTTAGATGAATTCCTCAAGTTTTAGAATATGCTATTTCGTAAACAAGGTTCTTCATAGCTTTTCGTTTTTAAAATATGGGACAACCAGAGTCCTATATGAATCTCATCTCGTGCGCTACTTAAAAGCGTTTGTGCATCTGTGTGACACATGGCATACAATCCCATCAGCTTTTGTTTATTTCTGCGATGGTCGTTTCACTACATCACTTCTGGCGACACGTGCGACCAAGAGCGCCGCGGTGATCGGCATTTATGCCGATCACCGCGGCGCACTTGGTGCTGGTGGACGGGTGCTGGTGGACGACTTGCAAGAAAACTTCTTGGGAAGAAGACAAGGGTTGTGACACAGATGACGCTGGAAAACCGAGAGAAGCCCTTAATACTATTTTTACCATTCCCACAAGTTAGTTGAAGCGCCAGAAACATCTAGGTAACCGATTGAGGCAAATGCGCCTATTGGGAAGTCCAGGTGCAATCCAATAACTGTCATTCTGTAGATTTTATTTTTACATGTCGGTTACAAAGCCAAAAAAGATGCTCAAGTATTTGTTTTTCAAGCGCACATGGTTCTAACAATATCCCTACTGTAAGCAGACACATGTATTACAAGATAAATAAAATAATTTTGTCTCGCGTTTGTTTATACAGTCGGAAGTTAACCAGCCCCAAAGGGCATCTGGTGTCTCAGTTGTAGATGAACAATTTAGCCAGTGCAGTACAACCGTTAGCTTGTAAGCTTTAGAGTGCATTACGCAGTAGTGATACACGACCGCACGCCGGTACGATGCTCATCCAGATCGGAACGGGCAGGGGTGAAGATTGAATCCAGGATCCCTGGGTTCTGCACCGCGAACTTTCGTTCCACGCGCTCCGAGCTGGTGTGAGCTAGCCCACTTAACCACCGATTCCCCCCCCCCCCCCCCCCCCCCCTTCCTTCCCGCAAGAAAAATGAGAAACTGCATACGATTTGACTGAAAATATTGTAGGAAGAACTCCAGGCGCACTGGAATATGTAAAGCTTAACCAGTTGTGCAAGCACCCTTAGAGGTGTGAAAGAAGCCTTGAAAACGCTCTTATGTATTATTTGCCGAAACAGAAAGGGACGTGTAGGAGAAGTTTTAGGGCACTATTAAAAACAGGCACAAACAATTGAGAAAATGTAGGGAATAGCATTTGATTTTCTCCAGAGATGTCTCGCAATGCTTTCGGTCTTCTCCTCATTTACCAGAAGCGTTTTGTAATGCCCTTGGCTCGGTAATTATTAATGCTTAAATCGAATAAAACAGGAAAACCAAATAAAAAGAACTAGTCAATATCGGTAACAAACTACGAAGTAATGTACGACGAACTGCGTAACTGAACGAGGGAAGTAGCGGTAGATCCGGAAGGTAGGAAAATAGAAAAGCTAGAACAAACCTTTCTTGAACATTGAGCCCTTCCCCAACAGTATGGTCGTAATGAAAAATCCCGTAGTAGGTAGAATGTATTCTTGGTCTGCAGTCGCATGTATGGCTTCCAGGAAATTTTTAGATGGAGCTTTGCGTGTTGCCTACCCTGCAGGCTTGCGTTCTGCTAAGTTTAGCTGGTAAGCGTACGTTTTTTTTTTATCACACCTTTGCTCGAGGGACGGTATGAGGGAAGCTAGAAGAACGTATACTCAGCTAAAGACCGAGTTTCTCAAAACTTGTGAGCTGAAAACCAAAACACAACCTCATTAAAAAAGTAAGTTTCAGGAATAACTATTTATAGGTAGAGTTCCGTATTTTGGGGGTCTATTTCCCTTTTCGGGGTGTATATTTTCGAGTATATTCGGTGTTTTTCGGTGTCAATGTTTGATATTCTACTAGGAATCGGTGTTTATCAGGCGGTATGTTGAAGAAGCCGGAGATGGGAAGGGAATTTCCTAACTTCCAGAGCACCTGCTCGCGTAGAGAATACTTTAAAAACGTCCAGGTATTAATAAAAAAAGGATACGAGATAAGGGGTCTGGTTTCTGAAGAAAAAAGGATCCTCATAGACAGTTCAGTATGTCGGTACTCAAGGTAAACGCAAAGTTAAATTGCAGTTGATGATTTGCTTCCCAGGAAGCTTGGGGTTTTCTCAGTGAAGAAAAGCTCTAATTTCGGGTTTTTTCGATTTCTTCCCGATTTTGATAAAACCGGCTCAGGGTTAGTTCTCGGAGTTCATCGGTATTTACTGAAAGCACGGAACCCTACTTGTAGATAACGTACACTTCAAAATAAAGCAAGTAGTATCAAAACAAGTGGAAAAAGAATGAATGTAATCATTTAGTTGACATATAAAGAAGGAAGATGCAGACTCTAAATTCAATGTAAGTGGAAATTAAGTCGTAAACAAACACTGAAACGTTGGTGGAGTAAACAGGCCAAGGCAGCTATAAATTGGCTTCAAGTGGCATCCCAAGCGGATGGCAGTTCTGTAAGAAGTATACATAAGAAAAGTAAGGCAAATTTCTGGAAAATAAAGCGCATGTCCATAACATTTATTCCCCGCGAGAATCGCGAGTGCAGGAGTGCAATGAAGGGTTGAGGTAATTGTTGGGCAGACTAAAAAGATATGAGGCAAAGCGCTTTCGTCATCATATCAAATGACGTAAGATAAGGAGGGCAAAGGAAACCACGGAATAATCACTCAGGGTGGTACACTCATAGGTATTATACTGCACACTAGAAGTTCAACTGGCGCCGGTGTACACACGACTTCCAGGACGCAGATTGAAGCAGACAACAACCAGCCTACTTTTGATGAGCTCCCGTGCATTCCTGGGAAAACGCGCGTGCATTTAGTCTCTTTTTTGGAAAATAACATTGATCATTCCCGTTTTTTGGGTCGTATCGATAAGTAGGCACGTTTATTATCCTTGTAAAAGTCTAATTGCTTTAGTTAGGGTATTTTTATTTATCAGCGAAAGATGTTGAACAGCAGGAATGTAAAAACGAGCAACGTTTTTAAGCAAAATAACGATAGAAAGGAATCTAGAGTGTGTTCAAGTTTCGCCAGCATTCTGGTGACGCTTATGTATTGCTAATATGCCAGTTATGTCACTATATGAATATGACACCTTCGTGCATTTTTACAAGCGGTTGGAGACATTCAAAACGTAAAGAATAAAGTGCGTACACTATGAAAAGTGTATCTTTCTATTATTTCATATGCCGAACAGCTTTTATCCCGCACTTCTTCCCTGGTTTCACCCAATTTTCAAATACTTCGAGCTTTCGTGTGATGCTTTCAACTCAGAACAAGCATATTCGCACATTTGCACGAGCACAGAGACTAAAGCAATACTTATTTTTGGCGAAGCGGACTGTATTACCTGACGTTCACTTTATTTTAATCGTCTACATGCGCAGGGAGTTACTGATCCAGTGTTACTGCGTAGTTTTTGCCGTCTCTGTCGGTTTCCAGATCTCCCTCGTTCATTTGGCACGTAAAATCCTCACGCAGAAAATAGCCGACTTCCGGTTCAATTAAACGTTTTATTTGTGTTTCAAGACGAAAGATAGTAGCTGGGGTAAAATGCTGTTACAAAGTACAGCTTGCCGAGGCCCCAGCTCCAAGATGACAGTACAGGGTCAGCGGCAAGAAATACTTCCTATGCACGTTAAAATACACATCATTTACCACACAGATAAAGAGGTGTACTTTCACACACACTCACACACAAAATCATATCACTTATACATTAGTTGACGAAGCGCACAACTGAAACTATTAAATAAATAAATGATGTTCCGAATGTAGAGGGCGTAATAAAGAGACCATCAAATCACAAATCACGATTGGAAGTTTGCCGTTCGTGCAATGTGTTTAATAGAGATTGAAGAATATATCTGACAGATGCGATGCCATAGTTGGTACGAGGGGTAGGTACGAACCATTTTTCGCATTGACACTTGCGATGGGTGTCAGAGTTTTCAAGTAGGTTTGAAGTTTGTAGAAGGTAGCTGCGTTCAATTTTGAATCCAGCTTAATATGTGGGTATATTCTTTATATGTTCGCTCCAACAGTGTCCGACCGTGCACACAAATGCACGTATGAAGCTGTTTTAGCGCTGTGTTTAGTGACATGCATTTGATTTTAAGAAAAACACTGTAACTGACCAATATCTCTATTTACGTGATTGAGAAATGTTTCAAGCTATTTACTAAGTTATAATTATTCGTAATGTTTGCTCTTCTAATCAAGTGCAGACGAAAAAAATGCACCTGCTTTTCCCCGTAGAAATGCATTACCGGAAGGTAATTTTAGTACGGGTTTCAGTCTGCTTTACTTTGCAAAAGCACACTAGCGTCAGGTGAACCTCTAGCGTACATTACAATAACTACCGGCACACTGGCATAAAGGGTGCCTCCTACGCACAATGGCACAGGTGGAACGATGGCACGCAAGTAATTGTTATATTTTAGTGAAAACTATAGGTCATCAAAATATCACATATATAAGCGAGAAAAAAAACTGGAACACGCTGAGAATACAGTGAAATTCTTCAGATGGCAAATGGAATGGAGCTAGCACATAATAGCGATAGGAAATAATTTCACCGCTGGAGAGACCACTTTTGTAACGTAATGTTTAACGCGTACCGACTGACTCGAAGTACGCAGTCGAGCAAGTTTGTGAGTGCTCCATTTTTGTTTTCTTCAAAGCGTCAGCTGAAGCCTCGTTAAACGATCTAAATTGATGCGTTTCGCGCGAGGTTTACATTTTAAACCTTTCAGTCGGGACTATAAAAACAAATGCTTTAGAATTGAGGTACTTGGTTTTCAATCTTCGGAATTTGCTTCTGACTTTTGTTCGCCGCGTTTTTCGTTTATGCATGAATCTATATATTCCAGCATAATTTAATTTTGAAGACTGAATAAGGAACAGTATCCGCGTATATTGCGTCAAGATTTCAGAATCCTCGCCCGTGAAAGATTTAGATTTCCGCATAACGTGCTCCTGCGGCACACAAGAATGTCTCAGAACAATGGCTTACTTTTTTAGGTTCGAAATATTAAATATAAACTCCCTCCACTGTAGATTACGTCAGGAAGACATTAAAAATATCCACACAATAAAATACAATAAATAAAGATGCGTACAAGAAGACAAAAATACCGTAACAATGTAGCACTCTCAAATATCCCGAAAGACACTGTCAACGAGAATCCCAGATGTAGCAAAGCAATTGAGACAGGCATATTTTTGTCAAATTAATAGCATTTTTATTAATATTTTTATTCAATTTAACCTGCAGCAACCAAAGGGAATTATTACAGGAGAGGGAGAGAGGCACAAATACGCAAATGTGCACAACTATGCGCAGACATATACACAGAAATATACACATAAATATGCGCAGATATATGCACACATATAAACGGAAATAGACGCAGAAATATACACGCGAAAAATCAATAATAAAATTTACTGGCCAGAAAAAAATTATAACTTATAAAGAAATGCATTATTCACTTTTTTGTAACTAACATTATTCTGTAAAAATTGTTGTCTATAATTTACTTATGCTACGACTACAGTGCATAAAGAAAACACGTGCAACAAAATAAGAAACATTTATGAAATGCACACACTATTAAATTCATTCACCCATTTCATGATTGCGTGAACGGGACATGAAAGACGCCTTATGATGGAAGGTTTTATTCTGAAATACTCCGAATCTAGAAAATGTTTCTCGCAATTTTTATTTAAGATATATTCGTAAAAAAGTTTTCCGTTGTAAGGAGGTGGCCATATATTGAAAGCGAGAAATCGTGATATATTATTTTTATCTTTATTTGCCCTATGTTGCCCTTTGAGTGACGTGCTTCTGCTCGCGCTCCGATGCTCCGAAGACGCATTTTCGGAACACTTGCTCGCCGTATAGCTCATTGCGACGAGATTCATGTTTCAAATTCCTTTGAATGAATGTTACCTTGTTGACCCTGCAACGAAAGAATCACGCAAGCGAGCTTGTTACGAAGCATGGACATCTGAACTCTTAGATAAGCATTAAAAATAACGACATGCAGCATGACACAGAGCTTGAACTTGTCTGCCGTAATGTCCGTTATTTTATTTATCTTTCCCTAAGGGCTTAGATCATGATGTTTACACTTTATGAGTCGTGTTAAGTTTAGGTATTTGTATTCCTAAGACATTTTTATTCGTGCGTTGTTTATTTTAAAAGAGGGTTCAAATATATGACTTGTTAGGGACTTGTCAGTTTTGGTGATCGTTTGCCAACAGAAGCACCGATAGGCAAACCGTTCCAAAGCAAGTTTGAGTTAATTGGTTGTTGGGGGATTTCATAAATGGTGATGTCGTGTGAAAAACGCCTTATGTTAACGGTGGTGTTATAAACAATGTATGTCAGATAGAATGAGGAGAATGGTAAATCCTGTTCCGACCACTGGCTACACCGGTTTCTCAAACCGCCCTTAAATGATTGTGTTCATTCAGTTTTATGTATCCGGTTTGGTTTGTTAAGCAGTGTGTTACCAGTCTAGGATCTGGCCTTCTCCCAAGATGTATGATCATTTGTAAAGCGGTTTTTGAATTGAAGACTGGATTAAAGGCTTCTGAGAAGCTAGAAGTATTACGGCTAATTGGTCACTTTTATTGATCGCGGTTGAAAATAATAAATTATTCCAGGATGCTCCATGGTCGTTTCCAGTTTGGTAAAATGGCTTGCTGAAGATTAGATAAACACTACATCCTAAAAACGCCATGTTTTTTTTGTGTTTGAATTATTGCGATTAAGCGGAGAGGAACAGCTTGATGATAGGCGGATAATGTCGAAGATTTTAACGCCAGTATTTGCTCCCATTTTTAACACGAAATGTGTTTATACGCTCGTTTGCTATAAAAAAACATCGTTAGATTCCAAAGTCAGATTTTAGCGTTTCATTTTACACATAGGGTTCATATGGACCATAGCTCCTGTAGATCATGCGAAACTATAGGGACGTCATGATGTAACAATCACGTGCCCTCGTGATATCATGTGACGTCACATGACACCATGACGTCGCGTGACGTCAGAGGCACGTGATATCCCGATGTTACGTGATGTCACGCACAGATGTGCTCTGCTCATTCCAAATTTGTCAGGTATGATCAGGCCATGCGGACTCTTTTGTAGACTTTTAAATATTTCTGCTTACTTGCAGTCTGAGACAAATTATATATTCGGCATGTATAGCATCAAATGTAATCCTGATATATTAGGACATCTATACAGCGTGCCGGTAAAATAGGTGGTCGTAGTTTCATCTTCACCTCTGCAGACGGAGATAAAAAAATCCGTTTTTTGTGTTCGTAGAAGTGGTGCACCTTATCTCGTCAGTTTTGTTATTTCATTAATTGTAATCTGTAGTTTGGTAAAAAAAAAGGCAGATACACATTGTCAACAGGGAACACGAGGCCAATGTTGTTAAATCAATTACTAATGTTTTAATCATTTTCTTTATTGTTGTGGTGGTTGTCTTTTATATTTTTATGTATTTTTTATCGTTTGGACGTTTAAACACGCGCTTGAAAGCGAAAATGCTTCTGGGTGTTATACACCTGTAAAAGTTTGCTTTAGGGCTAAAGATAACTTCTTGATCAAGTCATGTTAATTTTAGTTCCGAAAGTTTTTTGCGCCTTATTATACCGCGTTGGGAGTAACTAATTTCACATTTTATTCGATTAGCTTCCGCTATTCGCGTGCGTTTAGTCGTAAAAAATGATGTAAAAATATCGACATTCAAAGGGCATGCGTGATTGTATGCACAATTAAAGAATATTTTTAAAACGTTGAATGGATTTGATAATTCAAAAATTCGTAACGGGATGTCGTTTGTTTTGTTTTATTCAAATGCTTAATGTTACCCGACAGATTAGCGACTACTTTTGCTGTCTTAGTAGAAGCAAGTACCACATCATGGTCTCAGATGCCCCCCCCCCGAATGTGTACACTTTCGTTGTATTGTTAAATAAAAAATTATCTTGGATATTTATTTATTTATTTAATATTCCCTGAAGGCCTAAAGACATTACAGAGGGGAGTTGGTTAAAAACAAACATAAAAAAAATTCAACAATAACAACGCCAAGGAATGAAATTTGAGACTGCAATGCTAAGAAAGAACATCTTGAAGGCAACGCTTGAAAATGATTAGATCGGTCACACATACCATGGACGATGGAAGGTGGTTCGGCGAAATCGTTGTGCTTAGAATAAAAGAGTTGTAAAATATTGTGATCTTAACGACAGGTAGACCCATTTTGTTTTGCTGATCGAGACGCGTCGAGATGTAGGAGGGAGGGATTAGTAACCGCTCATGGAGAGCTTGAATATGGTAGTATATTTTATTTTATGGAACAAACAAACACGGGAAAACTCACGGCGCAATGCACGATTAGGCAAGTCTAAACCATGTATGAACAAAGTATGCACCGATTTTAGCGTGAAACGTTTATAGGCTAGGTTTTCAGGTCAAATGAAGCCACAAAAAGCAGAACCGCAAATTTCCACGCTCGTCACATGTTTTTTTTTTAATCTGTGCCGAACGATTTGTTGATTGCATGAATTTAAAATTTCCCTGACTTAAATGATAACTAGCACCCAGCTAGCAGAGCATGTTGATCAGCCCTGGGCCTACGTCGGCCAGTGCCGGGAACTGGGCGGCGGCGGTACCTGGCCGCCACTGGCCTGGCTCCGCTGTCAACTTCCCTGTAGTGGCCGATGTAGGCTTAGTGCTGGCCAACATGCTGCGCTAGCTGAGCGGATTTGTAGCAATGTAGAGTTCATCAAAACGACAATGAGTGCAAAAATTGTTAACGTAAAACCCATAAAACTCATGAAATTACAGATAAATTTCAGACGGATCATTACTGAGCGCAATAGTTTAAAGATTTTCAGGAAGATTAGACTGAGAAATTAACATTAAATACAATTGCCCTTTATTCACACTTTATTACTGAAACCAATGCAGGAAGTAAATAATGCACGAAACATAAAGAAAAACTTGTCTTGACCTCAGGGAGTGCAAAGAAAGCTCCAACGCATTCTGAATTATTCACAAGCGCTTGGTTTTGTTTAATTCCTGATTTTTTTTTGTTTTAAAGCATTTAGTTTGCCGAGCTATTTAGTGATACATGGATTTGAAGGTTTATAGATTTTGCTTTTCAAGCCTTCTTTTAACGTAATGTACAAGTTTTACTTGTTATAGGCCTGAAATCATATTTGTTGGGGACCCCCCTTATAAATTTTATAAAATATTGTTATCATAATGCGATTCTCGTGTTATAGTTTGAAGTAAGATATATGCTTCGCTTTCAACGATTTATACTTGACAATACGAAAAATCGCTAATATCAGACTACTAAAGTTAGATACTAAACTGTAATTAACTCACAATACTTTTCGATGTGGCTGTTGTTTACGCCTTCAATACTTTCTACAATCTTGTTTTGCATATTATCAAAGACAAAGTTCCCCATAAGCACGAAACTAAAAAAAAAATAAAAATAAAAAATTACTTTCGACTAAAATGCATAGCCGTATTTTAGTATAGTTCAAGCCAGGTATTTATTAAGTTTTATATTTGCATGCTTACTGAACTGCCATCTTAAAATCTGCTCATGACTTTTAACACGGGCTATTCATAACTTTTTAATGCCATTCTATGAAACGTGTGACTGCATGATATGGAACCAATTGGTTTAAATCTATAATGTACTTTGTTCTGCAATATTAATTTTAAGAAACGTGTAAATAATGTAGTAACGGAGTGATTTATTGAATAATGGTCCAACTGTGCAATATGAGATGAAATGCTTATTTTTCTGTGGATGAACATTGAATTATACATTTCAAGCGTTTTTGATGTAGTCAGCGTAGATTGGGCGTTGCCAAACTCGGTAGCTATAAAAGGGTGTTGGATCTTCTAATAAAAAATACAGCGTTTTGAAGATTTTTTGTGTCCTTTCTGACCCCACTCTTCGTGCTCAAAATGACAAAGTTAAACCATCTTATTACTAGACGCTTTTAAACCGGTTCGACAGTGCTTAAGTTTCCTTGCACATTTAAACGCAAAAACTAATCAGGTATTTCAAAACTCTATACCGTCAAGCTCGTAAAATTTGATTTCAAGATACTACGAATTTATTACGAAACTAAGCTACTTGGTACACATGTTGTTGACTATCCTTGTATGTCAGGCTGGAATAAAAGGCACCACGAATATATTGTATTAGGTGTGAAAGGTTGCTCCGCTTTTGTTTTCAAATGTATATAAGTCTTTGATCATACACCGTCAATGACAGTGAGCGTTCGAGATTATCATCAGTTGGTAATTCTTCCTATAAAACGCTACACATTTATTTCTAAAAACAAAACGTCTACCTCAGACGACGAGTGAGATGGTTCCTGTTTCATCATACGCTAGAAAACCCCGCATAGAGATACATAAATAAAGGAATGGCACACATATATAGCGCTCAGACACAAGCAGCGATACAGGCCTTTCTCTCCCTTTCTTTTTTTAGGAAGATCTCAGAAGCGACACCACCGATTCCAAAAGGAAAGCTAAAAGATATATATAACCTAGAAAAGGAGGTATTTTATTACTTTGTTCACTTTGCAATGCCACTCACTGGAGATTATCCAACCTTTTGAAGCTCATCCGGGCGAAGGTTTCGTTCGTGAGTGCGATATACTGCCAGCGCCGCGCATTCTCACTATGCGACACAAATTGCGGTGTGGCACTAAATCGAACATTTCATATTGAACGTAAAGAAAACTATTCTATCGGATCGCCATAGAGGTTTCACTACATCCGAAATGTGACACTAAATGAATCCACTTTAGGCGGAGTCTTTCCGACTGATTTAGCTGGCCGGAGGACGACCTTGGCGTACAGGAACTCCGGCAATGAACTGGTTTAGTGGGGCTCTTGCGTTCGACTAAAATAAAGAAAAGGTAGAAGTGAAGAGTTATACAAAGCAAAAATTGCGTCCTGCCCGATAGAAGGAACTCCTTTTTTTTTTTTTTGTCATCGAGCTCGAGGAACTTCGCGTTTTGTCATGCTCGCCGCGCTCCTTTAATTTTAGACGTAAGAGAAAAGGGGAAAAAAGAAAACAAAATGTCGAAACGAAGAAAAAACCTGTAGATAAGTGGTCTTAGCGCGGTTGAACAACATACCTGCGTCTTCGATAACTTCTCATTCGCACGCTTTTGTTACTGACCCTTTGTCTCCGCCGGTGTTTCTATTTTATTTCGAATTTTCAACGGTATCTAGAAGTTGAGATGCAATTTTTTTTTCTCAGCGCTCACATTCTTTTCACGTACTGAGGTCATTGTGAAGGTCTCCCGGTTTCTTCTAAAGTAAAAACTATCCAGCGAGTGAAGCTGTGAGAGAACTGAAGCAATGTCGGCAAATGGGGGAAAATGATAACGCTGGATGCGTTTTGCATGGACGTGCAGAGTCTAATTAGTCCGCTCTCAGAACACTTACTTGAGGTCTCAAGTGTAATACAGGTATGCTAATCAGTCAATGCTAATGTATGGTGTAACAATTTATGAAACAGTGAACATTGGCAGAGTTTGGTTTGTGCGTTCCACGCTTACTAGTCCTAATGAGACGTTAGAAGAAATTTTGCAGATCAATCAAGTGTGGTATCTGCACCATCAATAATCATCTCGCATATCAACCTATGCTATATCGGAAGAAACTGACCCATCAGTAAACGTTTAGTAAGAAATCTAAATAATAAGGACGATTTATTTTACATTTTTCTTTTCAATGTTCCTCCTCTCATATTGTAAAGTTTATTATCCGATAAAAAATTTTATTCACGAAGAAAGATGTTGGCATTTTTCTTGCTATCAACTAAAATCAGTTAGGCCTCATGTTGTCTACTCTCGTCACTACACTCTAAAGAATATGAAGCGTCGGCTTTCCTGCAATGCGCTTGACAGAACCACTCGCTGAAATTTACAGAGGAAGCTCGACGAATGACAAAGCTAATATTATGTTTCAACTGAAAAAAATATACTTGCTATGATGTACTGCACATTACGTTTCATGGTGCTAAATGACACAAACCAAATGTTTTTTTTTTGTTTTTTTTGGAGGGGGGGGGGGGGGTCTAAACATATTTCAGCCCCTTCATTCGCCTAGCGCCCTGCATAGATCGATATGACAGACTCTCCAAAGTCTTTGTAGAGCAGACGCTCCAGGTTCATTAGGATGTTGCAACATTCGCGCAGTGTATCGTCAAAATTCTAAAACAAAACTACCTTGTGTCAACGTTCCGGAATGACACTCGGAGAGCCAACTACTGCAATGTATACGAATTGACCTCCGCGAATACAGCGGCGGAAAGCGTGTTTAAACTTTTAAAGCAATTAGGGGGAATAATAAAAAAATAAATGCGAGCATAATAATTAATGCGGGGCGAGGCTTATTTTTATAATGTTCACGCACCTTATTTTGTGTTTGTTTGGGCGAAACCCGCTGAACATACCAATATCAACCATCCATACAAATGAGAGTAGAAAATAAAATGCGCATTCAACCGCTGGACTGTCAACTGTTTAATGAGAGTCTTCATCTTCTTCGAGTAGCTTTGTTTGCACTATTTTCTTCTCTATTTGTTTGTGCATTTCATGATACTCTTCTTCGTCTTTGACTAGCTTATGCTTCCTCCTCGATTCTCTAATTATTAGAAGTACTGTCGCCTCGAAGGAACGTTTTTTTTTTCTCTTTTGGATAGGGAGACTGCAGGTGAACTAACGCACTCGTGTTCTTTCTCTTCTGAGGCCAAAGCCCCCAACACCTCGCGGGCAAACTGATTTCTGTGGCGCCCCAAGATGGTGACATGATGGAGGTTGGCCTTGCACGAGCATGCGCGACAATGTGCGGCTAGGTTCCCTGGTGTCGTCAAGTTTTTTTTCAGATTGTTCGCATGTTCCCGTGTTCTGTCGTTAACACAGTGCCCCCTTTGTCCGATGTAGCACCGCCCGCATGTCAAGAATTAGAAAAACGCAAGCCAGCCATGACGAGCCATCAGCCTTGACTCACCCATCACCCTAGTTTTCCCTTTATTTTCTTTCATTAAACATTTTGCTCATTTTACAAAGTCTCACATATGCCATATTGAATCCAGAACACAAAAAAGACACGAAAAACTTTAGCTATGGTCCCGTACATTCATCGGATCGCACATAGATTCAAAAAGATTGCGAGCCGACAAGAAGTACAAGTGGTGTGCTCGGCGCCGAACAAAAGCCTATTCGATGTGCCGCAAAGTGAACCAGGCGCAAGTCAATAGAAGAAATGTATGCGGCACCCATCACAAGACCAAATACGACCCGTGTGAAAAGGAAGTCATTTGCAACATTTCCTTGGCATGAGGGCGGTGTCACACGCACAATGCAGAATGCCGAAACAAATGAAGAAAAATAGAACAAACAAAGCTAGTCGAAGAGGAAGAAGACTCCTTAAGCTGTTGATAGTCCAGCGGTTGAATACGACTTTTATTTTCTCCTCTGATTTGTATGGATGGTTGATATTTGTATGTTCAGCTGGTTTCGGCCAAGTACGAGGGGCGTTCATAAAGTTCGTATTATGGGCACACAAAATCGAGAAAAAAGGAAAAAAAACAGTCATCAGCATGAGCGCGTG
This sequence comes from Ixodes persulcatus, assembly GCA_013358835.2. Classification (NCBI taxonomy): domain Eukaryota; kingdom Metazoa; phylum Arthropoda; class Arachnida; order Ixodida; family Ixodidae; genus Ixodes; species Ixodes persulcatus. The sequence continues at coordinate 263,159 of JABSTQ010009334.1, forward strand.
TCCCTCTAGTTTCCACACAGTATAAACATCGCATGCTATAGTAGCTCGGAAAGCCGCTAGGGAGTCGAAACAAAAGTGGCACCGCCCGTCGGTGCCAAGCACATGCAGTGATCTGTTTTCTCTATTTGAAAGGAAGCAATGCCAAGGAGATTTATTCCGAGCTGATGGCGGTGTTCGGGGACAACGCCCCAGTTTATGACACTTTGGTTAAATGGCGCAGACGCTTCCAGTGTGGCCAAATAAGAGAAAAGCATTTAAAGGACGGCGACCAAGTGATTGCTGAAGTGGAGCGATTCCTGAACACTCAAAAACAAGGAGTTATATAACAATGGCCTCTGGCATATGGTGCATCGCTAAAAAAAAAATTGGGTAACTTTTTGGTGGCGAATATGTAGAGAAAGTCTCAACTCCTACTCGAGTTTGATTACTAAATCTCTATTCCTTCGTGGCAATAACACGAACTTTATGAACGCCCCTCGTATGTATCACCAACCAGCTCAACTTTTCCGCGTCTTATTTTGTGATCCGTTTTTCGACGTTTTCATCGTGTAATCTATTTGGTTGCAGGGGTCGAAGGACAGCGTATTACGTAAAGCTGTAGCTTTTGAAGTCGTTTTCGTGGTTAAGACAATAAAACCAATTCATGAGCAAGTAGAATATCTTGTAAAACACAACACCTGAAACCGATATTAAACTTGCACACTGGAACCTACAGAGACTAACATATGACTATCATTCAATACTACGCAAACTATTTTAAAACCCAATAAAGCCATACAAAAACCATAAAAGATACACTTTAAATAGAAACCACTCGGAAATTATTGACAGTGAACTCCCGACAATTTTTCAGTTGTTTTTCATTCTTCTTGCAAAAACTTGTTTTCTTGATTTTGGATCGTAATTCATGTGTCGATAGCTTTTCTTTGGGGAAGGGGATAGGTCAGTGATTGAACTTTTTTACGTTTCATGGCGGATCAGGGTAATTCCCTCTTCTAGGTGTTTAAGTTTATTAGACCAATGTCTACTGCTTTTGAGAGCATCCAGTCGGTTGTTTTCTCCCAGTATCTCTAATAAGATTTTGAAATATGCCATCTACCTGTACACCCGGATACGCCTTGGACTGTTGCGAGGATCTGTGCGTAAGCGCGTTGAAACCTATACCTTAAAAACGGAAGCCCAACTGATGGATGCTGTTTACGGATGTTCCGGCTGATGCTCCCACTAGCGGGAGCGCGTGTCTAGACTTTGTTTGACATAACACAACGCTTACAAGGCGCGCGTTGCACCACGGAAGACGGTATTCTCCGATGAACGCAGGCCCTGACGGTTTTCGTTTTTTTTTTATCATAATTTTGCAAGCATACAGGCTTCTTACACAAAGATAATCTCCATAGAAAGTGCGTATTGATATACAGAAGTTACTCCTGCTTACCACGGGAAAGCTTGTATAGCCGATTTGAACACCGGCGATCAATAGTTCCGCAGGAAATATATCCTGTTTCTTCTGTCCCTGTCAGACTTGTAAGAATACTTGGTTTCGGGTAGATGCGGGTTTGGGTTTTGGTTTCTGTGGATGTTGTAGTAGACGTTGTTGTTATTTTTATTGTTGTAATATAAGGTTGTGGTATGGGTTTATGAAGTTTAGGCTGTTGCTGTTGGCCTATGTGGTCACACTCTAGAACGTTCTCGCGGGTTAGTCTAATAGATTTTTCAGAGGATGTGAATCTATTTTCACAGAGTATCCCCTAAGCAAAGAGAAAGGGGGAAAACACCACAGTCATTTTTTTTTCATTTTTTTTTACAGAGTTTGATGAGAAGAACAATCAATTTTACACCCCATTTACACGATGAGAATAGGGGGACTGGAGAAAAGCTTCAATCGTAATTCTTGAGAATGGCCCCCGCCCCTACATTTGGAATCATTGCGGGTGGGAAAGTAATACAAATAATTCAACAAAAAAAGTGAGTTACAAACGACAATAACACCCTTATTTTCAGAGAAAACTAAATTGGTACTACACCTCTCTGTTTGCAAGATTAATGGAAACGCTTTGCTTGTTTAAAAACTTCAATAGTGTGTGTATTGTGTGCTGAAGCGTACGCAACCCCTAGTTGGTTCGAGGAGGTGGTACGCTCTTGCAGCCGGCGCCGCACACTTCATAGACAATATTTTTTTCTAGTTAGTTTAGTAGTTTGTTGCAAAGGATTATTAGTAAATTAAGACATGCGGCGTAAATTGCAGAAAGCTTATAATTTGTAATATTCGTGTTTTGTTTTCATGGACTATGCTGATGAAATCCGCGCTCACCCAGGCTTTTTCATATTGTTCGCGACTGTACATTGTCCACGTTTTCACTTCCACAAGACATCTAAACGCCTCTAGCGTTTCCGCGTTTACAGTTTGGCGGTAGTACTCGATGTCATGATTGCGATATTTTTTCTAATTATTTAAATGAGTGAGTAAATAAATTGAAAATGGTCATTGACGACATTTGCACAAGCTGCATTAACAGAGAATGAACACTCATTTATGTTTAGGATAAAAAAAGGTCTAACAGCGTTTTAATAATAAGTTTACAGGAATAGGAACAGTAATGTAATTAAATGGATGAAATTACTGAAACAGCGCCGATAACTCCACCTACGGGCGTAGGTACAATTTATATATATTAACAATTGCCACCTAAATTAAAATGTAGCTGTCACTTAAAAAAAAAAGAGTAGGGTTTTAAGGTATTATAAATGCCGAGGAATACCCCACGGAAACTTATGTATTGCAAAAAAAAAACTGTTAATATTTTGCACACACAAGATTCGATCATTTTCAGCGAAGACAGAGAACTGAAATATGAGATTTCACGAATTATTTTATATGAATGGCTAATCAACCACCTCGCCCTAGAGCAGCGATTTAAATAAAGTTCAGTATAACTGTCAAAATGCAAAATATGCGTGATTTGTTTTTCGTGAATTGTGTCGCAGTTAGCATGATCACGTCAAATAGAAACAAAACCACCAAGAAGAAAATCAAGGTAATTTGTTTTATTTCGCGCCAACTGTACATTTAGAGAAATCAAATAAAGGTTTGTTTACCTTTTTTTATTTTTTGGATATGTAGGCAAATAAACTGCGGAAACCATGCGCGCAAAACAGAAGGCCAATAAAAGTGCTGAACCTATTTTATCTGGAAATGAACGATGTCATCTTTGCATTTGATGTGAATATGGCGTGTGCTCCTTCGGTTCCTTGCACGAGAACTTTGTCATTTGAGTACCAATTGAAGACAAATACTTTCTCTTTAGCCCGATCTTTAGCTGTCCAAAATAGTTTTCTGTTGTACCAAGTAAGGTTTCACGGAATAAAAAAAATGCTTAAGCGATAACGGAATAAGGCGGGCGAGCTGGTTAAAGTAAAACATTTCTAAAACCCAAGACGGAGGATACAAACAAATTGTGTTTGTCCCGTCTTTGTAAGCCTCCGTCTTGGGTTTTAGAAATGTTCAAGAGATCCGGAGCTTATAAATAATGATATCTTTCGTAGTGCCGTGAGTAACTCCTGAATGAATCGAACGTAATAAAACAGAGCGCGTAGCATTCAATCACGACGGTACGTGGTATTCAGTGTCGACCTTTTCTTTAGTTGTACCCTTCTGCCGCTTGATCGTATCACACCCTGCGGCGATTCATGGCAGCAAGATACTCCCGACCTTCCGGATCCTTGCTCGCGATATACAGTAGACAGGTTTTACAGTCTGAGAAAGAGAAAAGAGAGAAGAAAAAAAAAACACAACGACGGGTATAAAATCTTATTTTTCGTACTTTGTGGGGAATTACTTCCGTTTGATTGAGGATGAGGAACATTTTTTTTTTCTCTTCGAGATCCGCTTTACAATTCATCGCTTGTTCTTTTCAAAAATTCCCTTTGGGCACACGCCTTCTCGCTTCTAGCTCGTCTAAAACGGGAACTTTTGGAGCGAGGCCGCAATTGTAAAGGGAAAAGGAAAAAAGTACGAGACGTCTGGGGGGAAACATTGGACTATGATTGTTTGTTTTTTGTCATTTTAATTAAACAAGAGGGTTGTGAACTTGCGTGTTTCCTTCCTCCGGTGAGCAGCATTCTTAGAGCGTCAGCTTAAGGTTAGCAAGGTGATCCTTACGCCATTAAATGTTTAATCGTCATAAGAGGAATGCATTACCTAAGGGTTGTTTTCAAATTCAAATGCCCCGTGTACAAGATTGCGGGACACTTCGCATTAACCTGTGGAATATATATATATATATATATATATATATATATATATATATATATATATTTTATTCGGGGAAACAATGATATAATATTTTAGGTGCGTGCTATGAGTTTGATGCTACTACAATCCTGGGGAATCATATACATTTTTGTTTAATTGGCAGATATTCAGGTTAATGCAAAGGTTATTTATAGGACCTATTCCTAAGCATTTGATCAGACTTAGGAAGTAATCCGTTACAAGTAACGAATTACTTGTAATCCGTAACTTTTTAAAGTAGTTTTCTAATTGCCACGTTACTTTTTTGAGAAGTAATTTGTAATGCAATTTCTTTACAAAATATTGGTAACAGATTACTTTAATTACTCGTTACGTTTTAAAACATAGGAGCATAATACTGCAACTGGAGCAATACGAGCAGAAAATGCAGCAGCATAAAAAGAGCAAGTTCAACAAAATAGAAAACATCAGGGGGGGGGGAGAGAATAGCAGAAAAGAAAACACGTTTTTTGTATGACCGGTCACTAGAACCACTAGAAAACAGGCAAGGAATGTACAAATATACCAAAGACAAAGATCAAGTAAGACAACACAAAGTAGGCTCTCCGTCGCCTTCCATCGTGTTCTTCTTCTCCCGGGCAGGAGAAACCTTTTCGCGTTTATTTATTTTTGTCTTTTACACCGTCTCACCCTTTCCAACTTCTTCGACGTCTCCCGCCACCAGCACAGTCATCAAACGCGGGTCCGTACTCCCTCGATACGCGGGTTCACAACTCGCGTAACAGACGATGTAGCCTCGCGCGGGGGGTCGAATTCTCTTTGTCTTTGATGTGCGATTGTATTCTAGCATGCTCTTGATGCACGGCTGAAAAGCGCCCGGCGCGAGGCAAAAGAGCATCGTCTTCGAGGGTACGGACGATACTTCTTTTTGTTAACTTGTCTGGGGATGGTGGTCGAGTACACTCCTCCCTTTACAGTGAAAGGGGGGGGGGGTAGGCCATCTAAGAGTGCTGACAGAACGAGAGAGAGAGAACGCCTAAAAGTGGCGTGATCCTCTATTGTTTTTTGAAACCGGTGACCCGTAACCCGTAACCGCCACTTTTTGTGAGACCGATAACCCGTAACCGCCACTTTTTCTCTGACTGGTTGAGTTTTTGGTCACGGAGTGTCCGTCGTTTCCATGGCCGTCTCTTAATGAGATGTTCAAAATTCAGGGCATTAAGGAGAACGGAAACCTTGAGTTTGAGTGCATACTTTTCTTGCCAAAAAACACACATTTTCATCAGCAAGAACAACAAACCCTAATCTACGGAAACACATCACGTAGGGACACCTGCGTTCTGCATTGGCTATACATTGTAACGTTAGAACCAAGTTGTTCTTTTCTTGTGAATAACAGGCAAAACACTCGAGTCAAAAGGGAGCTTTCGTTGATCGCTTCTTTAGCTCCGAATCTCGCAGTGGAGGTAGACGCTGCTACTGAGCATGCGCAAGGCTAGCTTTGTCTGCACAATTCCACGATCATTTCCGGAGGCCGTAAGCTAGCGGGACAGCGGGAATGGTTACAGCTTTTGGTGCCTTGTCAGCTTACAGGTGAACGGAGTGCACCTACACTCTTTCTCTTAAATACAATATTTTATTTTTACAAGGACTACCATAATAGGGCGTATGAGAAATGAATAGTGTTGCAGAACACTTTTGAAAATTATCAAAACTGTTTCTATTGTTTTCTGGATAAATGTACAGAAAAAAGTAACGTGAAAGTAATTTGTAGCGTAACGAGTAAAATAATTCGTGACTTTTCAGCGAAAGTGATTTGTAACGGTAATCCATTACATTTGAGGCTCGGTAATTTGTAATTGTAATCCATCACATTTTTCAAGTAACGAGCACAAGTCTGCATTTGACGGATCCAAGTATAAAACGTACCGTTCCACAAGTTCCACTATATAAATGTATTCTATAACAGTTTTATAAAGCTCTTCCGAGAAATATGGCGATGTCTGCATTTGTACCTCTGATATAAATGTTTACAACGTTTTGTTAGAAAACAAATATCCCCAATTTTTTTTAGCTTGTATGAGAGTGAAGCACGTTTCCTTATAACATTTTTGAAATTGGGTGTTTTTATCGGAACTTAAGCACAGGTTTGGGGCCGAATTTTAAATTTTTACCACACAGATATATCTTTCGGGAGCATTCTTCAAGCGAAAGACAACGCAAACCTCAAGCTTGCCGGATTTTTGTTTTCAAGTTATTAATAATTGAAGCGGCCGCTAATATGACGTTTTTTCTACCTGTCGGGGCTGGCATGTTTGACCGCTCGATATTTTGTAACTTCTCACACTGCTACACTTGAACTCTTCTCTGACACTCTCAATATCAATTTAATTATTCATGAATTAAAAACAAAACTGGTACTTGATAATAATTTACAAAAAAAGGTCAAACTCTCAGCCTCTTGTGATTTTTGTCAGTGTTTGACAAGTTTTTATGCGTCACCTATTTAAGATATTGTATTGACTTTGATATCACCAGAAAGCTGAAACGCAACTCGTTTTGTTGCATAGAGATTAAATATTATACGTATCAATTAAATACCATTGTATACATTGAAATGAGCGAATGCTTCAAAAACCTAGAAAACGATCGAAATCAATTATCTCTAGACCCCCATTTTATTTCCTTTAAATTTATTAGTAGCAAGGTATAATAGGGATTTATAATAATATTATATAGATGTATATATAGTTTTTTTTAATGAACAGAAATAAAGCTTAAACCTTATTAAATGTGCGTTGTAAATCAGCAAGCTTTGTTGCCGAGTAAAATAACTTCTACTCCGCATTACGCACAGTTGCAATTATTTCTAAGCTTACATGTTAAGTATTAGTAGTAAGTAATTAACCATAATTATTACACAATATTGACCACAATAGCATTCATGCGAGGATGCAGTCACAACGCCCAACTGAGAAGTTTCAAGTTTTAATGGCGGTCATACAAATTACTGTAATAATAAAATAATAATAATCTTTATTATGGGTGTCCAAAAACAACTACATCGGTCTTCTCCTTGGCGCACCAACACAAATAATAAAACCAGCAAACAAACAAAAATCCTAAAAACACATAAAATTAAGAGACAAATGTAAGGTTATCCAAATGGCGACGGTAGATTGTAACAGCGGCAGATATATCAAGGTGGGGTGGAGCGATGGCGTTATATAATGACTGAATCCGAGAGAGAGGTGAGGCAGTGCACAGTGAGTGAACATAGAAGCAAACAAAATGTCTGGTTAGACGTGAAGGAACATGAAAGTTCACCCTTTCAATGACTATATTTTGTGATACACGACAATCGTATCTTGCTACTAATGTAACATAAAGCACATACAAAATATAAGTTTTTATAAAATCGCTCTCAAATTTGATAGATTTACAAAACATTCGTTCATTCAAATATCTATCAAGAATTTCATTTTTAACAAATAGTGAAGAGCTAAGTTTGAGCTTTCTGATGATTTAAAGGGCCATAATATAGTATCTTAAATAGATCATACGTAATAACTTGCCAAACTTTGCCATAAATCATCGAAGAAGCAGTTCGACATCGTTCTCGAGACTATTTTTAAGAACATAATATTTTGTTTTGTTGGTGAAGCGTAAGGAAATTTATTTCCAGAGTTTCATTGAAAACTCCTCTATCCTGTTTCAAGTTAAGAAAAACAGTAACAGGTCCTCCCGCGAAGCCCTCCATCCTTTCCACCCTGCAGACCGAACGCCTCGCCTCTCCTCCTCTCTGGCGTTCGCCCTGCTAAGTGGAGAGGGTAAAGGGCTTTGCCGGAGGCGCATCTCCTCCTTTTTTTAACCTGCAAAAGGGCAGTAGTAGGAGAAGTGACGAAGTAGCAAGCGGTCAAACATGCAATTACTGCCTGGTGGCAGAAAACACCCATTCATCAAAATAGTGCATGGTTTTGCGGTCGAGTTTTTTTTTTTTTTTTTTTCAATTGTGACAAAAAAAGAACGTGTTTTGGGAGAATTCCTAAAAATGTTTTGTGGCAGGGGTCGGCACCCGCGGCTGCAAGCACGGACTCGGCTCGCGGGGCAGTTATATACAAACCGCGACATGCTCCCAGAAATGAGTCCCCTCTCCCAAGAACATACTCCAGAATAAGAGGTACGTTCCGTTGCAAAACGTTTATAATCGGAGGTATTAACTCTGAATAATTTCGAGGCATTTGCCAGTTAGCTAACCAGATGATTTCAAAACAAACGATAAACTCAGAATGCATTTCTTGCAGCAAACGACTTTCGCAAGTTTTCCGGAGCCCTCCCTGAATAAAAGTTTTCAAATCTCCAATATTTCGCAGCGACCTTGATCCAAGTGTTCGCTACAGCACGTACATCTGCGAATATAGCTTTTCAATTTAAGACCATAAAATCAAGCGTCTTTCTTGGGAATGATAGATGAGCACTTCTGCAACGTTTTACAACTCTCAATTAAAATTAATATGTATAAAAAAAAAAGTTTGGCTACATGTTTTATTAGTTCCAAATTGTAATTGTGTTTTTTTAAATATACAAATAAAAATGTAGTATGTTAATTCTGTGACCGCAATTGAAAGCTTGAATTTTGTCGGTTGTGCGCTGTGACTGCATCCTCGCATGAGTGCTATTCTGGCCAATATATTGTGGAATGAATATGGTTAATTACCTAACATTAGTACTTAACATGGAAAGCTTGAAGTTGTGTGTAATGCGGAATAAAGGGTATTTTACTTCGCAACAAAGCTTCCGACTTCACAACGCACATTTCGAAATGTTGAAGCTTTATTTCCGGTAATATAAAAAAATACTATATATTCTCTTTATACTTTTATGTATCATAATCATAGATTGGTACTAATAAAAAATAAAGCAAATAAAATTTGAGTTGTGGAGAAAATCAGTTCCGAATTTGCTAGATTTTCGAAACATGCGCTCATTCAAAAGTGTATACAGTATAACAGATTTTAATGTGTACATATAAAATTGAGTTATTATACAAGAAAAAGGACTAAGCTTGCGCTTTTTGATAGTATCAAGGTCATTAAAATATATAGTATAGGTTACACGTAAGAACTAGCCCAACCTTGCGAAACATTATCAATAAAGGTAGATCGCGATTTTCTTTTTTCTCAAAATTACTTTAAATATTAGGTTATTTTTTACAATTCGTTAAGCGTACTAAAATCTATTTTGGAAGTGTCACGAATAGTAGTGTGAGATGTGTCAATATATCGGCCTGTCAAACATGTGGTTCTGACAGGCTTGTGAAACGCCCCTTTTTCTTTTTCGTCTTGTCCGCTTTAATGATCGATAACTTGAAAACAAAAATTCCGCCATGCCAGCCCTGTTTGTGCCCTCTTTTATTTAAAAATTGCTTCCTAAACATATATTATTTTAGTAAAAAATAAAACATCGACCTCAAAACCGGGCCAGAATTTAATAAAACACCTATTACATTTTGTTTAGGTTGTACTTCCTGAAAAGATCAGCTGCCGCAGTATATTCCTGTAGAAAAAATTAACTGAAGAAGCTGGACCTAAATGACCCGATCGCGTTATCCCGCAAAGTTGTTGAACTCTATACGGTTAGGCGGTGAGTCTGCACAATACAATACAGGATATTATATGACAATATAGTTGTAAAAAGTACAAAATTGGATAACAAATACATAATAGTGTACACTTTAATTCTGTTATCCTGTCATGAACAATTGATTGCTTTCTTGTAGACTGTAGTAGTAAAAAACGTAATAAAAACGAAACAAATGACTCATAATTAAAATTAAATGTATAGCTTTTTTTTTTTGTTTACAAAAATAGGTATTTTAACGGTTCTAACAGCTTGACGCCGGCCTTTCCATAGAAGTTTTGGTTTTGTGGAGAATTAAAAGAGAACGGCTGCAAACGAATTTCTATATTTAAAATTTAGGGCACAGATCGGACAGCCGCGATAAACGGAATCCTTACACTTCAACACTCTGGTGTAGACAAGAAAAACGAATTCCTAAAGTAAGCCTTGCATCGTCTGCTTAAAAAATCTTGCATTAGCGAATTCGCACGTGGAATGGCTTATGTCTATAGTGTCCGTGCAGGTTCTCGCGTTTTACATCTTAATCGAGAAAGTGCGCTCTCTAAAACGCCGCACAAAGCAAAATGCAGGAAAATTTAAGACAGTCGCTGCTTCCATCCGTATATATGGTGCATTCCACAATGCTTGCTCTGCACTGGAATGACGCAACTCAGGTTGAGGAAAGTTCTGGAGGACGAAAGTTAAGTGAACCGATCACGTTTTCTAATAAGTTTCCTCTTACACCGCAGCAGAGTGCCAGCCACTGAGTTAGATGTCGCATTCTTTCATCGTTGCTCTTGTACCGCTTCGGGATCTAGTGCATCCTGTCGAGATGATGTAACGCAGGCAGCAGTGAAAAGGTTGGCGTTAATATTTTGATATGAGGGGGTTTAATGACGAAATGCAATGCGACAGCGAAAATCGGAATTAAGTGTGGCAATACATTCAAACACCTTCTTTTTTGGTAATCAAACTGTGGGGAACATGTGTTGGGCGAAACGGATCGCATTGGCAAGCGAAAATGACGAACCGTTGATATAATACGCCAGGAAGTATGCCACCAACTACTCTTGATGCAAATCGATATGCGGTATTACTGCAGACATTTAATTACTCATCATAGAGATACTCGACTGAAAATCTGAATGCGTTTATTTGGCTTCGCTCGCCGCGTCGAAACGTATATCAACACCGAACGTGATTTTTGCGAAAAGCGTCATGCTAGTGTGTAACGAAAACTATTTCACGCATGCGAAGGCAACATAAGCCTACATAGCCCATAGCAGGCAAGTAAGCACGCCCAGTATATAGGAGGCATATTTGGACATAATTAATCGAGGGTGAATCATTACTTAGCATAATTATTCGTAATAACAAGGATTTACAGATCAGCGTAGCGGGAATCCCAACTAAACCGTGCGATCCGCAGCCCGACCCCTTTGCTCCGTACGCCACTCTAATGCGAAGTGGAGCGCAAGCATCTGTCTGTCTATGCTAGATCGCAAACTCAACGATGAAGTTAACTCAGTCGGTCGCTGGTTGGCTGCCCTTTTGGTAACGTGATATGACGTTGCGATTGAGTTTTCCCCTACGGATTCTGATGGAGTTCGAGCTATGCTGGTTAAATAATAAAGTTTGCGGTGACGTCAACATGTCGTCACGATTGAGTTTGGCGATGGAGATAACTTTGTAGACGTCAGGCGGCCGCAGTTGCCTAAGTCAGTGAAGATGGCGACCTTCACGCTCGCAGGACGGGGCTAGCCAAAGCGAGCTTTCACGGACCATCGCTACGTTTTTTTTATATGTTCGGTTCAAGGTTCGTCAAGTACGTAATCAGGGAATACTGCCCGACACTCGCTGGCTCTGATAGTTGCCTCGGAAGCTTTGCCGGCGTCGTGAGAGGCCCCATGTGCTGACAGCCGAGCTGCAAGTGCTCTCAGCTTCTGCGTTGCTGATGGCACGTTTTGCTGCAACTAAGACATCACCGTGCATCCGTGCGCTAGTGAATCGCATTTTGTTGGATTCGGAGGCTATAAGTCGATCACCCGGGGCTCAATTGGTGAGTTGGCTTCGCGCAAAGAGAAGACGGAAAGACGACAACCAAGTAGTTCAGCGATGCGAATTCAGCGGTGTGCCCGTTAAATGCTCTTACGTATCGATACGCTGTGTTCTAACAGTCTGAATAGAACATTTTCTCAATGCGCTTGCACGAATGCTCTCGGTAGAAAACGGGCGCCTCATTCAACGTGATGAGTGTCGTGCGAGATCGTCCCGCGCATTCAAGCCTACTCGTGATCGCATGTGTATAATTTATCCAGAGGTATCAGGCCTGAACATCGGGAAATTGTTCAGCTGCAGCATGCTGTGTACTTTTTCAATTTACAGGTTGCCAAACTCAACTGACACTGCACCTCTTTGCTGTGCAAGGCATAATTTTTGGTATTGTGCAAGGCAAGTAAAATACGGTCCTATTTTTTTCTTGTGTTATGTCTGAACAGCCATAGTTGGCTTACTGATGTTTAATATATACAAGAAAAAGGAACAAGACTGGCCTATGGCCGTTACAGTCGGTAGCCAGGGATCGAATGCCTCAGTCCGGGGGCACGCTCAGCAAGCGCGCGCCCTTCTTCGTTCTGCTGCTGATGATAGCTGTTTGTAGAATAACTGCGAACACATCAGTTCTTCCCCCCTACGACGAAGTCCTTATAACGGTCTAGGGGACGTCTGGCCCGTGGAGACCGCAGTTGTCTTCCGGACACTTGGGATGTTTTAGTTGCTTACAGTTGTTGCGGAGCATCCGGCTCACCCAGGTCATCTGTCACGCTCCACTCTGCCGGTTGCGTCGAGGTCTCTTCTGTTTGTGTCGTTTTACGAATATGGTCCAAGTGGCGACGTACCTTGCCACCGACGCATTGAATGAGCCAAGAACGTGGACCTGCCCGTCACAAGATCTTGCCTCGAACCCAGTCTGGCTTGGTCAGGAACTGGCGGACCAGTACTCTCTCCCCTCTGGCGAAGCGGCGAGCTGGACCCAGTGGATCTTGACTTTCCTTGGCCTCCGTTGCTGTCTTCGGCTGAAGTAGGTCAAGGGGGCAGGGTAGCTCTCTGCCCAACATCGCTTTCGACGGTGTCACTCCTGTAGCACTGTGGTCGTGGAGTGCTGTCGAAAGAGGAAGCGTGCAAGTTGACGCTGTATTCTTCCGCTTGTATCTTTTAGAAGTGCCCTCTTGAGTTCAGCGACATATCGTTCTGCCTGTCCACTAGTTGCAGGGTTATATGCTGCTGCAGTTACGGCCTGCACACCGTTTGACGCGTAGAACTTCTTAATCTCGTTGGAGACGAATGCGCTTCCATTGCCGGAGACAACTTTCCGCGGAATACCAAACGTAGCAAAAAGGTTCCGTAGTGCATTAATAACAGCTGCCGATGTTGCTTGTGGCATGTGACGTACCTCCACCCACTTCGTGCCCGCGTCAACTACAACAAGGTAGGTCTGTCCGTGCAGTGGCCCTGCGAAATCTAGATGCAGCGTGTGCCAGGGTGTCTCTGGACGTTCCCAGACAGGCATCGGAGCCTTTGGTGGGTTCTTCTGTGTCGGTTGGCATTCACGGCAGTTCTGTACCGTCCCGTCAATCTCGTGGTCAAGCCCCAGCCACCAGATGTAGCTCCGTGCACACTTCTTCATTGCCACCATGTCCCTGTGGCCTGCCTGTATAAGCGCTAGGACATGAGGACGTGCTGTCGTGGGGATGATGATCCGAGAGCCCCAGGTAAGGCATCCTTGGTGAAGTGCCAGTGCTGCAGCTCTCCGCTTGTATGGCGTGAACCTGTCACCTTTGAGTTTGTCCACTGTGCCGTTCTGTACGGCGGTGTACAGTTCACACGAAGTGTTGTCTTGCTGTGTCAGACAAGCTATCTCCGTGGCTGTGAATGGTGGTCTTGATAAGGCTTCAAACATTAGTATGTCACCAGGTAGCCATGGCTCATCCTCACTGTCTGGTAGTGGCAGACGGCTCAATGCGTCAGCGTTTTGGTGATTCTTGCCCTGCCGGTGGACAAGGTCGTAGTCATATGAAGACAATTTCATGCACCATCTGGTCATCCGCGGAGAGAGGACTTGAGCTGTCGGTTTCTTTGGGCCCGGAATGTCCAGCAAGGGTTGGTGGTCAGTGATGAATGTCACTTTCATTCCCGCGATGTACTTGTGGAATTTGTGGGCTCCAACACCACTGCGAGGCCCTCTTTGTCCAGCTGGGCGTAGTTCCGTTCTGCTGGTCCAAGTGTACGTGAAGCGAAAGCGATCGGTGCCTCCCGCCCCTGGTCGTCACGTTGAGAAAGGACGGCTCCGACGCCGTAAGGCGAAGCGTCGCAGGACACAAAATGTTATTTCCTTTCGTCGTAGTGTTCCAGTACAGTCTGCTTGATGAGCAAGCTTTTCAGTTGTTCAAATGCTTTCTGGTGCCTGTCTTCCCATCTCCACACAGTGAAGATCCCATCTCTTCCCATCTCCACACAGTGGAGATGGGAAGAGATGGGAACATTGTTTTTAATTATTATTACTTTGCAGGTTTTTTGGGATGTTATGAAACTACTAGCTCCAGGTAGAGGCTGGATTAGCATAGAACGCCTCTATCTTGTCTTGATGTGCTTTTGGACAACTGAAAAGGTTATGAAACATTCATGTTAGATACTGCCTCACTGTTGTGACAGTGACTATCCCCTGAAGCCGTCGTTGCACACCAATTCCTTGCAACCCCAATTGATGCTGTGATGTCCCGAGGCCAAGCTTAACAAAAAGCATCGCTTAAACTTTTATTGTACAGCAGTGATTAAGATGCTCAAAAGAACGTTTCAGTGGTTGCAAAGGTACTGGGCACAGCAACATTATTTGACTTTCTGCACAATGTGGACTCGCATAGATCTATTTCGGGGCCTCCCCCCGAGCTCCAAGAGTCCGACCCTGAGGACGGTGTGAGCTATGGCAGCAGGGGACAAGCTGTGCAGCGCTGAAAATTTGAGAGGTGGCCGCCTCTGCACCCCAAGTATATGCTGCCTACCAGGGTCGCCCTGCTTAAACTTGAAGTCTGGCAGCTGTCGAGCATGTTACGACCTTTGTCCTTCAACTCGTCACATCTGCAAAATATCTGTGTGTGTGTGTGTGCATCCGCTTGCAATGTTGGGTCATACTTTGCAGCTGGCCCAATTCAGTAGACACGCCAAGTCCCTTTTGACTGCAGAGTGATCTACCTAGCAGACAGTCCAAGCGGCATTCAATTCTCTCGGGGCCCTTCATTGACACTATTATGAACGAAGAAGCAGTTTGATACAGGGGACACTTTTTTTGATCTGAAGCAATTTCATATGCATCAAAACAACTTACCCCAAGCCCATAACAGGCAAGTCTGATATTTCAGAAAATGCTGTTTTATATTAGACAAAACGAGATAGACATGACAAGTACATTTTCTTTTTTTTTTGTTGTTGTTCCTGTGGTACCTTGGCTGAAGAAACACCACACCAAGTATGTGCTGTCGGAGATTGTTTGGTATGGCATCTAAACTTGGAACTTTGAATTTTTGTGATAAGTTACTGCTTCTGAAAAAGCTTTTTACCAAAATGTTTGTGGCAAGGGTAACCTGGCAAAAATGCAAACCGCATAAGCGAGACGCTGAGACATTACAACCGAGAGAATAAAAAAAAAAGGGGGCCGCCTCACAGGTAGCATCTTGTTTCCCATTGACCGCGTAAGTTTTCTGGCTCTAAAAGTATATTGTGCTAAGCATAGAGGAAGAAAACGTGAACAATTAACTGTGGTTGCTGGTATCTGGACGATTGGAGTTCCACCGCCGTACCACCGTTAATTGTGAAATTTCTGGTTCTCGGTATTTAAAATACAGATTGACACCAGAAGTTGCGGTACGAGTCTCGGTACACAAACACTTGCACCGAGAATCGCTCGCCCAAAAATTGTATTCTATGTATGACAAATTTGTCGGGTATGACCAAGGTACTGCTGCAAACTTTTTTCCATGCTATACTGAAATCATGACAGCCGCAAAATGGTGCCTGGGAGCTTGTTTTATTGTGGATGAACATTCTGCAACCCCATGAGGTGCAGCACGAGTGTTGTCAGTGAAGATGACTGCTGGGCATGTACGACTGCTTGTCCCTCCACAGCCTGCAGACAAAGTACATGAAAATGGCTAATGCTTATAAAAACATGCATTTTTAAACAGCATGCTAGAGAAATTACACAGAACAAGAGAATCCCAGTGGTGTGGTGAGCAGTAGTGTATGGCATACCACTGATTTCACCTTCTTTTATAACTCTCATGCAGTAGTGGAAATAGCAAGAATGCGAAACTGCGGAGAGGCATTTAGTTTATGTGAGCAACTTCCCAACCAAAGAACTGCTGAGACCAACACACTCATGCTGTGGGTTTTGCAGCACAGCACCCAACCTATGATACAAGCAGCCCTCAGCAATGTGCATCTATCTTGATCTAATTTGCAGTAAACAGGCCTTCTCTGTCAAACACATGAGAAAATAAAACGGGGCAGCTGGTGGAAATCAGTCACTTCGAAGCCCAGTGCAAGGTAAGAAAATGAAAAGGAAGGAAAACACAAAAGTGCTGCATTCACCTTCCTTTCTGTTATAACAGTCTGTCATAACTGATTTCCAATGACAAGCTAATTTTTGTTCCCATAAATGCTTTTGGTGCTGTGGAAGTCCAGCTCTTCCGCATTGCGTTGAGCAAGCAACAAAGGTTGCGAGCACGAGCTGCTTTGGATCTAACTGAAAGAAACAAGGATGAAGAAACTCGGACTAAAATAACTCATTAGTGCCATATGACGCAGGTTTTCTTTCCCACAGTTCTCTAAACAAAGCTTGCCAGCCAATTTTGGACCTTGACTGCACTTCTCTAGAAATAGGACATTCATTCTGTACTGTTGGGTGTCCAGCAGCATGTGCAATGCAACCAGCTGCTCCTTCTGAGAGAGCGAGAGGTCCTAAAGAGTGCAGTTGGGGGCAGTTCAGGCCCTCACCATCCAGGGTGGCAGTGTATACCTGATGACTGGTGCACAGCTGACAGCATGCCCCAGTTTCAGTAGCATGTGTGGTGACACAGATCTAAACAGGAAAACAATCAAAAGAAATAAAAGACGACGTTCTCGGGGCGCGCGCTATACGCACGCCGCGAGGCAGAGAACGCTTGAGAATTCGAATAGGTCAGATGCTTTGGCTCTTTCTTCCGCACAAGTGGTGACCCGAATAAGTGCCCGAGCATGCATCATGTGGCCGAATGGCTATCGTGCTTAGCTCCCACGTAAAGTGCCGAGGTACGATGCCTGGCCGCTCAGGCACCTTTTTGTTGTTTTTGTAAATTCCGTGTTTTGGTAAATTCGAGAACCTTGTTGCTTTTTCAAAGTTTAGATGTTCTACACGCCGATCCTTCTACGCCGATTGTTCTAGAAGCCCAGGCGAATACGTAAGGGGCTCCGTGTGGTGAGACGGAGAGTGTCTCAAACTTGCGCCCGATCGTGATACTCCGCCAACCTCCGATAACGTTTTCGGCACAAGTTCTCCAAATGAAACGTTTAGTCATGGCTAATTCGCCACCTGATCGTCTGTCATTCGTGACATTTTGGTGGAGGTACAGGGCATCAACAAAAAGGTGCATGCGCAGCCAGACATCGAACTTCGACTCTTTGCGTGGGAGCCAAGCACGTCGGAGCCAAGCACGATAACTATTGGGCCACGGGCGCTGTAGTCAGCGGCGAAACTTGAGCGCTTCGGTCCTATATGTGTTAGTGCGGGCACTTTGGCTAGGCCAAGGCAGAAGTTCAAATCGTCAAGTGTCCCCGACAGTTTTCCCATGTTTGTCTAGTTCAGTATGCAGAAAATATTGCCCTGTGTGATGGCAAGAACCATCTGATATTTACTCTCAAGTGAACTGTGACAGACTGTGATCTCTAGCTGAAGGTAAAGGACTTGGATACTGAGTGAAAAAGAAAAATTAAAAGAAATATACAAAACTTCATGCCGCCAAGTTTGCCGAGTTCGACAGTTAATGCCCAGCTAGGCACGTCCTGCTCCCACAGCCCTTTACACCAAATGTTTTAATTGTGAACCTTCTATATAAATAGCAGACGTCAATTTTTGAATTGTCAAGCCAGTTTTGTCTTAGTGTCACTCCCTTGTCAATTTCAAAGTGGTGGGTAGCTGTGCTATTGCCGGGAATGCTTGGTGGAAGTATTCCACTGTTGGAAATCGGGACCGGAGACACAGTATTTTTGCAAAGGACACTTAGTCTCATCCATAGGATCTGCTCTCTTGTGTGACACAAAACTCAAGTAACCATGTGTGGAGTGCCTCTGCACCATGTATACACATAAGTGTCTGTGAGGCTTGCTGAGGTGTCACCTTGCTAGAAACACCAACTCGGTTGGACCTACAACCACGCCACCTTGGAAGCTACCGACCCGGTACAATAATGTTTATGACAGCTTCTTCGACCTTCCTCATAGTTATGCACAGAGCAGATAGTGTTCAAAGTTTTATGCCATTGCTGAGATAGGCACACAAGCTGTCAGTTTGGGCCACTGGAGCCAGCACAGTTCACCATGATTAATGTAGCAAAGCTGCAACCACGGACCATCAGTGGCCACCAGCAGGCGACTACCGAAGGCACTCATGCATAATACATGTCAATGACGTGACAAAGGTGCAAACCACGTATCATTGAGATGAATCTAGACTTTCTTTTATGCCTACCATTTGGTGGTGGTGGAGCTGCCACCTGTGCTGGGTCCTCACTATCACCTTTGGACACAGCAGATGAGTCCTGCATAATCCAAATAAACACAAGTTAACGCACTACAAATGGACAGCCTTTCTGGTTACGCATTGATGTATTGCCCATTGCCTACACTTTAGAATTCAGGTATCGGAGTGCCTCATGCACAGGTCTAGAGAAATTAACTCGTGAGCTTGAGCGCTACGATCCGAGTTTTCGAAGAAACATTACAAGGCTGCTCACTCGTGCAAAGTCAATAAAACCAAAAACAATAAGGTGTCTGTTCACTACCAGTAGCAAGTTTTAGCAGACCGTTACCGTGTTCTTCGGTGGCCACGGTACGGCTGGTAAGGCTATAAGCAGGCTGAAAAGCATGCTTCAAAGTTACAGCGCGAGCTCCCAGTAGAAATTGTGTTACGCACGGCAACGCTACGCTAAAACCGCCCATTGCGATTCCCAGCACTTATTGACACTGCAGCCGAGATGCCGTGTGGCGACAGACGAGGCGCGTCCGCCCTCGAAATCATGCGCCTTCTTCCGTGTCTTTGCGGGCCAGGATTCTGTCCTACTCCTCGAGTTCAGCGACGACATTTGGTTCACGTCCCCCACCAGACTGCCGTGTGGCAATCGCGACGTGACAACCTTAGAAAAAGCCCGACTGGACAGCAAAACTTCCAAAAGTGAGGCACACAAGCACTTGACGCGCAACATTCAGCGTCGGCCACAACGATTCATCACGATCGCGATGCAGCTAACGCGTTGCGATCATCTAAATTGTTTCACTTATGTAAAAAGGCATGATCGATGCGACCTAAACTTGACACCGGAAATCGCATTTAAATTTTACCGAATTCTACATTTGCAGAAGCTAAAAAATGTTGCTTTTACACGACACTCCGATGCGGCGTTGCGCATTTCCCTCTAGGGATACCTTTTGGATACAAATCCCTATGAAGGTTCAACTCAATCGCCACTCTTCATCGACGACATCAACGCGCCGCGATGAAGTTCCCTGCCAGTTGAGTTCGCCAGCGACTGAGATTAGGCTCCTCCCACCGGCGACGTAACAATGAAGTTTCTTCGTCGCTTTTTCAAGCATAGACAGACTGGACTATACCTGACTCGCAGGAGCCTTCGCTAAGCAGGTAACCGTCGGCGCGCTCAGCTGACTCCCAAACGACAAAGCGTAGTTCGCCACGTGATCTCACGACGTCACGGTTCGGGTCGTACCGCACCAACGAATCGCGCAGCGGGGCATATGACGTCACGACTTCGCGCAGCAGCCATACCAGCACCAGGCGGATTTTTTCGGTCGCGCACCAGTCACCTAGCTGCATTTGTTCTCCCCTTCTCTGGGGATTATTTTCGTCATTCGTCGTTCGACATAGCGTAGCGGGGCGCGATAAAGCTCCTCCCCTGGTGGTAAAACATTACGTGAAACAACCGATTTTACCATCCGCAGCGTGAGACCTCTTGTATCGGGCGAACTTGTCGCGCAACATGACGTCACCGGCCATATAAGGCCGAGCTTGACGTCACCTGCCACGTAAATCGAAGCAGGCGACTAGCGCTATATGATGGGACTCTCCCTCTTATCAGATGAAGCCGGTGCGCAGTCCAATCGCAGCCAACACTTCCTAAATAACAAGGCCGTAGTGCTGAATGAGATGGCATCATCAGCGAAGGCCAACGCTGCTGGGCAGAGATTGGACACGACGATGTCGTCAACGTTCGGCTCAAAACTTGACTCGAGGCCGAGCGCCGACGCAGCACTCGTTTACAATCTGTGGTCCAGCGTTGGCCTTCGCTGGTGACGCAAAAATGTGAGCGCTACGGCCTTGTCTTCTAGGCGGTTAGGCTGTAGTGGTGAATCCGGCAGAGCAGTGCCAAATGTACATCGTCATGGCGCTCGGTGCTATCACCGGTTAAAATAAGTCCCGCACGGTGATTAGTTTAGTGATTAGATTAGATTAGTGATGCGCGTGATCAGTTTAGCCGGGTATAGGAAACGCACAAAGACGACAGGCGCTGTGACAATGCATTATTGGCTCTGCTTGATTAGTTACATTGGATCGTGGGTTTGGCCGCGGTAGGAGTTATTGCGAAATGGAGCCATGTATAAACACCTGCTTAGCTAACCCCTACGAGGTACCTCCATCAGCGGCGAGTTCGTGGGGATGGTACCTCGTCAAAAGGCTCTTCGCAATCGAGAGCACGAAGAGCTCGAGGTGCGACGTGGACTCTCGGAAGAATCACAACCCACGGAAGCTTCTCGTTGAAACGTACTCCTCACAGGCTCGACTACTGACTAAATTCAATTGTGTTTCGAATGTTCTGATACACTCGGGGAACACAGGAGCGCGTCGTGCGTGCAACACATTCGAAACAACCGAATACTCCCTGTGACCGAGCATAACGAATCATAACGCACGCGTAATTCATACAGGACGGATTCTGTACTTCTCGGGTTATATTACAAAAATGAGCCTTAGTGACAATTCTACATATAAAGCTTCATGCGGATTGATCCCGTTCCTTAAGTGCTTTATGCCGCTTTGCTACCGTATAACGGATGATTGGTGTTCCACTATGCTTTCATATACTTAAATAGTTTTCGTAGTGCGGGTGTCTGAAACTCTTGCAATAAAAGCAGTCTAATTATCATTTTTACATGGCAACCTCTAATCACCGTCAGCTCAGAAAACGCAAAGTGTTCCTGCTTCCTGATTGGCTCCTCGGTTTTCTTATCGGTTAATGCCGCAATTTGATTGGCTGCGGAAGTAATGAGATGCTCGCGGTATTCGCCAGACAGTGCCTGTCTCGAGCTGTCGGAAACTATAGCTATCGATTTTCGTGGAACGAACCACTTACAAACCATCTGTTATCGCACAACAAGCAGCGCAACAATCAAAATATATTCTACACTTTATATGTATTGATTACTATCGTGAAGCAGATAATCGGAAAACATTGGGTACTTTCATTTTTTTTTTATAACATTGCGCATAACACAGCTGAAACTACGGTCAGTGGGTAGGCGAGTTGGTGGGGGATTACCACGATGATTATAACCCGAGACTGGGGCAGAAGGATAACATTTTCTATATGGCAAGAGACGAGCAGCTGTCTGTCCCTGTTACTTTCTATTCCACTGTAAAATAAAATCCTCCCTCTGCCCCAGTTTGGGTTAAAATCATAATGGTAAACACAGATGAGTCATTTCAAAAGATTACTGAATTGAAAACATATGTTTTTTATTTGTTCTACAGGGTGATTCAACGAGCGGCCAGACTCTTTAAATCGACCGCAAAATTCGGTTTCTTAACCTATCGCGTTCCGATTTTGTACAGCGTTGGCCACTGGTGGTGCAGTTTTTCTATAAAATTCGCAAAAACCGAGCTTACTTGAGGAAAACGTAAAAAAAGAAAAAGTCTTAACTCCTATGAAACGCCGCGAAGCCACCGGTCTTCAAACCATAGGGCGCCCTATGGTTTCAAGACCGGTGGCTTCGCTGCGTTTTCTCAGGTAAGCTCGCTCTTTGCGAATTTTATAAAAAAAACATTCACCACCTGTGGCCAACGCTGTACAAAATCGGAACGCGATAGGTTAAGAAACCGAATTTTGCGTTCGATTTAAAGAGCCTGGCCGCTCCTTGAATCACCCTATATATATTTAACTTTTGGGGGGTGCCCCTAAACAACCCGTAGGCCTACAGAAGGGTGCCCTTTTTGTCAGAAATTTGCATTCTAATGTAAATTCAAAAACACATAAAAACATGCACAGTTGTTGTTACACAAAATAAGGTGTGAGAAAAGAAAGCAGTTCTCGGGAAACATCAAACAAAAAACAGTATCGGATGTGGATATGCAACACAAGAATTTTTTTTTTTTTTTTTGTGACATTGTAGAAAAAGAAAAAGGCACACAACATAGATATGCACATTGCATGGAGTATATCAAAACTTTGAAAGTCATAAATAATGCAGATAATTTGATTCAAAATAAAGTAATTTTTATATATATATACAGGGTGTTTTTTTTTAAGTTTAACAGATTTGTTTAAAAAAAGCCGTGAAAGTTACACTTATGCCGCTTGTGGAGGTGAGTTATACGACCAGGGGGACACATTATAGGAGGCTAATCGTAACGATCAGTTGGCTAATTACTTAAAATGTGTTAATTAACTTTTTAATTAATAAAAATAGACATATAGTTCCAATTAGAAATTTGCTCAGCGTCATCGAAAACCCCCAAATCAGTCATTTTCAGAAAGACTTTGAGCTTGTGAGAAGCGTAGTAGTGAACTGAAGTTACCGCTCGTGGAGCAGGTACAAAGCTAGAGATTCCGATAAGGCGCCCGCGCGATTTTTCCGTCTCTTATCTAGCCCCAGCCTTCTACCTGCTCCACGAGTGGTAACTTTAGTGCACTACTACGCTTCTCACGCGCTCAAAGTCTTTCTGAAAATGACTGATTTAGGGGTTTTCGATGACGCCGAGCAAGTTTCTAATTGAAACCATATGTCTATTTGCATTAATTAAAAAGTTAATTAACAAATTTTAATTAATTAGCCACCTGATAATTACGACTAGCCCCCTATAATGTGTCCCCCTGGCCGTATAACTCAACTCCACAAGCGGCATAAGTGTAACTTTCACTGCTTTTTTTAAACAAATCTGTTAAGCTTAAAACAAAAACTGTATATATGTTAGATCACAGAAAGTATAAAACATAGAGAGGACGAAACACAGACGACTACTACTACTACATATGTGTGTTTGTGTGTTTTAAATTACACTATGTTGAGGGATCCTACAAGGCGCGAGATGCAGAACTGCAAATAAATTGCGTTATGCTACTGGTTAATCTATAGTTGGTCTTGTGATTGTGTATCCGTGTGATAACTTGATGGTTAAGAAGCCTGAAGCCTGATGAATACCTTCTCTATTTCTGGCAACATTGCGCAGCCTCCCTGCTGGCGTATGCGTTCACCTGGCTGATCACAGAGGGTAGTCGTAAATCCGCCCCGCAGCTCTGGAAAGACGAATGTCAAAATCACATTCGAACAGCGTTTCATTGTTCTTCAGAGACAGTCTGGAAATTCTTGAATTCGTCTAAAGATATTATTACCCATTTTGTTATTGAAAAATTGATCTACACGTAATGGTCCTCTGAACGGCAGTCATCAAAAACAGATTTAAAGGGGGAAATTACTCCAATATTTATTTATAGCATTCGCAACGTTCAAATCGCTAGCTTAGTTTTACTACGCGCAGAAAAACGGAGAGAGAGGAGACCAGAGCGCGCGGGGACATCAGAATGTCGAGCTCTGGTTGGAACGATTAGTCACCACTGCACTAGTCTAACGCGGTCGAATGCGAGAGCCAAATGCTGGGCGCCAGCGTTAAGCGCTTTAACGCGTTCGACGAGTGCGGAGGATGCCTTTGTTACCACTACTTGTCGAACCTGTTCGAATGCCAAAGCCAAACGCCAGAACCCTGCGTTCCGTATTCTGACGTGTTCGACAAGTGCCGTGGAAACAAGGACTAGCTTTGTCTTCGCTACACTCGTCGAAAGCCTTCGAATGCCAAAGCCCAACACTGGACGCCGGCGTTCCGCCTTCTTACGCGTTCGACGAGTGCAGTGGAGGCAAGAGCTGCCCTTGTCTCCACCATGGTCTCCACTACACTCGTCGAACGCGTTCGAATGCCAAAGTCAAACACCGGATGCCGGCGTTCCGCGTTCTAACGCGTTTGACGAATGTAGTGGAGACAAGGGCTGCCCTTTGTATCCACCATGGTCTCTACTGCACTCGTCGAACGCGTTCGAATGCCAAAGTCTAACACCGGATGCCGGCGTTCCGCGTTCTAACGCGTTTGACGAGTGCAGTGGAGGCAAGGGCTGCCCTTGTCTCCACCATGGTCTCTACTGCACTCGTCGAACGCGTTCGAATGCCAAAGTCAAACACCAGATGTCGGCGTTCCACGTTCTAACGCGTTTGACGAGTGCGGTGGAGAAAAGGGCTGCCCTTGTCTCCACCATGGTCTCTACTGCACTCGTCGAACGCGTTCGAATGCCAAAGTCAAACACCGGATGCCGGCGTTCCGCGTTCTAACGCGTTTGACGACTGTAAGTAGAGACAAGGGCTGCCCTTTGTATCTACCATGGTCCCTACTGCACTCGTCGAACGCGTTCGAATGCCAAAGTCTAACACCGGATGCCGGTGTTCCGCGTTCTAACGCGTTTGACAAATGTAGTGGAGAAAGGGCTGCCCTTTGTATCCACCATGGTCTCTACTGCACTCGTCGAACACGTTCGAATGCCAAAGTCAAACACAGGATGCCGGTGTTCCGTGTTCTGACGCGTTGACCAAATGTAGTGAGACAAGGGCTGCCATTGTCTCCACCATGGTCCTCCACTGCACTCGTCGACGCGTTCGAATGCCAAAGTCTAACACCGGATGCCGGGGTGTTCCGCGTTCTAACGCGTTTGACACATTTAGTGGAGAAAGGGCTGCCCTTGTATCCACCATGGTTCTCTACTGCACTTGTCGAATGCGTTCGAATGCCAAAACCGAACATCGGGTGCCGGTGTTCCGCGTTCTAACGCGTTTTACGAGTGCAGTGGAGACAAGGGCTGCCCTTGTATCCACTATGGTCTCGACTGCCCTCGTCGTACGCGTTCGAATGCCAAAGTCTAACACCGGATGTCGGCGTTCCGCGTTCTACCGCGTTTGACGAATGTAGTGGAGACCAGGGCTTCCCTTAGTATCCACTATGGTCTCGACTACCCTCGTCGAACGCGTTCGCATGCCAAAGTCTAACACCGGATGCCGGCGTTCCGTGTTCTAACGCGTTTGACGAATGCAGTGGAGACAAGGGGCTGCCCTTTGTATCTACCTAGGTCTCTACTGCACTCATAGAACGCGTTCGAATGCCAAAGTCAAACACCGGATGCCGGCGTTCCGCGTTTTAACATGTTTGACGAGTGCAGTGGAGAAAGGGCTGCCCTTTGTATCCACCATGGTCTCTACTGCACTTGTCGAACGCGTTCGAATGCCACATTCAAATACCGGATGCCGGCGTTCCGCGTTCTGACGCGTTTGACGAGTGCAGTGGAGACAAGGGCTGCCCTTTGTATCCACTATGGTCTCGACTACCCTCGTCGAACGCGTTCGAATGCCAAAGTCAAACACCAGATGCCGGCGTTCCGCATTCTAACGCGTTGGACGAGTGCAGTGGAGACAAGGGCTGCCCTTGTATCCACTATGATCTCGACTGCCCTCGTCGAACGCGTTCGAATGCCAAAGTCAAACACCGAATGACGGCGTTCCGCGTTCTAACGTGCTTGACGAGTGCAGTGGAGACAAGGGCTGCCCTTTGTATCCACCATGGTCTCTACTGCACTCGTCGAACGCGTTCGAATGCCAAAGTCAAACACCGGATGCCGGCGTTCCGCGTTCTAACGCGCTTGACGAGTGCAGTGGAGACAGCGGCTGCCCTTGTATCCCCTATGGTCTCGACTGCTCTCGTCGAACGCGTTCGAATGCCAAAGTCAAACACCGGATACCGGTGTTCCGCGTTCTAACATGTTTGACGAGTGCAGTGGAGACAAGGGCTGCCCTTGTCTCCACCATGGTCTCCACTGCACTCGTCGAACGCGTTTGAATGCCAAAGCCAAACACCTGACGCCGGCGTTCCCCTTTCTAACGCGTTTGACGATTGCAGTGGAGACAGGGGCTGCCCTTGTCTCCACCGTGGTCTCCACTGCACTCGCCGAACACGTTCGAATGCCAAAGTCAAACACCGGACGCCGGTGTTCCGCATTCTAACGTGTTTGACGAGTGCAGTGAAAACAAGGACTGCCCTTTGTATCCACCGTGATCTTCACTCCACTCGTCGAACTCGTTCGAATGCCAAAGCCAAACACCTGACGCCGGCGTTCCGCGTTCTAACGCGTTTGACGAGTGCAGTGAAGACAAGGGCTGCCCTTTGTATCCACCATGGTGTCGACTGCTTTTGTCGAACGCGTTCGAATGCCAAAGTCAAACACCGGATACCGGTGTTCCGCATTCTAACGCATTTGACGAGTGTAGTGGAGGCAAGGGCTCCCCTTTGTATCCACCATGGTCTCTACTGCACTCGTCGAACGCGTTCGAATTCCAAAGTCAAACACCGGATACCAGTGTTCCGCGTTCTGACGCATTTGACGAGTGTAGTGGAGAATGGGGCTGCCCTTTGTATCCACCTTGGTCTCGACTGCCCTCGTCGAGCGCGTTCGAATGACAAAGTGAAACACCGGATGCCGGTGCTCTGCATTCTAACGCGTTTGATGAGTGCACTAGAGACAAGGCTGCCCTTGTCACCACCGTGGTTTCCACTGCACTAGTCGAACGCGTTCGAATGCAAAAGCCAAACACCGGACGCCGGTATTCCGCGTTCAAGCGCTATCGAGGAGTGCAGTGGAGACAAGGGCTGCCCTTTTCTCCGCCATTGTACCCACTGCACTCGTCCAACGGGTTGGAATGCCAAAGCCAAACAGCGGACGCCGACGTTCCCCGTTCTTACGCGTTTGACGAGTGCAGTGGAGACAAGGGCTGCGTTTTGTATCCAGCATGATCTTCACTGCACTCGTCGTACGCGTTCGAATGCCAAACCCAAACACCGGATGCCGGCGTTCCGGGTTCTAACGCATTTGACAAGTGCAGTGGAGGAAAGTACTGCCCTTGTCTCCACCATGCTCTCCACCGCACTCGTCAAAGGCGTTCGAATGCCAAAGCCCAACACCGGACGACAGCGTTCCGCGTTCAAACACGTTTGACGAGTGCAGTGGATACAATGGCTGCCCTTGACTCCACCAAGGTGTCCACTGCACTCGTCAAACGCGTTTGAATGCCAAATTTAAACACCTGACACCGGTGTTTTGCGTTCTTACGCGTTTGACGATGGCATTGGAGACAAGGGCTGCCATTGTCTCCACCATGGTCTCCACTGCACTCGTCGAACGCGTTCGAATGCCAAAGTCAAACACCAGACGCCGGCGTTCCGCGTTCTAACGCGTTTGACGAGTGCAGTGGAGACAAGACTGCCCTTGACTCCACCGTGGTTTCCACTGCACTAGTCAAACGCGTAAGAACGGGGAACGTCGGCGTCCGCTGTTTGGCTTTGGCATTCGAACCCGTTGGACGAGTGCAGTGGGTACAATGGCGGAGAAAAGGGCAGCCCTTGTCTCCACTGCACTCCTCGATAGCGCTTGAACGCGGAATACCGGCGTCCGGTGTTTGGCTTTTGCATTCGAACGCGTTCGACTAGTGCAGTGGAAACTCGTGAAACGCGTTCTAACGCGTTTGACGAGTGCAGTGGAGACAAGGCTGCCCTCTGTATCCACCATGATCTCCACTGCACTCGTCGAACGCGTTTGAGTGCCAAAGCCAAACACCTGACGCCAGCGTTCCACGTTCTAACGCGTTTGACGATTGCACTCGTCGAACGCGTTCGAATGGCAAAGTCAAACACCGGACGCCGGCGTTCCGCGTTCTAACACATTTGACGAGTGCAGTAGATAAAAGGCTGCCCTTGTCTCCACCGTGGTTTCCACTGCACTAGTCGAACGCGTTCGAATGCCGAAGCGAAACACCGGACTCCGGCATTGGGCGTTCTAACGCGTTTGACGAGTGCAGTGAAGACAAGGGCTGCCCTTTGTATCCACCCTTATCTCCACTGCACTCGTCGAACGCATTCGAATGTCAAAGGCAAACACCGGACGCCGGCGTTCCGCGTTCAAGCGCGATCGACGAGTGCAGTGGAGACAAGGGCTGCCCTTGTCTCCGCCATTGCCTCCACTGCACTCGTCGAACGCGTTCGAAGGCCAAAGCCAAACTTCGGACGCCGACGTTCCCCGTTCTAATGCGGTTTGACGAGTGCAGTGGCGACAAGGACTGCCCTTTGTATCCACCATGATCTTCACTGCACTCGTCGTACGCGTTCGAAAGCCAAAGCTAAACACCGGACGCCGGCATTAGGCGTTCTAACGCGTTTGACGAGTGCAGTGGAGACAAGGGCTGCCCTTTGTATCCACCATGGTCTCCACTGCACTCGTTGAACGCGTTCGAATGCCAAAGTCAAACACCGGACGCCGGCGTTCCGCGTTCTAACGCGTTTGACGAGTGCAGTGGAAACAAGGACTGCCCTTTGTATCCACCATGATCTTCACTGCACTCGTCGTACGCGTTCGAATGCCAAGGCCAAACACCGGACGCCGGCATTCCGCGCTCAAGCGCGATCCAAGAGTGCAGTGGGAACAAGGGCTGCCCTTGTCTCCACCATGGTCTCCACTGCACTCGTCGAACGCATTCGAATGTCAAAGGCAAACACCGGACACCGGCGTTCCGCGTTCTAACGCGTTTGACGAGTGCAGTGGAGATAAGGCTGCCCTTGTCTCCACCGTGGTTTCCACTGCACTAGTCTAACGCGTTCGAATGCCAAAGCCAAACTCTGGAGGCCGGAATTCCGCGTTCAAGCGCGATCGACGAGTGCAGTGGATACAAGGGCTGCCCTTGTCTCCCCATGGTGTCCACTGCACTCGTCAAACGCGTTTGAATGCCAAAGCCAAACACCTGACACCGACGTTCCGCATTCTAATGCGTTTGACGATTGCAGTGGAGACAGGAGCTGCCCTTGCCTCCACCATGGTCTCCATTGCACTCGTCGAACGCGTTCGAATGCCAAAGTCAAACACCGGACGTCGGCGTTCCGCGTTCTAACGCGTTTGACGGGTGCAGTGGAAACAAAGACTGCCCTTTGTATCCACCATGATCTTCACTCCACACGTCGTACGCGTTCGAATGCCAAAGCCGAACACCTGACGCCTGCGTGCAGCGTTCGAACGCGCTCGTCGAGTGCAGTTGAGACAGAGGCAGCTAGCTTTGAAGCTGCCCATTAATCATTCCAACAACAGCGTGGCGTTCTGATGTTCCTGCTCACCCTCGTATCCTTATCTAGTTCAGTTTCCGCGTGCATAATAATAATAATAAAAATAATAATAATAGTACCTAACGCGGAGAGCAACTCCTCCGCTTCTTGTGCAGGAGTTGCGGTGACATTAGAACGAGGCTTTGATTGAAAGGATTGTAGGTGGACCTCAACGCTAGATGCCTTGAGCTTGAGGTCTATCCACTATTTTTTTAATCGCCCAATAAGAGTCCGGCGTTCGGACATCATCGCAACACCTGTGCAAGAAGCCGACCAACTTGCGCTCCGCACTAGGTTCTTGCACGGGACCATGATGAGAAGCTACTACCGGTTCGGAAATCTCGCCGGAAGCCGCCGGAATGCATGTTGGAGGCATTCGTCGCTGTTATCCTATGTTTTGTTTGCTCTGGGGCCGGGTTCGCGCTGTAGCTTGTCCACTCACTCGAGGCTTAAAATGGTCGGTTGCGCCGTAAATAATTTTTCCAGCGGTAAATGTCGGCGAAGAAGTGGAGCTATGGCTAGCAGTATTATTTTTGTTTGTTTAGAATTCCGGCAACCATTAAGAGCCAGGACAAGGCGACGCTCGAGCAATCGTTTGCCGGCGTCATGAATGGCTCCGACGGATAGGCCGGCACAATCTCGACAGAAAAGTTTCGTACTAACTAAGGGTTTCCGAACTGCACTTTGTGTCAGGTGAGGAACCTCTTTGCGATTGACTAAGACAAGTAAAGCAGACGATATTACTTGTGCGGCAGCTCCAGTCTTCATCTGTCTAGCCAGTCAAAAAGTTAGAGGACTTGCTATTTGCTGACAATTTTTTCACAATATCCCCCATTGATTTCACGTATAGGTAGCAGCACCACTTTTCATGTCATCCACCGCAAATGATTAGCAGACAACTTGTTGTTTGCCGTCCGACGGCATCCTTGCGAGGCGTTCAAGTGCCGAGTGACGGCACTCCACGCACGCATTGAAGTGCCGTCCGAGGATGTTAAGCACAAGTTACGCTTATTCCGATCTTTGTTTTATCGGCTACTCGCAACCAATTGGTTTTAGCTTCAAACACGAGCGAGGCAAACGCCAAGGCTTTGCGATAAGCCTTCGCCAACGCCAAGGCTTATCGCAGCAGGAGTAGTGCCTTGGCAAACGCCAAGCCACTACTTCTGCCGCGATAAGACGCTTAACGCCTCCAACATGGCACCAAGGCACTGAAGGCAGACGATGATGTTGGTTTCGATTTCGAGGCTAACCGGAAGTAACGTCAGATGCAAGAAGCCTCTAACTTTACTTCTTATTTACAGCATAGATTGTGTAAAGTTCGGGTCACGTCATCAAGACTTGCCGGGCTGTACCCGACAACTGTCAAGAAAACCGCAAAAAGAAACAGCTATATAGCGTTCCACACGTACCTAGCAACACTATGCAGCAAAGTTTACAAAGAATTCCGCTGATACAAATTTGACATGCACTTTGGAGCTGAATAACAATATGTTTCAGTTCGGGCATACGTTATGAACATAATAATTTCCAAAAAACCGGCCAAATCTTATACAGCATCTAGGTATAAAAAATGATGGATTCTGCCTAAACAATTTGAGAGCTACATGATGAAGCAAAAATTGCTTTGTCAAACGTTCCTAGAATTAAGTCCTGTAACATAGTACATTAAACTGAAGGCAACCACAACGTCAAGAACACGTTTGAACCAAAAGAAATGGCAATACTGTAAGCCACACTCCAATGTACAGTTTAAGGGTGAGTTTACTTTTACGCGCTAAGTAAGACAACAATTATAGAATAAAGTAACGTCATACCTGAGACCACTGTAAACAAGGAAGTGAACAACTACTTTGCGGATTGAAGAGAGCAAAAAACGCAAATGATATATCGTACAAGATAATCCACGAAGCTTCTTACAATCGAAAGTGGTATGGCTATTCCAAGTCAAGTCAGAATCAAACATAGTACCTTAATATTTTACAATATTCAAAAGCAAAAAAGAAGAGCATTTGAAGTTGCATGAACACATCCAGAGTCATGAAGGTGGAGAGGGGCTACAAAATCAAGTTTTTGTGTGGGTTATAAAAACAAACAACCTTTGTTTTTGATGGTTAACTGAATTTAAGCTACAGAAATACCAGTCCTTAACATCAATGAGATATACTTAGGAAAGTATTTGCACTACTGATAATCAGTGGCTGCAAGGACAGTTTCGTCAGCCTATTGAACTCTGCGGCAAGAAACAATTCTTGATATATCATTACCGTAAAGGTTATTCAAACGTGAAGATAATACAGATCATTGCGGTACTCTAGATATTAATAACACTTGAGCTAGAACAATCACCCAACCTGTACCAACTGAGCACGATTACAGAAGTAGTTGGATTAAAGCATGATATAAGAACCACGCAAGACCATGGTTTCTAGTTTTTCAGAAGAAATTAATTATCCACCGAATAAAAGATTTTACTGGCATCTATAAAACGGGCGCATGCCACCTCGCCACGATCGAAAACTGAATAAAGTACGCCCCAAAACTCTTTTAAAACTTCAAGAGGACCCATTCCAGAAACAAAACGTACAATATTGCGCATGCGATAAAATATTGGTGTTAATAATATTACTGCTTATTGTTGAAAGTGAATGATTCTCAAGTATCTGATTAAATGCGGGTAAAATTTAAAGAGGTCCGTAGTTCTCCACTGTCTTAAACGAACCTATTTTGTGCATGGGTTTGACTATGACGACTTTTTACTGGTCGGAAATAAATCCGTGTTCCATTAATATGTTTAAACGTGAATGAGTGCACAGATTGCAGTGCAGTAAGCTTTTGTAGGAGACCATGCACAAAGCTATAGTCCAGTTCAGAAGCTCTGTTAGATGTAAGACTAAATAAATATGTAGTGTGTATATCCCTACCACTAATAAAGGGAAGGAATGCAAATGTTGTGGTACCGTTAACTGTGTGAATGGCTTCGGCGGAAAAAGAACGTACTTCCCTCGAAGAATATTAATTTAATTCCTAAACTGCAGAACGTGTCACTAGGGTGTTTTTGATAGTGTATTCTAGTGATTGCTTTGATAACAATCAAAGGAAGGCACACACGAGCACGCAAGAACAAGCACATGCGCACAAGCACATCGTTCATTGTACACTTCTTCAGCTTGATTAGGTTAGCAGGTGGCAGCACAAACATACAGGGAAGATGAACGAATCAGTGACGCTGCGTGTTCAGTCCTTTTTTCTTGCGCTCGTCGACTTGTTTCGTTATTCTACGACTTTGGCTCGAAAAGTAGTAAATTCTGACGGGAACGTTGTCAAATTGGAATAATGATCATTCTGCACTTTGCCAAGAACATATTTTGCCGCCCACTTTGTGGAATTACTTCTTAGCGACCTGAAAATCTTGTCGACGTGGTCAGTTAATCACTCTATCTAAAACGCAGAAATCCAAACGGGGCATGAAAGCATATAGAATCTCGAAAGAAAGACCCGTCGTCACGCAAAATACCTCTGTGTACGAACGCCCTCTGTTAGGATTAGCTCAAACAATGAACAATGGGCGTGAGGCAAATCACCCCGGCAAGGCAAAGCGACGGGCTGCAAAGAAGAAGATAGGTCGAGGGCGGACAAAAAGCGCGCAGGGAGCTTCCCTGACGTGCGTCAGTCTTTCCACGCTGTGTTCATGTCTAGATAAGACGTGAATACACAATGAGGCAGGAAGCGGTCATTAGTTTAATACCTTAATAAATTCTATAGGGTTTCGCCAGTCATTGAGAGTTTAAGAAAGGTGCGGTATTATGTGTCCCGAGCATTTCTTTATCTCTCCACAGCCAATAAGATTGCCCCCTTAGCCGATAACAACGCCGGAGAGCCAAACACGAGGTGCGAACGTTATAAGCCACGCCCTTTGTTTCTTGAGCTGTCGGCGTCCGTAACCGTTGCCGGAACTCGATGACTTGCATGCTTTCGATGGTAACACCTGATTCGCTGGTAATCGATAGCCTAAAAGTGAACAGACCTCGGTGTTTGGGATATCGTTAGATGCTCTTATGTATACACCGACAACTCAAGAAATTGCAGATTGAGATCGTGAAATCATTCGATAAGAACGCCGAAGAACGAACGACGAAGCAAGGAGCTTGGGCGGCCACGCCTTGCTTTTCTTAAGTTGTCAGTAATTATATATAAATATATGTGGAAGGCCTCTGTCTCTGGGAACCACGGGGAGCTCAGATTTCGAGTCTTGCCAGCAGTTTGCGCACTCGCCATGACACAAGATTTATACTAAGCGTGACGCTGAATGCTCGCACATAATGAGTCGTTATCATCTAACGTCATTACTATAGCCTGAAGTGAAAAGTTCTCTGGGAATTTTTGGTTGATCTTAATGTGCAGGCACGAATCTTTTTCTCACTGTTAAGCCTTTTGAGATTGTAGCATTGCCTCGGTAAAAACAGTCCAAAACCTGTGCAGAGAGCAAGTCGTCTGCTTCTTGGACAGCAGTTGCGGTGACGTCAGAACGACGCCGACCTCTGATTGGCTTTGATTGAGAGGATAGTGGATAGACCTCAATGTTAGATGCCTTGAGGTCCCCCCCTACCCACTACTTTTTTACAATAAAAAAATAAGAGCTCGGCGTTTCGAAACCATCGCAGCCCCTGTGGAAGAAGCAGACAAACTTGTGCTCCGCATTGCGACGCGCTGACGTTACGGTCAGATACAATCTAAGGATACGCCAGAAGCTCCTCCCACGTCTTCATTACGTCAACCACCATACCTCCGCGATGCGCAAATAAACCTCCACCGAGACACACATCGCGCTGACGTCATGTAACTTGTCATGGTTACTGCCCTCCTTGGACAGACAGGGAACAATTCGATGCCGTGGCTGGTGCGCGGTGGGGATTTACCTGGCGAATTCTTAACCTCCTAAGTTTTTAAATTTTTAACTAGAGATATTAAGTAAGCTACGCCTCAAAGTAACAAAACTTTAGCAATATAGACGCACCCTCCCGCTCCTCGAATGTCAATGAGTATGGTAAACACTGTGACTCTCACGAACTAAACCTGTATGCGCGCGTCACGCTACCGGTCTGGATGCGAGAACGAGGAGAGGCTCTCTTCGTCGACTTCGCCATGACCGTGCTTTCCCTCCCATCGAACGGAACCTATAAAATTGGGGCGTGGTCTGGCAACAGCGTGGCCTACTGACGTCATCACGTCCGAAGGGCCCTTCCGTCTTTCTGTGACGGTAGTCACGGTACGGCCGGGCTCGGGAGACCCCGCTGGGGCAGGTACGGAAGAGAAGGCAAGGGCGCGCTCCTTGACACCAGACCCTGACCTTCCGAGTAACGTTTCCTTTCTCTCCGCGATGGCGGTAACAGCCCGCGCGGCTACACTCCGCTCGCCCCTGACAGCTGACAGTTAGGTGGAAGCTAAGAGCTCGTGGGACTAGCCCCATCTTTGGAGACGTGACCACACTCCGGTTCATTCCCACGCGCAGAAAGAGGGATCGAATTGTGAGAGAGAGGCGGGTGATTTGTCCGGCGAGCGCGTATCTTCCACCACACTGTCAGCTTAGCGATGAATGGAGTATAGAGATCGGCATCATACAGAGAAGTCAATTCTTTAGAACGCGTTCCGTTTCAGGTATCTTCTTGTTTCCGGTTCGTCCTCTTTTGTAAGGTTCCTGGAAGAAAAGGCCGCCTTGTTTTCAACAGCGTTCCAGATCCGTGTTTCGAGGCGCCGAGTTTCTTTAATGTTTCGCTTCGCTCTTGCTTTATAATTCTTTTAAAATCACTTTGCCCGGATGCGAGATTCTTATCGAATGATAATCGGTCAATCGGTATCGTAATAGGAGGTGAATTTATTACGGCGTCTTTATTTACGGAGGATACCGGTAAGGCCAACCGCGTTTTCGTCCACCCATACCGTCTGAAGTTAAAGGTGCGAGAGATGATTTTACATCGTCCGTGCGTACGTTCCACGTTATTAGGCGCCACCGCTCCCTCGTTTTGTTTTTGTTTTTGATGAAGCAGGAACTCATTGCAACCCTAAGGTGCGCAGCTCGCATCGCGGATATCCCCTCTCTTTCCCTCTCCTTTCATTCTAGTATTTTTATAGTTTACAATTATGTACAGAAGGATATTCTTGCAGAGGTCGATTTTATTTTTTGATTTGTGTTTTTAAGCAAAGATACTTTCAGACAAAACAGGTAATGTGATTTATAGAAAAAAAAAAGTTAATTGTTATATCGAGAAGCTACGGGCCCGACGATTTGATCATTATACCATGCCTTAAAAGTACTTATGCTGTGTATTATGAATACTCGAGTCGAGAATAAGAAATAATTTGTCCTCATTTAAAGCAGTCTTTTCGGTTCCCGAGGACGAAAACTCTTTTGCACTAGTTTTACGATAACGAACATTCTTGCGTGACTTATACTGCACACTATACATCATCTCACCAATAACAAACGACAAAATGATAGAGGTATAACAAAATATAATTATAACAAAAATAAAAGGGCTTGAGAATTAAAATAACTATATAAAACAAACCGAAAAGGCATATTCGAAGCTGCAGTACTATGCGGTGTAGTAGAAGATAACGAGAATGTTTCTTTCAAGGCCTACGTTTGAAAAGACAAATGTTAATATGTTCGGGGCAACCCTCAAAATCTTCCGTTTTTTTTTGTTTTTTTTGTTTCAGCTCGTAAACAGAGGAACAAAGGCGTCCCCTTTTTTTCGAATTTCGGGGGGCAATAAAATTTATTTAATGTAGAAGGGGGAAGGGGGCTCTGTTAGACATTCCTTTATCTCGGCCTCCTGAGCGGAACAAGTGCGCGAAACAAATACTTTCGAATATCAGAGGCGACATTCCAGGGAACTTAATTTTGTAACTGGCTTTTTCGTTTAAAGTTATTGGTTCCGCGTACGAGACCTCTTTTTCTTATTTCAATTCCACAATGGTGCATATAATTAAAAAAAATGAGACTTCAAATAGACTGAGCACAAAGATTAGAAATCCATACTGTATTCCTCACCTGCAATGCGTCACATTGAGATATCGCACAAGGTTTCTTTATGTGGGCTGACGACTCTGATATGCCAAATATGTGTAGATATGAATATGCTGAAGATTGTTAAAACATTTACAAATTAGAATTGCTATCAAAATGGGTAGTGTCTGTTGTTAGCTTGTACCCGATGCAGACAATACGACATGTCAAAGCAAAATATCGTGTCAGAAAATGGTCATCAATCAATCAGTAATGTGTTTTATTGTGCCTCCAAACAGCTGGCGAACCTCAAGAGTGTTTTACGTACATGAGGCGAATATAAATTATGAGTAGCGACGAAACATTTGTAGTACACTTCTTGAACTTTTGAGAAAGTCAACGTCAGAGCTATTAAGCGTCTCGTACATAATCTTCATGCGTGTCAATGGAAGGTCAGGTTATAGAGAAACATCATATCGCAAACAAGAGTCTAAAAGAAGCGAAGTCACCAAGGGTGTCTAAATTAAGTATATAATCATAACAAAACTCCTAATCTACTGTGACGATCATGCAAAACTCCTACAAAGCGCGGTTGTATAAACTCCAACCTAAGCGTTTGGTTAACGCTCAGGGAATTTTATACAGTAGAAGAAAATTCCAACCTTTCTATCACGAACGAGCGAAATAGATGCTGTATCCACAGGGAACTGTGAAAGTTATGAGTCATGAGAAAAATTATGCCTATCAAGCATAAAGAATTATTAATAGTTTTCAAAACGTCACAACTAAAAATTCAAGCGAAAGAAAACTGAAATGACAAAGTGATCTCATCTATAAGGATAAAAATATTTTTAGTCTTGCACGAGAGAGAAGCAATCTTAGTTTTTAGGGCATTTAAGAACAGCAAGTTGGTTTACTCAAGATACATATTAACAAGGTCATTTTGCACACAGTCGATAGACGTGCCGACACTATTATGAATTTTCACGTCATCAGCAAACTGGAGCTTCTTTGAGATGGTGACACCATGCGAAGGTTAACTAAAATATTGAAAAG
Organism: Ixodes persulcatus; assembly: GCA_013358835.2. Taxonomy (NCBI): domain Eukaryota; kingdom Metazoa; phylum Arthropoda; class Arachnida; order Ixodida; family Ixodidae; genus Ixodes; species Ixodes persulcatus. Next base: position 300,857 of record JABSTQ010009334.1, read on the forward strand.
TAAAGGTCCGATGCTCGACGTTTGAGGTACACCGTAATTTAACACATAGGGACATTACTTGCATCCTAAAAAGGACACACTCATGAAGTGATCACTGAAGTAGCTGGAAAACCAATTGCAAAACCCCGAAGAAAGAAGATTAAAAAGACCGTCAATAGTACCTACAAGGCCGAACGCCTTTGAAAAGTCAAAATAAATAACACCAACCTGGCCACGGAACCCAACTACATATGCTTTGCGAACACCAAAAAGATTACGAAGTTTGTTTCAACCGATGGTTCTTGACAAAAACCATGCTGATTCGAATTGAACGGAGGCTTAAAATAAAAACTGATGGGGCTTAAAATCACTTTTTTTTCAAAAACCTTGCAAAAAGCAGAGAGCAGTGCAATACACCGATCACACCAGCAAGTTTCGCTACGCCGCCGCTGCCGGGATGCATAGTGGGACTTTTAATATCTGCGCAGCGGGTCTGGTGTTGTCGCGGGTGGAGGTGTAGTGAAGATTTGGTTGACGGCCAGCCTCGCACGGACGGCGTTCGCAGTGTTGTTCAATCAAATTGTTTTTTTTTTTTTTTTTTGCTCCGCCGTTTTGCCTGGTTTCACGTATTGCGTCCCTGGCTCCAGCAACAACAGCACCATACACAAGGGTGTGGGGTTTCATAGCTTTCCAAACGACCGGCAGCTGAGAGAAGAATTGATTGCCAAAGTTCACCGGCAAGGAAGTAAGGGGCAGAAACGACTCTTCGCTTGTTCCAGAAAGCTAGGTAATTAGCGGGTTGTGTGCGCAAAAACAAACTCACACGGATTGTGATTGCCCTGTTATTGAGAATGGAACAAAACTGACAGAACCCACGAAGTGACCCCCAGGTTGAAGGGGCCGTAAGGTCGTGCTTGCCTCCAATCGTGTTTGCGTCCCGATGCGGCGTCTTGTGCTCGGCACTCATTAATTAAACACACAACCCGTCTTTACCCATCCTGCACCATTGTTTTCTACGTTTACTGTTGTTCCAAGTTCGTGCCCACGACTGGTCACACAAAGCGAAATTATCAAGCTTTTTTTTTTTTTACATAGCCTCTGCTCGCTCGCCATGTGCACGCGAGTAAGTGGTATAAACGCTTCAAACGTGGAAACCTAAGGCTGGTGAGCTAGTACCACCAAATGTTTTAAACTCTGAACGGAGGTAGAAGCAACAAACAAAAACATGACATAAACTAACATAGGTGAAGCACATTTACGATGTGTAAACTAATGCCTCGTTTATAACCAACCATACAACAGACAATTTTGCCAGAGTAGAAAGCCAAATTATTAATGATAAAAAACAAGCTGTGCAACGCGCAATGGACCATTAAGAAGAAATAGCGTGACCTATATGTCCACACAGGCAAATGTAGCTCAGCATGTTTCTCAGCAAACCATTCAATCATTCACGTTGCAAGAGCTTACACTAAACGCTAAAGTCATATCTTCAACAAACACTCTGGCGGGGTATGGTTACATCTACAAATGTCGGGCACAGAAGATTGCGCAACGTTGATTGTTTTTTCCTCATGCATGTTTATGAACTAATCCGCACGCACATGCAAATCAAACCCGCCACTAGCATGCGTGCCCTAAACCGCATCGCAGCTGAAAAAGGGCTCAATTAACCCGTGATTCGCTGCTCAAAAGGGATTCAATGAACCCGTGGTGATATTCCACAATATTCCTCCTGAACTCTGCAAATGGACTTTTCGACAAAAACACGAGACAGGACGGTGCCCCTTCGAGTGGGTCGCGTGTACAAATACCAGGGACAGAAAAACAAAATGTTGGCCAGTATACTCACATTTTCTTAGAGTGAAAAAAAGCGAAAAAAGCACTGCTTGTTCTGGCGGTGTCATGCGTCCACCAGGGAACAAGGCGACGGCGGCAGCTAGGCTTTGTACCTACGTGTATTCCCAGCTTCCGCTCTTCCACCTTGTCCGTCGCTACCGTGGACTGAAGTTATGGCGGCACCCAAGGTAGCTTGCTCAATTATGCGCATGCGCCAAACGGTTGGTGAAATCGGTCTATTGGTTTTGTAACTGTCGACAAATATGGTGGTTCCAGATTTGTGAACTGGCCTAATCACAACATGTTTTCACGTCGAAGGAAAGGTGCTTGTTTTTAAGGGAAAAAAGTTTAAAATATGCCGCAACACATGAGCCAAAATATCGCAGTACCCTCTAACAATGAATGCGAGAGTACCATTTTCTCCACACGACTTTTTAGGGGCAAGTTCTTTTATTTCCAACTGTACATTATTAGATGTCAATTCATAAACCTACTATAAAATGGAAATGATCAAAACGTGGGGTTACATCGGTTGACAAGTGTGCATTATGATTCACTACAGAGAAGAAATGTTCAGCAAAAATATTGCAGGAATTCAGAGGGCCAGAGACGTAACCTTTAAGAGTCTTCAAAGTGATTATCTCAGATCTACTTGATGACCTACTGTATCTAACGTATTCCCAGTGTTTACCGCTCGCCGGCGTTTATCAGCGCTAGTTCCTGGGCTTTCACGGCAATTATGGGGCAAGCAATGACTAAAAGTTGTAGCGTGTCGTGTTGCAAATAAAGTATGGCAAGAAACCCAGATATCCGATATCACAAGGTGCCGTCCAATGAAAACCTCTGGGATGCCTGGCTGCGGAACATTTCACGGCAAAGCACCGACAAGGGGAGCCAGTTGCACACAAGACTCAGGGCCGTTGTGTGCTCACTATTAACGACTCAGTGAACATTGAAAACTAATAAGACACGTCTTGGAGATGAGAGCACCATTTTTGGGGGAGGGGCAACAATTCTGACATTATAATGACAGGCAATCTATTTATTAAAAAGCATAATGTGTGGATGGGTTTGAATTTATTAGTAATTAATTGTAAACATCAATAAAACAAAAGCGGTTATATTCAGGTCGAAGGGAAAAGCACTATGGTATTCAGGCTCTCTAACTATAGACTTTTTGCACAAATGCGCCGCCATCTTGAATGTCGTCACTTCCAGTTTAGGCGAAAACACTGCATTACCATCGCCACGCGACTAGAATACATTTAGGATATAAGCATAACCGTCATCCGTTCTCATTTGACCTCCCATCTACTTTTTCATATTTTGCAAGTTGAAATGTTTTATTTTTTTTTTCGTCGCCCATACCGGATATGCCTACCAGGTGGCGGGAGACGACAGTAAACAAAAAAGGCATATAGGATCATGCCGTTTAGAAAGACTATACAATGTCAAATGTATTGGTGTAATCCTCAGGAAACACTTGCGATTGGACGAAGCAGTCCAACTGATAGAAAGCTATTAAAGATGGTAGGTATAATTTTAAGCATAAATATACATTGCGCTCGTCTGTGTTTTGTGTATATACTTCTTTGTTTCATGCTGGCTTTAATTATAGTTTCTTGGTAGGGGAAAACAGCACTGTTTCTCTTATTCATCTCGTCTATGAATCTCAGAAGCGGGTTATTCGTCAGGTTATGCAATTAGAGGTATAGCAGCCACGCTGCCCTGTTATTTGAAAACCAGGTATTGTTCGAATTACAATTTTCTACGAATATAGATTCGGTCTTTCATAAAAAAAAAAAAAAAATCTCTGAACAATCCAGACAGTCATTTGCTTCTATATTTTTTATTGCCATTCAAATGGGACTTCGTATACCCTTCTTTATCTTGATGTCTGGTCGGTCCCGTGCTCGAGGACAAACTGTGGTAATATCAGATGCTTAAACTATACCTTCCCCAAGTTTTAAAGTTCTTTTTCATAATTTGGGTGACATAGGGGCCGTGCCAGGCGTCACAATATCCGAAGTAAAACATAATCACCAGAAGCGTTCGCTTGGAGTTGCGCCGGCCGTAAAAATTGGAATTTGCTGGTCCCTGTTTCAATCCAGTCTAGGATCCCTGTCGCAATCGTGTCTCCGATTCCGGCACTGGTGGTAATTGCAAAGTCGAGCGGCTTTACCCAAGCAGCTTCCTCGGGGACTTCTTTGGAATGGACCCCCGCCCTCGCGATCCTCAGGCAGTCTCTGTGACTCTACTGCCAAAGCAAGGACCATAAATGCATGATTCCGGTTTGCGCCCTCAACGGATACTGAAGGCCGCCGCAGCAAAAGCGTTCTCGAGGCCCCACATTTCAGTCGGTTAAAGCAGGCAAATTATCGTTTGCCTGCTTTCATCTGTCGTTCTTTAGTGCCTTTTCAACAGTCTAGGCTTTCACATTACTTGCGATGCACGCAATGCTTTAAAACTGTTACGTGCCGAACTGCTAATCGAATGCGATAAAAAAAAAAAAAGATCCGCAATACCTCGAGCTGCCGTTTAATGAAAGCCTCCAGGGCCCGTTTGCTCGAAGCACTAACCGCGGCTAAAGTTGGCCGCAGTACCTAGGAGAGGGATTTTAAAATCACGTGACTGGCTCGGTGGGGATGCGGGGAAACATGGCGGTGCCCCGGTGAGTGAGAGCCGCTCGCTTTAAAACTAATATGTCGTTGTAGCTGCAATATCGGGCGCGTTAGTCAGCAACGAATGGCGCAGGAGGCTTTTGCTTTGCCTTACCTCACTTAAATCGCAAAGCATGAGCAATGACCTCGCCGCATTTTTTAGATAGTCTTTCGATTCTGACCATTACTAAGCCTAAATGAACGCGATAATTGTCGGCATGGCAACGTCTTTGGAAAGTGGATTGCCTTGACTCAATTGGCGGGGTATTGATAGCACACAAAAGCAGACAGCGTCCCCCCAGGCACCGAGGTGCATGCTATGAGTGTAGTTACACGCGTTGCACGTGCTGGCGTCTGCAGTAGTAATTGTTCTAAAGCAAAAAGTCTAAAACAAATTTTGTTTTGCACGCGCGTTCGTCAAAGCCTTATTAGGATTATTTACTTCGAATCTTTTATGAGAGGAAGGCCAGCGAGCGCGGGCCGTAGAATTACACTTCCACCGTTCTCCTCGATGCTTGGGTAATTTAGAAAAAGGTTTATTGGGACGCTGTCTGCTTTTATGTGCTATCAATACCCGGCCGATTGAGGCAAGGCAATCCGCTTTCCAAAGACGTTGCCATGCCGACAATTATCGCGTTCATTTAGGCTTAGTAATGGCCAGAATCGAAAGACTATCTAAACAATGCGGCGAGGTCATTGCTCATGTTTTGCGATTTAAGTGAGGTAAGGCAAAGCGAAAGCCTCCTGTACCACTCGTTGCTGACTAACGCGCCCGATATTTCAGCTACAACGACATGTTAGTTCCAAAGCGAGCAGAGCTCACTCACCGGGGCACCGCCATGTTTCCCCGCATCCCTACCGAACCAGTCACGTGATTAAAAAATCCCTCTCCTAGGTACTGCGGCTAACTTTAGCCGCGGTTAGCGCTTCGAGCAATCGGGCCTGGGTCGCTAAACTCGTCAGACACAACTTTCTTCGTGTTATGACAGAGCGGGGGGAGGAGCGGAAGGATTGCTGCGAAGTTTTCTTTTCTCACGAACCCGCAGATCCGTATATCTTCGTGACGTTTTTCATTGAAAGGGGGGAAAATCCCTACTACTCCCTAGGCGCCGAGCTAGAGCAGCATACGGAGACGAACGTGGTTCGTATACGTATAATGTCACGATGAAGATTATCAGCTGCGACCTTGATGGTCTCTAAAAAGCACAGCGGAGGCTTGGGTAATTGCATTCTAAAATCAACACCGTCGAACTTGATAGTCTGATATCGTTCTTATTTCCGCCGATAAAGCAGAATTTACTAAAAAAACGTCCCTGTCGTCCCTTTTATTTATCTCGGCCTTTTGAATTTGATCAGAGTGTAGCCCGACGTGGCTAGGTCACAAGCAGCCGAGTAGCATTGTCCACCTTTGGACGGATTTCGCTTACAGGCAGTTGTCCTCCATCAGCGAGAGATAAAATCCTTTTATGATAGACTTTCAAAGATAAGCCAAACTGGGATCAATTCTGCGTTCATCAACTGAAATAAGAGTAATGTCAAGGCCGGTTCAGACACTTGCGTTTGAGTGCGTTTGACTGCGTTGCGGCGAGAACCGAAAGCGAGTCACCGGTACATCTGTGCTTCGTATGAAGCGTGGAATCCAATTCAAGGATTCTTCTTGGCACGCGATATAAGCAGCAGGGATGTCCTGGTGTCTCGCTGCCGCAACGCAGTCAAACGCAGTCAAACGCAACTGTGTGAACCGGGCTTCAGTTTGGTCAATATTGACAGTGATGTTTCGAGAACGCGAGGACACCAAGCTTTCATCGTACACAACCAAACTTTTCACTGTCGTCTCGAACACGCACCATCAAATTTGTCGTTCACAACTGATCATCCTGACCCTGACGTCAAAGTTATGAACTATAAAAGGACGTCACTGAACGCGCCTGCACACAACGAGCCCTGGCACGAGCCTCTCGATTGAAAGTCTGTCATGGCCGCTCGTAAGTTCATGGAACGCGCCCCGTTTTAATTCCAGAATCTCTAGAACCATAATTTAGAAAATTGCACGCTGTGCTGTTTTTCGTCATCGCTCAGTTGGAACGCCTCTAAGCAGGGTCGTCGAAACAGAAGAACGGAGAGGGGGCTCGATTCACCGTGGCGTTCAAAAAGGGGGCGCAAAGGGCATAAGGGTGTAAGGGGGGGGGGGGGGGAGGGGGATATCGCCCCAGCCCCGGACTACAGCATTTCAGAGAGTTATAATAAAAAAAAAATGACAGACGTTTACAGTTTTCTATACACCAACTCATGTTTACAAACAAACCGGAGCGCCCCTAGCGGACACCACCCGCGCCGCGCATGCGCGATGGGGGTGTGGGCAAGAAGCTCGCCGTCGCCCATAAACAAACCATTGAAATGCGATGTTGTCGGCGTCTCTGTGAGTCCCCCTGCCCTTTTTCGCGTTCGAATTGTTGATTCTACGTCGTCCTGGCAATGTCTGACTACTTGAGCGGCGTCAGCGAAATTACCGGGGCTCGTTACACCGCAAAACATCGCGTGAATAACGTGACATGCGGCGATTCATTCCGCGTGTACGCCGCAGAATGTACGCTAAAGCCTGATTTGCATGATGAGATTTCGCTCGCAATTTTCAGTCGCGACGTTGCTGGGGCTGCAAAAGCATGAACCGTAGCTGAGATGGTCGACGTCGGTACTGAAAATCGCAAGCAGAATCGGACCAAGTGAATCAGGCATAACAAGTCGGTGATGGCCACTTGTAACAATGATCAACGTCTCCTTGTATCTATTGTTTACATCGAGCCTGCTTCCCACCCTTCAAACATTAGTCTTTTGAGGCCTGCACTTACTTCTTATCGCAAGTACCGGGCGAACATTTGGCGTACGGGCCGGTGTCGTCTAAAAGAGCAGACGACAAGCAGAAACGTTTGAAAGAGCAGACGACAGTTCGAACGCTCAGGCGGCCGTTTGAACTTGAACTTGAAGACGCACTGAACGTAGTCCGCTGCTGGTGCTGGTCCGTACAACTTGACGGTTTCCCGGCGTTCATGTTGGAACAAAACAAATAAATGTGTTGACCACAAATATCCGTGAATTCAACCCAAAGTTCCTTCCCGCCCAAGCAATCGTGGTCCGACGGCGTCTGGTTTTCCCTTTTCACGGCACATATCCACGTTCTTGGACGAACCGAACACATGAAAACTGACCTTCAAACCTTTCTCGACTCTTTTGGTACAGTCCCAGTCGCGGCTTTTGACGAGAAGGCAGGTTTTTGTCTGGTTCCTTTCAAAACAACGCAGGAATACACGTCTAAAATGGGGCCTTCCGCCCACAGCCCCAGACCGGAAGTGCGACCGACGCGCCACCACCGCGCCGTGACGTAACAGAGATGAGTTCGTGTATAATGTCGAATTAAAGCGCAGCTCTTGAGGAGGAGGAGGGGAGGGCACGGAGGGGAGGGTATGCCTCTCCGCCCCCCCTCCTCCTATCCTGTTGCTTTCTCATTTAGCGGGGAAGCCTAATTGGTGTCAAAATCACGTGACGTCAATTTCCCCGCTAAATTTAGTGAAAAAACGTCCCATAATGCAACGCGCGCGCAGTTACGCCGACGGCGACGCCGCTCAAGCTCGAAAGGGGCGCATAAGAGTTGCGCTCTAAACATTCGGGGGAAGGGATATCCCCCTTCTTCACTACTATCACCCCACCCCCCCCCCCTCTCTCTCTCTCTCCCGAACAATTTATACGACCCTTCCTGACCCCTATTTGTGTGTGTGTTTGTGTTGGTTATACCTTTTTTCTTTCCCTTTTCCCGGCTTTTTCTCGCCATCCCCCCTCGCCCACTCATCTCTCAGACATTACCGACGTCTCTATACACAACGCCTGTGGGTGACCCCGATGGCGTTGTTGACAGTGGCGGAAGATGAGCTCTGAAACCGCGTTCACCGCGCACGGCTCCACAATATCACAAAGTTTAATCTTCGCCTCGATTCCGAAGCGAAGATTTTGGCCTCAAATAACTCCTTCCCAAAGTTGTGAAACGTCACTTTGTCGTCACCAATAACTTCCACAAACGACGATCTTCCGACGAGAAAGTTCAGAGTATTTACAGCCCGCCTAGGTACAATCTACATTTCATTGACTCTATCGCGGCGTTGGGATGTAGGGACACGCGGGCGCGACGTCATCAGTGCAGCCGTTCAATCGGCTGGCCCCACGGTGTTGCTCGCGCGCGCTCCGATGAAGCTCGCTACAACTTTGTGCCCAACATTCTCGCTGGAATTTGAGCACCGAGAGAGCTTGGATGATTGACATCTCGTCCCGCGTGACGCCAACGTCGCGGGAGTCCAATCAACACGCTCCGCGAACTTCGTGCCCAACTTTGTGTTTGACGAGTTTAGCGACCCTGGATGCCTGGTTACGGAACAGCTCACAGGAAGACAGCGACAAAGGGAGCCAGTGGCAGCCAAGATCCAGGACTTTTGTCTGTTCACTTCCCTTTAAAATAGAAGACTGCAAGGTAGGAAGGAAGAGAAATGCGCTAACGGCCGACAGCGGTTCCGACATAATTTCCCTCATACCTTTCTTACATGCATGCTGCGTCGTTGAAGGAGGGTAAAACATTTGTTCTTATACTAATTAACCCAGCCTTAATTTTAAAGGTGTACAGGAACAAATTTGGCACGTAGATAAATTGAGACTAAATTAAAGATGAATAAATATCAACCAACAGGCAACGAAATACGGACAAGAAACACGGTCGTAGTACAGGCGTTTAGCAGGAAGAGCCGGGCGGGCGAGCCGCTCCGTTTCGCCTATAACGAGAGCAACGGCGGCAGGTGCGGCAGAAAAAACTGTAGCCTTCACCAAGCCGGAGAAGGAATCGGCAGGGGATCGAACGTCCGTGCCATAGAATGTACAAGTCGAGACACTCATAGCTAGAAGTATAAAAAATAACAGGTCTGGTAAATAGGTTGCGCTGTGACTTACCCCAAAATATTAAGTTCCTGTTACATAACACTTCATTTGTATATCACTTAAATTACTGCCAGCTGGTCTGGGGAACCACTACTATCACCAACATAATTATAGTATATGAAAGGTTAAGTCATCAAGGGAAGCTCCTCCCAGCCCTTTCCACTTTAGCAGAGCGACCGTTGCAGAGGAGGTCGCCTCCTCTCTAGTTTTTGCTTCACCAAAGGGGAAAGAGGTGGGTGAACCTTCTCCTGAAGTCTTAATCTGTCACATATTATAAACCACGTGAGCTCAAGAAATGAGCGCTCCGTAATATTGCAAACGTTCCACGAGATGCTCATACTACCCCTCCTTTCCGTAACATGAACCTCATTTCGGCTCCTTATCTAGATGACAGTTTTTAGCACTGCAATGTGAAACTAGAAATAAAAGTTAAAGTGACCCAACTAACTGACATAGCTCACTTAACCGCAAGTACAAACACCTACAACTTGCGGCATGACTGTCTGTGGACTGGTCCTCAAAGTCGAACTACGGCGTTCAAATGTTAAGACACCGTCTACCGTCGCTACTTAACAACTTCATTCGAAATTATATTCAGATATAACATAGAGCTCAAATTTATAAGGAGTGTTTTCACAGCATTGTAATAATAACTGCAACTGTTTGTTTTTTGTTGGTTTTTTTTCTTCGTTTTTGTAACTATTGGCGACACACACTAGTTACATTTTCGCTGTTGTTTTTTTGTTGTAGCTCGTTTCGCCAAGAAGACGAGAGACAGACCTTGTCAAGACAGCAACTGTTGACATTTTGTGCGCCCGCGGCATCTGTACCCGTATAGATGGGAATAAATGTATTACTTGACGTTTTGATTGATTGACCGATTGAATGAGTAACTGATTGTTTGATTGGTTGATTAATTTGTTAATTGAATAATTGATTGATTTGTTGGCTGACTGATTGATTGGCTGGTTGGTTGGTTGATTGATTGATTTATATATTGATTGATTGATTCAAATAGTCTTTTAGTCCCAAAGCTTTGGATCCCGGGAAGGTATTTCTGGTCCTAAGAGATTCATTGAGATAGTGTTTGACAGCCGTAAAGCAATGTCACACTTTCAAGCCCCATGTGTACGCCCCTCCAGTGTTTGGTTGGCCTTTCTGGAAATCCCGCTCTGCCTTCCCTAAAGGAGAGGTATTCATGGCGTCCCCTGAAGTTCTTCGGACCTCACGGGCGCTTGGGCAAGGGGAATGATAATCTATACTAACTCAGCAAGAACTACAGTTAACTATCAGCTTACTGCGGACTGCAGTTCAACATGTGGGCAGCAGCGTTCAGCAACAAACTTGTTAGGGATCACGTGGTATACTGTCCCACCCTGCTTGTCCGTGCGCAGCTTTTACACACACATTAGAGGAATGTACCACGTGGTCCGTAAATGGCTCATGACTGGACCCGGCGGCCTGAAGCTGTGACCGTAGTTCATGGTAGAGTGAGACAAAGTAAGCAGCGAGCTCACGCCAGGGCACTTCTATGAGGCCGGTCTCGCTCACCTCGATACCCCCAGCCCTGCAGGCAAAATGGGGAGAGGTGTCGGGTAGATAGGCGCCTAAATAGGTATGCAGCGGATTGTCAGAAGCAAGACGTCGCTGCACGGTGAGAAGCGAGTGGCAGTGATTTGTGGCCGGCTCGGGCCAGTCACTTGAATCGTGGTGGCCACAGGCCAGCGTGACCCGAGCGATCTCTCAAACACGCGGCGACCTTCGCAACACATCATCGCGCGATATCTCACTCTAGAATCCGAGCGCCCTTGGAAGCGGCCTGGAGATGCTGCGTCCGCTTCCTGTCAAGAACACATATATACTTGCTCCGTTCCTGGGAAATGCGGACGAGCCGATACTGTTTACACACTTTGACAAAATGTGCTTCTGAATAATTTACCTGATTCTGCACTTGTCTCACTAATTTATCCCAATAATCTATCTCGTTCGGCAACTTAGCATGTGCAGAGTATCGGGGATTAAATATCGGAAGCACGTTCAAGTTACGGCTTCGGTTGCTCTCATCTGCTTGTTTGATTCCAATTAAAAAAAAAAATTGCCGCCTCATTCACTTCCCACAAATTATGCTATAGGATGACAACCTTCGTTTGAAGGGTTCATGTGGTTCATGAACCTGAAGCTTCATGTTCCAGAAACGGTTTTCTTTTCGGGTGTATCTCGAAACAACCCATTCTGATTTGAACCCTTCTCGTTTGGACCCATTCGCAAAACGCCCTTCGCGTTTTAACCTTTCGCGTTTCGACCCTTTCTTATATGAACACGTTCTCATTTGAGCACCGTATTTCAAACCAATCGCCTAACGCTCTTTGCGCTTTAACCTTTTCTTGTTTATGCCCTTGTCGGTTGAGCCCGCTCTCACTTAAATCTTTATTGTTTAATTAAACTCCGTGTCAAAACACGTAAGTAGCGTTTCAACCTTTTTGAAGTGCTCTTGGAATTTCAACCAGTCTCTCTTTTTCTGTGTTAAAAATAAATTAATAAAAATAATGGAGATGTTGATACTATTAATAACAGTGCCGGCTACCCCATAGCAATTGTTATTTGATAAAAAAATAACCAGATCTAAAACAAAACAAGCACACAAACAAGCAAAAGTCCCGCCAGAGTTGCCACTGCACATATTACAATTCTAACATGTTCGCCGATCAATTTTCGTGGACTACCTGTGTGCACCGATGCGAACACTTAATGTCATGTTCCACACCAAGGCTAACTGGCGGTCGCTTACCGCCCACACCGGCAGCATGAGAAAGCAACAGCCGCGGCAGGTCTCTCGCCCTACTGTGCACCTCGTCGCTCACAAAGCGCCGCCGCCACCACTCAAGAGCACCACCAGCAGGGAGCGGCCAACGATCCTGTGCCCAGCCCCGCATGAATCATTTTAACACTTTTGTATAGGATACATTGCATTCGAAATATGTTCGCAGAAATATTTTATTTTCCATACCGTCACGTTACAAACGATTCGCAAAGCATTATGCCGTTCAAATCGCATGGCTAATCGTTAGGCTACTGAACGGCTCTTCTCGAGACGCATAGTACAAAACGTTTTTTGCCGCAGAATCAGTCATCGCACCTCAATTCGATCCCATGCTCGGTAGAGCTTTATTCTGGAGCTTTGTTCCCACAAGATGATAATTGGTTAAACTATCTAAGATGACCGCAGCAACAAAACACGAACCATTCAAACGCCAGAGAATGCCTTCGCCCTCCTTAGGAAGTCAAAAAGGGAGATCCTGCCATTAGCAAGCTAGCCTTGCGGCGTTTTTTTTTTTTTTTAATTGTGCGGGTGCGGTGATGCCTGGCTTAAGGGCTTTCCTACCAGGCACAGATTTGTTTCTTCATTTCAGTTGTGAATCATCGGATGCAAATTATGCTCATCTGGCATGCCCTCTGAGGATATTGAATTATTTACAACCGGTGTCGGAGTGATCGTACAGATCTACGATCATTGTATATTTGCCGAAGTGTCGTTCGCCATGCCGTGGATCGGCATGCACTCTAGATGTCATTCTCCAAGTAGCATTTCAAGGCGTAATAAAGCTCCAGGTGCCTGGACTTCATAATGTCATTGGTTCCTTAATTTCGGTGTCCCGTGAGTGTATGCTGAAATTATTGCTTTTCCCTAGCCTGATTATGTACAAGGTTAAAATGAGAAAAGTAGTTTTGAGAATGGTCAAAACCAGAAAGTATGTTTTGAGAAAATTTGAAAGGAGAAAGGTTAAAATGAGAAAAGTAGTTTTGAGAATGGTCAAAACCAGAAAGTATTTTTCTTGTAAGTTTGAATTGAGAAAGTTTAAAATGAGAAGAAAAGTCTTCTTGAGAATGGTCAAAACCAGAAAGTATGTTTTGAGAAAATTTGAAAGGAGAAAGGTTAAAATGAGAAAAGTCGTTTTGAGAATGGTCTAAACGCGAAAGTATGTTTTGGGAACGGTTTAAGTGAGAAAGGGAGAAAAGCGAAAGTTGTTTTGCGCAGGGTTGAAATGAGAAGGTGAAAACGAGAAGGTAGAAATGCGAACGGGTTCAAATGATAACCATGGTATGCCTGTCTTCATGCCGGCTGGTATTTTACAAGTCACTCATTTCGGTGACGTCAAACTGTATCATCCAATCATTGTGAAACCAAGTCCCGTCACTTCAGTCACCGAATATGTTAAGGCACTACGGCACATTTCTACTTCTGTGGGTAAAGCGGCAGCAGCGCTGGAACGGTGCTCAACCGCTGTCTCGTTATTACGCAGGTATGTTACCTTAAAAACTCTTACCTTGTTCGGTCCGACAATCGCTTTTGGCTGCTGTTTCCTTGCCCACATGGTTACAGACACTGTTTTTGCTTTGGCGACTTTTCTTCTGTTGGTGTCTATCCTCATCTAAACCATTGCCTCAGTCACCGTCTCTTGAATGGAGATGTAGAATTTAATCCAGCGCCGCATAAAGGAAAGAATGGTCAAGCTAACTTGGGTCCGAGCACCCTGTCTAAACGTGATGCGACCCCCTATCGGGAGTGGGCTGCCGATGAGAGTTGTAGTGATAGCGACGACACGTATACTGGTGAACACCCCGCGGTGACAAACGTGTTTGCTCAACTACTTGCTGGTCAACAAAAACTGGCCCAGGACATCGCTAAATTTAAACTATTTCATCAGTTTGTGAACTACCGATTCGACGCTCTGGAGCCGCGTGTGGCTGCACTTAAAGCGTCCCCTACCAGGTCGGTCAATTCTGGAGCATCTGATGAAAATATGTCCGCTGAATGTAAATCACTTACTGTAGTGGTAGACCGGCTTGTTTGAAGTAATAACGATTTGGAAAACCGCTCTCGAGGAAACAAACGTATCTTGCATGGTCTTTCCAAAGACACTGACACAGATAGTGAGGCGTTATTATCCAACGTATCACAGTTTTTCTTAGGAGAAAGTAAAAATTAATTGCCTACATATTGAAAGATGTCATAGACTTGGTAGACGTCATAACGATGGTTCTCGTACCTTAATTAAGAAATTACTGGATTTCCGTGCTAAAATCAAGGTCCTAAAAATGGTTTCAAAATAAAGGCTCAGATATGCGCATTTATGAAGATTTCTCGCCTCACGTACGTTCAGTTCGTAAACAAATGTGCGATGCCTCTGCTTCATCTCGGAAAATATTTCTCTAGCATCCCCTTCTCTTATGACCATGTATTCTTCGATAACATACGATATGTCTGGGACGATGCAACTAACGCCCTATTTAAACGCACCTAATTACACTACTCCTAAGGGCGCCGCCTCTTTCGTTAGCACTCATTGACTACAACGTAGATCACAAAACATTTGAGTTTTAAACGTTAATGCGAGAAACCTAATAAACAAATTTCCAAACTTTCTTTCAATCGTTTCGTCCCACTGGGCTCATGTTGTAAGAATAACGGAAACATGGCTGCATGACGGTGCATACGATACCAAAATAACACCTGGTTTTTGGAGCAAATAGAAAGCACAGTAGAGGCGGTGGCGTTGCCCTATTTTTGCATTCTGATATCAAATTTTTTGTGATCAAGGTCCTTCCGAGATTGAATCAGTAGGTGCAAGCATCACCTGGAAAATAAGTCAGTAGTGATTGGCGTTGTTTACCGCCCCCCTGGCTCCCCTAGTGATCAAATACACACCACATGTGACTTCATGCACTCTCACCATCTATGTTCCTCCGACCTAATTTGTATGGGAGATTTCAATTTACCAGGCATACAGTGGTCTTCATTTTCGCTCTCTGGTCACGATGCTTCACTAAGTAGAGAATTGTTGGACTTTTTTTGTCATATGGTCTAAAGCAATTAGTTGAGAAGGGCACCAGAGAGACAGCAGGTTTAGATTTAGTTGTTTTTTTTTAGCTCACCTCTTCTACAAAGTGGTTTTCAACGTGAGATCATTGATGGTATTTCAGACCATAAGGCAGTTCTGGTTTCAAAAACTTGTTCGGCTCCAGATAAACATGTTCTTTATTCAACTTTACCTGATTTTTATCGTGCAGACAATGTTTCTATTTTTGATTTATTAAGTGGTTATTTTGAAAGCTTTCAACAACTTTGTGCTACCAGCGATGTAAATTGCTTGGTTACGTTTTTTTTGGAAACTTGCTTAAAACTTGTATCCAGCGATTTCTGTTTCTTAGAACAAACAGAATTAATTTATCGATGCCATGGTTTACACGAGAAATATTGCATCCCTTGCGTCGCGTAGGTATACTTGGACGTGCCAAACGTAGCGTTGATCCTGTAAAGACTAAACAGTTCAACAGAGCTAAAGAGGAACTTCCACTTAAAACTAATTTAGGGAAAAATTTACTTTTGCGCAACGCCACCAAATTTAATGAGAAAAAAAATTCGGTAAATTTTAGAGGTCAATTTACTCGTCAGTTATACTGCTAATTCCTTTATAATTAATGACGAAGCCGCTAGCGACTCACTGGTCACTACCATTGCGTTCGATACATACTTCCCATCAGTGTTTACAATTGATAATGTTGTAATTTTTTCTTGCTCTAATAATTCACATTCACCAACTGAGAATTTAGTTGTATGTGATCATGGTGTGCTACACCTGGTTCTACAATGAGATACAAGAGAGCCCTGGTCCTCACAACATGCCTAACGCCTTTCAAGTTCTATATTTTCTTTGAACCAGTCGTTACCTGACGAAACTTTTTCAAAAATCTCTGTCAACCGCCACAGTACCTTCATCATGGAAACTTGCAAAAGTCCTTCCATTTTTTAAATCTAGAAACACTCACTCGTAGCCGAACTACAGACCAATTTTATTAACATCTCATGTGTGTAAATTATTATAACATATTTTATACAAACATACCATGGTATATCTAGAAAGTAACATCATTTTATGTGATTTAAAGCATGGTTTTTGAAGGGGGTAGAGTACCATTTCACAACTATCTAAATTTGCTAACGATATCACACAGTCTCTCAACGTTGGTAACCAAGGGGACGCAATATTCATAGACTTATCCAAGGCTTTCGATACGATTCCTCACTCTAAACTTTTTCACAAGCTCAATATAACTGTAAAACATCATCCCCTGGTTTATTAGATAGCTAGTTTCCTTTTTTATCGCTTCCAGTATGTATTTGTGACTCGTCCAAGTCTTCTATTAAGGATGTGTCATTAGGTGTCCCGCAAGGCTCCGTTCTTGGTCCGCTTCTTTTTTTGCTATACATTAATGATTTGCCTCTAACGTGCTCTCGAAAGTACGTCTCTACGCTGACGACTGCGTTCTGTATAACACGATTAACTCCCCCAATGTTCATACTTTTCTTAGCAATTTTTTAAGCTTCTGCACGTGGTGCAACATCTGGCAAATGAGTATAAATTTATTTAAAACCGTCCTCCTGACTTTTTCTTAAAGTTCATCCCCTTCCTTGTTCACTTAATCATTAACGGTTCCTGCCTACAAAGAGTATTTGAATGCAAGTACCTTGTACTTCTCTTCACGCACGATATGTCTTGGTCGAAACATATTGACTTAACATGTGGCAAAGCACTAAAAAAAAGCTCTGTTACCTGCGGCGTACTTTGCGTGTCGCCCCGCGAGATAATAAACTTCTGACATGCATATAAAACATTAATCCGCCCTATCATAAAGTACGGTTCAATCATATGGAATCAATGTAAACAATGAGGTGTTAACAAACTCGAGTCAAACAAGAAGAAAGCAGTACGTTTCATTTTTAGCCGCTCTGAAAGGGAATTCTCACCAACCTCAAACCTTACCACTTCAGTCCTCAGTCCTCTTTCTGCGCGTCGTCACATCGAATGCATGAGGTTTCTGTACTTTTGAATTAACCGACCTTGTTTTATTTTATTAAGTTCATATCTAAACTTTTTCAGTGTGACACAAGGAGCCACCGCGACTTAAAATATTTCTCCCTTCTTTTATACTATCGCCGGATGAATTTCTGTGTGCCGTTGATAGCGGTTGATGTCGATGTTTATGTTGTGTGCCTTTTTTATCAATGTACGATCGCACTTTTCTAGTAGTCCCCATCCTTCAATAGCCCCAACGGGGCTGCAGATGTATAAATAAATAAATAAATACTGAAAATGTTTTCATATTACAAAAAAACTCTACAAACGAGCTATAAAGTTCCGTAGATTCTATAGACCAGGGGTATCCAAACCTTCCGGCCTAGCAGCCGCAGTCTCAGACTGGAAAATAAATAATTCAGTATAAATCAGGAAGTGCTGAATAATAAACCTGTGCATCAAAGACTGTAACTCTCTTCCTGACACCATCGTAACTGTTAATGGCCCACTTTTATTTCGCTCAAAATGCAAAATGTTTTTTTTTTCGGAAAGGGGGGGGGGGGGGAAGGCCCCCCCCCCCCCCCCAAAAAAAAAAAGTGGGACAACTTGTGCTCCCATACCTCTCGTTTCTTACATGTTTACTGTGAACTATCTACACAATGCTTCTGTCCAAACATTTTATGTATACTAAGATAATTGTTTAATTATTTTAAACTTCTTATGTAATATGATCATTCAGATCTTCTTGAGAGCTATTAAACTTGAACTTAAAACGCAGTGTCGAAATGCAAAATTTCAAACTTCAGGAAAAATTAAAATGCTTAAAGACGATGGATAATTAAACTTTTTTTTAACAATATGTCGCTAATTAAGACATAACAAAATAATTGTGAGCTAGAAAATTTACCAGGCATAAATCAAAGCACATAGGAATTACGGTATATTCACACGGGGCACGAGACTAATTGAGCTAGTGATTACAATTAATAGGTGTGACACAGGAATCTAAGCACGATATACATGGGAAGGCGAAGGAATTTTAACATGGTTACACATGCATGAGACAAGGGACTGTGAATAAAAAGGCTTGTGATGGAAATGTGGAATAAATATTATGGCGGGAGAACCCACGTATTGATGCGGCTTTATCTTATTTTTTCTGATATTTTCGTTTGCGTTTGAATGCGCGTCGCGGCGCTGCTCGTTTTTCCGTTCTTTTATATCTTTTTTTTTGATTATTATTATTATTTGTACGCGTGCTTTGCGTTTGTAGCAGCGGGCCGCTGGCCGGGCGTTACTGGAAAGATCGCGACCATCAGCGGGACGGCCGGAACGCCTCCGCCCGCGATTCGCGAGCCTTATGCGGCTCTTCGGTGTTCGGCTCGTGTTCCCTTGTGTAACCCCCCCGCCCCTTTTTTTTTTTTTTTTGCAGGGTCAAATGAAAAAGGATATAGCAAAAAAGCACCATGTGATTTGTCAGCTTTGTGCCATTATCCGCATGGCAGACGAGGTCCTTGTTTTACAAATAAAGATTCACACTAAAGAAACATACATATCAATCTCTCTTTAAGTGGCATTTGTCGTAGCCATTGACTGAGCAGAAAAAAAAATAATTTTCAAAAGTTCCGCACGTCTTTTTAATTGCGTCTCTTCACTTAAAATGGGTGCTTTTTTTGTTTTGTTTTTTGACCCTTCGAATGTGTCCGTCTGACAATCTCTGCTATAGATAAGATATGGTGCGGTTCATACTCTAACAAAATACTTATTTCCTTATGTATTATTTTAACTATTCGTATATAAAGCTGTAAATTCGCTTTATAAATGGTGATACCTGTAAATAACCTGGAAATAGTACCCCTCAAGACGGGGACAGAAGGAAATAGATGTTAACAGGACACGGCGTACTTTCAACTGAATTTTTGTTTTGAAAACGCACACGCGAAACAACAAAACCAAACATAAAACATATGCACTAAAAAAGTAAAGATAAAAAGATTACGCCCCCTAACGCATAATTTATTATTGCGGATATACACAAACTCTATTAGAGAGCGCCAGTGAAGGGGTGCTTTCTTCTCATCTGTATATGGTATATATAATGTGTTCCGGTACTGTTTTTCATTTCTCCCAGCCTTTTAGCTCGAAGCAAGGACAGCAGATGAAACAAACGTTATGACACTATTTCACACATCAGCATTTGTACTGCAGTATATAAATTCAGATCCGGAAATGTAGACGCTTTTAGGCAACTGTACATAACCGAAACCTTGAGTGACCTTTGGTTTTTATTCGTGCAGTTCTCTGTGACTGCATCGGATGTGATCACACAAGAGATATCTTCTTTCAAATCACATGGACGTTCTTGTCCCCAGCGAAGGCATCATGGGCGCTTGACATTGCCAGTTTGAGTGGTCCGGCACGTCGGTGAGACGTGACAAGGTCAGACAAATCGACTCTGATATGGAGCGTGCTAAAAGTGACTTTAATGAAAGGCAAGTCAGTGTCCCAAATTTATAGGCATTTATATTTGTATGTGCATTTGACTATCAATCAATCACCAGTACAATGGGATAAGCGTTTCACTGGTGAAACACGTGGTTGCGTTAGCATCTTTACACGTATATCAAGAAAATGTGAATCTTGTTTCGTCGAGGTGTATTTTTATTTTTTGCTGGGGAGACATTGTCTTTAAATAATACAAGCAATTCGAACAGATCAACTGTATACGTCATTTTGTTGTCCCGAAACATATTGCCGCGAGCGCAGCTGACTGAGTAGGCAGCGCGCTCGGGACCGAACGGTTATTGCGCGTGCCTTCCACGCAGAAAGCCAGGGTTCGATTCCTGGCCGCGGGTACGCTTTTTTTGTTGACTCTAATGTAAAATCTCGTAAATTCGAGAACCGTGTTGCTGATTCCGAGGTTAGAATGTACTACACGCCGATTGTTCCAGAAGCCCAAGCGTGTACAAAAGGGGCTCCGCGTGGCCAGCCGGACTCGGTCTCGCCCCAGCGTTCGACTCTGCTCTTACGCCGACTTCGACGCCCGTGACGCTCTAATGTTATCTTCTGTTTCTTTTTATTTTTGGGCACAAGTTCGCCTCATTAAACGTTTAGTTTCTTTAGTTATCACCGCCTCATTCATTGTCATTCGTGACATTTTGGTGGAGGTGCGGGGTAACGCGTGTCCTTGCAGCGCAAGGACACGCGTTGCCCCGGACTTGCGCTGCGGGCCCCCCTCCGAGGGCCCGCAGCGCAAGTCCAATTCCAAGCCCGTCGAGAAGACCGCTCTACGAGGAACGTGAAACTCGGGCCAGCCGCCGCATCCAAGGACAGGCTGCTGAATTGGGTTTGCTGCCGGACAAGCCCAAGCCGAAGAAAACGACGATGGCCAACCAGGCGCAGACCCCGGCCGCTTCTGCCGTCGTTTACCTGCCCGTCGTACCGCGGACGGCTGCTCCGTTCCACGGCGAGCAATACGATGACGTCGAAGACTGGATTGACCAGTATGAACGCGTTTCCCGCCACAATGGCTGGACCGACGAGCAGCGCCTGCACAACGTCTATTTTTCGTTCGAGGGGACCGCCAAGCACTGGTACGAGAACCATGAGTCCTCTTTGACGTCGTGGGACATTTTCAAGGCCGATCTGAAGGCTACATTCATCAGCCACCACCGCCGATAGAGAGCCGAGGACCTACTGCGAACCAGAACCCAGGGCCACAACGAGAGCGTCACCGGCTTCGTAGAGGACGTTCTGCGCCTGAGCGCCCGCGCCGACCCTCGGGCTACAGAAGAGAAGAAGCAACGAATCCTCATGCGCGGGGTGAGAGACGCCATCCTCGGAGGCCTCGTCCGCAACCCGCCGGCAACTGTCGACGCCTTCGTCACCGAGGCAACAAACATCGAGCGCGCCCTCCAAGCGCGCGCTTCCCACTACCAGCGGCATCCAAGCGTCACTGCACCCGCTCAGCTTAGCGGCGAAAACGCTCCTGGTGCGCACATCTGCGCAATTATCCGGGAGGTCGTCCGGGAGAAAATCCGCCGGTTGCTGCCAGCCGCAAGCCGTCCAGCGACACTCTCCATCACCGAGGCCGTGCGCGAGGAAGTACAACGGGCGGTCCACCCTAAAGTTCCCATTAACACGGCGACACTGGAGGAACCGACGTTAAGCTACGCCGCAATGGTCCGACGAGCCCCACCAGTCCCGCGTCCGTACATGGCGCCTCCCCGAAATGTGCCTCCAGAGCCGCAGCATTCCCGACGCCAGGAAGATCGGGCGCACGTTCGTCTAGAACAAGTGGCGCCAAGAAAGACCGACGTCTGGAGGACGGCCGACCGACGTCCGCTGTGTTACCACTGCGGTGAAGCGGACCACATCTACCGACGATGCCCCTACCGCCAGCTGGCCCTACGAGGGTTTGCACCCAACGACCCTCAACCACGTCTCGGAGAGCGACCTCGGAACATCGAGGACTACCTCCGCCGCTCTTTATCTCCTGAGTCAACTCCCCGCCGAGAATTCCGTTCACCGTCTCCCCGACGCTCGCCATCGCCCTTCCGCCGGTCTCGCCGAGACAGCCTGTCACCCGTCGCTTCCCGTCGGGAAAACTAGCCGCGGCAATGCCGGGAGGTGGTGTTGCCGAAGACGAACGATGCCAAGATTCTCCAAGATCGTCGGAGCTCTCCCACTCTAACACCGCAACGCCCCGCAAAGACGTTTCTGCAAGAGTGTCGAATAACCTCAACGTTATCATCGACGGCCACCACGCGACGGCACTCGTCGACACCGGAGCAGACTACTCCGTTTTGAGTGGCAGGCACTCTTGCCGCCTTCGGAAAGTTACGACGTCGCGGGGCGGACCGCAGATACGAACCACCGGTGGATATCTCATCACACCTGTTGGCAGGTGCACCGCTCGCGTTGTGATCCACGGTGAAACCTACCCAGTGTAGTTCGTCGTTCTGCAAGACTGTTCGAGGGACGTCATTTTCGGAATGGACTTCTTGTGTTAATACCGCGCCATCATCGACCTTGCGGAGAAAAGCTGACGCTTCGGAAACTTGTTCCATCTGCGGAAAATCCCAAAGCGACGTTAGCTACAGTGCGAGTCCTTACCAGCCACGTAAACCTGCCGCCGCTGTCGAGTGTCTTTGTGCCCGTCGGGACCGAAGAAACCACCTGCGGTGTAGCACTGTTGGAAGGAAGCGTCCAACTTCTCCTTGGACGAGGGATTGGCATTGTAAGAGGCGTAGCCGAGCTCCAGGACAGGCGTACCGTAGCCCTTGTCACCAACTTGCGGCAAGAGTCGCAGCACCTTACAAAGGGCACAGCTGTGGGATACGTCGAGGAAATCGAGGACTCAGCTGCGATCGCCGCGATCTCAGAAGACGCCTCTCCGACGCAGCTCAAGAGAACCACGCCGTCAGAGCTCGACATCGACCCGTCTTTCCCAGCCCCACAACGACGACAACTCAGTGACCTTCTCGCCGAGTTCAGTGAGTGCTTCTCCACGTTGTCAAAGGTGCGCCAAACGACGGCTGCGAAACATCGAATAATTACTGATGACGACGCACTCCCTGTGCATCGGCCCCCGTACCGAGTCTCCGTGAAAGAAAGGGAAGTTATCCAAAAATACGTTCAGGAAATGCTTGATGACAACATCGTCCAGCCCTCAAAATGTCCGTGGGCTTCCCCAGTAGTCCTAGTGAAGAAAAAAGACGGAACCCTGAGGTTCTGCGTAGACTACCGCCGGCTGAATGCAGTAACAAAAAAGGACGTCTATCCGCTGCCCCGCATCGACGACACCCTGGACCGGCTGCGCCACGCCCGATACTTTTCGTCGATGGACTTGAAGAGCGGGTACTGGCAGATTGAGGTTGACGAACGAGATCGTGAGAAGACGGCCTTCGTCACACCGGACGGACTGTATGAATTTAAAGTAATGCCGTTCGGGCTGTGCACAGCGACGGCAACCTTCCAGCGTGTTATGGACACTGTCCTTTCCGGCTTGAAATGGCAAAGCTGTCTCGTCTACCTCGACGACGTTGTCGTGTTCGCAAGCGAATTCGACGAGCACCTCAGACGACTGCGAGCCGTGCTACGGGCCTTCAAGACTGCTGGGCTGACACTCAAGGCTTCGAAGTGTCGGTTCGCCTATGGTGAGCTGAAATTCTTGGGCCACGTCGTGAGTGCTCAGGGTGTAAGCCCTGATCCTGCAGAGACGTCCGCTGTCGCCGAATTCCCGAAGCCATCGGAAAAGAAGGCCGTCCGAAGATTCCTTGGGCTGTGCGCCTACTACAGACGTTTTGTGCGTGACTTTGCACAGATTTCTGCACCGCTGACGCATCTCACGAAGGACGACGTGCAGTTCCAGTAGGGAGAGGAACAAGAACAAGCGTTCGTCGAACTCAAGGGAAGGCTGCAGTCGCCCCCTATCCTCGGACATTTTGATCGGTCGGCGGAGAGAGAAAAACACACGGACGCCAGCAATACCGGTCTCGGTGGGGTACTCGTTCAGCGACAAGAAGGGGCAGAGAGAGTAATCGCTTACGCAAGCCGGGCGCTGTCTAAGGCAGAACAAAATTATTCAACGACCGACAAAGAAGGTGGTGCTGTCGTCTGAGCGATAACCAAGTTCCGTCCGTACTTGTACGAAATCCCGTTCCGTACGGTCGGAGACCACCACGCCCTCGATCTCTGCTGACTCGCAAACCTCAAGGACCCGTCAGGGCGCCTCGCTCGCTGGAGTCTTTGACTGCAAGAATTCTACGTAACCATTGTGCAGACGTCTAGCCGCAAACATAATGACGCCGACTGCTTGTCTACGGCCCCAGTCGAATCTCCTCCCTACAGCACCGACTTCGACGATGACGCCCGTTTGCTCGGAGCAGTTACAGATACCGACATGGGAGCACTTCAACGAGACGACCACCTCGAAGGTCAAGGAAGTTCCGTTCCGCGAGTCTTGGCCCGAGGCTTGTCAAGCTTCGTTCTGCGGCGAGGCGTGCTCTTCAAGAGGAACTTTGGAACCAGCAACCCTGCCTGGCTGCTGGTTGTGCTTGCCAGCCTGCGAGAAGAAATCTTTCAAGCATGCCACGACGACCCGACGGCTGGACACCTTGGCTACAGCAGGACGCTCGCCCAGTTTCGTGAATAGTACTACTGGCCGAGACTCCCGAAAACCGTCCATCTGTACACACGGTCGTGCCAAGAATGCCAACGACCTAAGAAGCCTCCGACAAAGCCTGCAGGACTCCTGCAGTCGATATCTCCCCCGACTACGCCCTTCCAGCAGGTCGGAATGGATTTACTTGGGCCGTTCCCAACATCGACGCAAGGAAACCGGTGGATTATCGTCGCGACCGATTATCTTACACGATACGCCGAGACGAAAGCCCTTCCATCGGGAACAGCGGTGGAAGTCGCCAAGTTTTTCGTCGAGTCCATTCTCCTTTGAAACGGCGCACCTGAAGTGCTGATCACAGGTCGAGGGTCATCTTTCCTGGCACAACTGACTCAAGAGGTACTTCGGCTCAGTCACACCAGCCATCGTCGAACCCCCGCTTATCACCCGCACACCAACAGCCTAACAGAGCGGCTCAACAAGACCATCGCCGACATGATCTCCATGTACGTCGACGTAAAGCAGAAGACGTGGGACGAGGTGTTGCCGTACGTTACATTTGCGTACAACACGGCGGTACAAGAAACCACAGGAATGACGCCGCTCCAACTGGTACACGGCCCGACGGTTACCATGATGCTGGACGCCATGCTGCCTCACGTGCCAACCGACGATGGCAACGACGACGCTCAACTGATGTCTCAACTCGCGGAGGAAGCTCGTCAACTGGCAAGAATCAAGATTCAAGAGCAACAGCGAGTCGACGCACGCAGTTGTAACCTTCGTCGCAGGGACGTCCGCTTCCAACCCGGAGACCGGGTATGGGTGTGGACACCGATACGGCGCCGCGGTCTCAGCGAGAAGCTTCTCAAACGCTATTTCGGACCCTACAAAATCATCCGACGCCTCGGCGATTTGAATTACGAAGTTCTACCCGACGGAACGCGCCCATCTCCAAGACGCCAGCCACGACCCAAGGTGGTGCACGTCGTCCGGCTCAAGCCGTATTACGAACGATAGAACTTTGGACTCTCGTCAAAGAGTGAACTGTGAACTGTGAACTGTGGCTCGCGACTCGGCCCTCCTTTTGTTGTGTATTTGTGTTTTCGCTTTGTGCTGCATCGGGACGATTCACTTTTTTAAAGGGGGCAATAATTACGCGAGCGCAGCTGCCTAAGGAGGCAGCGCGCGTGCCTTCCACGCAGAAAGCCAGGGTTCGATTCCTGGCCGCGGGTAGGCATTTTTGTTGACTCCAATGTAATGTTCTGGTAAATTCGAGAACCGTGTTGCTGATTCGAAGTTACAATGTACTACACGCCGAACCTTCCACGCCGATTGTTCCAGTAGCCCACGCGTGTACAAAAGGGGCTCCGCGTGGCCAGCCGGACTCGGTCTCGCCCCAGCGTTCGACTCTGCTTTTACGCCGACTTCGACGCCCGCGACGCTCTGCTGTTATCTTCTGTTTCTTTTTATTTTTGGGCACAAGTTCGCCCCATTCAACGTTTAGTTTCTTCAGTTATCACCGCCTCATCTATTGTCAGTCATGACAATATGCATTAAAAAGAAACCGTCGCCAGAATAAATAAACACAAAATGAAAACACGGGATTATATACATAAGTGTTACGCTATGCAACAATTTCCATACTATGTCTAAAGTTTAGTTGCATTTTTTATTGTTAATGCTATTGCTTTCTTTTTCACTTGCGGGAGTGCTCACAAGAAGCACCGCATTTACTCCAATAACGGCGGCACAGTTCATGAACAACTTCGCTCAACTCTACCTCTTTACAAAGTGAGAGGCCAACCAATGGAAGAAGCGCTCAAGAACGAGCCCGACAAAAAAAAAAAAGTATTGGCATCGTATCAAAACTCCCACAACACCCACGACGCAACTTCCGAACAGAAGAGGAAAGAACACTCTGGGCACTTCGAGAAGATGAACAATTCGTGCTTCTTCCAGCAGACAAGTGAAACAAGACGGTCGCCCTAGACCGGGAGGCTTACGAGCAAAAGGTTTGGGATCTTTACACCTCTAACTACAAAAAGCTCAAAAAAGACCCTTCGCCACAAGTTCAGAAACAAAATGAGTAAGATCATGGCACAAATTTTCAAGAAACATCCAGAATTAAAAGAACCTCACCTGTGGCTTCTCTGCGGAATGACTATGCATCGGATTTCGATGATCTCCCCAAGAACCATAAGCCTAACGTTCCTATCCGGCCCATTGTAGATTTCACGACCTCACCGCTTCGAGCTCTGTCCAACTATATTCACCGCACTCTTTCTCCTACCATTGAAAAAAAACGACGACTTTTGAGCGCATCTCCTGCGACTTTGTGGAGCACGTTTCGCAGTTAAAGGTGAGCGTTGAAAGGAGCATAATATCTTTCGACGTCATTGCACTTTTTCCACAAGCGTTCCGGTTCTTCTGGCATTTACCAACACAAGGAACGCCTTCGAGAAGGACAACGATTTGAAGGACATGACTTGCCTGAGCAAGGGTGAAATCTGCCGTGTCCTTGAGTTTTGCCCTAGTAGCACCTACTTCAGCTTCAAGGCGGAATTCTTCAAACAGACAAGCAAAACTGCGATGGGTGCGTCTTTTTCCGTCGCCAGATCAAACCTATGCATGGAAGCCATTGAACAAACGGCACTACAGTCGTTCGCCGCAGGTCCCAAGGTGTTATTGCGGTATGTAGACGACTACTTCTGTAATCTAAAAAAAAAAAAAAAATACATTTGAAATCAACAAGTTTCTGACGCACCTCAACTTCATTGAGACGGCTATTCCGTTTTCTGTTGAACGCGAAAAAGACACTACCTTGCCTTTTCTCGATGTGCGGATAAAAAGACAAAAAGGAAGAGCTGACATTTCCTGTATACAGAAAACCGACGCGCACTGGACGCTACTTTAAGTTTAACTCAAACCACCCTACCAGTCACAAGTCGTCGGTAGTCCGGACCATCTTGTCCAGGTCAAGTATTATTCGCTCGACTGAGGCTGACAGAAGAAACGAAGGTCAAACCGTCTTTGCTGACTCAAGAAGAACGACTACACGAGCAGTTATATCCACCGCACTGCCCGTCGTATGAACCAAAGTCGTCATCACCTCCAGCCACAGGCCAGTACGTAGTCCCGGCCAACCACGCGCGTCATCGTTCCTTATATAAAAGGAACAAGTGGAGCGCTGGCAGGTGTGCTGGCTAGAAAGGGGGTCCAGATGGCCCACAAGCTAATATCAATACTTGGACGGCTTATGCCACGACCAAAAGATAGTGCCCCTAAAGAGAAAGCGCGAGGTGTTGTTTATCGGATATCATGGGCGAATTGTCCAGCCCTGTACATCGGCGCAACAAAGAACTTACAGGGGAGGATCCGACAACACCAAAACGACGTTCGCATGTTTGACCACGAGCGCAGCTCGGTTGCTGAACACTGCGACGTCGAAGACCACGGCAGTGACTTTAAAGGAGCTGTGGAACGATTTTAACGTTGAACGAATTGGCATCTTCAACTTTTGACATTGTTCATCTTGTCATAAAGGACAGAAAACACACCTCCTTCCTTCGAAATGTTGCGATTCCGCCGCGTAATCGCGAGGCAAAAATTAGAATATTCCCCGACCTTCAGCCGCGAGCGGCGGCCACGAGAAACATGCGGCGTGACGTCATGGGGGTCTTGTAGAAATATAGCAAGTTGTGCGAATACCTGCTCGATGAAAGGTAACTTTTCTATAAATCTTGTCGTTCCAACATAAATATAAATGCGCCAGAAATCTGGTATCATGCATCGACAAAACTTTTATTATACGGAGTTTTAGTGGCGCCATCTATCCTAGGTCCACAAAACCGTCAGATCTATCTGCTACCGCGAACAGCCGCCAGAAGCCGGAGAGGGAGAGGGACAGGGCCGGATGGGCATAGCCGGACCCGGATGAGGCTTTCCTCCTTTCACCATATTGTTCGCGCTGCGCCCGCCAGCTCGGGGTCAAGCGGTCGCGAGCGGATGAGTTCTCGCTGCTCACTGATGGTTCTAGAGAGAGAGCTTCACCGGAACCCCGCGCAAGCCCCATTGACGTCAAAGTGCACGTGACTCAGAAGATGGTGAAGGAGTTGAGAGGTGCCGAAAACCTCAGCCTTCGTCTATTTTTAAAATAAAAACTAGGACATGCAGGCAAAAGCGTTTTTTTTTTTTCTTTTTTGTTCTTTACTTCAGAAAGGTCGAGACACCAACTCCCACATTATTTAAGAAAAGCACTGAAACTGTTGCACAGCTCCTTTACGAACACCCGCATTCTCGACGTTGAAGCCAACTACTACCGACAGCGACTTTCCTTGGAGTCGTGGCACATGGAAACTACGCCAGAAACTTTAAATACGTATCTCGGTGCTTTACCATCCGCTCACATACACGGGCTTGGATGCCTTTCCAACTCAAAAAGAAATGCACCACCATAAAAAATAGGAAAACGAAAACAGTGCCCTTCAATGGCCATCGCCACAGTCATCCCTGAAGATGAGCCGAGCGGGCATCGGTGCATAGGGTTTCCAATTATGGCTTGGTTGGACGTCCCCTCTTCTCTTTACTTTATATATATGAAGAAGCTCTTATAGCTTTAAGGAGATTGTACATAACTCATTCTCTAATCAGAGCAGTCAGATTTGTAGTTAATTTTGAAATTCCTTTTACAAAGAGAATAATTATTCCTTTCAGCAGGATAGATTTTACATTAAAGTTTGAGATGATGCTGTTGGTATTAGGAACTGTTTTGCATCTAAGACTCATGCAACATGTTACCCATGATAACAGGCCCAAAATGAACATCTTTGTTGCTCCAATTGGGATAACAAATGCTCGCAAGTGTACGTAGGTATACTTCTACGTATGTGTACTTATACGTAAGTATAAGTACACATACGCATGAATCATGCGACACGAAAACAAAAATCGCATTTTTCTTTCTTATGGTATGACTGTACTTTGTTTCACCTTACGTGCGAGCGCAGCCAACGCTACGAGCCAATGGAACTGATGGGACAATTAGGAGCGCAGCAACATCATGGCCTTTGTGATATTGTACGTGTTCTATCGTCTGCTATAGTTCGTCGCAACTCAAGAAGGTAAGGCGAGGAAAAGGAAGGCCGGGAGGGAGGAAGCAGACGGAACGCTGAAGAGGAGAGGGGGGAACCTCCTTCCCTTTCTTGGGGTTCACTACGGTTGATCGAGCGCCTTTTCATCGAAACACACGGGCACGTTTTATAGAAGCTCGATTTGGAGAAAGCGAAGCCTCAATTTAAACAAACGTTGTTTATCAAAATGGGGACGCTGTTTAGCGAATCTGTTCGGTCGGCGTAAACAAACCTTGAAGCTGCTAAAGGCTACCCCATGATTCACTGAGGCGTGTTTATACAAACCTTGCCCCCCCCCCCCCCCCCCCTACCTCCCGCTCCCCCTCCTCTCTCTCTCCCCGTACAGCATGTGAGACACAAAACGTTGTGCGTCGCCCAACCAACGAGCACCCGTCTCTCTAAGCGGCTGGTTTCTATAAAATCGAGTTCGCCTAAAAAAAGGCTCGTCACCCTTTTCCTCTAAATTGAGTTTCCCTGTGAAAGGGTTCTATGAACGGGGGTCTCTAAACCAACGTTCGCTAAAATGAGCTTTCGGTAAACGGATGCATCCGCGTCTGCTAAACCAGTTCAGCGCTTGTGAATTCCTGGTGACTTGGGGTTTTTAGTTCGAGCCTTTGACTTCGCTCGAACTTATTATGAAACGAAGTATAACCAGATTTAGATTGTGCGTTGCAAAAAAGAAAATAACAACGAAGTATCTTTGGTCAGCGGGCAGTTCATTCGGCTCTTTACACATGGATGACGTATGACCTGAATTTTAGATATTATTTTTGTTGCACAGTACACACATCCTTATCCTTGAGGGTATTATTCAATTTCAGAGCAAGAAGAATATAAAGTAACCCAGCCACGCAAACTTCTCGTTATCAATTTCTGAATCGGCCCGAGCAGTCCTAAGCTCCCTTTAAGCTCTTTTGTAATAGGTGATGACGGGCAACGCTTCACGGCCATCGGACCTTGTCCTGCGGCAATGGCCTTCCGTCCTTGTGGACTCGAAAACGGTTGGATTATCACAAAGGGGTCCCTATTTTTTCTCCGTTTCGAGGCGTTCATGGTGTATTTATTTCAGTTTGCAGATTTACTCGATAAAAAGAACTTTTTTACGACCGCGATGAGTCTAATCAATGTTCGAAGCCATTTAAAATAAATACCTTTTCTAAAATAATTTCTTTAGGAGTATAAGGTCGTGATCAGACTGAGCAGATGACAAACGGAAGGATTACGTAATGTACGGTACATGAAGCGCATCTTTGACTGCCATGATTACCGTCCTATCCCACTCATACATAAAAAAAAACTGGTCCCGAAGTGGTAACAAATGACGTCAAAAAAGCTGGCATGGCATGTTGTCGGATGTCCCGATCCTGGCGGTTGGTGCTGGAAGTTCCGGCAAGAAGTACAAGAAAATGCGAGTGTCGCTTTCGTCGCGTAGGTCAAACTTCTGGCTGCTGGAGCTTCCGTGGGCTGTCAAGTTGGAGAGTGACCTGCAGCAGAACAGGCGTTTGCCACATTTACCGCCGCCGATGTAACACCACCAGGATCGCGGTCGGCGACGTGACATATCTATGACGTCATCAGACGGAAACCAAGAAAACTTTTTTAGGACGCGGTCAGAGACGTGTTCCAGGCACCATATATGCAAAGTCCGGTCATGCTGGAAGAAGACTCAGCGGTCCCTGGCGCCCCAACGCTTAAATATTTGAGCTTTCAAAATAATATTATTCAAGAAAAAAAGCCATTAATCTCTGAAAACTTGATTGGCCGCTCGTTTCCAAAACCGACCAATTGCAGTATACTTTAGTAAATGCTGGCGAATGAGCTTGCTTCGGTTGGTGAACTCTAGAAAATTTACGAGTTATATTATAATATACCTTTTATTGCTTTAGAAACTACTCGTCACGTAGTGAAGCACGTCGGAAATAGATACAGCTTTCCAGAACCGATAAATACGTCAAAGGGTTCAAATGAATAACCTAGGACAATAATCCCCTAGAATTTTTATTTCTTTGTACATTAAATCCCCTTGTTAGATTCTGTGCAAAATTTGAATGGCGCTACCGCTACGCATAGAATGTTGGGCAAGGAAAGAATAAGTGGGAGGGTTTCATCCTCTGCAGGATTAAATTTTTCGTTACGATAAAAAAGTACCAATGAAAAAAAAAACGATACGAAAAAATAAACTTAACCTTTGGTAACTATTCCAGGTACATTAAAAAATAGGAAGATCCTGTTGCTCATATCAATCAATCCATAAATCAATGGTTTCATTAGAGTAAAGGCATATTACAATTAACAGAAAAACCCTTTGTCCTCTTCGCCAATTTGGCTTGTTTCGGCTCGTTTTAATAATAGTATAACACGAAAGGCACTGATCTTGAAAACACTGAACGTACCTAGAAATTAACAAAATATTCAGTCTTTTGCAACTCGAAGACTTAAGTAGCGGAGACACCTCCCGCAACCACGAGCCGTTGGTCAGGGTCCCTTACACAGATGGCAGTAATGGCATTTCTGTAATGAAATTACAGTAATTAAATTGCTTTTTGTAGTAGTGAGTAATGTAATGAATTACTTTTCTGAGCTGGTAATTTAGTAATGTAATGAATTACCTTTAGACAGTAATTTCGACAAAATTACTTATTACTTTTAAAATTACATTCGTCCCCCCAAAAAAAAAAATTCGTTTGCGATATTTAAAAAAAAAAGAGAATAATTATTATATTTTCATTCGAGAAAAGACAAACGACGGCCGTATGAGCGCAAAACCATAGAGTAATATAGTGAACGTAAAGAGAGGACACAGAAGCCGATTCGCGGCCCAGATAGTGCGTTTAATTCCCTCCGCTACGTGGCGCTTTTCTGTATTTTGGTTAAAATTAGTTAGAACTCTTTTTATGGGAAGTATTAATTCTTGGAATTGTTATGCTTTAGAATAATTTAAAGTACTTAAAACGACTGAATAGTTTGATATAATACGTCACAGAAACCACGTGATGAATGGCGCCTGCCATGGCCTGCCGTGGGCGTGCCTGCCTGCTTGTCTGCAAGCCGTCGCCTCTGCATCGTTCTGCGTGGAACTCGGTCGTCGTGCATGGTTCGTCTCTGCCGAGCGTGCCATCTGTCTGTGCTTTCTGCTGCAGCGTGTTTGGTCGTCTTTGCATCAAACAAGGTGACACATGACCGCCCGCGTGCTCGCATGCTCGGCGTGGGTTTATGGAGCCGAGCGGCTTGAGGGTCTCGCGCTGTTGTTTCCGTCGGGCTGTCGGACTGCAATCGTGTGTGCACCTTGATTTTCGATGAAGTTGTTTTAAAAAAGAACTTGGCTTATGATCCTTCACACGACATTGTTCATGGATTTACAGATGACGGTATTGAATGGCGTCGCAGATAGAGCCTTGCTTGTTGTGCTCTCTGGAATTTCCAGGTGGGTTCAGCCCCTTGCATACACTGTGGGGTACACTTCAACACCGTCTTCTGTTATCCGCGGTCTCCTCATTTCTCTCATTCGGGTAAGACTGTTGGCTTCACAGTAAAGGCTGTGGTCTGTGATTAGGGGGCTTCAAACGTAAGCTTGGCCAAACAACTTGGTGCGTCTGTTGATAAGCCATTTATGGAAGTTGACAACAAACATATTTACTCTATCTTTGTTGTTCCTCACCTCATTAAAACAATCAGGAACAATCTCCAAGCGCACGTACTTTGCATTGTAAATGAGGTCATTGGGTGGTCCCATATTGTTGAACTTTATCGTTCTACCCATGAGATGAGGTTGCAATTGGCTCCTAAATTTACTAAAAGAAACATTAAAAAAAAACTCTCAGTAACATTAAAGTAAAGCGTGCCGCACAGGTACTGAGAGCCTCAGTCTGTCTTGCAATCCAATCCTTTGTTTATGCCAAGGACCTTCCTGAGGGGGCCATGGCTACAGCCTATATATGAGATAGGATGGGATAGGATGGACAGACTTTTTGATTGTCTAAATAGCTCACAATTCAAGAAGACAGAGCAGAAGTTGAGTCATGCCATTCTGAAAGGAGAATCTGAGATACTCGATTTCCTTCACCAGCGACTCCTATGAATTTCAGTATGGAAGTTCCAAAGGAGGAGGCAGCCACAAACCATCATAGGGTGGCAAGTAACTATAAAAAGCGTCCTCATGCTCTGGGATGACCTTTTGAACAGACATGACTTTAAGCTCGTACTTACACGACGCCTGCAGCAAAGCCCACTTGAGAGCATTTTTTGAGCTATACGACAAATGCTGGGCTGCAATACAAACCCAAATTTGTATCAGTTCACCCCAGGACTAAAACACATAGGGATAAAGAAACTGTTCAAAACTGTCGATCAGTGGAAACGTATAGGATGACAAGGCTGACCTCTTCAAGGAGTTGAAAATATTTTTACACCATGAAAGTTCAATTGCAGACAATGTCGAATGTCTTCCTATTTATAACTTCCCGCCACTAGAGGATATTTCCAACTGACATCAGACATAAGGTCGAAAATAATTATTGACTCGTCCGCTTATTACGTTGGGGGCTATTTGATGAAGCTTTTTCTTGAACAAACAACCCACAGCTGTTGCTGCATCTCAGACATCAGCTTGTTCCCGCGTGTGCGTCTGGTGTCGCGCTAACGACGACGACAACAAACAGACAGTCTCAGGAACAACGCCCGAGCAATCATGGAACTGATGGCCTACCCCAACTAGCTGCCGATGCCCGGTCTGTGCCAAGAACACATCTCGTGTGAATACCTGTACATAGATTAAAGAGCACTAGTAACGCCTCTAATAATGTCTAGCAATGGCGACGAGTACCGAACCAGCCTCTGAAGTCAACGGACGCAACTCCGAGTCTGCGGTGATGACGTACCAAGTACCACAGTTCGACGAGACGAAAGATAAGTGGACTTCGTATATTATCCGCATTGAGTCCTACTTCGAGGGAAACGGCATCGTGAACGATGTAAAGAAGAGAGCGCTACTCGTTTCGGCACTGGGCTCAAGAGCAATCGACGTCTTGAGTGGGCGTTGCGCGCCAAGGAAGGTTAAAGAATTAACCTACTCTCAAGCGATTGAAATTCTCGAAGAATTTTACGCGCCGAGACCGAACGAGATAGCTGAAAGCTTCAAATTTTTCACGAGGGTTCAGAAAGAGGAAGAGTCGGCTCAGCAATTCATCGTGGAACTTCGGCAGCTGGCTGATAAATGCAACTTTGGCGACATGTTAGACCGCATGCTACGAGACAAGATAGTGTTGGGAATTCGAAATATCGACGTTCAGAAGGCACTACTTTCCAGGCCCAAGTTGATATTGCAGGAAACTGAGAACATTGTGCTGGTGGCGGAGGCTGCGAGACAAGGTGTCAGGCTCATGAAGCCTTCAGACGTGAAGTCAGAGCGGGAAGAACTGCACAAACTGGCGGGTAAGCAACGACCAGGACCGTCACGCCAGTACAGCAAGGAAGAACGTGGACCATCGCTAGCGTGCGAACGGTGCGGCAGCAAGGAACACTCCGAGATGGCCTGCACGTTCAAGAATGCGAAGTGTTTCCAGTGTGGAAAGAAGGGACACATCGCAATAATGTGTCGCTTTAAGGGCAAGCGACAACAGAGGACGTTCGCACTAACCGAAAACTCCGCTGAGGACGGCGACACAGCATTCTCCTCGCACCTGTTGTCCCTGAAACAAAATCCGATCGGGGAGAACAAGATCGTCGGTCCAGTTCGGCGCAAGTTTTGTTGGGGCGGAGTCGACATTATCATGGAGATCGACACGGGATCACCTGTGTGCGTGATATCCTGGGACGTTTACAACCAGCACAGGGAGAGTTGGCCAAGACTGGAGAAGTCAGCCCTGAAGTTGTCTTGCTACTTGGGGCCACTGCCAATCGCTGGTAAGCTCACGCTTCCTGTTTCTTATGCCGACAAGACTGTCACAGCGTCGATGACTGTACTTCGCCGGCCAGGACCATGTTTGTGTGGCCGAGACCTGATCCAAGCACTAAACAACTTGGGGACTCCTGTTCTCAGTGTGTCCAACTCGAAAAGCCAATGTAAAGGGGAGGATCTGGATAAAATCTTGACCGAGTACGAAGAGGTATTTGAACCAACGCTAGGACTGTTCGAGATTCCACCCGCACACCTGTATGTCAAGGAGGGGTCGGTTCCAAAGTACTTCAGGGCTAGACCTCTTTCGTATGCTATGAGGGACAAGGTTTCTGACGAGCTCGACAGGCTAGTGAAGAACGGCGTTCTGTCTCCGGTGGCACACTCAGAGTGGGCAACCCCGATCGTGCCGATTACGAAGAAGGACGGATCAGTCAGAATTTGCGGCGATTACAAGCTAACCGTGAACGCGGCATGCGTTACAGAGCAATATCCGCTACCTGTGATTGATGACCTCTTCGCCGCTCTCAACGAGGGAGACGTGTACAGCACGCTGGATCTTCGCGACGCTTACAATCAGATTCCCCTTGACGAAGAGGCTAAGAAACTGACGGTCATCAATACCCATCGAGGATTGTTTTGTTACAACCGTCTGCCGTTTGGGGTGTCTTCCGCGCCCGCTATTTTTCAGCGTACTATGGAGACTATGCTGAAGGGTATTCCAGGCGTGCAGGCGTATTTGGATGATGTCCTGGTGGCAGAAAAGAAAGAAGATGGTGGTAAGCGCCTCAAGGTGGTTCTGAGGCGCTTCCGAGAAAACGGCGTCAAGTTAAGGAAGGACAAGTGCACCTTCCGGATGCCAGAAGTCTTCTACCTGGGACACAAGATCAGCAGCGACGGACTGCAGCCTCTGGAGAAGAACCTGGATGCTGTGATGAAGGCACCAAGTCCGAAGAACGTAAGCGAATTACGTTCCTACATCGGGCTTCTCACATATTACAGCAAGTTTCTTCCGAACATGGCTACTTTGCTCGCTCCACTCTACGACCTTCTAGCCAAGGATCGCCGCTGGAGCTGGGGTCCGGAGCAGCAAGAATCTTTCGAGAAGTCCAAACAAGCGCTGCGACAAGCAAAGATGCTCACGCACTTCGACCCAGCGAAGCCATTGCGCCTGGAGTGCGACGCATCGCCGTACGGAATAGGGGCGGTGTTGTCGCATCGCGTTGGAAACATAGACAAGCCAATTGGGTTCCGATCCCGAAGACTGTCAAAGGCCGAGAGAAACTACTCTCAACTCGAGCGTGAAGCATTGGCGTTGGTGTTCGCAGTGTCTAGGTTCCGCGACTATCTGCTTGGTCGATCGTTTATTTTAGTCACAGATCACAAGCCTTTGGTTGGACTGTTTTGTGAGGACCGCCCGACACCAGTCATGGCCGCGGCTCGGATCCAGCGCTGGTCTTTGCTGCTGGGAGCTTACAACTACAGGATAGAGTATAAGCCTGGGCCAGACAACCAAAACGCCGACGCACTCAGCCGACTTCCACTAGAGACTCCCGAGGAAGCGACCGATGAGCTACCTGAGTATGTCCATTCGCTTCAACAGCTCGACAATACCCATCTTTCGTCACAACTGCTACTCCAACTGACTTTGAAGGATGAGGTCCTCAGTACGGTGAAGTCCTACATTCTCGAAGGCTGGCCTCGGGAGAGGAAAGCGTCTGATCCACGCATGCAAGCGTATTTTACTAGGAGGCTAGAAATGACCGTGGTCCAAGGTCTTATCTACTGGGGCCACCGAGTCATTGTTCCTGAGGCCGCACGAGACCAGATGCTGCAGCTTCTGCACGAGACGCACCAGGGGGCCTCAGCAATGAAGTCTGTCGCACGTACAATCGTGTGGTGGCCTGGACTTGACGGTGAGATCTAACGTCTGGCGAGCAATTGCCACACCTGTGTACAAGCAAGGTCGATTCCGCCGGCGAAGACTCTTATTAATTGGCCTTTGACTCAGGAAAACTGGTCGCGTGTTCACCTGGATTTCGCTGGTCCAGTCAACGGTGCGATGATCTTGGTTGCGGTGGATTCGCACTCGAAGTGGATAGAGGCAATTGCTATGCAACATGCCACGACCGAGTCCACAATCACGGCACTACGCGAGATTTTCAGCCGGTTTGGCATACCGAGGACCATCGTGAGTGACAATGGCACTCAGTTTACATCCGAAGCGTTTGCCATGTTTTTGTCCAACAACAACGTGAAGCACTTGCGCACAGCTCCGTACCACCCACAATGGAACGGCCTCGCGGAGAGAGCCTTACGCACCATCAAGGTGGGCCTCAAAAAACTTCAGACCGGTAGTTTGTCTATGCGCCTCGCAAAGGTGCTATTCAACTACCGTAGGACGCCATTGGAGGATGCAAGATCTCCGACCCAGCGGCTTTTAGGATGCCAAATCCGCTCCCGCCTTCCGCCTCCTGTCTCTTTTCCTCTCTGTTCAGAGGGAGATACTGCGAGTAAGCTTTGCCCTGGCGACTCCGTCTGGGCACGCAACTTTGGTGAAGGGGAAAAGTGGCTTCCGGGGACAGTTAAAGAAACAACGGGTTCCCGCATGATCACGGTCAAGACGTCAGCAGGAGAGCTGAAACGGCGCATGGACCAAATTCGTCCAAGAGAGAGTATGGCACCTGCGCCACCGCCGAGCAAGACACCTGAACCACCCGACCAAGATGCAGCCCCACCAGCGCAGTCTGACGCAGCGGAAGACGAGGCCGTACCAGCTTTTCGGCGGTCGACAAGACCCAAGAAACCTGTTGACCGATATTCACCTTAAGGAGGGAGGAATGCTGCATCTCAGACATCAGCTTGTTCCCGCGTGTGCGTCTGGTGTCGCGCTAACGACGACGACAACAAACAGACAGTCTCGAGAACAACGCGCGAGCAATCATGGAACTGATGGCCTACGTCAACTAGCTGCCGATGCCCGGTCTGTGCCAAGAACACATCTCGTGTAAATACCTGTACATAGATTAAAGAGCACTAGTAACGCCTCTAATAATGTCTAGCAGCTGTGGCTGTGGCTGCTGGAGTATGCGTCTGACAACTTGACCAGGACTCACCAATATTTTCCTGTGCATACCACGTGCCTGGAAAACTTTTCGGGAACCTAGTAGCACCATTACAGGCTGCGTTTAATTTCATTGAGCAGCTAGAATACCCTTTCTCGACGTAATAGATAGTGTGGCGAATGTTTGAGGAGTGTGTGCTGCCTTGTGTCATACACTTTCAGGTCTGGGTGGTTTTAGCCTTTGCTCAGAGTGCCACAAATGGTTTTTACAAATGTTTTGCGAATACGCTTATGTTGGCATGTTCGATTTCTTAACCGGAACTTGGGCAAAGTTCGGTTGCACTCTTCAGTTGCTGGTAAGCA
This sequence comes from Ixodes persulcatus, assembly GCA_013358835.2. Lineage (NCBI taxonomy): Eukaryota > Metazoa > Arthropoda > Arachnida > Ixodida > Ixodidae > Ixodes > Ixodes persulcatus. The sequence goes on from JABSTQ010009334.1 coordinate 339,740, forward strand.
ACTAGACAAGTTTAACTGTAAATAGCGTATTAACGGAGGCGGTTTCAAAAAAAAAAAAGTGCTTATAAATTGAGCGCTGCAGCTTGCACTCCAAACATTTGTTTCTATTATTTCCAGCAAATGTGTATCACGGCCAACTTGCAAAAGTATTCATTCACTTTATACAAAATTTATATAGAAAATAGGCTATAAATATTCGAAAGAAAATATTACAGCAGGGTTGAAAGTTGGGCTAGTTGGTAGCAGTTCACGATAAAATAGTAAAGCGCGCAAAAAAAAAACAAGGACGAACAAAGAGAGGACACGTACCCTCTCTTTTTTCGTCCTTGTCTTTTTGAGCGCTTTCTATTTTATCACGAAAGAAAATATATACGATTTTGTATCCACTGTCTATAGGTTTTTAGTCGCTTTTTTTAAAGCCCTTCTTGCTTTCTGATCAAATATATTTTGAGGAATGTTTAAGGATGTTCAACTTTCCAAAATTCCGAATAGAGTTGTCATTGTTTGGTAACGGCTCGCCCGCGGTGACTTTCAGGCTATGCCAATTCGTGTGCTTTATAGACCAACTCAACTTGCTGACGTCATACGACCGCGGTGGCGCTGCTGTCGGTACTGCGCATGCGCTAATGCTTCATTCCTCCCAAATTTGGCTTCTGCGCATGCGCAGTGCCCACACCTGTTGTGGGCAAAGCGGGCTTGTTTGTAAACAGTGTGTTGGTTTATATTAGCCGAACATTTTTAATTTTAACTCTTATTATACCCTTATGACTGGTAATGATAGCGATGTCTTAATTATTTCTGCACTTACTTCCCGTGCCCGAGCTCGCGTGAAAGCGAATGGATCCTTCAGCATGTTTTATGCGGAAAGTTTTTCTTAACTTGGTTTCGCTAAAAATCTACTACGAAGTGAACGATATGCCGAACTCCTTCATATTTATTTTTGTGAGTATCTGTTTCTTATAAAACACACGGAGCGTTTGAAGTAAATGATGTACATATGAATGTGGTCCAATAAAATGTTTTCGAACCTCTTACTGTTGTTAACCCCAAAATATTCCCCCAGCAAGGAGTCACTGTGGGGATTGTGTAACTTCAATGTTTCACAGTAAAACAAAAACAAAAAAAAAAACATGAAATAAGCCTCTGTTTTGTGAAGTAAGCACCAATTTTGTTTGACATATTTTGCACGAATTCTATCGTAAAAAACTAAAATAGAACTGCGTCAACAATAAAAAAAAGACAGCGGCACTGGTAGCCGGGGAGTTCCCAAGAGCCTAGCGAGGAGCGAGGCGAGAGTGAGAGGGAAGGATAAAGAAAGAAGGAAAAGGGTACCGGAAAACCGTAGCAGAAACGCCAAAATCGAAACCGAAACCAACCTGACCGGAACCGGAACTAGGTTATGCTTAATGCCGCCCGCTAGGAGCGCCAGCTCTCACTGGTCTATCTGGGCCGCTGGGGCCTATGGTAGTGTCAACTCTTTACCTTGTGTATATTACTCTATGGCAAAACCTCGTACGGAGAATTCGGCAGAAGCGCAAAGGCGGGCTGGAAAGGCGCAAAGAGAAAAGCTTACGCGTAAAGACATCGCCGGAAGGCCGCGGCTCACGAACTCCAGGCAAGTCATTCACGGCGTCACGTCATCGCGACGATGCTATACTTTGTTCATCCCTAAGATGACCGTGCGGTGGGAGCTACGAGCTCACCAGAACCAACCAACCGCCTTCCCTTGATCGCCTGACCCGTCCCTTTTTTTCTGCGTGTGGGTATGAACTAGAGCGTGGTTACGTGGCGAATGATAGACGTGTGACTGCTCTAACGAGCACGTAGCTTCCGCCGCACTGACAGGTTAGGGATGAACGGCTTATTGGCGACAAGGCGAGGGGCAACTCACCAGTGAGGTAAACACACTTTAAAAGCTGAGAGGACAGGACAAACAGATGTCCAGCCTTCTTGCACTTTCGTCAAGCAAGGTCAACACGTAAGCTTCTACCATTGTGAACAACTAACGACCGGAATAAATAGTAAATCCCATATGTCTCGTAAAGGCCCCAGAATATTTCGTGCGTATCCCGGGCTTTGTTAAGTAAATATGTTTTTTTGTGGTCGGAAAAGACGGGAATCGAGCCAAGCAGGTGTCGCTCGCGGTTTACCTCGCTTAGAGTTCCTGTATAGACCTTTCCGAAAACGAGCTTGTGGCCGGTGCCATTTTGAGCGTTCGTGCGTATGGCTCGTGCTTTGCTCGCTTTCCGAAGCGACGAACACGCACGTGCTGGGCTGTGAAGATCGCACGCTGGACTGTGATTTTGTAAACATTGGAAAGGTATAGACCTTTCCAATGTTTACAAAATCACAGTCCAGCGTGCGATCTTCACAGCCCAGCACGTGCGTGTTCGTCGCTTCGGAAAGCGAGTGAAGCACGCGCCATACGCACGAACGCTCACAAGTGCACCGGCCACACGAGAGCCAGAGTTGCGCGTTTGATTCCACATGCCGCGTGCCGCCCTCGCCACTATTCGCCGAGATCCGATCACGTGAGGAGCTGTATCAAGTGTCGTGCAGCAAAGTAGACGTTGCACGCGCCCTGGCGTACATTCCCAGGCTTTTGAGCCCGCCGCGCGCCTCGAACGCGCGGCGCTGCTATTCGCCGAATTCAGTCACGTGTGGAGCTGGATCCACATGCCATGCGTGAACGCGCAACTCTGGCTCCCGTAGGGAGCCTATAGACGTTTCCACTGTTTACAAAAATCACAGTCCACACGTGTTAAATCACAGTCCATAACGCGCACGTTCGTCGCTTCGGAAAGCGAGCAAATCACGCGCCATACGCACGAACACTGAAAATGGAACCTGCCAAGTGTCCTTTTTTGGAAAGGTCTATACAGGAACTCTAACCTCGCTGCCTTACCTCGTGGAGTTTATTTGGGAATAAGCCTACGAGCAGATATCACAACCCATTTGTTGTGAAAGTACTCATTTTAGGAAGCTCGCGCCATCCATTTCCTCAATTGGTGACGCTTCTGCCTGGAAATAACCAGCCCCCTTGTGTGACAACGCGCAATGACTTGGGCTCTTCGGGTGTTTGGGAACAATACACCTAATGACCGGGAATGCGTCAACTACCACCCTTGGGAGAATAGGATTGGATTGCGTTCGAGGTAGAAGAAAAAGGTTTCACGTGGCGGCTTGTTGTAAGAACGAGCTCCCATGGCCCACCTTAACATACTGACACTGACAATAACTTCTTCTAAATCAGGAAGACGGAAGCATATCACCCTTTAACTAAGGACCTTCTCCGTTGAGTGAACAGCAAAACCGGTGAGTCGACTGTCTCTGAGTAATATCTAAAGAAGAAGCTATTCATCATGTCTGAGACTAATGTCGTGTGCACCAGCAAAACGACTCTTCAGTATGGTTTACTTTGAGGAGCATAGGACTGCTGGGGTGTAAACAGAAAAATCTGAACTTTGGTACATATACTGTAAATAAAATGAGCACAAAATACTGGCTCCAGTATTGAAAAGTAATGTCAAAGTAATCTCATTACTTTTGGAAAGTAATTGTAATGTAATGTCATTACTTTTAGTCTGCGCTAATTTGTAATGTAATTTTATAAATGTTTGCAGTTAACAGAAAGCCTTTAGTAATGCAATTCAATTACTTTTTAAAGGTAATTTTGCCATCTATGTCTCCCTTATGATGTTATGCCTCATACTAATCTGGTGCATGGCGAAATATATAGATTTTGCTGGTGATGGTATGCACTTGGCTACACTATCGTCGCTGACAGCTTGTAGGGGCGGTGCAACGATATTCGTTTTGAGCGTTTTTCACTTTGTATGAGCTTACTGGCACTAGTGGGACCCAAGTACACTCGCACGCAACGCCACTGACCAAGAAACCTCTTTGTTGCGGTGTAAGTTCAAAGAGCAAAGCGAGCGTTTTCTTTCAATCTCTCCTTCGCAAATTTTGATGACGTACCTTGGTGGTAGCAGCATCCTCCAGGGACGATATTTGAATGCGGCTCATAGATTGGACCCGAGCATTGCGTGAGCACTCGATTTGGGCTCGTGATAATTACTAGCTCGAGAAGCATTCGGGTAGTGGCCCGTGTCCAATCGCTGCACCGACGACAATAGCCGAGCCATAACAATGTCTGGAACTCAGCGCGTGTCCTGTGCTTTGCCAACCCCAGCGCGTGGCTATGATCAACATTGGCGGCATGTAATCGGCTCCAGATCACGTGGCCGCTTGTTCTGGCTGCGAGTTGAGGGGGCGAACGCTGCTCGTTTTTCTTTAATTTTTTACTGGGACTTCCATTGCGTGGGGTGAAAAACGAACGCGTGTTTCATAGGTCATTAACGTCAGGGATCCGTTCTAAGCGGTATTTGCGCAAAGTACAAAAATTCCTGCATCGCCCTTTTAACAAAATGCAGGGCGTCGAGAGGCCCAAGCATCATTTTGTCATTCTACAAACAGTGATATACTCCGGCATTAGATGTTAAGTACAGCCAAGAACGTATTACAAACGTGAGAAGCGAGAACACAACAATCCGCACCCTGCTTTTCTTACATTCCAAAAAAGATTGCGAGTTCACTTTTTTCGCAGAACACGGAGGCAGTCAATCACAGCGAGCAATAAAAGGCTCCCAGCAAGTGACAAAGCTGAAAGTACGATTATACAAAAAAAAAAAAAACCGCGATGTATGGCGGGACAATGAGCATAACGTTTCACTTGCTCGTTGAAGACGCGGCGCACATTGCATAGTTAGATGTAATTATATCATTTTCGTCATATGCCGGGATGCTTTTATTGCTCGCCAGAATTGGTTCAACTGGGTTGCTTTGTGTTCCATGGGAATGTAAACAGAGACTTTTTTTTTAGAGTGTGCGTTCTTTTAATATCATTTATAAAACAGCACCAGATTCTTACATAAACAATGTCCGAACTAATTCGGATGCGAACATAAAAACATAGAAAATAAATAGAAGCCGTTTTAACCGTTCACAAGGTCCATGAATCATGTGTAAAAAATCGAGAACAGTCGAGCCGTGGGAAAGTACATCTAAGTATGTCGCAATGGACACGAGACATCGTGAGCGAACTTAAAATGCCGCAGCATGTGCGGTGACTTAGCATTGAAAGGTCGTGGCATTAGTATGCTTCGTTGTTGCTTGCCAAAGTGTTCGCGTGCATCTAAAATATTCTACTGGTCTTGGTCGCAGCCAGGAGCTATACTCCTCCACACACGCTCTCGCTGTCCGGAGCGCTTTGGTCACTGTACGTGGGTGAAAAAAAATTAAGCAATAGCCACGCCGACTTCTAAACTGTGTCAAACACAAAATAATAAAAGAATTGTTCTTAATATTCTGTTAATATTATTAGTATTTGGTAAAAAAAAAAACGCTCTGGTGGCATCGGTTTGTGTTAAAAGGGAACGCCGCCGATTTTTCGAGCTACAGCTCTTAGAAAAAAGGGTCAGTATAGTCCTCCCTAAAGGGAGGAACGCTCTTGATACATATGTTCCCTCAGAAAGGGAGAAACTTTCGTCCCTAAAGCAGGGTAGCAAAAGTTCCTCCGTCGCCTGCATCTCATTATGGCGGCCACGAATCGAGCAAATCGAGCTCAATAAGGCTTAACGAGAACACTAAGTCGATTGTACGGAGCGAGAGGAGCAGCAAATAAAAACGTAACACGAGCCTTCCGCGAACTGTATTTATTTCCGAAGCCGGCTTCCTCGTGCAGGTAAAGAAACTTACGTTTCGAAAGCATGCAGTCACTCAGTCTTCTCATCGTCAGCACTACGATGTTAAACGGAGACAACCGACACCCAGTTCGCGCGCTTTATGGCTTACCTTTGCTATTCCTCGAGCCACAATTCCTTCGTCAACTGTTGCGTCAACCGCACATCACGGAGGAGTGGTAAACCATTCGTCCGCAAAACCAAAAGCCGCTCTCAAAAAAGCAAATCCGAAGCAGCTCATTTCAACACGGTAACATTAAATTATGGCCCAGCCGCGTAGAGTAAAAGGGGGTTAAATCGCTTGCCACCAGATGGCAGGATCAAGCTGAGTAATCGCTTGTAGCTAGGCTAGGTGGCGCTAGGTACCGCACCATTCATGTTTTACAAAAAATATTTTTATTCTCACGCCACCTTTTTGCTTCCAGAACCTCTATTCACACACATGTAGACACATTACGCATACTATACTTCGTCTCACCCTAGCATGGACTAACCGCGAAGGCTGTGCTAGCGCGAGCGGCCAGCCTTGACTGCCTTGACTAGAGCACATGCTGCACGAGCGCTCGTGCAGACGCCGCGGCTTCATTCAAAGCTTTTAGCACGCCCTTTTAGCACGCGCGATTAACAATAGTCCATACTAGGGTGAGACGAAGTATACAAGCATCAGTTGAACATACATTAAGCGCATACACATGCATCGCACATACAAACATCAATACAACAGAACACTATCCCGACCACTACTCCCAAGCTCTGCGTTTCCGTCAATTTATACTGGTCGTTTTGAACGTACGGAATTTCTCGGTGACTCCCTAAGCAATACAAATTATTCCCTGCATGTTGATTTTTTTCCAGCAATGTCATACATCTGAGAGTATTTATAATGGCTCAGGGGATGAATCTCTTATTAAAAAGAAAACGCTCGATCATGCCGTAATTATTTGAAAGCTAATAAATCGAGCCGCTCCAATGCGGTTCCAGGCCATAAGTTTGTTTCCCCGCACGGCACTTCGTGGCCAGTATTTCTATTGTAGTGTTTGTTTTTCTATTTGTGCTGCTCGCGCACGGCTGCAATTGCCGTCTTGAATTAATCTCTGTAGAGCGGATATTCACTCAGCTGGAAGTGATGCTTCACGGGACAAGAAATCGCTTTTTGATCAACTTGAATGCAGTCATAGCCGCGGCTTGCGGCAGGTGTTAAGAGTACGGAGCTACGCGGTGGTGAGCTCCAAAAACTTCTTGCGCTCATCCCAGCGCGCCCCTTGGAGGGCAGTTTCTCCAGGAACCGTAGTATATTTAAACAGCAGAATAAAGGATAGCTTTTTTTTCGATTTTACCTGTTTTTTTTTAATGCTAAAATTCCACTGTAAATATACGTACTTTCCGTCATAATTTCGTACTGTTCAGTCTTTTCCCCAGAGCGCAATCGCTCTCGGGGACCGACAGTCACACTGGCCACTGTACGATAGGAGCTGACCGTTCAGACCAGCGTTCCAACATGACTATCCGCACGTCGATCGACTGCACCTAATTCCTCAAGGGGTCTTAAACTCTTTAATGTAAAGCGGAATGTCAACCTGCGACACCCCGCCCCTCCGATCACGGCCCGACCAGCGGCATCAATGCCCGACAGTTTACGTCATCTCATCTTGTTGTTACACCACTGATACCCGAACACACGGTCACATCGGCGATAATCCCAATCTTCTGTTCACTACGCACAACACTGCCATTAAGATGTTGCTGCAATGTTGCTGACACGCAGAAATACAGAACCACGTTGAACGCCGGTTGGCACTCGGCACGGGAAAACAGAACCGAACTCAGCACGGAAGGCACCCAGACAGCGGGCAGGAAAACCTGCCTGCCTTGGACGCAGTTCCTGCGATTTCCATAACGTCGAAAATGTCGACACAGTTCCGCGTGGTTCCGCAACTGTAGTTCCGCGTAGGTTCCGCTATCCAGAGACGGCCATCTTACCCAGTGTACGTAGCACTGCTGGCACTGCTCCGGAACTTCGCTGTTTCTAGCGGCTTCGTGTGCTCGTTTGATAAAATTAGTGGTAAAAACGTCAATGCAACCGAAATGTTCTACACGTTTGAACTAGAAGACGGAATTACAGGCGGCCTTCGCTGCCGCTGAAGCTCATTCAACTCAACAACATTTATTTAACAACGTGCGCCACGTGCTCGAAAAACGAAACCGAAAGAAGGTGAGTCGGGAGGGCGAAAGCTTTCTCCCGTCTGCCTGGAGAGGGAGGAAAACGTCTCGTTCCTCCCTTCTTCTCGTGTCCGCTTGGGGGCGCGTCAGTAGAAGGGAGGAAGACGCGCCGTTGCTACCTTTTTCCTCCTTTTTTTCTTAGAGTACTGTACCTAATCCAAAGGCATAATCTGAATGCGGATGGCTTCCTGATTCCGAAATGCTATCTCGTTCTCCCAGATTCACTCTAGTTAATTTAAAAAGTGATATTTTGTTTGCTTCCGAAACCGAAACATTGTTCTCTCTAGTTTTTCCCCAGTTTTTCCCGCCGCCCAAGCGTGACGTCACCGGTGGGCAGCGAGGCACGCGGCCAGCATTCGGGTACGCTCGCACCCTCCTTTCTCGCGTCTAACAGCGAGAAAACCTGGGCGTTCGTGCTATTTGAAGTTGATAATTATCTATATTTGCACAAAGTGTGACCTTGGCCTACGTGCTGAACTATGAGAAAGTAAAAAAACACACACAAAAAACGGCAGCAATTGGAATTTTGATAAAACCGTTTTTGCAACTCGGTACGCTCAAGCCGCGGCTCGCTAGTTTCGTTATATCGTTAGTAAATACGTTATCTTTTTTATTAGAAGATGGCTGGCGAAGAAGATCGAAGAGTCAAGCAACACATTTTTTGCCAAATTGGCAAAGCACACGGAAAATGCTCGGAATGTGGGTACAGATGCCCCACACGTTCGTATAACCTGAAGGAACGTGCCATTTGTTTTAGATTTTCTTTAGAAAAGTTACCGTTGCAGGCGACAGCACGTGTAGCTACTCTTGTGGCATGAATATGCTCCTTGGTGCTTAAGTAATTTAGCAAAAGATCTATGGATCATTTCTGAAAAGCGCTTCTGGTCGATGCCATTTTCAACGTTCGTGCGTCTGGCGCGTACATTGCTCGCTTTTCAAAGCGCCGAACATGTGCGTGCTGGGCTGGGACCTAATACCCCTGTCAGATGGCGTTTTAAAGGTCCTTTTCACTAAGCTCCTTTATAAAATCGGCGAACCAGCGCACGCCGTAGAGCACGTGTGCGCGCCACTGAGCACGTGCGCACTCCACATCGCGAGCTGATTGGCCGATTTTTTTAAAGGAGCTTAGTGAAAAGGATCTTTAGAACGCCGTCATGTAGACTGTGGTTCTCGTAAACAATGAAATGTATAGAATGGAATGAACTGCATTCATGTAGATCAGATGGCAGGTTACTGGTCATGAAGATCGTGTTAAAATGACAATTAAAAAAAATCTGCCACCACCAAGTCAAACATCAAAGTGCACTGGAATGCGTATAAAATACACAAATACACTGTTCATCTTCAAATAAAGAATATTTATTTGAAGATACAATAATGCGTAAGGTACAGAAAGACATCATAAAACTTAATTCAAAATAGGTTAACAAAAGTTACTAAAAATGTGTACCTGTATTTTTTATTTGTTTTACTTTGGGAGTAGAATGCAACGCGTTTAAGCACCCATCCACGAGATCACATGGAAAGGGAGTAATTCTATATAAGATTTTTTAAATTAAGTTTTGGTTTAGCACAGTTTCCATTAGCTGTAAATTTGCATGCCTCCCCTCAACGACATTTATATTTTCATGGTTTAAAAAAAAAATAACTTTTTAGCCCTATATAAACTTTCTCCGCAATATAATTAAAAACGTTTTCATCCCTTCTTCTGCAGAGAATATTGCACGCCAACCATTTGACAAACCAGGCAAAGGCTCTATCGTATATTAATGGAGCTCAACATCTGCTCCATAAACCTCTGTAATAGCAGACCGGAATAGCAATATGTCGAAAGTCGTGTCTAAATTCAGACTTGAACTTTGTTTAGACGTTTCACTTCTCGTCTTCAACATATCGGCCGCGCGAGTGGAACTCCGAGAGTAGCCCGAGCTAGATTTGACGTCCGAAACAGAAATAGTGTGTATAAAAAAATCAAAAATAAATCACTGAGCCAATTGCAAATAACAAATGTGACTGTGCAAAATGTCGACTATAGTGCTAGATGGTGTCCTATTTTTCTTGATTATTATTAGCGCTCTTCCTTGGACGGATGTCGTAGTGGTCACAGCCGGCTTGAGTTTGCGCTTGCCGCTCTTGAAGCTGTTCCAGCTGCTGCAGCACTCTAAGAAATTCCTGCGCGTCTACTTACCCGCAAAACACTCGAAGAGCCACTCTCTGCGATCTACGAAATCAGCTTAGCGTATGATGAGGCGGAACATCCGTTTAGACCTAAAAATGAAGTCTGCGCTGTGGCATTACGCAATGCAAGCATGACGCTTTGCATGGCGTAATGCCACAGCGCAGACTTCATTTTTAGCTCTAAACGGACGTTCCGCCTCATCATACGCTAAGCTGATTTCGTAGATCGCAGAGAGAGGCTCTTCGAGTGTTTTGCGGGTAAGTAGACGCGCAGGCATGTCTTATAGAGTGAAGGATACTCAACTCGCAGCACGCGGCTATAAAGTATTTCAAGCAAAAGTGAAAATATTTCACGTGACACTAGTTTTCTCGACACAGAGCTCGCGCAAAAGCACCTTGACGTGGCTGGCCTCGATTGCTGCCGGGGAACGCATTTTTTTTTTTCTCCTACGAAAACAAGGGTAAAAAATAGCTTTTTTCCGGCACTGTTTCTACAATCAATTGCGGAGCAAAAATTGCTACCCATTGCAAAGGAACTTTCAACCTTGAAGCTGCGAAAAAATAATCTCGATCGCTGGCGCCCGGAAAGCCACTATCGCGGCTGCCCGAGTCGCTCGTCCGTCTGCCCACCCGTGACGTACGCGGGTAGAGAAAAGTAGGGATTTTTCATTGTTGCCAGTAGAGAGTCGCCTCCTACAACCTTGCCGGCCGGCGTAACTTGAAAATTCAATAACTTCACGGAAGTTTTTTTTATTTTTATAAAATATTTTGGTTATCAGTTGAGAAAGGGTTATTGATGCGGTCTGCAAATTTCCAGCCAAATCGAAGTCTACCAAAAAATCGGCAGAGTTTCCCTTTAACGAAAATGCAGTTGAGTTGTTAGCTCAAGCTACTCCTTTTTCAAGTGTTTTTTAGTTTATAGTCGTTATTTCTCTGATCTTCGCCAACATGGAGGTAGACTGTATAAGAACACGAATCTGCCAAACCATTTGTAAGCGCTGGCCTGCGGCTTCAGAAATTAGCAAAAAGTGACTGAGTATAATGGGAGAAGATGTGAATATAACGCAGATGAGAAAGAGAAAGAGAGAGAGAAAACACGCACGTACACTGAGCGAGACTGTTGGCGCTAACATGACATTGCAGCTTTTCTGCATTTTTTTCACAGATGGGCACAACACTTCACAGCTTACTTATTGCCGTGACTGGGAACCTTTCGATGCAAAAAGTTGTTTTTATGGTTACTACTCAATCTGAGAAAAAAAAAAAAAAAAGCTAGTGGTTGATTGTTTGCGCTAAAAGTGTCGCGGTGCGTAAACATATTTTCAGTGATTGACACAGGACACAAAATTATACGCATAAAATATGAGTTCAGGGATTCAAAGCAAAGCGCTAGTGGTCTTCGAATCTTCCGCTACTGACATCCAGGTACCAAATATGTGTCAATGTGCAGTGCCCTCAGTAAGCCTTAATATTTTATTTGGTTATTTCTTTAGGAGAGTATAGTTCGTATACAGGGACTGAGTAAAGACCAACTGAACTCTCTGACGTCACGCCCCTGCGGCGGCGCTGCTGTCGGCAGCACTGCGCATGCGCAGATGCATCCCCTCGGGCGAACCCGGTTTGGGCAAACGCGGGTTTGTTTGCGAACAGTGTGTTTGTGTATACAGTATATGGGCGTTTTCAGTTTTGTTCGATTCGCGACTTCAGCTGCGATTAACGGCACCGAGCGGGAACCACTTGAGTGGTCGCAACAGGTTCTTTCACAATTTCTGCTCGTATCTCGTGTCTTCCGTGATTGCATGTTGTCGGCGGCTGGCGCGATGGCCGCCATAGTAAAGCGAGGGAAGTTGCGTCAGTTGTGCCCAAAGCAATGAAAATAGCAGCCACGACAGGGCCACAAATAAAACCACGACTCATCGAGGCCCATGGAATTAGGCGCGTCTTGCATTGCTTCTCATGTTGCGTAGGGCGAACAGTTGTCCCGGCGACTCTGTCGTTACTGTCGTATCAACGTGTTGCCTATAAGTTGCTCGGAATGCAACGTACGCAACCGCGTGGACCAGACATTGCTCATATATCAACCCTCACCAGTGGTATAGAAAGACAGTAGGTAGTCCTTTCGTCGTTTTCCCGAGGAAGACTAAACCTCTGGAAGCTTACCTTCGTCAGCACACCGAAGCAGGTTTGAAACGTATATTGAATAAAAGTCGGGGCAAACACTTTAGGAGTCAATGCTCGCCTGCTGAAGCCCAAGTGTCGTGAATTGAGCTGGCATGTGTCACAGCACAACCTGTTTTCGACCGCCATATTTTCCAGAGAGTGGCGACCTCTGTAGGTCAGTTGGAGTCGCGAATAGTCGGTAATTAGCTCAACATGTACATGTTGTCAAATGTATTTTTGACGCCACCTTTGTTGGCTCGATTTGAAATGAAAGTCGCCCATTTAAGTTGACTGCAATGTAGTGTTCAACATGTTAGATATGTCGTTGAGTCAGTATTACCGATTATATAAAAGTATTTTGTCGTATATACAAACGTGTCTAAAATACAAAAAAAAAAGATAGATAGATATATATAGTGAACTTTTACCGCAAAAATAAAGTATGCATTGTCGAACGTTTAGTCTCCGACCAAATGTAACGCTAGCGGTACGGACCAGATGCCCAAATTTTATAACTAACCGTTATCTTATTTAAAAGTTATATAGGTGATTTTATAAAAATTTCAATGGGAGAATGGGACCCGTTCCCGTAACTTGACACTATTCAGATGCATGTATTCGTAGGCAACGTCGGCCGTGATTTTCCTATTAAAAATTTTTGAAAACCGCTTATAACCTTTAAACCAGACGGCAAGCTTTGAAACTTTGGCACCTCGTCCAGACCGCTAGCATGCACTATATTCTGGTGGAGTCTGGGCGTTCGGGGGTGCGTAGGTTATTTTTTCAAGAAAGAAACACTTTTGTTTTTTTTGTTTTTTTGTTGTTTTTTTTTTGGGGGGGGGGGGGACGTTTGTTCAACATCAAAGCAAAGCCAGTGCAGCAAAGTCTGTAATCGTCGTTTCGAGCCTCTTGGGGCTAAAAACTGAATTTCGTATCTATATTTATTAGTGTTGTTTGAGTAACAGTATAAATAAGGGTCTTCGCATTAGAATATGAATTTGATTTACATTTGTGCGTTTTTTCTAAGCGTATTATTGTTGTTGTTGTTTTTTTGTGCGTTTTTTTCTCCGCTTGCCTTTGACCACTGTAGGGGCCCGAGACTTTGTCAAGCTGTACACAACAGCTTTTTTCCTTGGGTCCCACATCATCATACTGAATGGAAAACAAAGGTATTATTTTTTTGTTATTTGTAGTATCTCGATACATTTGGTGCTGTGTCTTTGGTATAATTTATCCACCAACCTACTCGTATCGCGGAATCACGGAAGGACATAAACTTCACGAAACCTCAAGGATGGATAAATTGAGTAAATGCATCGTTCGAACGTGTGGGGCGGATTCATCAGTGTACGTTCATTTGGAGGTAAGGTACGGAGCTGTCAGGCATTCGAAAATTTGCCTAGTCAGCGAAAACGGAAAGAGTGGAAATAGTCCGACGGTGCGCTACAACAGACGAACGCAAGACGGAAAACACCAAAGCCACCCCGTACAAAATGATCCCGCAAGTAGGCTAAGTAGACAATGCATATTCGGCAAGTTCCGAAACTATTTATAGGAGCACTTCTGCGACCAAGGTCGCGCCTCGAGGCAGCAAAAACGAGAGTGTCCGACATTCGTTTGGTCACAAATCGCGGCGGCCGCCAAAGCAACGGGAGGGTAAAAAAAAAAAAAAGGCAAGAGCTTGCAAGCCGGGGGAGTGGAAGGGTCACAGAACAATCGCTCATGAGCGGCGACGCGGACAACCGCGAACGACTCATGACGCACCCAGAACGATTTCTCTGGTTCCACGTTTGAATCTCCATATCATCTGCCGGCCGTCGGCAGTTCACGCCTCGCTACGGCGATGCTCCGTGCGGGCCAAGCAAGCGGCTAAGCTCGAAGACCTTGCGTCGAGCGCGGGTCGCCTTCTGGTTCGGCAAGAGGCATACGCTGCCGCGACGTCAAGGTTATCAGAAACCAGTACGGCGCGCGGGACGCTCTTTTTTTCTACTCAACGTCTCGGAGAACCTTCGGGAGAAACCAGGAAGACCCTTCCGCTCTCGCCCCTTTCTGGACTCGATGGGGCGAGTGGTGACCCAAATGTTGACCCGCTGCGAGCCACCGCCAGCTCTGCTCCGAACTCCAGGAGCCGGTCGAAAAGGCGGTGACCTCCGAATTACTCTACATCTTGGCTTTCTTAATCAGAAGCGAGCTGACCTCTGACGTTAGGCTATATATCGAAAGCTCCTTTCGCGGCGAACAAGAAGATAACATATCACGCGGACCTAAGACGGATGGGCTTGTATGGCGTGAGAGCGGCTGATTCACAATGGCCGCGGAGTGATGGATTTTTTGGGGGTAGCTCGCATTCAGCTCTGTTGTTCGCCACCCGAATCGCGGAGAACACGAGGACAGGTAGGACGGAAGGTTACCGGGTCAAAGAGTGCATTCGCAATGCGCCGAGTGTCGACATAGCGTGCGTCATCGCCATTTCCGCTCAAAACGGAAGGGTTCAAAATTTGGCACGAGGCAAAATTGCGCTTTCTGAACACACTGGGCTGTGTGGGTTATGGTAAAGTCACTGGATCCTGGGAAAGTAACGCCAAGGTCCTTGTATATGGCTGCCATTCTTGTCTATGGAATGCGTACTTTCTCCTTGACCTCTACAGTTTTGGTGAGCTGTTCGAAATTCGCGGTGACAGGCTGCTTTACAAAGGGAATAAATTTATACCGAAGATTTTGTTATCCACGCACCGGCGAAACGAGTGCTCATCTCCGCCCCTCCACCACTTGTGGCGACGGTGCGTGGCGGCATTGAAAAATAAATTCCCTCTCATTAAATACGCACGGAAAACGAAATCATTATAAGATATCCATGCAGATAAACCAGTTTGTTAAGTTGGTTGGGTTGTACGTACCGTGCCAAAGACGCTTATGTTGGAGAGAAACGCTTCGCTACATTGACGCTCTATCGCAATCTTGGTGCCGTTGGTTTAGAACGATCCTTTCGAAGCTTCGAATATTCGAAAGGACCGGAATGGCAATTGACACGGCAATTTATACCAATCAACAAATCGCTTAGCGAGGTTTTGTACTTACCTGTTGGTGCCCTACAAACAGGCACGTAAGGCAATGGCGTTAATGACTTGAAACATGAAAAAATACACATACAGACAGGACAGTTCTTTCAATTAGCAAACGACAATTATGATGCCTCCTCAATGGGTCAGCGCTTGTGAATGAGGCCAGCTGAACATAAAAAACACACAGAGAAAAAATATAACATTCGCACCGCTGGAGAGAAAAAATATAACATTCGCACCGCTGGGATGGGATGGAGCGAGTTTACGGGTCAGCGCTTCTGTAACCCAACCAACGAAAAAAGAGGAAGAAAACCCGCGAAAACAGAGAAGGTAACACCATTGGAAAAAAAAGAGAAAAAAAAGAAACACTTAAGAAACTTAAAATAAAATTAAAATTAAAATAATTAAATAAAAGAGACTTATGTCCCCTAGAAAAAAAATACACCACCGAAAAAGGAAAGAAAATAAAAATAAAAAAGATTCCTAACTCCCCTAGAAAAAAAGAAGAAAAACACCGCCGAAAAAGAAAAGCACAACTTGCAGAACCAACTTATACCCGTGCCACACGGGCAACTCGAATACCATTTACAACGAATGACATTCGTGTGATCGACGAATCGGCTCGCGATCTGTCGCCCGTGGAACGCCCCACGCTCGGGGTGTCGCGCGCTGATTGGCCGATCGTTCAAATGTCATTCGTTGTAAATGGCATTCGAGTTGCCCGTGTGGCACGGGTATTACGCTCACCGCTCCGACTCCTCTCTTAGAATCTCTACCTCTGCCTTAGTTAACCTAAGGGAGGGTGAGTCAAAGTTCAAATCATCCCCGGCTGTCTTAAAGGACTCAATAATTTATCGTCCTAGTCTGTCCTTGTGTCTCCCCATGATTCGCGTATAGCTTAGAAGTTTGGCTCACAATTTCAACAAATGCGAATATGCTCCGCGATGGGATGGAGCGAGTTTACGGGTAAAACAGCTCGAACAAGGACACAGGAAAGAGAAGATGCACACAAACGGAGCGCTGACTAACAACTGTTTATTTTGAACGAAACGCCCAACGGCGTGGTCACACCAAACAAAAAATACATCACGACACATGACCGTCACATGATCTTCAAAAGTTAAAGGCCCTCAAAAATGCCAACTCACAATCATAAAGGTCTATCGAAGGCGCGCTGACACAGTTCTCTTTGAACTTGTAAATGTAAAAGGCCTCTGTTATCTCCCTAGTTCGTTGGTGACTGTGTCTTCCCAGGACCGTGGTATCTTCCAAAACCGGGGAACAACCACATCTATCGCAGTGAACCCCCAGATTCCCTGACGGAGATTTCCTAATCGACCGCGCGTGTTCACGTAATCTATCATTAATACAGCGACCGGTCTGGCCAATGTAAACTTTTTTACAAGTCAGAGGAATGCTGTAGACCACCCCCCCCCCCCCCCGCGCAAGGGACAAACTTGTTTTTATGCTGCTTATCACATGCGTCCCTGACAACCGATCCCCTCTCCACCCTCGCACATAAACGTTGCAGCTTGGCCGCTGCTGAAAAGACGACAGGAAAATCGTGGCGTTGCGCTACTTTCTTTAACCTATGCGCCACCTTATGGATATAGGGCACCACCACGGGTTTCTGCGTAGACTTCCTACCCATAACTACCTTCGGATTTCACACCCTCCTCAAGAGGCACTTGGACACACATACCAGGAGATTGCCAGGATAGCCGCCCTCCAAAAGTTTGTTAGCCTGTCTACGAACACTCGTCGTCATTTGGTGAGGACATGACCTGACGAGCGACCTTCAAAGACTATGGGTTATGATCCCCCTTTTAACTATCTTTGAATGACTCGAGTCGAACGGAAGCACACCTTTCTTCGACCTAGGACAGTAGCACCAGCACACGTGGAAGTCCGAGAAAATTAGCTTAATGTCTAAAAAGTGCAAAACACCCCCAACAGGGTCTTCCCTGGTGAAGTTCAACCCACTGGCATGACCCTTGAACACGTCCAACATGTCTGCAACCACACCCTCTCTGTTCCGGCTAGAACCAGTTCGGAACAACACCAAAAAGTCATCTACGTACCTAAATACACAGATGACGTCACTCCCTAAACCCCCGGCTATGACTCTATCACACCTGGACAGGAATACGCCACTTAAAACAGGCGCGACACTAGAACCAATGCATACAAATTGCTTCTGTAAAGACTTCGACCCCCTGTACACCCCAAAAGTGGAACTCAAATAAAAACATAGCAATTCTAAAAATTGTTCAGCGTAAACACCACAGGTATTCTGAAAAGAAACCTCCCCGCTTGACGCAATGCACTCCCTGACAGTGACCAACAACTCTCGGTGGGGAATCGCGTAAAACAGATCCTCGACGTCAAAAGACACCGCGTCGCACCGCCCGGGGTTTTCCTCCCTCAGGAACTCGACCGCCGACATTGAGCTGTCAACTTTAAACTGGTCTCGGAAACGAAGTGGGGTTAGATGTCTGTTAAGGAAAGCTGACATGTTTACTTGCCAAGAACCCTTTTCGTGTCACAATTGCCCTGAATGGCAACGACTCCTTATGTTACTTCACCGTGAAAAACACGTTAAGGTGAAGGCCTTTTTCTTTAACAACCAATGACCTAAGCCTGTCTAGACCGAAATCCTGACAAAATTTGACTGTCTTCTGTTTGACCTTACTTAAGGTCACATCATTCACCACACCAAAGTTCTTACTGATCGCCTCTCCGGCCTTCACAGAAAACACTCCCTCCGGGACCAGGGCAAACCCTCCATCTTCTTCAGTAAGCAGTATTTTTGTTTGAGTCCCTTGACGCACGGGTCATTTTGAGGAAGTGCCATTTGCCCCTGCTTCGAGAAGATTGTGTACCGTATTCCCTCTACCTGCGGGGATAGGTATACGTCGAACAGGCAGGCAGGTGCCTCAACACTCGCCTCCGGGAGCACTTCCTCGAAGTGACCCGTGCGTCCAGAGACTCCCTTCACCCCATCGCGGAGCATATTCACATTTGTTCAAATTGTGAGCCAAACTTCCAAGCTACGCGAGTCATTGGGAGACACCAGGACAGACTAGGACGAGAAATTATTGAGTTTTTTTAGGATAGCCGTGGATGATTTGAACTTTGCCTCACCCTCCCTAGGTTAACCAAGGCAGACGTAGAGTTTCTGAGAGAGAAATTGGAGCAGTTGGTTCTACAAGTTGTGCTTTTCTTTTTCGACGGTGTTCTTTTTTTAATGGGAGTTAGGACTCTTTTTTTATTTTTATTTTATTTCCTTTTACGGTGGTGTGTTCTTCTTTTTCTAGGGTACATAGGTCTCGTTTATTTAATTATTTTAATTTTAATTTTAATTTGAGCATCTCGCTTTCTTTTCCGTCTCTTTTTTTTTTTTTTTGGTCCACCGGTGTTACCTCCTCTGTTTTCGCGGGTTTTCTTCCTCTGTTTCGAGGGTTGGGTTAGAGAAGCGCTGACCCATTGAGGAGGCATCATAAATGTAGGTTGCTAATTGAAAGAACTGCCCTGTCTCTGTGTGTCCGTCCCTATGTGTTTTATTCTTTCGCGTTTCAAGTCATTTGCGCCAACCTGCTCTGTGTTCATGTTGAATGGCGCTACCTCCACAGGATCCAGTGACGTAAGGTTACGGGACACCACCATAAGTTAGCAACCGTCGTTGCGTATTTAGCTTTATTTTCGAAATACACGTGTCAAGGGCTAGAATCAATGGAGCGAGTAAGCGGTGAACAAGCGACACATTTCGCCCGACGGCACGCTCGCTGTACGCGCGGCGTCCTAAAATGAACAGGCGGCGAACGTCGATAGTTCCACGCCTATTCGGCATGCTACTATAGGAGTCCGTGAACGCTGACGGAATAATTGTCTTTGGAAAGGGGGGGGGGGGGGGGGGGGGAGAGACGCAGCTCTTAACCGGTAAGTGTGTCCATTATATATACTCCGGTTGACCAAGTCCGACCGCAGATAGTGCTACGATCTGGTACAGCCAATCGAACAGTACCAAAAGTGCATTGCCACTGCGCCCTGGGGATATCCCACACTGCCTGGTGAGAGTTAGGGGGAGAAAATTGGCTTAGAAGGACGGAAGGAATTATCAGCTTCTCTTTTTAGACTTGGGCTAGGTGGCGCAGGCTACCGCCCGTTACAAAAGGTATAGCCATTAACATCCATTTATCTATCCTTTGTGGGTTTGTTATCACCGGCTAAACCAATCACGCATAAACACAGGCACAGGATCACGGGGTATTCACAATGCCTGACTGGTTTTGTCGGTGATTGAACACGTGCAAAAGCAATGTGCAACGTGACGGTGCAGATTTGGTATTGCTTGATCGGCTCAATCTGATCATGGCGGCGGTTGAGGTGGGACTTAGTGCGCTTTCCCTCGGGACATTGTCTTCATGGACTGCCCCTTAAAGGGGCTATGCAACATTTTTTTTACTTTGCGCAAATACCGCTTAGAACGGATCCCTGACGTTAATGACCTATGAAACACGCCTTCGTTTTTCACCCGACGCATTAGAAGTCCCAGAAAAAAATTAAAAAAACAACGAGCAGCGTTCACGCCCTCAACTCGCAGCCAGAACAAGCGGCCACGTGATCTGGAGCCGATTATATGCCGCCAATGTTGATCATAGCCACGCGCTGGGGTTGGCAAAGCACAGGACACACGCTGAGTTCCAGACATTGTTATGGCTCGGCTATTGTCGTCGTTGCAGCGATTGGACACGGGCGACTACTCGAATGCTTCTCGAGCTATCAATTATCACGAGCCTAAATCGAGTGCCCACGCAATGCTCGGGTCCAATCTATGAACCGCATTCAAATATCGTCATACGGGTGTACTGCGATCCCCGCGTTACGTCATCGAATTTTGCAAGGGAGAGATTGAATGAAAATGATCGCTTTTGTCCTTGAAATTACACCGTAACAAAGGAGTTTCTTGGCCAGTGGCATTGCATGCGAGTATCCTTGAGTCCCACTAGTGCCAGTAAGCTCGTGTAAAGTGAAAAACATTCCAATTGAATATCGTTGCACAGCTCCTTTAAGGGTTCTTTTTTTTGTGTGTCGTTCTCGGTTTTTGGGTACGTATGCGTGAGTTTGGCACGCATTTATGTGAATGCAGGTTGCGCGTGCTCGAGTTTGGCACGCATTTATGTGAATGCAGGTTGCGCGTGCTCATGTGTGGTGAACTGATGAGCCAATCGAGAAATAAAGATGTGCGTTGATGCGACGCCCCGTCCCTCTCGTGTTCACTACTCCTAGTCAGTCGTCACGCACGTAGCTTAAAAAAGGGGAAACTCTACATCCTTACAACACAACCTGGAACGGAGTGTACCAAATAAAATTTCTCGTTTTAGGGAAGCCCCAATGACGATTGAGATTGAATGTAATGACTCAACTATGAACGGATCAATTCAGTTATTGGGACGGCATTCCGCATGGTTTGCATACAAGTGCTTGCAAAGCTATGAGGTACCGCTCCGAGTCTTCCATGTGTAGCATGCCGATAGCGCGGAGTGATCAACTTGCTGTAATTTGAGCACGTAGAAATTACCCCTTGTTAGTTAATCAAGAAAAGCTCGTGTCCAGGCTACTAAAATAGCCATGATGCCACCTCGACGAAGCCTCCTACCACCGGGTTAAAGCTGGTAGGTAGGAAGAAAAAGAGAACTTGTCTAAAACTTTCTACTAGTAGCGAGAGTTTCCCAGTGAAGTTCTATCGAAACAACCGCGACTCGTGCTGTATGTGGAGTGTGGTGATTGGAGATATATGCAAATTTTAAACGAGTCACCTGTAATCGCTTTGTCAACGCTCGGCTTCTAAGTCGTAACAAATCCGCAACGTTAATAAACCTCATCACAATAGATCCACGAGCGTGTACCTTGCGTGTTCTTCAATAAATGCAGAGCTCAAACTTGTGCCTCGAAAAATAACCGTTTTACTAGCAGACATGTAACGAGAGAGCTAATCAGAGCCATAGAATCACATTCATTGTTGGCGGATTTTTTTTTTATGTAAAAAAGACGAACGCAAATCTTGACGGTACTAATGTTCCGCAAATTATTTAGTTCATATTGTATTACACACGGCTTGAGCCCCCAGCGAAGCCAGAAATAACAGCGAACGTCTTTAGCAACATTCGCTCGAACCAATCTATTGTTATGCGTCTACCGTTTCCACCTTGCAGTCCTAAACAAAGGCAGCTAAAAAAAGTATCCGAATCTATAACTTTCTTTCTTCCTTTGATCTAGATTATACAAAACGCGCCAAACTACAATGGGGTATTTTTCACCGCTGGACTTGTTAGAACTTCAAAGGCGGATCGTCCTCAAAAGAAATAAAGCAATAATAGAAAAGAGGAAGGGAGAGCGGCGTAAGGCCGAACCGAACGGCCGCGGCGCGAATCCTTCCCCCCCCCCCCCCCCCCCCCAAAAAAAAAAAAAAAAAAAAAAAAAGAAAAAAATTGGTCCGGTTGAAGCGCGCGTGGCCAGCGGGCGTACGAAGCCATGAGTCCACGGAAGGACATGCCACCGCAGATAAAAGGTGTCTCGGAGCGATTGTGGTGGCGACGGCGGAATGCCCGAAGGGAGCAAAGCGTGCCAACGAGAAAGGATTAAGGCACTCATCCCACTCGGAGAAGGAATTGCTAATGGGCCGTCTCCGTACTCGAGGACAACCGCCCGGGAAGCATCTGAAAATGTGCAGTTCTTTGCCAGAGCCGTGAGCTGGTTCACCGCCTTTTTCCTTCTGTTATGTCGTTCGCTTTATTTTTTTATTTTTTCAGCGCAGGTGGCTTTTAAGTGTAAGATTTTGGTTTCGTTGCGGCTAGCAAAGTCATTGTAGACAGAAACGATGGATGAGCTAGGGCTATATATCTTGGCAAACATTTCCGAACTCAAAATGTGCGCTCAAATTTTCTAATAAAATAAAACAAAACAATATAGCACAAAGGCACAAGAGTCTTTTGTGGAATACGTGAGATATGCTCAGTCCCTCTGATGGCCACGAATTCCATTGGCAAGCGCCAAAAAAAAATAGCCCAAACTCAAAGAAGTCGTGCCCAAAAGGTAGGAGATTAGAATATGGTAGCTTTGGAACTTCAGAGGGATTTACAATCTTGATTTCCAAAACTGGCTTAATGTGCATGGTTCAAATTAAATAAATTCTATCGTGTCCACTTTGCCCCTCAAAGAGTCAACCGCAGCGATACAGGACAGTAGCTTGTTAAAAGTACGGGGAGACTTGTTGTATGTGGAATGAGCCGCGAATAGAGACGCTGGTCCAGGATATCAGTATGTTAGACGTCGTACTTTGAACTAGTATTGTTAATACTTTCTTTCACCTTCAGTGCCTGGTAAAACAGCCCCGAGGCCGTCACGCGAATTCTTTTCCGACGCTCGATCGTGGCGACCGCGTGAGGGCGTTGTATTAACAGGGTCTGCCCAGGGTCTGCGTCATTTACTGTGGTCTGTTTTGCGTTCAGCGTTCGACATGATTTGTGTGATCTTAACGTGAAGATTCCTTGAAATGGCCTACTTTTGTGTTTCTCGATGAAAGTATGACGAATGAAAAAAGTCACTAACGGTTTATTTCATGACGTCCCTGCTGACAGGGGCCTTTTGCTCTCCGACGAGAAGTCCGGACACCAAGTGCGACGTCGTGCTACTCAAATGTGTGCAATCTGCATCTAAAAACAAACAAACAGAAGATGTGTTTGGACATAGCCTCCTCTATATTCACAAAGCCTGGCAGTTCGACGACGGAGCCATAGAGTGCCCGGTCGCAGATTTGGAGTGCGAGGATCTGGTAGCACAGAGCATCAAAGAGCCATTTCTCGGGGAACCTGGGCATCGATGCACAGCTTTTGCAGCGGCGAAGACCCGAAACACACTTGTTCGCTCGGGAGAAACCGTTGCGACAGGACGTCTCGCCGCAGGGGGGCGCCAGTCACGTGGCTCTCCTCTCATCCGTTGTCTGCCGCTCCACCATTTCCATTTCTGCGGCCTCTTCTCGTAGCGATCTGCCAAGCTTTGTCAGTATATAGGAAGCTGTGGTTTGGAACGAAAGTTTTTAAAGGGTTCGAATGACAAACACCGGCGCCCAGCGTTCGGCGTTCGCCTTCGAACGCGTTCGAGCTGTTCATTCACAAGACATTCAGTTTTGTGCCTACCCGCTAATCATTCCAGTCAGAACTCGGAGTTCTAACGTCCCAGCGCGCTATCGTCTCCTCGTTTATCTCTTTCTCTCTCTCTTTCTCTCGCTCTCTCAGTTTCAACTCGCGTATGAAGCACAAATACAGCCTCCAGTTCTTTTTTTTTTTTTTTTAACAATATCGCGCGTACACCGACCGGCCGGTAGATCAGCGCCTTATCGCAGCGTAAAACAGAAAGTCAGTGAGGCTAGGTGTGTGCCTCGTAGAGTAATATGTTCGCGGCCCAGATCGTGCATTTAATGCCGTCCACTCAGCGCGTACTCTCGCTGAACATGCTCTTTCACGTCGCGCTAAGACACTGATCTACCGGTTGGTCGGCGTTCGCGCGATATAGACCCCTTTCAAAATAACTGCCCTCTGTTGGCAGCTGTAGAATTCCTGCACAATGGTGGACTAAAACCGCAACGTCGCGGCACAATTTATGCGTTTGGTTAGAGTAGAAGATAAAACACACCCACAGAAAAAGGTGACGAGCGCAATGACGTTGCACTTTCGACGTTGGTTGATTGGCTCGTCGGATTAGCGTTGGCCGCGCTCGGACGTTCGCTATCACACGTTATGACTTGCACGTTTCACGACGTCAGTCGTTCCGCCATTGTGCAGTGGTTCCGACCTTCTAATAACCGGCACGTGAATTTCAAAAGCGGTCTATTGTTAAAAAATCTAGAGGCTGTACTACGAAGAAGTGTGCTTTTTTCGTGAAGAAATATGCACCGACACTCTAAAACCAAGTGCGCTTAGCCTTCTTGCGGTTCTTTTTACTCACCTATGTTGCGTAAAGTACGGTAGGAATTTTAGTCACTTAATTCCTCGCCGCATGCTCCGAGCGCCAAAAAACTGTCCACGCCACGGGACGCAAGGATATGCTTTTAGGGGAACCAAAACAGAACGAGGTCGCTATGGTTTCCGGTCACTGGACCTTATGGCCATGAGGGTCAATATATGAGTTACACGATATATGTAGCGCTACCCTACGAAGTTTCGTGTTTGTTCTAGAACGCGGTAAACCGTTGAATGGGAATTTATCTCAAATACTTTTGTCACTGTAAAATACGAGGAATCCCCAAGTAGTTCAACCACTGAAGTCACAAAACTCGGACCTACTGGGGAAACGCAACCGTGGTGCCCTTGGGGTTAAGTTAAGAACTACACCCATGGGGAGAACAGCATAGTTAACATAAATTATTTGTTTGTATTTCAAACAGCACGTGTAAAATGAAAAACATTCCAATTGAATATCGTTGCACCGCTCCTTTAAGCTTCGTAAGGTAACAAATCGGTGCTGTGCCTTTCGGCTGGGGCTGGTGTTAGATCAGTGAAGCACCGGTCGAATGGGACTCAGATTCGAAACGCAGCGACGGTATCCAATTTGTGCCCCACGCTTGATTGTCTCACTGAGGTGGATAACGTAAAGAATTAAATGCAAAGGCCTCGTGATGGATAGACACAAAGATCCGTGGAAAACCATGCCGAACAAAGCACCCCTTTTATTTCGATCTCCTCGCCAATTCGCAACTTCAAGGCCTTATAGACGTTTTCTGTTTCCGGTCGTTCTCGGTCACGTGGGTTCCGTATCTGGTATGCTGAACGAAAAAAAAAATAGTAAACCATTTAAACGTGAAATATGCGAGAAAATATAGGTGAGGCAAAGCAAGAATGTGTGACAACCAAGCATTTTTCGTAAACACCTTCCAGCGGCGTGGAGAGATCGAAACGATGTTTTACCGCATACCAGAAGTGACGACATTCAAGATGGCTGCACCCTTTTGTAAATGGCGTATAGATGGCGAGGCAGAAGTGCCAAGACGGCGGTCGAAACGAGGATATAGATTCTCCGGGATTTCCCGTGCCCCTGCACGCGAACGCTGGTCAGTGCGCTAATTACTGTAAACGACTTATTTTTCGCGGGCTCAATATCTTGCGGTTTAGGTCAAAGCTGAAATTCTGAAATAATTCGCGGGTTCTATTTTTCGCGACTCGGTGGGATCTCAGTATAGATTCGACCACGTCGTGGTGGAATCTATTTTACAGGAATTGTTCGCGGGACCTATTTTTCGCGAATTGTAGTCGATTCGCAAAAATCGCGAATATTTGGTGCTCGCGAACATTAAGTCGTTTACAGTAATTCATTTTGCTATCAATACGATGCGGTCAGGGCAGGAGCATATCACGGTAACGGAGATGTCGACGCGGATTAAGAATATGGGTATGTTGAATGTTAAAAGTAGAGAATCGGAAGCGGAAGCAGCAACTCCTATTTGAACGGACTACTGGATTTTTCCGTTATATCTGCATAATGCGCGAACAGGCCTCGGAGGGCTGGAGTTTCGAATAGACAGTTAAAGGAGAGCTCCGGCGGTTTGCAAGCTACCCAGACTAAACACTATTTCGGACTACTTAGGCTTCACTCTTCTCGGTATGCCATTCAATATCTCTAAACGCAGAATAGCTAATAATAAAACGGCAAATGAAGGAGCTGCCAAGACCAACACTCAAACTGTTCCGCGCCCTCAAACGGAATGACGTCACATGCTGAACGTACAAGTTGAGGAGCGCGTTTAAGAACACGGTATGTTGCATGTTTTTAAAAAAAAATTCTGGCGCGAGCTCTTCCAGCATTTATTACACACCATCGAACTTCTCGTGACCCGTCACAAACAAGCTTCACTGCACCGATATCACAACATTTGACGTCACTTTTTCAGTATTACCAGAAGAGCATCCCAGCTTCTTAGGCCGGATTTTAAACTTCAATACCTTCGCGAAAAAAGCTCGACCTGTAATTTGGGTTACTCCTTCGAATGTGCATATTAATGTATTTAACCAATTTTGAGACAAAACAAGGGACTATCGAAATTTCACTGGAGCTTCCCTCTAACGTTTCTTGAGGAACGACTAGTGCAGTACTAACGAAGTGACGGGTGTTCGCTCCTTTCAAGATAGAAGAAGGGGGTGTATAGAGGGTTACCCCTGTATGATAAGCAGACTTCCAAGGTGAGCACGAGTGTTCTGTACTTTATGAATTGAACCGAAGAGTCAGTTTGCAACACTGTAGCGGGATTCGAAAACGCTGACAATAAATTACGTCGCGAAGGACTATATAGGCCGTCCCGATTGCGGCAACCCGCAATATACTTCGTGCTGAGGCTGGAAAAACTAGAATACACGAGCCACAGACATTGCATAGCAGCAGCGCAGGAAAATCGAGTTTACGGCCTCAAGAAGAGAAAAAACAACACCATTTTGTTTCGCTTTTTTCTACTATAAAAAAAAATATCAATTTTATTCGATACTTAGAGGGAAAGACTGATTCCGTTGGTCGCTGTTCTGAAATTGTTTCTAATCACGGAGCGTTTTCGGGTCACAACTTACGAACCACATATAAACTACAAAGTGCACGCGCGCTTCTTTTGACCAGCGGATCGTTCGAAGAGATCATCGCTACAAATTAAGATAGGCACTAGAGTGCATATTTATATCGTCTTTTGATGGCGCATACTCAATCTACCTAGTGCACGCACCGAAAGCATCTCAGGGACCTCAAAATCACAATCATTCATGGTCTTTCTTTTTCAAATAAAAACGCGACCGAACAGCGTAAGGCATTTTTTTTTTCTGAGCTATATATAAATCAGAAACAGGGATGTGTTTCCATGTTCGGTAAAATTTCAAAGAAGAAAACTATACACACGCGACTATAATTATAGGTTACAATTGAAAACGGGCGTGTTGGTTAATATATCTGGATGTTTTTCTGGATGTTTAGGGAGCAAAGATTGAGTTTGCTCCTTAGAAATAGAATTAAAAAAAAAACTGCTCTACTGCAGCGATGAGCGACGATTTCTAGATATCCAAAAAACGAGCGACGCGACGAGTGACATTGAGAAATCTTTCCAACTTTTTCCCCCTCAGCTTTCCTCCTCAACTCACAAATCGCGCATTGTACCAAACAGTTCAAGAAGACGGATCTCGATCTTGGCGAAGTACTAAGTATCCTGGGGCCCTAATCCGGACACTTAGCAAAAAAGTAGGTGAGTAATTCGGCGGCCGTAATTGGTCAATGCCACATTTGACCTTGGCGCCGGCCAATCATAGCCGCC
Organism: Ixodes persulcatus; assembly: GCA_013358835.2. Taxonomy (NCBI): domain Eukaryota; kingdom Metazoa; phylum Arthropoda; class Arachnida; order Ixodida; family Ixodidae; genus Ixodes; species Ixodes persulcatus. The sequence goes on from JABSTQ010009334.1 coordinate 367,441, forward strand.
AGATTTCTCGCCAACTTCTTCGCCAAGTGTCCAGATGAGGGCCCTTGGGGGCACCTACATCCAAGATACACAAGACATACAAGATACAACCAGTTCCTTTTTTCTCCGATTCTTTCGGGCCTTATCCCTCATCCTTATACAAACCGTATATTACGATGTTATTTCTGCGGTTTGCATTTTGTAAGTCATCATTTTTCCCGCCGAGCTTAACAATGTTATTTAGCAAACCATGTATCTAAGTTTCAGTCTCAATTTTTTTTTTTTGTTCTTCTCTAATCTTTTAAAGCTAGTCTAATAAATTAGTTCCCTGTCTGGTCTCCTCCTAGTGAGTTCTCGAGCATCAGTTGTTTAGACTAAGTGTTATCAAGAAAGGTGTTCATTGAATTTTGATTGTCAGAAATTTGTCACAACATTGCATCGGGCGATCACGTGTTTAGCTCACCATCCCTACTCAGGTGAAGACGCAGAAAGAACAGATGTCAGCACTCAGAGCATGTAGCCAACAAGGACCGTGGACTCGGCAGCACTAACAGTGTAACAGAATTGTATTTCACAGTACAATTATAGATTTTGTCACCAACCTGTACAAAAAGTAGTAGCGGATCAGTCATTCCACTCTTCGCGGTACTGCCCCCCACTGAAGTAATGGCCGGGGCGGTTTCAGTCTTTATAGAGAGACCCAGATGGCGTTTCAGTGGTCGATGTCCCATGAGGGGGGCTGGTTGTTTGCACTAGCGGGTGCGCCGCGATGCCGAAATGGTTGAGTTCACCGTCACAGTAGTTGAATATATCTTTCGGCAGCGGTCCTTTGCACGATGGCGTAAGTAGTACCACCGCGTGTACAAAAAGTAGTAGCGGATCAGTCATTCCACTCTTCCGGGTGCTGCCCAGCCCACTGAAAATTGGGCTATTTTGTGCTCGCAGCCTTCAGCTATGGTTTCCGCCCTCAAAAGGATTTAGAGCCAAATTCATTCAAAGATATTTATTAAGCCATACCCCAAAGAAAAAGCTTATGGAGCCGCTTTACGAAATGTATGTGTTGTGGTATATGGGCGTCTCGAAATTATGGCCTCATATATTCTCCAATTGGTAACATCTTCAACTTCTTCCTTCATCTGTCTCAAGAAGGCCTCCATTAGTCTGGCACACGGGTGGGCAGGCTGACTCGGCCTAAGAGCCGCAAACAAAACCACGAAACTTCCAAGAGCCGCGGGGGGGGGGGGGGGGGGGGGGGAAGGGGGGCGAAAACTTTAGTCTACAGCAATAATCGAAACTCGAACTACTTTCAATCTATCCGAGTCAAAAGCAGTCCAACTCTACATAAGGTAGGAATAGCACAAGACTACGAAACCGCAACCTGTCTTTTGATTTAAAACGCGGTCCATTTCTCGTTTTGGGGAAGTGCGGGAAGGGGGGGGGGGGGGGGGAGGGGAGGGTGCCGCGAGCCGCACTTTAACACGCGAAGAGCCGCAGCTTGGCCACCCTTGGGACTCTGGCACATATGCCATACACCGAGAAAATGATAATAATCAAAGTTGCCGGACTGAATTTTGAAAGGGGTCTTAGCACGCGTTTTTTTTTTCACAGATACTCTTTAGCAATTGATCATAATTTGAGAATCCGATTAAAGCAACCGTTTGACCTTTAGATCACTTTTTAGTGCTCTCTAAGAAGAAAAAGCCATGAGTAGCTGGCTTGTTTTACGAAGCCTAAAGGCTTTAACACATGTACAAAAACCACAACAGGAAATCTCACAGAAATCTTAACTTCAGAATGTAGAGAGTTTCAGTAAGTCATACGCTGCGGATTGCAGGCCTAGCGGGCGCGTGCTCAATCCATGCTTTAAAGTGGCGGTACGAGTTCTTGCTAGCAACACAAAGCTCTAGCGTAGGTCTACTAAAAGTCTTGATTAGTTCTACGATTTTGCATATTTAAACGCCTCTTCGCGAGTTGTAACACCTCCGTAGGAGCAGTTGACGAGGGTGCACGAGTTGCAGCTTGATCCAGCAAGATCGCGGTTCATCTGGCTCCACGTCTGGCCAGACTGCATTGTTCATAGCAGCAGAATTTCTGAGCAAAAAGGAGCGTTCTGAATAAGAGCATGACCAGCAATGTGAACGTGGTTGATGCAAATTTTGCTGAGTATTTACAAGTTTAGCCGCCTCATTTTCGAGCCCTTTGATATCGCCTCCCTTCGAACGTAACTTTGCCAGCTGCCGCGGGTCTCCAGAGAGTACGAGGAGCATGTTGTAAGACTTCAGCTCATAATCACCCGCGTTTTTTCTCCGAAACACGAAGCTGCATGCATAACCAAGAGTAAATAAAAATAACATTTGAGAATAACCACTGTTGTTATCAATATTCGTGAGATTGCTATCAATACGACCTTCTTGGTATTCATATGGCTGTTACACTTCATTTCACTTGAACTTCGGACGCCAACGACGCTACGAGCTGATGAGAGAAATCAAGCAGCGTCCAAATCGCAAGTCACTGGCCTTCCATGCACATGACTGGTTTGTTAGATCACGTACAGAGACATGACAAACATCATGCTGCGGTGCTTTTGACGCTGTTTGATTGGTTCGTGGCGTCGATTGCGTCCGGTGAAACGAGGTATACCTCTCGCCGTAGTTCGCTGATTGCTATGTGCCTTCCTATGCAGCTGCCTTGGTGGCGGTTATTTCTATCTTTGAGGAACCAGCAGAATGAGTGTAACAATATCTGCAACCAGTTTAGAAGGGCACGCCGGCCCGCTTCGACGTGAAGGAGCATCGTATCCATGCGGCCGTGTTTCGCTAATGCGTCATGCACGTTGAAGGCTCCAAGAGAGTGGTCGTGTTGCAGCTTACATTTCTCATCTAGAGTGGAGACGTCTCTTGGAACAGATTAACTTCCCGCGGTGTACACGTCTAGGGGACGACTTCATCTGACTCTCCTAAATGAATGAAGAGTGCATGAGAATAGCTTTGACTAGCCCTTCCTCTCATCGGGCGCACGGCTGCCCGTTGTTTGAACTGCGTTATGGTTCGCTAAAAAGCATACTGGAAGCAGCACCGGCATACTGGAAGCACCACCGCACTGCATTCTAGAACTAGAAAAAAAATGCAAACAGCAGTGGGCAGATTGAGCGTTTTATCCACTCGGCAGTGTTTTCCAGCCTTAAGTAAGCCCCTTACACCCATTATTTTTGCCCCTTTGTTTTTACATTTTTTTAGAACCCAATTTTTAAACAATTAAGTGGTCTTTGCCATTATGGCGCTGCTTCCAGCATGCCATGGTAACATGGACACGCAAGGGATGAAGCGTGAAACCGCTCTCGGCCGCTAGGTGAAGCAAGCGATCGCTTTCCTCCTTCCAGCCCGCCCCTACTGGGTTGCCTCAACTGGCACGTGCAGAAAGGGCGTGAATGTAACTTTGGCAGGTTTACAACCCAACGTACTTGATTACACGCTCAACAACACGGCGGCGGCGACCAGATGCACTGCTTTCAGCGGATTATTCCGCCATCCAACTGACCCTGAACATCCCTCCTTGCAGGGCTTTTACTAAACTTAGCCAGTCTGGTGATAACAGCGCTGCCGGACTGGGTGCCAAGGATGATAGAAGTTTCGTGAAGAAACGCTGTGTCTGTTAGCGCAACGTATTCGCGAGGTTGCTTAGCATTCGACCCGGATGCGACGCTATCGTCAGCGTAAGGAAGAGCAGCGCCGGACAGCTATTCCGTTCCGATTCGGAACGGGTTTGGCCATGTTAGTTCTCTTTTTCAGTGTGCCCGGAAAATTACCGCGAGAGATCAGGTATAGCTTATGTTATGTACCGGCGCTGCCGGCAGGTGGACTAAGTAGCCGATGCCGCGAGCCTCGTGACAATCGCGTGCTAGCGAGAGCTCGGGCACTGGTTCCTGGACCGAGGACCGCGATGGACGCACCGTCCACACTGTAAAGCTGACAGTAAAGCTTGTACTTATCAGCTTACTGTTGAAAAGATCGTCTATAAATCACAGGAAATCACGGTTTATGAGTATGCACGGAAAGGAAATTCGACAGCACACGACGTTTAGATGTTCACTTTCAACTAAACACTTACGTAGAAGAAAAAATGTAAATAAGCTTACCTTACTGTGATCCATCAACGCAGGACCCAATCACACTTTTATGAGGTTCCTAACGTATTTGAAGAATGTCGGTTACCGTTGATTTATTAAACGCTCGTATATGCGGCAGGTGTTTGTTTCTTTCGCTGGTTTAGTCTAAATCTTGTTTTCATATCTTTCAAATTTTACCCTTTCACCTGCCTAACTAATTTGGTATATGAAATTTGAGTCACACCCTTTGAGGGCTATAGCCACGAGCAATGTCCAAGTGAAACGTTTGCCGGTTTCGCCAGACTACTCCAAATTACTTTTAGCAAGGGGTCGGAAGCCCGCGTTATTAGCATCGCTAACATCACCCTGAAACTACATAAAACATACGGCTGTCAATATTTTGATGAAACATTAATCTCGACCAACCTTTTTCATAATTCAACAACATTTCCCATATCCCACGACGTTTTTCATGAGTTTTTTGTTCTCCAAGAAACAATAATAAAATGGAACTGTCTATCAAAAATAGTGTTGATACCCCAATACCTCATGTATTGTATATGCACAATTAAGATGATTTTCAGTAAATATTTTCAACATTGTGGGGGTCACCGCTGTGGTTGTGTTTTAGCCATTGTGCATCGTATGCACTCCCGTTGGGGCTTTGACGGAGCCTGCAGTGTTGTGAAATAAATCAATAAATCTTGACGTCATTGCCTTCTCTTCACATTTCGAACTGTTTCCGGCAGCTTCTTCACGCTTTGTAGTGACCTTCTGACAACAGCAGTGGCAATTCTCCGCGAACATGACCCGCAGATTACGCCCGCAAAAACAACCGCTATACTCTCTCTCCCACTGGATCCATAAAAAAATAAACTCAACATTTTCACCTCAGCTCGCAGTCAGTGGTACAGTCGAGCCGTTATTTCCGTCCAACGGCATCTGAGCACAGAATCTAAACTAAACTGATTTTGTGGAAGGATGAAAACTGTGGGACCGATTCCGAGCTAACATAAAGATGGGTCTGGTTATTAGCATTTTTTCGCGGACGTGACCAGCAAGCTCGTGCCGTCGAGCGACATTGCCGTAGTTTCTTGGCGGGTCGCCACACGCCCGACGCATGTTTAACTCTGTTTTACATGGATTATACTCGTCCAGGCGGATTCTCAAATTTTACTCTCTTTCTCTATTTTTATCGTTGAGAAGGTCGAGTTATTAAACGTGCACTATATTCACGCGCACAAGCACGGGAAAGGCAAATATTTATGTCTTAAATTATAAATATTTTATCGCTCTCACACAGCCAGCTGGTAGTGGTGCACGCGCGAGAATCAATTGCATAAAACACGTTAAGCAAAAGAAATAAAACACCAACTTGAACAAATCAAGGATAGTAACAAAGACGATAATAATAATAATAATAATAATAATAATAATAATAATAATAATAACAACAATAATAATGATAATAACAGTAACAACAATAATAATAATAATAATAGTAATAATAATAATAATAATAATATAATAATAATAATAATAATAATAATAATAATAATAATAATAATAATAATAATGATCCTTGTATTCAAATGCCGAAAAACAAACACAGTGATCGCTTTGGTGCAAAAACACAAAAAAAAACGGAACACAAAATATAGAAACTCGCACAACCATTAAAACTACTTCAAACAAGAAATATGACCAATTAAAATGCATTACAAGTCGAGGGTCTCAGTAACAATATCGATCGTTTACATGCTTGCAAAACTACCTTGTCAATGTAGTATTCAAGTACCCGGATGACAGGGCATATTTTTCACTATCGAATAAATAATAGTCATTTACCTTAGATTTACACCGAACATAAAAATACGAATAGCAGAGCCCAAGGATTTACAATTCATGGGTCAATCAAGTAACTTGTTTGCAACAAAAAGGGCATATTTTGAGCTTCACATTTTTTTACTGATCTTCGAATAATAACACCCACCATAGGGCACAAAGAATATTAAATTGAATTGAAAATATAAATAAATTATGAATGTGCACTAAGCAAATTGCCTTAAAGGCTCTCAGAAGGCCTTTTGTTTTTTAGGGTTAATCAACTTCCATATGGCTGTAGTATTCAGTAGAAAAAGTAAACGAATCTGGTGTTTCCATTAGAAATCCATTCCCTAAAACATATACACATGAGACGTTGTTAGCGTCGTTAGGAAATCTGGGTAGGAGAGAGTCAGTAGTGTACGCGCCCTGAGTTACACCTGAGAAAATCATGAAGGCAGCTTCACGAGAGAAGCGCCAGAGCTCTGCCAAGCGCTGCCATATGGCGCCATCTATCGGAAAGCGGCGGAAGCACGTCCGATGCGGTTGGTCTTTCCTTATCTTTTTATTTGAAGGAAGCGGGAACAGGAGAATTTCCATGTAGCCGCTTCTGGTCTTCTAAAGCCACTCACGGCAGCATTCGCTGCGGACGGTCGTTGGAAATGCTTTATTCTCTATCGCCGGATGGAGCACATCATGGGTTTTAAGCGGAGCAAGGGGAATTTGCCTTCTGAAACACCTTTTTATGGTTTTCTTTTAATTTTTTTTTTTTTAGAATTGATATGTTATATATTTGCAAACGTTCACGCGCTCGTTTCTGTCATTTCACAACTACGCTTTCTGCCCGTGCCTTATTGTACACTGCTCTGTAGCATATACTAGACTCGCTCAATAGGTTTTTCCAGAGTACCGAAGCTCCGGAATTTCGGTACTCTGGAGCGCCACGACGCGGATCTTGGGCCCAAGACCCGCGCCGTGGCGCTCATATCCATCTATATCCGTGCCGCCATTTTGGATCCTTGCGTAGTAGACTGTCACTGTACGGTAACTGTACGTGTAGCGCACACCGTTGGCGTTGTCAACAGGTCTTTCAGGTAAATGTGTGTGGCGCTGTGGATTGCCACCTTAAATCATTTACGACACTATTTATATTGCAGTCTAGCTTCACTCGTGTAATTGTTACTCCGTGGTTTATATTAAAGACTTAAGGTTAGGAGGCATACCGCACGGGTCAAATGTCTAATTTTGAGATGAATCCCCTCACATTGTATAAATATCCCGACATACTATTAATTCACTCGACGAGGGTGGTCGCGTAGACACGGTATCGTGTATCCGTTACAGCGGCAAATTTTGTTGCTTAGAGCTTAGCCGCCTATTCCTGGCAACTCATTGAGCCGCTGACATTCTTCTTGTTTACGTTTTTGGGCATACAGATTTCGTATAAACGTAGCAGCATTTCATCGATTTATTTACTACTGCATACAAGGTGTTCAGGACAGGACAGGAACAGGATATAATAAAACATAGTCTCAAGCTCTTGTGGTAGCTTGACAATTACTTTGCTGACAAGGTGAAGCTTGCAGCGAAGTAATGATTTTCTCATTAGGATTCTCAAGGCAGTTGTCAGGTGACGTGACCTCTGCAAATGGTTAATGGAGACAAGTGAAACTAACGGTGAGTCCCGCAAATGACTTGTTATGAAATCCATGACTCTAAATAGAAAATACCAAGAATGTTTGTATCATCGTTCATACTACCTGAGCAGCAAGATGTATCTCTTTCACTCGGGGCATCAAGTGACATACCTACACTCTAAGAAATGCCTGCGCGTCTACTTACCCGCAAAACACTCGAAATGCCAATCTATGCGATCTACGAGATCAGCTCAGCGAATGATGAGGCGAAACATCAATTCGCTGTGGAATTACGCAATGCAAGCGTCACGCTCGCATTGCGTAATGACACAGCGCAGAGTTAATTTTGAAGTCTAAACGGATGTTTCGCCTCATCATTTGCTGAGCTGATTTCGTAGATCGCAGCGATTGGCTTTCGGGTAAGCAGACGCGCAGGCATTTCTTAGAGTGTACCTAAGACAGTTGACAGGGCTTATTAGAGGGTTTTTTTTTTTTTGTGTCGTAAGGCAAAACAAATGTAATAAAACATACTCAGAAGACAACCGTTTGAAGGTTTCTTCACACAAGAGTCTTTGCTTAAGCTGAGTTATGAGTCCCCCGGACGAGCTACTTCTTTCATTGGTTGATACCTTTCATACCGATAGAAGCAATTTTGAATAGAAAGCACTGCAATCAAAATCTTATTCAGAAGCTGCCGTTCTTCCACGTATTGTTCCTGCCAAACAGGGTTGTTATGAAAAAATAAGTATATATTTTTTTTTTCTATGGGAAAAAATCTTTTTGCGCAATATTTACGCCGTTAGACGCAATTTAGGTGGAAGTCACGGCCTGCTCTAAGCCACGCCAAATGATCAGTGGCCCTGCCTCATAGAATTAGAAAGCTTCTGGAGTCAACATGACGCCCCCCTTTGTGAAGCCTGGGGTGACTTCCGGTTTTGAGGGGCACGACCGCAATCATGAACAAAAGCGAACAAAATTAAAAGCGACCTCTACTTCCGGCTTCACTTGGCATTTTCTCGTTTGGCTGGCTTGAGCCGTTATGTCGCCTTCTCTTCTTCCTATTTGCATGCCCGCCCGTTACTACTGAATTTGCTTGGCTGCGGCCGAACATACTCGCAAGCCTAGTGTCTCCCTGTCACGACATCCTATGCGTCTAGTCTGGTGTCCATGGAGGTAAGAATAAAAGGAGGCGACATACCGGCTCAGGCCAACCAAACGAGAAAATTCGAAGTGAAGCCGGAAGGAGAGGTCGCTGTCGGTGGGAACGCCCTCAAGGGTGCCCAAGTCCGTCCAATAGCGTCTTTTGGTTTTGGTCATCGTTGGGGGTGTGTTCCCTCCAAACCAGAAGTGTCCTCCGGCTTCACTTCTGGTGGCGTCACGTCGCCTTCAGAAGCTCCCTATATCCATGCTGGTGTCTGACACCACTTGCTAGTCGTGCGAGCAGACGTGCGACAGCCTCCGGCATCGTATGCTATTGTACCACCATTTATCATCGTCTGCAACGCCCGTAAGACGTGGTCATGAAAGCGGCGCGTTCGCGTCCGTCGTCGCTTGCGTCCGTCTGCTATTCCCGCCCCGTCTAAAACCGTCTGCAAAGCTCACAAAACGCGAAAATGAAATCGGCGTCCTAGAGTTCCATCGTGCGCGATCCTAGGACCAATACAAGCGTCTGTCAGCGTCTGTCGCTGTGCGATAAAAAGTATCCGAAAGGTAAAAAAAATATATACTATATGCAGTCTTTTCAGTTTTGTTATTTCTCGTTTTCTTGCATAGCGTTCGTGAGCAAGGTGGAGAGCGCCATGACGCACAATTAAAACGCGACCTAACAACTTTTTTTGCGATAGCAAGCAAGATGCACTGCTCAAAACTTGAACTACGGGCCTTCCAAAGCGAAATGACGGAAACATACCTGGACAAAACTGATGCGAGGCGAAAGCAGATTGGAATCAGATTGGAATCAGATGGAATCAGCTCGCCATTTTTTACCTCTGTAGGTTACCTCTCCGTTAGAAAATCATGGTCGCGATCACCACAGTTGCATGATTCCCAGAGTAGCGGGACCGCTTTTACGGGGAACGACAGATTTCTTCACCTCAAAGCGCGCTAACAAACAAATCGAGCCAGATCAAGCAAAATACAGCGTACCCCCCCCCCCAAAAAAAAAAAAAATAATAATAATTTACAGTGTTTTTTTTCACCGCAAAAATAAACTACATATCACTCAACACTCATCCTCCGCCCAAATTTAGCTCGGTCTGAACCAGATACCAAAGTTTCAGCACGAATTGTTGTCTTATTCAAAAGTGATGAACGTTCAATGGGAAAATGGGGCCCATTTTTGCCCGTTTTCGGTAAATGGCGCCATAAAGCTCCATGTATTAGAGAGTATTAGATTTTTGCCCGCTGCCAATTATCCCATTGAGAATTTCAGAAAATCACGTACTCGTTATAATGAAATAATGTTTAATGCTGAAACGTTGGCATCTGGTTCTGACCGCCAGTGCTGCCTCTGAATGGAGAATGGGCGTTCGACGTTAAGTAATTTATTTTGCAATAAAAAAAATGATTTTTTTTAATTTTGTATAATTTGTTTACCTAGGGTGCCTCAATGTCCTTCTATTTAAGGTGATGCTACCCTTTGTAGTACCCGATGCCGACAGCACGCCGACAGCACGCCGACAGCACGCGCTCCAAAACGGGTGTGAAATAAGTTCTCGGTAGTTCTATCGCCGGTCTTCATTCTCGCGACGCCTGTAGAGTGGAACTTATGTCCTTCATTGTCGGTAACGACAGCAGGCGTTTCCCTACTCAGAAATTCGCAGGTGTTAGAGTTGTTTGTTCCCGTTGATATCAGCCCAGGCTAGCGGTTGTACCGCACTGGCTAAATTGCTCATCTACAGCTGAGACACCAGATGCCCATTGAGGCGGACTAACTTCCGGCTGTATAAACATACACAGAACAATTTGCTTTTTTTGATATCAGTAAATAAATGTCAAAGGACGTGAGTTCACGGCCGTTTCAATTTTCTGTAATACCGTCGACAAATCTTCTAAATTACGACAGCTTTGTCCTAGAACGTCCCTGAGAGATGTCTTCACTGTCCGTCATTTTCTCCCAGAAACCTCCCCACCATGCGGCTCTTTCGGCGCTAAATTTCCTTCTGATATGATGCTGAGCGACATAGTCTTGTACATCCTGATGTCGGAGCAGTTCCCAAACAGCTGCTATGTCTCTTGAGACTGTCTTGAATGCCAAAGCGTTGTCCGAATAAAGTACTTGTGGCAGTCTTCTTCTGGAAACGAACCAATGTAGAGCCATCAAGAAGGATTGTGTAGAAGTGCTCGTTGTGAGCTTGAGGTGAACTGCTCGTGTGGCTGCGCATGTAAAAATGGTGGTAGAAGAATTTTCGTTCTTTTCTTCCTTTGTGTAAAGTGGGTCAGCAAATCAATCACCACGACGTTGAATGGGTGCGTCGCCTCAATGCGTTATTATGGCAGTGGTGCTCGTAGATGCTGATGCGGCCTTCAAGTGTGTCCTTGCACACCTCGTGCAGTTTCGCAGATATTTCTTTACTGCTTGTCTTCCTCGCACAATCCAATACTGTTCGCGCAACTCAGTTACTCCTCCATGAAGCACTCGCTCGTTGCATATAAGCAAATCGGTGACGCAATGTGCTTTGGGGAGTATGATGGGGTGTTTAAGGTCTTCTGATGCGTTTAGTTCTTAGAGCCGATCGCCGTTGAGTAGAACTCCGATGTCATCTATGAAAGATTACAAATCTCTTAGTTTCGATGACTTGTTCAGTGGCTTTTCATTTCGGGTGCTTTACGGTTCTTCCGATAATTAATTTATTTGTGTTTCCTTTATTCAGTATTGCTCCCCCTTTTGAGTTCCGCCGTTGAACGGTAATTACGATTCCTTCACTGCGCGAGTAATTTCTTTGAAACGTTAAATCCAAGCAGCGACGCGTTGAATCACCGAGAGGTTGCTGTAGCGTTGCATGTCAAGTACAGTTTCGTCTATGGCAGAGGTTACATGTAGTAGGCTGGTTTTTATGTCATTGTCTTGCATTTTGTGTAGGTTGTTTTTTTCGGGATGCGCCTGTGGCCATTCGGGTGACGGTTTCTTGAGTCGAACGGGACCAGTCCACAACAGGGTGTTCGGCTCTAGGCTTGACGGAGAGTCCTCTTGTCAGGCAGTCTGCCGAATTTTCTTTACCCGGTCAGAATCTCCAGCGAGCTGTAGGGGTGTTGCTGGGGCCGTGGAAGTATGGAGTGTCTTCAGTTTTGCGGTTTTGTTCCGCCTCCTTAGATCGTTGCCAGCGTGGGTCGCACATCGATGTAGCAAGCCTGCCTTTGAAAGTATTGCCGGCGATTTTACTTCTGCAGTCTCGGGCTCTGTGCCCCTTCATGGTACATTTAAAGCATCTCGTGTCTTCCGAGAGAATCTTATGTTTCATATGCGTCATAGCATCCGTGTTGCAGTCTTCCGACGAGTGTTTACTGGAAGAGCAAAGAAGGCAGTCCGCTGGGGTTTCCGCCCGACGGTCTAGAACAGCTGCGGAGCTTCTTGTTCCTGTTCTTCTGGAATCGTACTTCTGATTGTCAGGTCGACTGTCTTTACTTGTCCTGTCTGTCGTCAGTCCACTTCATTCTCGACATTCCACTTAAATCTGAAGAAATATTAAGAACATCTCCAGATCTCCTTCTGACGTTAATGGCTATGTAGATTCGCTGAAGTATTTTCGTCGATGATATTTGAAGACGACGTCGGTTGGTAGAACCTTCATTAGTTCAGCATCGCAGAGTAGGACGTAGCGTGGACTCCGATATCTTTTAAGCCACGAATTTGTAGCTGAACGTCGTCAAGAAGTCTTCTTAAGGCACCAACGTCGTTCGATGGTGGGCCCTTCTGGAGCGTTCGGAGTTTCGTAAGATGGTCTTGCTTGATGAGCTTCTTGTCTCCAAATTGCCCTCGGAGTATAGCCAACTTGTTCGTGTAGCTGGAGTTAGACCCGTGAAGGCCAGCGATGGCTCTATCTGCGGGTTCAGTGAGAAAAGACCGAAGGTGAAACTTATCAGCCTTACACAGTTGAGGATGCCGGTCAAGCGTGTTTTGGAACACATTCCTAAAGGCTTGCAACTCAGAAGTGCTGCCGTCAGATTTCAACATCTCCAATTTCGGCAGTCTTGACCTGGCATTCTCGGTGGTGGTCGGGAGAATCGCAGGTGGTCTGTTTGCTTCGACCGCATGGGTTCCTTGATTCTTCAGAATCTCAATTCGATGACTCAGCATTGCATATGCCTGCGTTAAGTTGTCGTTTTAGGTCATTACCGCTTCATACTCTTGCTCAAGGTGTTTGTCGCTTACGAAGGGCTCAAACTTTCGATCTAGGACTTTCAGCTCGTCGAAATTTATCGTTAATCTCTGAAGAAGCGTTGTGAGCGAACGAAGATCGTGATCGTCATTTGCGAGCGTTGCCCTGACCTTTTGGATAACTCGAGTGGTCTGTGTCCAACGAGAGGTTTCCTTCGTCCGTTCTCGTTTCACGTGGCTGTCTTCAGGAGCTCCTTGAGGTCTCGGTCGGCTTTCTGTAGCGTTGAAGTAGCGTCCCGGGTATCGGCACCACTCCCTCCGCGGCGGGCCAATGAGATTGGGAGATCAACAAATAAGAGCACCGAAGAACGAATCAGCAAGCAAGATGCGTGAACCTAATTAGCCACGTCCCGCGTTTCGTAAACAACCTAATTAGCCACGTCCCGCCTTTCGTAAACTGTCATTGATTACAGTCGTAAACTAATGGCTTCAGGACACCGCTACAGCAACAGATCAGAGACAAGCCTTGGCTGGAAGTAGCTTCCGACCCGGATCCAGACCTGATGTTTTCGTTTTTATCGTCCACGTTCGACTACCGAACATTCCAATGTTTTGAATCAGGCTTATCTCCAAAGACTGCGTGCTGTTTTGCGTGTCCACAGACGCACAAGAGTCAATGTGAGTTGAAGGAACGCAAGGTCGTGGCATGCTCTGTTCACCCCACTTGATTCGCGATTGGTTCTTTGGAGTTCTTATCACCTGACGCCGCAGTCTCATTGGCTGAGGAGAGATAATAAAGTGCTTCGGCCTCACCGCATCCTGCGCTTATCAAGTTGACTATATATAGCAGCCTATGTCATGTATACAATGACGGATTCCTACACGCTCCATTAACGCAACCTGAGCGAAGAATCTGAAGGCTGTCACGTTCTCGAGATTCAGTTAGCGAGCTGCCTCGTCGTAACCTTGCCTGCATTGCACATCGGGGACTTTCCATTCCTTCCCTTTTTCTTCTGTTCTTCGATGCTAAAGTAGGGTTGTCGACGTGGCCGGGACGACTCCGCATTTTGCTAACCATCTCATTCCTCGCGTCATGCAGAAACTAGCAACACGTGCGCGTGTTTTCAGGATGTTTGGCAATTTTCAATAATTTGCATTTTCGTCATTCCAGCGCACTGCGAGCCTTTTTTTTTTTAATGAAAAGCGACGGTGTAAATTAAAAAAAAACATTCGCCAGTTAATTAGATTCGCGATTCTATTGTAACTAGCGTCTGCGTGGAAAAGAGATTAAGCATATAATTGGTTTCGTACTCTCTTGATCAATTTTTCTTCGAGTTCGGGAGTGTTTTTGCACCACAGATGCGGTGCATTTTTGTGAATTTTTAGAGTCGAACAAAAAATCAGGATTTATCGGGGTTTCTGTTGAAGAAAATAAAAACGGGCATGGGATTCTCTATATTTTAGGGAAGGTACGCGCGTGACCCGAATACTTACAAAATGGCCCTGCAACGATTACGAAATGAGGCCAGATAACATATGCGGTTCCGAAGCAACAAGAAGCCTCGGCGTTCAATTCAGTGGGCGATGTGTCCCGAGTCAGCACAGAATAAGGCTGCAGACAAAAATGTTCGTCTCCTAAAGCTTTTTTTAAGGGTTGCTTTTTTATTATTATTATTATTTTTATATAAACCGACTTGAGGGTTAATTTTTCGAGTATATTTGTATTTTCCGAAGACACAAAAAGCCTAAACATAATATATCGTAGTCGTGGTTCATGAGCTTTTTACTGAAGAATTAAGAATGTCGAAAAAAAAAAAACACTCTCCTTAGGCTTAATCTATTTTCTCTCTCTTTCTCTCTCTTCTCTCTCTCTTTCTCTCGTTCTCTCTCTCTCACTATCGCACTTTCTCGCCAAATTTCTAACATGCGAAAATCCCTCCTACATTTTCCGGAAAATGCGAGTATTTAAACTTAAACCGTAAGCATGTGTTTGTTCAGTCATTGCCTTGCCAGCTTGAGAAACGCCGAGCTGTTGCTCGTTATGGTCTACCTTTATGCTTAGTGATTCGGCACTCAGTTGCACGTGCCGATATTTAGGAGTCCGGCCCAGCCAGGTTCGCTGTTCTTGGGCCCGGGCCCGCCCGCGGTCCACTATTCAGTTTCCGACAGACGGCCCGGCCCATCCCGAGTCCCGACGCCAATTTTCACGGGACCGCTGAGGCCAGCTCAATTTTCTCCCAGTACGAATGGCTCACAAATTGCGCGGCATGGGAGATCGCTGGTGAATGCAGTAAGCATCCTTTTTTTTTTTTCCTGCTATTATAAGTCGGACAAATCTGCGGGCCTAGGCAGCTTGTTAAAATTATCACCCCCATGATCCTCTTTCGCGACCAAACCCGCGTATCCAAAAAGGACGGAAATAGAAATGGCAAGCAACAGTAAACAAAACCTTGCGGCAAAGTTGAAGAGGAAGAGAAACGTCGTGACAGGTTCGAACAAACGACGGGCAAAGTTCTAAATTTTCCACTCCCGCTGTGTACAACCGATGATATATAAACAAAATACCGGCGTTTTCTTGCGGCGGTCTGGGAGAAATTGCATCCCTACAGCCGGGGTCACACTGCTTACACATCATACAAAAGACAGTCTGCAAACAGATTCGAAAGCGAGTCACCGTGAGATCCCTGCTTTGAATGCCGCGTGGCAATGAGCCTAAGGAGAAACATGGGCACGCGGAATTCGAACCACGGATACAGGGTCTGTTCCAAAAGTTCCCGAATTTTTTTTTTTTTTGTAAATCATTTATTCAATGTTAGTTTTCGATCTTTTCAGAACTTTTCAAAGTATTTTCCCCCTGCTTCGATGCACCGTTGCCAACGCTTCACCCAATCACTGAAGGCGCCCTGGAAGCCATCAACGGGAACCTCATTCAGTGAGGTCGTCGCAGCTGCTTTTACCGTCTCCAGCGTCCCATGCCGAGTCCCTTTCCGGGTTCTTTTAATTTTTGGAAACAAAGAGAAGTCAGGTGGTGCCAGATCAGGGCTGTATGGCGGCTGGGGCAGCGTTGCCACACCCATTTTGGTCAGCAACTCGGAGACAATGAGCGCGGTGTGGCTTGACGCGTTGTCATGTGGTGCAAGATCCAATTGTCGCGAACTTCTTTTCTGACTCGTCGAACCCTGTTGCGCAACCGTTTGAGCACTTCACAGTAAAACAACCTTGTATGACTGTTTGTCCCTGTGGCACGAATTTACAGTGAATCACACATTTTTTGTCAAAAAACACAATGAGCATTGCCTTGATTCGCGATTAGCTCATCCTTGCTTTTTTTGGGCGAGAAGACTCCGTGGTGCGCCACTCGCTGCTCTGATGCTTTGATTCGGGATCGTACTAAAAATCTACGTCTCGTCCCCCGTGATCACTTTGTCCAAACGTTCTGGGTTCGTTTCGTAGCGTTCATGCAATTCCTGGCACTTGAACAAACGCTCTTCTTCGACTCACTCGTCAGGACCTTTGGCACCATTTTCGCGCAGACTTTTCTCATTTGGAGATCCTCCGTTAAAATGCGATGAACGATTGTTTTGGGTATTCCACACTCCTCTGCGATCATCCGAACACTTAATCGCCGGTCCTTGTCCAAAACTTGATGCACCTTTTGCACCGAGTCGTCCGTTTGTGATGTCGACGGGCGTCCCGAGCGGTCGTCGTCGGGCTCCTGACCTTCCCGGAACCTCTTGTGCCGCAAAAAAGTTTGGCTTTGTTTCATCGCGTCGTCACCGTAGGCTTTCCGAAGCATTTTTGAGCGTCTCCGCCCCGTTTTTACCCAGTTTCACACAAAACTTGATTGCATAACGCTGCTCCAAAAACTGGTCCATTTTGTTTCTCGACGAGGGACCTCTACGCGGCGCGTGACCTGCCTCAACAAATGCCCGCAGACAATTGAGATGGGTCTCGTTTCGAAGCTTCAATTCCCTACTAACCTCGCCGTCGAAAGCCTCACCCCGCCAGGCGGCGTTGCCGACTACAAAAAATCATTCCGGGACGTTTTGGGACAGACCCTGTACTACAGTGACAGGTGTTTTCAGACTGTCGTTTTCATGATGTTTGAGTAGTGTGGCCCCCATGCTGTGGACGCAGGCACTCGTACTTGCAGATGGTTCACGTGCGGCGGCACCGCCGGCGACGAAATGATTGCCGCGCCGCTGGTGCTCTGGAACAGCGTTCGGTACACACACACACCGAGCAGTTCAAATACATACAAACACACACGCACATGCTTTCAGCATTTGGGTCTCCCCCCAACGACCTCTAGGACGATCTCGAGGACGACACCTAGGACGACTTTTAGGACGACCTTAAGGACGACGTTTAGGACGACGTCGAGAACGACGTCTAGAGGACGACGTCTAGGACGACGTCGAGAACGACGCCTAGAGGACGACGTATAGGACGACCTCTAGGACGACGTCAAGAACGAAAGCTAGGACAACGTCTTGAACGACTTCTAGGACGACCTCTAGGGCGATCTCAAGGACGACGTCTAGGAATTCACCATGATTCCTCTTAATTCACTTTGTCGTCCTTCTTAATTTCACCGCCTCCAATTTGCCTGAGTGGTCACGTAAACGTTTTGGTACCTTTCGTGTCGCCGACGTGCTTTCGCTCAAGGACTTTGAAGGTCGTCTGAACGATGAGACATATAAGGCTTTCGCCTTAAAAACTAACGGCAGGCTTGCCGTAATGCAGTGAAAGTGGTGCAAGGCCCGTGCCCGGCCAAGACCCTTCATGGACGTAGACGTGAAGCCCGAGCCCGGCCCGTGGGTTGGCCCGTGCCCGTACAGACCTCAGAGGAAATAGCTAGCTTTAGAAAAACGTAAGCAAAAATAGGGTCGTGTCATTGCTCAGGTGCCGAGTACAAACGACGTTTGGGATTGGCGCATGGAAACGACGTAGACGTGCGTTATTTTGGAACTCGCTTTGCGTACGCTATTCTCAAACTCGCTTTTACCGGCTCAGGCTGCAATTTCGTCGGCTACGGAGCGACAATAGGATGTCGAGCTTTGCCACTTTCTGTGTTTCTTGGAATGCGGGGGACAACCCACGCATAAATCGTTTTTGTTTTTTTAATTGGTTTGTTACTTTTTCTAATGTCCAATTTTCTTGCAATTTTTGTCTGGTTTTTCGCACATGTGCTCCAGCCTTTATTAAGCAGGGTTCCAAGTTCAGAAGCACACACGCAGAAATTATCTTCTTTTCGTGGCACAATTGATTTCGTAACATTTGTCTTACGCATACCTTCGGCACTGGTCGACAATAACACGCAAGTCCAACTAAGTAAAGAATACGTTTGATTCGGCCTAATTTGCCCTCGTTTATTGCGCGCTTTTTACGCGTCATTCGCGAATCAATCCCTACTAGCAAAACTTTACACCCTTGTGTCACCAGAGGAAATGCCAGGGTGTAGAGCCACGAAGGAAGGACGATCTTCGAACCTTTTCATTACTCGTTTGACCGACCTTTGTCGGTGAAACGTGCTATACTATGTTTCAGCTTACGATGGACCGCAAAGGACGCTACGAGCCACCGGAGCCAATTCGTAGCTGGGAGGGCGTCACGTGTCCTTCCGGTTGGGCGGAGTGACGCGGGGAGTGCGAAGTCACAACACGAGCCACGAACTATGGATTGGCTCAGAGTACAGATTTTGCAGCTTCTTCTACCGCCACTAGATGGCTCTGACTTTTGTAAATATCTACAGGGTGTTTCTGAGCGCTCTTATGGCGTAAACAAATCCCCATATATATGCCAATCGACGAAATGCAATAAAACGTTTTCACGAGAAGGTCTCTTGAGGTGGTTCGTCTCTAATATACTCAAACTTTATAAATTTAGGTTTGTGAAAGTACAGGGTGTCCCAAAAGAAAATTTACACCGTCTTTTTTATCACAAAAATAAACTAGGCATCGCCGAACGCTCATTCTCCGCCCAAAGGTAGAGCTAGAGGTCACAACCAGATGCCAAAGTTTCAGCCCGATCCGATAACTTATTCAAAAGTTATAAGTGATTTTCTGAAAATTTCAATGGGAAAATGGAGCCCATTTTTGCCCGTTTTCGGTTTCTGGTGCCATAGAGCCCCATGTGTTTGAAAACTCCGTCGGCCGCCATTTTCCCATTGAAATTTTCAGAAAATCAGTTATAAATTTTGATAAATTTATCGGATCGGGCTGAAATTTTGGCATCTGGTTGTGACCTCTAGCTCTACCTTTGGGCGGAGAATGAGCGTTCGGCGATGCCTAGTTTATTTTTGCGGTAAAAAAGACCGTGTAAATTTTCTTTTGTAACACCCTGTACTTAATTCAGTCCAAACAATTTTGTTATTTCAATGACTAGGAACTAAAAGCCCAAGAAAAAACCGTCCGTTTGACGATGCTATACCATATACGCTCATCTCAAAAAGAAATTATTGTGTCACGTTGTGTCATCTCTGAGTAGCAGCACAGCGTAAACCAGATGATTTCTTTCCGACTTCCTCAATCTCTGGGCAAAAAAAAAATTGTTTTTGCCTACATTTATTTTGAGAAACCTACACTCAAGAAATTCGAATTGATAAGTGCACCACCTAAAAACACTTTTGCAAAAAATTTAATTTGCACCATTTTTTTTTTTTTTTTTTTCACAACCGAAGAGCTCGCACAAGCACCTCGTATTGATCGGTTAGTTTGGTTGCGAGGAGCAGACGTTTCGTTACGGTGAAAACCGATGCGTCCTTAGAACGCTGACCAGGCGTTAAGAAGGAAGAAGGCCCATTTTTATTCACGCCGCATCTTCGTATACCTGCAGGTCCGACAAATGTGGGCCAAGGCCGGTAGCACTGGATCCAAATCTCTGTTCAATGGACATCGCGGTTTGCTGCGACTCGCTTTCCTTTTGGGCTACCTTTTCTGTTTTTTACCGGCCTTCATTTTTACACATTCATATTTGTTTTTATTTCCGGGGCAAATCTTGGCGGAAGGCTAAGACCTCTCGGCTTTAGTGTCTTTGTTCGCACAGGCCATAAATCAGCGCCATTCACGCAACCACTTCCGACATTGTTGTTTATTTGATTTTTTTATGACGACGACATTGCTTATTGCCAGCGTCACTCAGATAGATTGTGTAAGATGATAAACTATAATTAAATAAAAGAATCTATATTTATGGTGTTTTTTTTTTGTCGTCAATAAATATTTAAGGAAGACCTTGATTAAATGAAAAATTACAAAGGCAAAAATTAAAAACTTTTATTTTTTGTTAGAACTACGCTCATATTGTACATCTATGTAAAAAAAATGTAGCTGTGAGTAATTGAGGAGTTTGATCCACCCCAAATCCAAAGCGAGTAAAAGGTATGAATGGTTGTGTTTCTTTTCTGAACATATGTATTTTTATTAAACCATATCAGTGACTCACACTTTTTTTTTCTTTTTTATATAAAAAAGTTACGTTGGTTTAAAAGCATTTTTGGAAAGACATGCTAATATGTTTTTGGACTGAGATCAATTAGATATGTTCAAAAACAAAGATAACATCTAACTCTACCTTAGTAGTAGACTACCGTATCGCACCTCTCTAGCAATATTAATTTTTGCACTGTGTTTAAATTTGTTTTCACTAATATCACAAAACTTATATATGAAAAAAAAATATTTTTTTATATATATACAAGGATTTTAACTGACAACGTTTGCAAGTCAGTCATCTTTCAGGAACCGTTCCCCGCGAAAAGTATTTACGCACTCCTGTCACACTAAAACGCTAATCCCGTTTGGAGCGAACTACTTTCTTTGATTAAGATGCAATTAATGGAAAGGCGCAAGCGAGGTAGACAAGAATGGCAATAATAAACCCTGGAGAAGGGGAACAAAGGGGACAAAGGACAAACACAAATCTCCAACCACAGCTATAGGTTTATTTCTTACTTTCTTCCCGGATATCATACGCGCGCTCACACACTGAACATCTGCGGGTAGAAACCGTAAACGACATTCGCTACTAAATAAGTTTGTCGCTCGTGGACGGAACAAGTAATTTCCACGCCAGAACAGCAACGTACGAGAAGGAGTACCTCGGCATCTATTAACGCATGCGTGTTATTCTAGCTGTGTATTTATTTCCGGCAATAAAGCGAATTACTTCAAAACGTTTAAAGGAACTATGCCTCGACACTTTAGAAAGGGAAAATAAAAAATGCAAAAGGGCTCGTTTTCCTTTCTATATCACTTTTCACCGGGGCATCAAATGGAAAGTCGGAGTTCAGCGCAGCTAGGACCAATTAATCCCCATCAATACATTCAACCAGTAGACTCTTCCATTTTTAGAGCTCCGCTCTTAGGCGCCCGTTTCCGGGTTGAGCGGCGTCGGCGTCGACGTCGGCGTAACCGCGCGTTGCATTATGGGACGTTTTCTATAATGACGTCACACGTGACGTCACGTGTTACGTCACGTGACGTCACGCTAAATTTACTTAAGGGGGCACCAAACTATGCTGCATTCTATAGTAAGTCAGCCTAATTATTATTAGAGCGTCTAGCGACATTAAGTTGAATGTAGCACATACTTCAAGAATAATGTCATCCGAGGTCGGGACAATATTCGACGATGATATCAATTTTTGTGCTCCTGTGGCAGCGATATTACCGCGCGTTGCATTATGGGACGTTTTCTATAACCACGTCATACGTGACGTCACGTGTTACGTCACGTGACGTCACGCTAAATTTACTTAAGGGGGCACCAAACTATGCTGCATTCTATAGTAAGTCAGCCTAATTATTATTAGAGCGTTTAGCGACATTAAGTTGAATGTAGCACGGACTTCAAGAATAATGTCATCCGAGGTCGGGACAATATTCGACGATGATATCAATTTTTGTGCTCCTGTGGCAGCGATATTACCGCGCGTTGCATTATGGGACGTTTTCTATAACCACGTCATACGTGACGTCACGTGTTACGTCACGTGACGTCACGCTAAATTTACTTAAGGGGGCACCAAACTATGCTGCATTCTATAGTAAGTCAGCCTAATTATTATTAGAGCGTTTAGCGACATTAAGTTGAATGTAGCACGGACTTCAAGAATAATGTCATCCGAGGTCGGGACAATATTCGACGATGATATCAATTTTTGTGCTCCTGTGGCAGCGATATTACCGCGCGTTGCATTATGGGACGTTTTCTATAACCACGTCATACGTGACGTCACGTGTTACGTCACGTGACGTCACGCTAAATTTACTTAAGGGGGCACCAAACTATGCTGCATTCTATAGTAAGTCAGCCTAATTATTATTAGAGCGTTTAGCGACATTAAGTTGAATGTAGCACGGACTTCAAGAATAATGTCATCCGAGGTCGGGACAATATTCGACGATGATATCAATTTTTGTGCTCCTGTGGCAGCGATATTACCGCGCGTTGCATTATGGGACGTTTTCTATAACCACGTCATACGTGACGTCACGTGTTACGTCACGTGACGTCACGCTAAATTTACTTAAGGGGGCACCAAACTATGCTGCATTCTATAGTAAGTCAGCCTAATTATTATTAGAGCGTTTAGCGACATTAAGTTGAATGTAGCACGGACTTCAAGAATAATGTCATCCGAGGTCGGGACAATATTCGACGATGATATCAATTTTTGTGCTCCTGTGGCAGCGATATTACCGCGCGTTGCATTATGGGACGTTTTCTATAACCACGTCATACGTGACGTCACGTGTTACGTCACGTGACGTCACGCTAAATTTACTTAAGGGGGCACCAAACTATGCTGCATTCTATAGTAAGTCAGCCTAATTATTATTAGAGCGTTTAGCGACATTAAGTTGAATGTAGCACGGACTTCAAGAATAATGTCATCCGAGGTCGGGACAATATTCGACGATGATATCAATTTTTGTGCTCCTGTGGCAGCGATATTACCGCGCGTTGCATTATGGGACGTTTTCTATAACCACGTCATACGTGACGTCACGTGTTACGTCACGTGACGTCACGCTAAATTTACTTAAGGGGGCACCAAACTATGCTGCATTCTATAGTAAGTCAGCCTAATTATTATTAGAGCGTTTAGCGACATTAAGTTGAATGTAGCACGGACTTCAAGAATAATGTCATCCGAGGTCGGGACAATATTCGACGATGATATCAATTTTTGTGCTCCTGTGGCAGCGATATTACCGCGCGTTGCATTATGGGACGTTTTCTATAACCACGTCATACGTGACGTCACGTGTTACGTCACGTGACGTCACGCTAAATTTACTTAAGGGGGCACCAAACTATGCTGCATTCTATAGTAAGTCAGCCTAATTATTATTAGAGCGTCTAGCGACATTAAGTTGAATGTAGCACATACTTCAAGAATAATGTCATCCGAGGTCGGAACAATATTCGACGATGATATCAATTTTTGTGCTCCTGTGGCAGTGATATTACGCACACTCGGAGATTTTGATATTGCGATTAAGACCGACCAATCAAACTTCAGTTTTGATCCACATAAAAAAATAGCTTGCTGAACTCATGAACCCCTTTGACAAGAAGCAACACTTCCTCTCAGTGTTATTGTTTCACCTTGTCTTTCCTTCATCGATATTTAATTAGACAGTATCAAACGCTTGAATACTTAAGGCACTAATCAATATTGTTTTAAATGTCTCTGTATGCATTCACCTAAACACGGTTTGTAGGAATCTCTTTCCAGCTATAATGTGACAACTAAACCGAACTTCTGAAGTTTCTGCCGTGGTTGCGGCGAGACTGAGTTGACCTGCAGTGAGACAGAACACGAATACCGCCGAGGCTTCCCATCATGGCCAGGCTGTCCCGCCTGAGCTACGCGGCGCAACGAATCGTTGAAACGAAACTCTGCAAGTCGACAATGCAACACGCTTGTATCTCACTTAAACCATTTTGATTGAGCTACGCTAAGTGGACTTTGGAAGTCAGCACGTCCGTATATTATCTGCCTCGATGTCGACTGATAGTATAGTTTATGTAATAATTATATGCTATATGTTAAATGCTTATGTTATATAGTTAGATATAATAATTAAATGTAGGTGTCATACCCCATTAGCGAGTTTTAAAACGACGTATCCATAAGCTTTGAGCACGCAAAAAAATAAAAAATAGCGTCGTCGCCATGCGCCAATACATAATGCAGTTTGGACTCGCGGCGCATGCACAGTGGCAACCACGCTACTCTTTTTTTGCGTATGTTAAGCTTTTGGGTACCCTATTCCAAAACTCGCCTTTATTACCGTGAACTGCACGGATGTAAAGGGATGAGAACAGTGAATTGGAACTTGAAGTGTGCTATAGGAAAAGGACTTTTCAGAGGAACAGACGTGTATTCTCTTAAAATGCTGTGCGTCGTGTGTGCCTTGCACCCACACCGCGTACTGCAAGTGCTATGCCAGGCCGCCTTCTTAGCGCGACACGGACACACGTTCGTTGCGCCAAAGGCAACTTCTGCCAACACCGGACTGTGCAACTGTTTTCCCGGGCATACCCGTGATGGGGTGTTGGGACTGGTTCAGGCATTTGCGTTGGCTACATTGCGTTGCCACTTTCGCAAGTCACCGTCCCTCACGACCAACATTGTCGACCTCTGTCTTTGAGAGTGTTTCATCTGTTTTTTTTTTTTTTTACAAATTTTTGGCATCGGTAGTATGGGGCATAAAAAGCAATGAAAGCCAACACAACAGCACAATGCCAATGTCATCCGAGGTCGGGACAATATTCGACGATGATATCAATTTTTGTGCTCCTGTGGCAGCGATATTACCGCGCGTTGCATTATGGGACGTTTTCTATAACCACGTCATACGTGACGTCACGTGTTACGTCACGTGACGTCACGCTAAATTTACTTAAGGGGGCACCAAACTATGCTGCATTCTATAGTAAGTCAGCCTAATTATTATTAGAGCGTTTAGCGACATTAAGTTGAATGTAGCACGGACTTCAAGAATAATGTCATCCGAGGTCGGGACAATATTCGACGATGATATCAATTTTTGTGCTCCTGTGGCAGCGATATTACCGCGCGTTGCATTATGGGACGTTTTCTATAACCACGTCATACGTGACGTCACGTGTTACGTCACGTGACGTCACGCTAAATTTACTTAAGGGGGCACCAAACTATGCTGCATTCTATAGTAAGTCAGCCTAATTATTATTAGAGCGTTTAGCGACATTAAGTTGAATGTAGCACGGACTTCAAGAATAATGTCATCCGAGGTCGGGACAATATTCGACGATGATATCAATTTTTGTGCTCCTGTGGCAGCGATATTACCGCGCGTTGCATTATGGGACGTTTTCTATAACCACGTCATACGTGACGTCACGTGTTACGTCACGTGACGTCACGCTAAAATTTACTTAAGGGGGGCACCAAACTATGCTGCATTCTATAGTAAGTCAGCCTAATTATTATTAGAGCGTTTAGCGACATTAAGTTGAATGTAGCACGGACTTCAAGAATATGTCATCCGAGGTCGGGACAATATTCGACGATGATATCAATTTTTGTGCTCCTGTGGCAGCGATATTACCGCGCGTTGCATTATGGGACGTTTTCTATAAGCCACGTCATACGTGACGTCACGTGTTACGTCACGTGACGTCAAGCTAAATTTACTTAAGGGGGCGCCAAAATATGCTGCATTCTATAGTAAGTCAGCCTAATTATTCTTAGAGCGTCTAGCGACATTAAGTTGAATGTAGCACGGACTTCAAGAATAATGTCATCCGAGGTCGGAACAATATTCGACGATGATATCAATTTTTGTGCTCCTGTGGCAGTGATATTACGCACACTCGGAGATTTTGATATTGCGATTAAGACCGACCAATCAAACTTCAGTTTTGATCCACATAAAAAAAATAGCTTGCTGAACTCATGAACCCCCTTGACAAGAAGCAACACTTCCTCTCAGTGTTATTGTTTCACCTTGTCTTTCCTTCATCGATATTTAATTAGACAGTATCAAACGCTTGAACACGGTTTGTAGGAATCTCTGTCCAGCTATAATGTGACAACTAAACCAAACTTCTGAAGTTTCTGCCGTGGTTACGGCGAGACTGAGTTGACCTGCAGTGAGTCGGAACACGAATACCGCTGGGGCTTCCCATCATGGCCAGGCTGTCCCGCCTGAGCTATGCGGCGCAACAAATCGTTGAAACCAAACTGTGCAAGTCGACAATGCAACACGCTTGCGTCTCACTTAAACTATTGTGATTGAGCTACGCTAAGTGGACTTGGAAGTAAGCACGTCCGTATATTATCTGCCTCGATGTCAACTGATAGTATAGTTTATGTAATGATTATATGCTATATGTTAAATGTTTATGCTATATAGTTAGATATAATATTTAAATGTAAGTGTCATAGTGAAAGGTATAAGCCAAAGCCCATTAACGAGTTTTAAAACGACGTATTCATAAGCTTTGAGCACGCAAAAAAAAAATAGCGTCGTCGCCAGGCGCCAATGCATAATACGGTTTGGGCTCGCGGCGCATGCACAGTGGCAACCACGCTATTCTTTTTTTGCGTATGTTAAGCTTTTGGGTACTCTATTCCAAAACTCGCCTTTATTACCGTGAAGTGCACGGATGTAAATGGATGAGAACAGTGAATTGGAACTTGGAGTGTGCTATAGGAAAAGGACTTTTCGGAGGAACAGACGTGTATTCTCTTAAAATGCTGTGCGTCGTGTGTGGCTTGCACCCACACCGCGTACTGCAAGTGCTATGCCAGGCCGCCTTCTTAGCGCGACACGGACACACGTTCGTTGCGCCAAAGGCAACTTCTGCCAACACCGGACTGTGCAACTGTTTTCCCGGGCATACCCGTGATGGGGTGTTGGGACTGGTTCAGGCATTTGCGTTGGCTACATTGCGTTGCCACTTTCGCAAGTCACCGTCCCTCACGACCAACATTGTCGACCTCTGTCTTTGAGAGTGTTTCATCTGTTTTATTTTTTTTTTTTTTTTACAAATTTTTGGCATCGGTAGTATGGGGCATAAAAAGCAATGAAAGCCAACACAACAGCACAATGCCAATGTGTTATGACGGGTGGTAGAATGTTGGGCTGCCCTCCTGTAGTAGTTCGCAGAAAAAAAAAACCCAGACGGCGCTTGTTACTCCAAAAAAGTAGAGTGCCTTCATACACATGCGCGCTTTTGCTTGAGTGGTGACATCTCAGCCATTTTTACGCCCAATCGTTTTTCTATGCATATTGAAGTGCGCGCAATCCGGTGTCACTCAGCTCGAGCGCGTAGCTTTGGCTAATGCATAGACGCCATTTTGCCGTGCAAGTCACGCACCGAGTGCGCCAGAGCGTCACGCGCTGGCACATTCAGGGCAGCAATGGATGTCTTCACTCTGAGACAAACAGAAAAAGGTCCATTGAGTTCTACTACAACCCATACCACGCCTTTCAAATAAATAGCAATGCCACAAGTGTGTTCATTAACATAACTTAGCATATTAGATGGTACAACAACTTATAAACTCTTATTTCCGCCTTATATATATTTATTTATTCAAGTAGAGCTATGTTTACTGTATAAATCATTTAATATGGTGTTATGCCCATAGTAGCATCTCGTCGAAGTGGTCGTGAGAGGTCGGGACGCGGTCGATCGTGCTCAAAACGCAAATGCCTATACTTCGTTTCACCTTATGTGCGAGCGAAGGCAAAGCTGAAAGCGCGAGCACGCAAGCTCCGTGCGTTCAGGCTGTTCTCGAGCGCGCGAGCTGGGGAGAAACGCAAAAAGCGCTGGTCTCGCGCTTCTAGCTTTGGCTTCGCTCGCAGATAAGGTGAAACGAAGTAAAAACAAGCCTTTAGATACTTGAGTTCAGAATCCCTAAAGCCGGGGTCACACTGCTTATACATCATACAGAAAACTGTCTGCATACAACGCGAGTCACCGCGAGATTCGTGCTTCGTATGCCGCATGGAAATGAGTTCGAGGAGAGAACTTGGCACGCGGCATTTGAACCACGGATATCGCGGTTACTCGTGTTTGCTGGCTGCCTCTTGTATGATGTGCGAGCAGTAAGGCCCCGGCTTTAGACACAACGGTTGTTCCATGATTCGTCACTAATATGACTCTATTTGAAGTTTAGTGTGCAAACTTCTACAAGCTTGAAACGCAACATGCATTGACTGCGCTACATTGAGAGCTGTCGTGACGCCAGTTTCGCGTCTGCTAAGGTCTTCCTGCTAACCCGAAAGCTCCGAAACCTGTTGTCACCAAAGAGCTTCCTTCTTTGAAAGAAAAGCGATAGGAAAAAACAAAACAAAAAAAAACGGCAGAAAGAAAATGTTTGAACGTCTATCGGCTTACCTCTCACTCTCTCTCCTTTTGATACCTCCCTCTCTTTTGCCCTCTCTTATAGCACTGCACAGAATCACAAAGAACGTGGTACACTCCATTCACTGCCAAAGCTGACAGCGCGGTGGAAGCTACCTGCTCGTTGTACCGGGCATCCGTCTTCGCCACGTGACCACGCTCCCGCTTTATTGCAACGCGCAGAGAGTGGGATCCGGTGATGATAGGGAGACTGTCTGTTGGTCCGGCCTGCACGTACCTTCCACAGCGCTGTCAGTTCGGTGTTGAACGGAATGTAGCGTGAGACGTTCTCGCCCCACGTCCGGTATGCACGGACCCGTCTCGTACGTGAGCAGCCTGCGAACGCCGTGCAGGAAAGGACCGCGCAAACGTCCGAAAGAAACCAAAAATAAGACGGGTTCTCGGGGCTTTCTGGAGAGATCGGACCGGAGGGGATGCCACCGTCTCGGCGGCAGAATCGTGCTCGGGTAAATAGTATACAGTGAGTTCGCTCTACTATGCGGTGACCGTCGAGCAGTTACGAAATGCTCGATGCTCTGCGCGTTGTGTCTGACGGCAGCTAGTTCCGAGACTTTGCCGCCGCCGTGTAAGAAAATGTGCGATCGAACTGCCTGCGGAGAACTACTATTCAACAGCCCCGTTTATTTGGGAATAGCCTGCGCCGTTTAAGAATTAAACTGGCCTCGATCATTCCGATAAAGCCGAGGAGCTCATAATGTGTCGTGCGTGCGTTATGCATCGTCATGATTAGTTAAGGGAAACTTTGGAAACGGCGTATCTTGGTTCACGCTCTTTGCGTCTTGGCCTTGACACGTGCCTTGATGGCGACCGAATGTTTGTTGCTTCTTCGTGTTTTCCTCGT
Organism: Ixodes persulcatus; assembly: GCA_013358835.2. Classification (NCBI taxonomy): domain Eukaryota; kingdom Metazoa; phylum Arthropoda; class Arachnida; order Ixodida; family Ixodidae; genus Ixodes; species Ixodes persulcatus. Next base: position 396,582 of record JABSTQ010009334.1, read on the forward strand.
GATCTCGCGCTCCGCACAAGAGCAGGCACGCTCCTACGTGTGTGGCAATTTGAGGCGCTCAAGTTTCTCCTGCCCTCAAACATAGACTCCTATATACTGACAAAGCCTGGCAGATCGCTACGAGAAGTGGCCGCCGAAATGGAAAAGGTGGAGCGGCAGACAACGGATGAGAGGAGAGCCACGTGACTGGCGCCCCACTGCGGCGAGACGCCAAAACACACTTCTCCCGAGCGAACAAGTGTGTTTCGGGTCCTCGCCGCTGCAAAAGCTGTGCGCTGACGTCTAGGTTCCCCGAGAAATGGCTCACTAATGCTCTGTGCTACCAGATCCTAGTGCTCCAAATCTGCTACCAGGCACGCTATGGCTCCGCCGTTCAACTGCCAGGCTTTGTGAGTATAGAGGAGGCTATGCCACAAGGAAGTCCTAACTAAAGCCGCTAAATGAGCTGCGCTTAGAGTATGGACACTCCGCTCCTCGACATTGTTGTGGGCGCCGCCATTTTGGGGCTTGTGCAGAGCACACGCAACCGCCGATCGTCATGATTCAAAAGTGCGACTTTCCTCATCATTAGATTGGGTGTTAGGAAGCTCATATAATATTCCTTTGCTCTGTCGCGAACAGTTTAAACATGTGTGGAGGGCGGAATAGCGTTTCATGTGATTTCAGATGAAGCTTCGGATAACTGGCAACCATAATTTTAAGCCACAATATGGACAAGTGTCGTTACTCTGAAGCGTAGCTTATTTAGTGGTACTAGTCCTAACGAGTCCCTTTTCGCAACGCAGAACACCTATCTGCATTCCATTTCCGGGTTTTACTGTGGGCGCCGCCATTTTGTTGCCTAGTGCGGAGCGGGCTCGAATGGCGTTAGTTACGATTAGAAAATGCTACTGCTCTTAGTTGTACAGGGTGTTTCCGAGCGCAATTCGGCCGTAAAAGAAATTTATGTAAATAAACCAACGGACGAAAGGCATTGAAACTTTCCAGATAGGTGTATTTAGGTGGTGCATTTATCACGCTCAAGTTTGATGTGTGTAGGTTTCAGGACAGAAACAAAATAGCCCAAAACAACTTCTCTCTTTCCTCTGCACAGGAAGGAAAACAGCTTGTAGACGCTGCTACTCGGAGATATGGCGAAACATCAAGCAAGAAAACGTGGTGACAGGAATACCATTGGGAATACCCGAAAGCAGATCCAATAGATCCGAGAGTGCGTGGTGCCATTTGGGGGTAGCAGCGTCAACCAGACGGTTTTTGCCATTTTCTTATGTGATGCAAAGTAAAAAAATAGTTTTCTTAGATTTTCTTCAACGGCGCACCGCACCTCGTTCCTCAACCAGAATGTCACGGGTAGTGACCAAAAGAAGAATAAGTAAACAGGAATAAATAAACGTTTAAGGGGGCGAACTCGTGCTCGAAACAAAAAGGGAATAGAAGATAACAACAGAGCGTCGCGGGCGTCGAATTCGGCGTAACAGCAGGATCGAACGCTGGGTGACACTGACTGCGGCTCGGCACGCGGAGCCCCTTATGTACACGCGTGGGCTTCTGGAACAATCGGTGTAGAAAGTTCGGCGCGTAGGACATTCGGACCTCGAACGAGCAACAGGATTCTCGAATTTACCGGAACACTAAATTGCAAAAACAAACAAAAAAAAAAAACTCGTCACTCCCAGGAATCGAACCCTGGCTCTTCGCATGGGAGGCAAGCACAATAACCGTTAGGCCACGGCCGCGCTGCCCACTTGGCCAGCTGCGCGCGCGGCATTACTCCCCCCTTTAAAAAGTGCATCGCCCCGATGCAACGCAAGACAAAACAAAGCAAATAAAAAGAACGGCAAACTAAAGAGTCATTTGGAACACATAAGGTCCAAAGTCTTATCGAGCGTAGAGCGTATTCAGGCGCACGACGTGGACGATTTCAGGTCGTAGACTCGTAGTAGGCGGCGTGATGATGTTCTTGTTCCGTCGGGCATCACCTCGTAGTTCAGATCCCCGAGTCGACGAAGCACCTTGTAGGGTCCGAAGTAGCGCTTCAGGAGTTTCTCGCTTAGACCGCGTCGTCGTATCGGGGTCGAAACCCACACACGGTCTCCGGGCTTGAAGCGAACGTCGATCCGGCGGAGGTTGTACCGGGTAGCGTCGGCACGTTGTTGATCTTGAATTCGGAGTCTGGCAAGCTGGCGGACTTCTTCGACTCGTTGAGCAACCACCTGGGCGTCGTGGCTCCAATCGTCAGCTCGTTCGTGGGGTAACATCGCGTCGAGCATGGTCGTTACTTTTCTGCCATGCACCAGCTGGAACCGGGTTACTCCTGTGGTCTCTTGCACCGCCGTGTTGTAAGCAAACGTGACGTAGGGTAAAACCTCGTCCCAAGTCTTGTGCTCTTCGTCGACATACATGAAGATCATGTCGGCGATAGTTTTGTTTAGCCGTTCTGTTAGTCCATTCGTCTGCGGATGGTACGCAGTGGTTCGTCGATGGCCAGTTCAACTGAGACGAAGGATCTCTTGCGTCAGCTGGGCCATGAACGATGATCCACGGTCTGTAATGAGGACTTCGGGGGCGCTGTGCCGGAGGACAATGGACTCGATGAAAAACTTGGCGACTTCAACAGCTGTACCTGATGGAAGGGCTTTCGTCTCGGCGTACTGTGTAAGATAATCTGTGGCAACGATTATTCAGCGGTTTCCCGTCGGTGACGGCGGGAAAGGGCCCAGTAAATCCATTCCGATCTGCTGGAATGGTGTGGACGGGGGAGCAATCGGATGCAGAAGTCCCAACGGCTTCGTCGGCGGTTTCTTGCGTCGCTGACACTCGTGGCATGATCGAGTGCAGTGGTGAACGGTTTTGGGTAGCCTCGGCCAGTAGCACTTTTCTCGAATCCTGGCGAGCGTCCTGCTGTAGCCAAGGTGTCCAGTGTTAGGTCGTCGTGGCATCCTTGGAAGATTTCTTCTCGAAGGCTGGAAAGAATAACCAACAGCCATGCTGTGCTGTTGTTGACGAAGTTCTTTTTGTACAGCACCCCTTTTGGTATAGGCTTGTAGCTCTCAAGTTTTGAGCAGCGTCCCTGGCGAGCAAGATCGTATATTTCTGGTCGCGTTTTCCTTGTGCGACGCGTTGCGTCCTTTACAACGCTCGCTTCTTGCCCATGGACAGACGCTGAGGGACACCGAGAGACGCTGAGTGACGCTACTTTGCGCCCATGGATCGTGCATGATGGGACGCTAGGACACCGTTTTCCTCAACATTGCATGGTCGCGTCTCGCAGACGCTTGCGGGGGCCCCTTTTTTTGTGGTCGCGTCTCGTGGATGCTACAGCGCCCCCTGGCTGAGAGAAACGGGTCCATGGAGAAGGTAGGCAGGATTCGTAAAAAGGCAAGGGGAACCGTACTCGCTTGTCCCTCTAGGTGCTCGATGAGCGTTCCCAGTTCAGGGCGGTCTCGCTGGAGTGCTGTCATGTCGATGATTCAGAGCACCGAGGAAACACTCATCGTCGTCGTCTTCGGTGAAGGCAGGACCGGCCTCGACTGGGGCCCTTGACAGCCAGTCGGCGTCATTGTGCTTCCGGCCGGACTTGTACACCACGGTCATGTCAGAACTCCTGCAGTCCTAGGCTCCACCGGTCGAGGCGTCCGGAGGGGTCCTTCAGATTCGCGAGCCGGCAGAGCGAGTGGTAGTCCGTGACCAAGCGAGAACGACTTCCATACAAATATGGGCGGAACTTTGTTATTGCCCAAACGACAGCAAGGGACTCCTTTTCAGTTGTTGAGTAGTTCTTCTCCGCCTTAGTCAGCGTCCGACTCGAGTATGCGATGACTCGTTCTGTCCCGTCCTGCCTTTGGACTAGTACCGCGCCAAGTCCGGTGTTACTAGCGTACATACGAATCTCTGTTTCAGCGAACTGGTCGAAATGGCCAAGAATCGGGGGCGTCTGGAGTTTTCGTTTGAACTCATCGAATGATCGCTGGTGTTCTTCTGTCCATTGAAACTTTACAGCGTCGTTCGTGAGGTGCGTCAGCGGTGCGGACAGCTTGGCGAAGTCCCGAAGAAACCGCCTGTAGTAGGCACAGAGTCCGAGACATCTTCTCACGGCCTTCTTGTCAGACGGCGGCGTAAATGCAGCTACGGCGCGGGTCTTCTTGGGGTCAGGGAGAACACCTTTGTTTTTCACGATGTGGCGAAGGAACACATGCTGAACCAGTGTGAAATAAAACGCAAATCTGAAATTCGTGATCTCGGTGTGTTATGGGATTCCACCCTTCGAATGGAAGAACATGTCAATGCTGCAGTCGCTTCATCATTGAGTATTCTTGGCATGGTGTCCAGAATTGCACGAAACTTTAAAAACCCGCGCACTGCAATAGTACTCTGTAACTGTTTCGTCCGCTCGAGATTGGAATTTGCATTTACTGCGTGGAATTTATTGACTTTGTGTAGACAGAGCGCATTGAATGCGTGCAGAGACGCGTTATCCGTCCGGTTTACGACTGACACCTTGGTACAAAGATTTACTATGATTATAACTGGCTACTTTGTAAATTGCGAATGACCACCCTTGCTAGGAGAAGAGATATTCGGGATTTGTTATTTTTGCATAAATTATTGAACGAGTGGGTAGCTTCCCCAGGTCTGCTAACCGAAATAAGCATTCGCGTACCATCTCGCTCCTTGAGACACACTGAACTTTTTTGTGTTCCCAGACATTCTAAGCTCTCGAATTCCACAAGAATGATGGCCTTGCATAACGATTTTGCGTCACCTTCTAAAGATGTCTTTATGAATATAAGCGATTTTAGAAACGTAGTGGTAGCGAAAATGACATAGGACATGTGCATTTCAATGTTGTCTTTGTACTTTTATTATTGCAGTATTCGCATTACTTGTTTCGTTGTGAATTTATTATGGTGTACCACTGGTAAGGCGTTTAGGTGTTTGTGGGCATCCTCAACTCAAGAATAAATAAATAAATAACTAAAATAGACCTAAATTATTTTTTCTAAAACCGACACTCGCGAAAATTTAGTATTATAAACGCACCTCCAAAAAGACACCATTCTGAAAAGTTTCAAGGTAGTCTGTTCGTTAGTTAAATTATACAAACTTTTTTTACACCCAAAAAGCGCTCAGAAGCACCCCGTAGATGCGGGGTCAGGATCAGGTCACGCGATATCGGTTCGCCCCGTCGTGGACTGTTTTAACATTCCAAGAGGACGAAGAAACGTTTTCCCGCGATTTCGGATAAAGCTTCAGATAACTGGCAACGATACCTTTAAGTGTGCAGCATTACGACTGTCGCGTTCATTGCAACGAAAGGTGGCTCATTTAATTGTTCCAGCCGGGGGGTCACACCGATTAACGAGGAATCGACGGCTCTCACACAAAATGGTTACCCGCACGAAAGTCTGAGCGTGCGAAGCACCACGATAATTCTTCGTTTTGCGTGGACACCTCAATATTTGACTCGTCGTTCACTCAACACTTTCCATAGATGAGGCTGATTAGCTCTACGAAGCTATGTCCTTAACCCGAAAATCCCTTCTCAGTAATATTTTTTTTCAAGCACGCGGGAATTAGCATTTATAACGAAGCCTATTGTGCAAAAATAATCGGGCGCCTTCCAGCTCAATTAACACCACCAAGATAAACAAAAGGCCTCCGCACCGTCATCCCACAGTCAGATTGATCGGGGCGTGAGATTGGGCACGAGGGGTGTGTCACTGCTCGGTCGGGGCTCGTGTCCAATCAGCGCGTCGGAGGTCGGACTCGGGCCCAATAGCCGAGTTTGCAGGATCCGACTCTGATGACGTTTCATGAAGGAAGAGGAGGCGATGCGGACGCTTTGATTATTCTAGGAGGTGTTTGCTCAACCTGCTCATATATTCAATTTTAATTTCAGTTCGACCGTAGCTGACGCTATAACATGATGGAGCCGCACAAGGAGGGCTAAAAGTGCATTGTCCCGTCGCTGGTCGTCTTTGCGCATCGCTGTCACGCACAAACAAAAAGTGCATAATCACGACGCGTGCATTCAGCGAGCGAGATTGGTTTAGCTACTAATCGAAAGACACCCAAAAACGACGAGCAGCGTGACAATGCACTTTTGAGGCTGCTTGATTGGCTTCATCGGCATCGGCTGCGATCAGACTTAAACAAAGCATATACTCCTTGGCAGCACTTATCACCCAGGCGAAAAGTGATGAGTCAGTGGGCTCTGGACGCGTGCGCGGCACGCGTTCCACTGTGCAGGAGACGTAGGTGGCAGCGGGCAGGAGGCCATTATACGGCGCGCCAGTTCGTCTGCTTCTTGTTCCCCTCGTGTGTTTGTTTGCCCTTGAAAGGCGCCCGCGTGCTTTTTGTTTATCCTCCTCCCCTCCCCCACCTCAACCTGCAGTGACGGCGCCCGCGTGGCTGCTTCGTCATCGCGCGTCCCCCCGCGCATTCTCTGTGTCGCACTTCGATTGCCGCGCCCCTCCCTGCGCTCCGACGCGTCAAAATACGCATTTTGGAACACTTGCTCGCCGTAAAGACCTTTGCAAAAATCGCCTCCTTCTGAACGCTGCCATCTTTGTCTGCTGGGCTGTGGAACGCCTTCCGAGCATACGCTGTTGCTCTGCTGTGCGGTATATCAGACGCTGCGCATTCGTCCACAGCTCAATGACTCAGCATTTTGTGCCCAGGTGATAAGTGGTGCAAAGTTCTATAGCCAGCCGGCAACAGCCAGGCGGCGCCAGCAGAATGAGAGCCCACGGTCATAACAGGCTGAAGTTGAGCTAGTTGGTACAGTCGGGGACAAAAGTCCCCAGGACGTGCGAGCTGCGGCTGAAACGCGATGCTCTGCCATCTGCCGGCGAGTCGCCTGGTTTCGAGATCACACAAAAGCGCATGCACGTCCTGCTTTGCCTGCAAACATATGTGTTTTCCCGCTCTTCTGCGGCACAACACCAAACTAGGAATCGGGCACGTGGTACCGCCTCGGAGATAGCCCTGGCGGCTCACGAGCGTCTGCTACACATTCCGAAACTCGAGATACCGCCTGGGGCATTGCGCCGCATTTCGCCGTGTCAGCGCACCTTGCTTTATAACCAGTTCAGCTTATCGCTCAGTTGAGCTGCCGTGACTTCTTGCTTTGTAGGTGCCATGTCAGTAAGCGCTATCTCCGAGGCGGTACCACGCACCCGATTCCGGGTTAGGCGCCGCGCCTCAGAAGAGCGGGAAAGAGCACATGTTGGCATTCAAAGTAGGACGCGCATGCGATTTTCTGTGATCTCGAAACCAGGCGACCCGCCGGCAGATGGCAGGGCAATACGTTTCAGTCGCAGCTCGCGTGTCCTGGAGACTTTTGTCCCCGACTGTACATAATGCAAAGGTAAACGGTCAACTAGAATGATAGGGACAGGGTTATACCCTCTCTCGTTGTAACTTGGCAAAGGGTGAAAGATAAACCTCACATGGCGTGCCCACGGCTTTGATATGTTCTACGTATATTCGCGGCGAGATGTTTTGGTGGCGCCCTCCTCAGCGCAACGCTCACATATTGGAGCATGACGCGGCAAAAAGCCCAATAGTTATTCGCAGTGAAAACGCACTCCGGTGATACGAGTCACGTTCCGATTGGCCCTCCAGGGCAGTAACTTCCGCCGTACTGGCATGCTATGCGACCACGGCTTCCTGGCCTACCCAGTATTTCTTTCTTCGGACACTAGGCTGAAGCAACGCCACCAGATTAGTAGCTCACGTTTGAACAATGCAGCCGCCACTCCCAGGCATACCCAATGTCTCTTGCTTCAGTCGCTAGATAGCGCCGATGCGAACAGCATTGCAGGTTGCCTGTAGGCCTCCTGCGTTGCCCAGGGGGATCTGCGAAAAGCGACTTGTTTTGGGTATTAGTACTTGGTAGTACGCACATTCGCATCTCAACTTGTCACGCTTGTAGAAGCGTGCCTGCTTTGGTGCGGAACGCGATCACCAGGAAGATACAAAGAAACAGCAAAAATTCTAACGCCGCCGTAGCCCAGGTCGAAGTTAAGACGCTAAGATCGTTAGTCAAGATGCGCCGTTTCACGCGTTCCAAAGTAAAAAAAAAAAAGCGAAAGAAAGTGAAGCGTTTCGACACCAGGTACTTTGACGTTACCACCCAAAGGTAGTAGAGGCTTACCCTAGCGGCAGAGCTGTGTATAGAGAGAGTTTGGTCAATGGGAGGAGCGGGCAGAGCCAGCGCGTGCACCAGACGCAGATAGAGGGCTTGGCATGCTCTCTTTGCCAACCAGAAGCCGAAAAGAATCCCTTAGCGGTGGCAGTGAGAAACAGTTTTAATACGAGCGTAAGCGTTAAATGAAGTAACTCTTCATGGTTGAAAATATGGTGCACGTGATGTTTCGAATATGATCATACAAAAGGACGTAAGAAACGAATGTGCCGCTCGAACTCTGTTTTGCTCGGGCAGAGTGTGATCACTCGGACGGCAGATTGCCGGCCTTCGGCGCCTGGCGTACGGAATATGTCGATCGTTCCGCTAGTCGCGCTTTTCCACCATGATTTTGGATCACCGCGATTGAAGCATCACGTGCACCATTCCTTTAGTCATTGCGAGTTACTCCGACGCTCTTATTAATTTTGTTTTCTCACGACCACCGCCAGGGTATTATTTCCGGCTTCTGGTTGGCCACATTCGAATTTGTGAAGCCGCCCTGTAACAGACCCAACCCGCTTTCGGCCAATGGCGCCTCCTCATTTGCCTCCTATACTTCCCAACGAAATGCCAAACTCTCTCTCTATACGGCTCTCCCTAGCGATGTTGTTTTGCGGAGTGAAATCTAGCCGATTTCGGGCGCCGAAAGGTGTTTTGGTTCTCCAGCTCTACAAAGAAGGAAGAAAGCTCAGCCAGGGCACCACGAATAGTGCGAGGCCCAATCAGCTGAGCTTGTACTACAGCCAAAAAGAGGGAGCCCCAGTTTGATCGAAGCTTCAGCGCAGGAGGACTATGCGAAGCGCAAGTTTGTCTGCTTCTTGCACATGGGTTGCGACGATGTCAGAACGCCGAGCCTCTTACTGACTGAATTTTAAAAAAAATAGAGGGTAGACCTCAAGGCATAATCTAGCATGCAGGTCTAACCCACTATCCTTTCACAAAGCCAATCAGAGTTCGGCGTCAATGTGACATTACCGGAACACCTTCGCAAGATGCAGACGAAAGAAAAGAAAGACGAATGGAAAGAAAATATTCTCGGCATTTTCTTTCAAAAGCGTATACCGTCCCTACAGTCAGCCCCGCAAAAAGGACGTCGCTACCTCTAAGATGCGCCAAGTGCGCCTTTTGTAGGGACTTCACGTGGGCACCCTTTCTTAACGAGATCATTTTCGTTACTGCGCACAGGCGTCTGTCGCGTCTGAGGTAAGTGAGCCTTCGGATAATCCCTCCACATTTCACCGCACTAGGCGGAAAAGAAATGTGGCCAGGCTACTGGTGCGACTTTCATCCCGATGGCACGATGCCATTAACATGTGCAACACATCCGTGATTACACGAAGGCTGCTGCCAGCATTTGACGGCTTTGTGTTGCGGCTTTTTTTTTTTTTTGTAAGGCTCCATGAATCGTTTTTGAGCTATTGTTAGAAACATAGTTAAAAAGACCAATAATCGCATTATAGACGCATGTTTAAAAAAAATTGCTCTTAATCAAACTGATAAGGTCATGAGAACTAGAATGTGCGTCGTGTTTTGAGCTGCTCTGGGTTTTTATTTATGAGATCTTTTGAGCTCGGGAATTGCGCTAAGTTCGGGTACATTTAGCGGAATTTAGCGAGGAAACGTTTTCAGCTAAATTTACTGTAGCATAAAATTGTAAAATTTAGCGTTTTACTTTTTTTTTACTTGTGCGCTACACTTTTACGTTTCACTTTTGCTAAAACATGCTTTTATTAAACTCTAGCCTATACTACGTCTTATGTCAAAAAGCCAAGGAGCACTGATTGCGCCTTGGTGTATTTATATGAGCATATCGATCATCCTGGGAACTGTGAAGAATTTCAGTTTTATGATTGATTGATTGATTTAATTTAAATACGATTAAGGCCACGAAGGCCCTGAGGGCAAGGGTTGAAATAACAGTTAGAAGGGCACGGTTCAAGAAAATAAGACCCTTCCCCCCTTCCTTCTATTTGTAACTCATGACTTTTTTTTTAAATTAATATCACCGAAAGAAAGCCACCATGCCTCGTTATTAAATTTATACATATCTTTCAGCTTCCATAAGGTAATGGTAACATTGAATTACTTCAAAAAAATTACCCACTTATTTATGCCGAATTATCGTAACACGTATACCAAACGTTTTTATTACTTCTCGCTTTAACACGTGAAGCGAAAACTTTCTGATAGGCGAACATATATCTGAAATTATCAACATTTTCATTTAGAAAAAGGCAATGAATTTATATTTATTAAAGAAATTTTAAGTTCATTTTTTAATATTTTTAAATTCAGTTCCGATTATTCACTTAATATCTGACCGTGCAAATCGGCATTTCTTCGTACGTCTTTTACTGTATTTCAGTTGTACGCTAGTAAAATAAAAACAACGTTCAAATGTGACATTTTTTTTTGACGCCATTTTTGCCAAGCGAGAACTATTACCAATATAAGACAAATTATAAAATTAGGCAACGAAAGAGGAGTGTAAAGATTACCAAGTCTCCTACCTAAATGGCCCGTGGGACACTCTGGAAAACCTCATTAAAGCATATTAACATATTCACTTCTCTGAATACAATTTTCAAGAGAAAATTAGGAGTCCACAAACATTATTCACCTGCAGTATAGTTTTTTTTTTTTTTTTTATCCAAATGTTGAAAGACATTTGGCAGCGAACGAATAATACCGTAAAATATAGATAACTCGATGAACAAATTTTATGCTACGTCCCTTTAGGAGAATATGAATTGGTTGTTTAAATGTTTATCAAATATGGCTCATAGTAACACCTTGATATGTATAATAGACCACAGTGCATATTTTCGTTTCACTCAAATATCTCTTTTTAAGAAAGATAAAAAGGAACTGAAAAATTAAATTAATTGTGGTCAGTAGCGAATAAGCACGTGTGAAATAAGACACGAAGCGCGCATGCCAATCACACACTCCCACTTTCCCCCATGTTGCGTATTTAAAATAGTTTTAATGTCCTCAGTCGCGGAGATTGATATCTTCGACAGTGGACGCTCGTTTAAAAATGCCCTAAGCATTCAGCTTTATTAGGATCAATGTTTTGGGGTTTCCTTTTTGTGCAAAGAGCGTATTTGTGTGTACCAGCATTTAGGCTTCGGCTGTTCCTGGACGCAAGAAAGAAATAATAAAGAATAAATACACAAAGACAAGACAGGGCCCTTGCTTGAATAGGCTTGCAATATAGGAATTCACAACCCCGATTTCAACATAGATTATATTCGTTATTCCAGGCTGTACGGACACATATGACATCATATAATAATAATAATAATAATAATAATTTTATTTGTACACGCATTTAACAAGGCAGATACACAGCTCTGTCAAAGCCAGAAGAGGCTTGTGGGACAGCACCCTACAGTTCATGCTTGAAAGAGTCCCCACAAACAAGAAGTTCAAAACTCAAACTAAACTACAGATACAGAACAATGTAGGTGATGATGGTGATTCCAACATATTAACACAGAAATATGCAGTCACAACTTCTCCCTAATACATTCAAGTGATTCTTTAATTTTTTTTAAAGAGTCCACTGCATAGATATCATCTGGTAAATTGTTAAAAATAAATGGAACGTAAACATTTCGCACTCTTTTTCCGTACATTGTTTCTACGAAAGGCATTTCAAACCGCTCAACACGCCGAAGAGGTCTACATAGGACACGAGGTATCTTAAAGGTATCGCTCCAGAAATATTTTAGAACAACCGTGTGTACAAGTAAAGGATTAAAAAAAGGCAAACCCAAGCCTGTTAACATTTCTTCTTCAAATTCTGACACTGCACCGTACACAATACTTTTAAATATTCTTTTCAAAACTGAGTCAATTTTTGCCCCATAGTCCTGGGCTGTGACCAAAAATAGTTATCCCGTTGCGTAATACACCGTATGCTAAAGCGTGAGTTATTGCCTTTTTCGTTAAAATGGGTATTAGAGATCTGGTATTATATAGCAAACAGGATACTTTTCGCAGCTTTCTACAAAGTTTGACAGATGGTCCTTCCACGACCAGTCACTCTCAAATTGTATTCCTAGAGAGATAACTTGATCCACATAAGACACAGGACAACAGTTGCATGGTGTACACCCAGATGTATTTATGTAAAGTTGATGATCGGTAGCTATGAGTTTAAGTGGGTTATAAAAGCAAACAAGCTTAGTTTTATGTATATTGATTGTGGGACAATTAGCTATAATTTATAAACCAGTCATGTAGGTGACAAGTGTCGTCTTCGAGTAAAGTGATTCCTGCAACATAATCAAGGTGTTGTGATAGCAATACCGTGTCATCGGTGTATTGAAACAATTTGCATGAGGAAACTGCGTTTACAAAGATGTTAAAAAGAAGATGGTGACAAAACGGATCCCTGAGGAACCCCAGCTTTTAAGCTAACTTTGGAGCCTCGGCTATTAGCTATTGAAACTAGTTGTGTCCTTCCCGAACAAAAAGTTCTGAAGTACTGAAAGGAATGGGCCGCGGAATCCAATGTTTTGCAATTTTGTTAGTAAAATATTATGACTTACTCTATCGAATGCCTTTGCAACATCAATAAAAAGTGCGCAAGCAACCTGATGCTTCTCAAAGGTACGATTCAATTCATCAGCAAAATCTTCTAGAAGTGGCTGGGTCCCACGTCCACTGACAAACTTATATTGAGTTGGCGATAAAATGTTAAAGCGATCAAGAAACCCCGTCATAGTTTGAAGGATATGTTTTTCCAAGATCTGGACTATACAGGGTAAAATAGAAATTGGGCGGTAATTGTCAAGCGTTTTGTGCTCTCCTCCTTTAAATAAAGGCTTTACAAGTGCAGTTTTTAAATCATCTGGGATAATCCCGGAAGAAATAAAACCCTTTAGCATAAAAAAGCACGTGCTTTATAGAATTATAATTCCGTTGCAGGTCTTCTGCACTGATGCCATCTATGCCAGGCGCCTTGTTTGTTTTGAAATTGAAAAGCCAAGTTCGTAGATCAAGCTCGGACATTTGAAGAAGGAAAGTCGAGGAAACATTGGACTCTAGATATTCTGTAGAGAACGTATCATCGTTAGGCGCTACTCCAGACAATTTCGCGAAAAACTTGTTGAAATCCTCAGCCAGTGTCGTGTTAAGATCAAATACTTTCTCAAGTGAATCATCAATGGATCTCCTAACACCCGTACCACGCAACTGATTTATTAAACGCCAAGTTTCAGGGATATTTTATCTTACCTTAAAAAAATTATCTCGGAAGTATTTTCTTTTTGCGCACCGGATAAGCGCATTTACACGATTTCGCGTAACGCGGATTTCTATCTTTAGCTGAGCATTTCTAGGAGAACGTCGGCATTTAGCCCATAGAGCCTCTTTATACTTAATGCATGACAAGATATCACCTGTTAACCACACTTGTGCATTTAGACGCCGCCTCACAGTAACAACCTTTTTGGATTGCTCCCTGAAAGAGCCGAATTGATTTCTAAACGTACTGTAAATTTCAACGAAGTCTTGAATAGACGACAAACTATCCCAATTATAGGCCTTAACTAACTTATCAAACCTGCTAGTTTTTGCTCTATTACAGCTGATTGCGCAACGACGTTTGTAGCGCGTACGCTAATATGGTCAAGACATGGAGCAACAAGATGATCACCCAGAAGTCTTTCTCGATAATAATAACATTAATAGTAATAATAATGTTTAATAATAATAAGAATAATCTTTATTGCACGAACACAAAACCAGGTACAGACACGGGTTCATCAAAGCAATTTAGGGCTTGTATGATGAACACCACCTTGATGAGCATGCTGCTCGTGAAGTGAAACATAAAATCAGAAATGATATCGAAATTTATTTCCGGAGACACTTAAATAAAAATAAAAAGTTAATTTAATATGTTTGCTCACACTTTCTGACAACACATTACCATCAAACCTAAGGTAGAGATACACAAAACATCACTTTTTTCTCGATCGGTCTTGAGATGGGCCTTAGCAAACACTTGAGAGCTTTCTTTAATTTTTGCACCGACTCTATGATATGTAAGTCTTCGTGAAGCTCATATAAATATCTTTGGTATATAAAAAGATCTTACGCTTTCTCCATAACGCGTTCTTCTTCTGGGCACTTCAAACCGTTGATTGCTCCTGAAAGACCTCGACACATATGTGGGATTCTTAAAGGAACTGTCCCAGTAATGCGTGGTTATAATGGTGTGCTTGAACAAAGTGTTCAAAATTAGGCAACCGAAACGATTTGAACAAGTTGTCTTCTGCAAGGAACTCCGAGTTGTAAGCTACGCTTCTCAGCATACTTTTCAAGATACCATCAATCCTGGTATGCCATCGCCTGGGACAATTTCAATATAAACTAATGCCATACCTTAAAATATTGTATCCCATTGTCTGCATAATAAGTATCCTTATCGACATCGGGACAAACACATTTAATAGAATACAATAGACAGGACGCTCTTCTCATTCTTTAGGAAAAATATTGCCATTTGCGTGTCCCAGGATAAATCAGAATCGAACACAATTCCCATGTACTTATCATCACAAACATATTCAACAGGAACACATGTACAATCTGCACAACATGACGTATGCAAAATCAAAGGCCTATCTAGGCATACACTCCTCAGCGGGTTTGAAAAACAGAGAAGCTTTGTTTTTGAACAATTGATATTAATAAGGTTTGACGCAAACCAATCCAACAGGTGTACAGCGTCATCCTGCAGCATATCTATCGCGGTACTATATTGCATATGACGAGATAAAAGCAGGGTGTCATCCGCGTACTGATAAAGTATGCAGTTCCGAATACAAGATTGCACGTCGTTAACATAAATGTTAAATAATAGAGGTGACAAATTAGAACCCTGCGGCACTCCCGCTCTCAGCGAAGCCCTGGAACCTTTTCTGTCGCTAACCAAAGTCATCGAGACTGGTTAGTTAAAACGTTTGTAAGAAGTAAAAAAACAAAATTTACCTCTGAAACCATAAAGATTCCGTTTTTGAAGCAGTATTTTATGCCTAACTGTGTCGAACGCCTAGGACATGTCAAGGAACAGAGCACAGGATATTTATTTATTGTCAAAACTGGTGTTCAACACGTCCGATAGCTCTTCCAGTAGAGGCTCTGTGCCGCGACCATTGACAAAACTGTAATGGCAGGGTGAGATAAGGTTATGCTTCTCAAAAAATGAGGTCATAACGTTGAGCAGATGCTTCGCTAAAATTTTAGACAACGAAGGCAAGATGGATATTGAGCGATAATTTTCAAAATTTCCTCTAGTCCCACCTCTGAATAACGGCTTAACCGTTGCAGTCTTCAGGTTGTCCGGTATGCAACCAGAAGTTTTTCGTTTAGAATAATGAGTAGCACATTACACAAGGTGCCAAAGTTTCTTCGGAGCTCACTCATCCCAATTTTGTCGCCACCGGCCGGTTTGTTGGATCCGAGGCAGGACATTAAAGAATACAACTCCTGCCTGTCCAAGCACGGAAGGAAAGCAGACGGAGCTACTCTTCTCTTCAATGTTAGGGTTCTTGCCTCCCGATCTTTGTTAACTCCCGAAAACAAAGCGAAATCTGCATTAAAGTCGTTTGCAAGAGGAATCCCGCGGAGTTCATTTCTTAGACTCCATGTCTTGGCAAAGTCACGAGATGATTTAAAAAATGTATTATTGTAATGTCCTTTGAAACTTTTTGTTGGCCTAGTTAGTTGTGTGTGTGTCTTGTTGGGTGACCTTTCTATCTGTTTTTTGTTTCCTTTTTTTTTCTTCTGTGTAGCGTGCTGCGCATGCTCTTTCTGGATGTTTGTGGTCGATCGAGCACGAATAAACTAGTTGAAAGTTGCACTTGTCCGTGTCTACTCGCTTGTGATTGCCCCTTGTGTCGCGCAAAAAACTTCTAGATTGTAATGTCGTCTTTTCGCCGAACGCAGCATGGTGTTGGCGCGGTTTCTGACTATCTTAAAGTCTTGTCTTAGCTGTTTACTCTTTGGGTTATCCCTGCTGCGAGCCCATGCCAGCTCCTTTGCTTAATTGCTGCCAAAATGCCAGCATCCAACCACAGAAGGTCAGCTTTTCTTTTTTGAACTACCACCTCTTTTATACAATTCAGTTTTAAATAATTTAGAACTTCAGTAAACCTGTCATAAAGTTCGGATGTACTTGAGGAGCCAACAAGATCCTCCCAGCGGTAGCGCCCGATGAGCTCATCATAACGTTTTCAATCAACTATAGTGATTGTTCGTCGGGGTTGGGAGCGCTCCGGCAGATTTTCCTCAAAAACACAACGACACGCAACAAAGAAAGGGTCCGCCAATTTCTAGCCAACCACGCCTGATCTGATTAAAGCGTCAGGCGCTCTTATGTTCAAATGATCTATACAGGTTGATAACAACTCGTCCAAAAGATGCCCCTCTCTTGTGGCCGAGTCAATCAGGCAGTCAACCCCGAATTCCTCAAGCAAACTTAAGTAATCCGCCACGTTGCTTCTAGAAAGCGCCAGCGTATCAATGTTAATATATCCCGTAACGCATAAACAGCGTTCAGCCCCCAGGCCCTCGAGTGCCGTCCGGAGTTCCCGAATAAAGCTGACAGTGCTTTCAGATGGGGGTCTGCACAGAGCAAGTAGAAAGAAACTGCTTTGAGAGTTTGTTATTTTTAGAGAAGTTCTTCACTTTGGTGCACAAAGAACAAGTAAATGCCAAATTGACATGATAAAACAAATAAAAGCACACATTACAGAAACAACTGCTTACTTGGTGGAGAGTGCGAACTAGCATGGGTATGACGAGGATCTAAAATTACTGAGAAAAATGGTGGACTGTGATCTAAATTCCAGGATTTTCTACGCTTTTTTTTTTTCCTCTTTCGTTGTTAGTCCACCAACGAAAGAGAAAAAAAAAACTTCTATATGTCATCCACTTGGGGACAAAAAAAAAATTGAAAAGCTCCGCCAACGACAATTCAAATTACAATTTATAGTTTCTGTTCGCTTCACAATACTCGCCGCCCACTATAAGCCTTAGTCAATTTACCGTGATAACAGCCACGTTCAAATCCTGCTTTATATGTAACGTAGAACTCCGCATTATCTCAATTCCACAGAGGGGGCATTGAAAAAAAACCGAAGCTTGCTAAAATTATGCACTTTTTTCTGACCTGTGCATACCTGGGAAAGCTTTTGACCTTTTAGTAAGAACTTGCACTTTGTGCGATTGCATCCTCTGATTTCAAAAACTTCACAAAGCCAAAATGATGCATCCGACTTAGTCATTACTCCCTATGTGCATCTAACAAAACTATGTTTGTAAACAAGTTAAACAGCTACGGGTGGCTTTGTGTGGTTTTCTAGCGTGTGCTAGTACATTTGATTGAGTTTTGCGATAACTTTGCGAACAGTGCAGACAGGGACCCTCACGACCCAATAAGAGCGTCGGAAAAAAAGCACGTGACAACACTGGATCGTCGACACGAACGCTCCCGTAACGTGATGTCACGTGCCTCGCTCCAAAGCTCTTCTTGGTTCGCGGGGTGCCTCAGCCTTCACAGTTGGCCAAGTTATCGTGAAGCGGAGTATAGGGCACGTTGGCCAAAGCCTGCCGCGAAAGCCGCCGGTCGCAAAAGAGGCTTCTGGGAGCACGACGCTGGCGCCGCCTAGCGTGAGGCGTGTGGCAAAAATCGGCAACTTTTTGCCAGTCTGCAGAAGTGACAGTGATAGCTCTTACTGCGTGGATATACGTAGAAATGTGTGTTACACACCCTTTTATGTATATACACTCCTCATTTACTCGATTACACACAAACACAGCCTTCTGGTTACTCAACGTTCCTTTGTCTATCAGATGACAAGCTCCATCGAAGAATGTCGTTCGAAAGCGGTTCTTCTCTGCTGCTCGCACACGAACAGGTACGGGTGGATAGCAATCCTAGTGCCACCAACTGCACCGCTCCCACACCCTAAAAAAAATCTGGTCGTAAAATAACTCTTAAGCCGGTGTCCTCTGCTGATACATTATACAAAAGACAGCCTGCAAGCACGAGTCACCACAATATCTGTGGTTCGAATGCGGCGTGCCTAGTTTTCTCCTTAAACTCATTGCCATGCAGCATTCGAGGCACGGATCTCGCGGTGACTCGCGTTCGAATCGGTATGCCGACCGTCTTTTGTATGATGTATAACCAGTGTGACCCGGCTTTAGGGGTCACCATAAAAAGTTATTTTAAGCATCCCCTAAAAGGGCTCTTAGTGAGAAACTTATAAAGAGATCTTCTAACCCTTTCCCTACGATGGACGAGCCGGATTCGTCCACCGCTGAATAAAACACATCCCTTACCAAAGACGAGCTGGGCTAGTGCGACGTGCGTTTAGTGTTGCGTGCCGTCAAAAGATGGCGCAAAAGATGTGGTAGAGGTCTAGATTTTGACGAAAACGCTGCCAACAAGGGCTTTCAAACTGGTCGTGTTCATGAGCAGAACGTAAGGGCGCAAGTGGACTGGTGTATATCAAACATTTTAGTGAAAAACCCCGAGACTGAGGTATTGACAGACGACGACAACCAAGAGAAGGAGCACTTCCGGAAGCGGTGTCTCTCGTAACAAGTGCGCAAAAAAAAAAAAAACGCAACACGAAAGAAGATTTTATGACATATCTTCCGATGCGTAGGACGAGGACATAAACCTTTCATTTGACAGTGACAGTGAAACCACCGAGCTGTTTGACTTTAGCTCTGGCGACCCGGATTCTGATCAAACATCGTGAAGATGAAGATGAAGACATCGTGATGAAGATACCACAAAAAAAAGTGAAAGCCGTTTACAGCTCCGTCTAACGCCGAATTGGAGTGCAGCTCTTGAGGAGGAGGAGGGAAGGGTACTCAGGGGAGGATATACCCCTTCTCCTCCTTCTCCTCCTCCTCCCCTCATTCTTCAATCTCCTCCGGGGGGGGGGGGGGGGGGAGGGGTCACGTGACCTCGGGGGTTGGGGGGTCACGTGACCTCGGGATGGTCACGTGACCTCGGGGGGGGGGGGGGGGGGGGGGGGGGCGACGCCGACAGCGACGCTGCTCAAGCCGGAAATGGGCGCCTAAGAGCTGTGCTCTAAAAAAATTGACCGCATCTCCACGTGGTGAATGATGTTGCTTGGGGCGAAGCTCTGGTGGTGCTTGTCTGCGTAGACGCCGAGCCGCAGCATGCCGAGCCTTTTCATTCATGTCAGTAGGAGAATGTGTGGTTTTCTTCTTTTTCTTTTTTTAAGCAGACAGATGGGATGGCATCTCGGAACCCCCTACTCTTTTTTTTCTTCTTTTTCTTTGAGCCTTTTCATTCATGTCAGTAGGAGAATGTGTGGTTTTCTTCTTTTTCTTTTTTTAAGCAGACAGATGGGATGGCATCTCAGAACCCCCTACTCTTTTTTTTTCTTCTTTTTCTTTGAGCCTTTTCATTCATGTCAGTAGGAGAATGTGTGGTTTTCTTCTTTTTCTTTTTTTAAGCAGACAGATGGGATGGCATCTCGGAACCCCCTACTCTTTTTGTCTTCTTTTTCTTTGAGCCTTTTCATTCATGTCAGTAGGAGAATGTGTGGTTTTCTTCTTTTTCTTTTTTTAAGCAGACAGATGGGATGGCATCTCGGAACCCCCTACTCTTTTTTGTCTTCTTTTTTCTGTTTTCATAATTTTTTTCATTTTTTTTTTCAATTTCTTTTGCCCTACACGAGCACGTGAGCATGTGCTCACGTGCTCGTGAGCACGTGATCTCACGAGCAGAAGCACGAGCACCCGACGCCGGGCCTACGGCGGACGGCGGACGGCGGACGGACATGGCTAGCCCCTAAGGAGCTTCTCCCCTAAAAGCCCTGTTATAAGTCAGTACGGAAACTTCCTTCATGGTGTGCGCGTAGACATGATGGTTGGGGACTGCCACGAAAAAAAAGAGAAAAAGAGGCAGTCCAAGCAAAAAAATGAAAGACGTTTACAATTTACTATAATGCCGAATTAGAGCGCAGCCATTGAGGGGAAGGAGGGGAGGTATGCCCGTCCTCCCCTTCTGCTCCCCTCCCATTTAGCCGGCACTTTTCGCTATATTTCCTGCTAAATTCAGCGGAAAACAATCACCCGCAAAATTTAGCGGGGAATTTTTTCGCATACATATAGCGGGGAATTTTTCCACTAAATTTAATGGGGGAATGTTTCCGCTAAATTTAGTGAGAAAGTTTTCCGCTAAATTTAGTAAGGATAATTTTGTGCTAAATATAGCGGGGAAAGTTTTCCGCTAAATTTTGCGGGGAAATGTTTCCGCTAAATTTAGCGGGGAACGTTTTCTGGTGAATGTAGGGGGGAGTTTTTTTTTTCGCTAAATTTAGCGGGGAAATATTTTCGCTAAGTTTAGCGGGGACTTTGTTCCGCTAAATTTAGCGGGGAAATTGTTCTGCTATATTTAGCGGGGAAATTTTCCAGGAAAATATCGGGGGAAATTTTTCCGCTAAGCCTAGCGGAAAATTTTTTCCGCTAGACTTAGCGGAAAAAATTCCCTCCTCCTCCTCCTCCTTCCTCGTAGCCCTCGTGACGTCACTTTATGACCCCCGTGACGTCATATGTGACGTCACACATGACGTCACGTGTGACGTCATTTTGGGAAACGTCCCATATTGCAACTCACGGTTACGCCGACAGCGACTGCGACGCCGCTCAAGCCGGAAACGGGCGCTGCGCTCTAAAATGTTTCACCAGAGCAGGTCGTGTTGTTCAATTTCCTCTTTGAGCACACTCTGTGCGCAACATTTTGTTGCTCAAACCCGGGACAGAACAACGTCGGGCGACGCTTCGGTGACTAAGGAACGACTCAAGAAAGAACGAACTGTTCGAGGGAGCCGCAACACGAAGCTCATCACTGAGCTTACCACCGCACTCCTATCAGAACCCATCGACAACCACTGCCTTGAAGCACTGCGCGACACACTTATGGCCAGCAACGATGAGCTTCGAAGGGTAAATGAAGAAATTGAGTAATGCGGATTCTTGAGCGAGTTGGTACTGAAACTTTGAGAACGTGATAGCGCTTCAAGACAGGGACGAGAGTATTTATACCCTTGCTTTTCTGAGGATTAAGCAGTTGAAGTTAGCGCATTGTGTTGTCTCGTTCTTACTCTTGTCCCTGTCTTGAAGCGCTATCATGTTCTCGACGAAATTGAGCCACTAATCGCCGAGAATGACCTAGAGGCGGACTATTCCACCGTGACGGGCTACGAGGATGAGGTTGCGAAGATCACCAGCGAGGTACGTATCAAGATAGCACCGCTGGCACCACTGGCACAACGACCGCCGATTGTGGACACTTCTCAGCTGCAAACCGGAGGAGTCAGCTGCACTCACGTGACCGGCGCGAAGTTCCTAAAGCTGCAGCTACTCCAATTTCAAGGTAACCTGACAGATTGGCAGCCGTTTTGGAAGCAATTCGACGTCGCTGGCCCGGAATACGAGTCTCTCTGAACCCGAATGTTCCAATACTTGGGTTCGCCTCTCGTGGGAGCCAGCCGCCGGTGAGTTCGGGACTTTGTGCAACTACCGCGTGCTACCAAATGCTGTTGAGATCCTGACTGAGCGTTTTGGAGATAAGCGGCGATTGAACGCGAACATCTGGGAAAATTACGAAATCTACCTTGGGGGTATCCAGTGCGTCCTACGCCACTATGCTGGTCGATATACTTTTGTCCAGGTCGCCGACGAACCTCGCGGTAGAGTACAACCGTGTCACCAGCTATTTAAAACGAATGGGTGCTCCTAACCTAACCGAAGAATGCGGCGCCACAACCAGAAATGGGAGCGACTCAGAGACCGTATCTGCAACATCAACTAATACGAATGAAGAGCTCCCAAAACTGCTAAAATTTTTGCGAGGGAAATTCGAAAGTCGTGAGCGAACTTCAATTGAAGAGCGAACTTCGGTAAACGCACCTCCATCATTTTTCAAACCTCGGCAGACTATCTACCCTCCCTCGACGATGGTGCTGCAAAACTCAAGTCCGCTAAAGGTCACCTGCTCCTTCTGCAACAAGCAGGATCATGGCATCAGCACTTGTTCTTTTGGGAATCCCTTGCAAGAGAGGAAAACGCGACGTGCACGAGACAATCGATGTTTTCGCTGCACATCGCTCGAAGGATTGTCGCAGCAAGGCCCGATGTCCCACTTAGCAGCGGAAGACATGCAGCGTCCATGTGCATCCTGGAGTGGAGAACGCAGACATTAACCAGTAAAGTTCCGGCTGAGAGCGAGGAAACCACCAACGTCTCACTCTCAGAAATAAAGGGTGTAGTACTTACACCCCTTGTCCCATATGTAACTCCCCAAAACAATTTGACGTTCAGTCCACAGACGCCGAACCGCCGATACCAACTTTCAAGAGCGGCTTGATAGTCGACCGATACAACTTATTAAAATAGCTAATGTACGTATTAAAAACTACAGTAAAACAATCAAGATTTTTTTGGCCCTGCTGCAAAACCTCTGTGGTTTTTTTTTCTTCTAGTCTTTGATACTCACATTAGCTATTTAGCACGTTATATCCAAGAGCATCAAGCCGCTTGTAAAAGCTGATATCGCCAGCTCGACGTCAGTGGATTGAACGACGAAATGTAGTTTTGGGATGTTACATATGGGACAAGGGGTGTAGCCCTATACACCCCTATTTCTAAGAGTCAGCTTAGTCACAGGTTCTTCGTCCTCACCTGGCAGAGACGGCGTTCTTCTGCACACCTTCCGAGGCTGGATTGCAACAGGGCAGAAGTGTGCTTATGACCGTGGCATCATAGACGGAGGAAGCCAGAAGACTTTCATCCGAGAGAGCTCAGCCACGATGTTGCAGCTAGAAACAATCAGCCACCTTAACTTAAAGTTCACCACATTCGCCAAGGCTGGAGCCAACATTCCCATCCAAACACTGAAGGTCGTTCGCTTCCGTCTCCACAGTCTAATACGCTACGAAGGACCATGTGTTAAAAATAGTCTCTAAAAAATATATATTCTGGAAAATTAACGAGGTTTTTACAACTGGGATTTTGGTAATAAAAACAAAACATGGGGTTTATTATAGTCGGAAGTACAAATTTATGTTGCATGATGGAAACTATGACGGTCGCGTACCACCATCACGCACGCAGGTAGACAGCCGCATAGTTCTTCTCGCACTGCTTGGTCTCGCCTGGCTGTAACCAGATGCCGCATCCGATCTGACGCCAGCCAGTCGCGTCTTCATGGCGCGGGAATCCACGTGTGAGACCCCTGATGCCGAGGAGCCAGTGTAAACACAAGCTTCTTAGAACACATCCTTCGTGCCTTCGAGCTTCGTAGGCGACTTCACGAATGCGCCCGGCGAAATAAAAGGGTCAAAACACAATGGCACTCGCTTACACTCGGGCATCCTGCCAATGTTAACGTCCTCGTTAACGACAACAAGAAGCAATGCTTATGCAATTTAAGCAAGATTAAACTTCCACGTTTCTTAATAATAACAAACATATTAATACACGGGAATTGACAATATATATACATGAACAGCGCAATAAACGCATAAATGCTTCTTAGCACGTTATGCAACATAGGAACAACAACAAAATGATACAAGCGAAAAATAATATTTGTTGCAAATGTGCTCACTTCGGAATCGCACGCCTACGTGCAGAGCGCCTCGGGAGCTGAACGGGCACTTCCTCCCTGGTGGATTCTACTTCTTCTGACGATAATGTGTCGTCCTTCAAGTGTGTTTTCTGTGTCGTAGACGTAAATTCCTTCAACTGGGAAATATGCCCAGTAGTTGCGAATCCAGAGGCTTTGGTCTTGTAAAGCTCAGTGACGCGATATCTGCCGGATGGAAGAACCTTCGTCACATCCAAAGGCCCTCAGTACTTTGGGTGAGCCTTCGTTGGCTTGCCTTTTGGATCAGCTGCTCTTCTCATAAAGACTATGTCTCCGACATCGTACAGTCGCGAAGGGAAGTGTCTTCGGTCGTACGTGGTTTTCAGTTTTTCTTGTTCCTCAGTGAGGTGTTGTCGCACCCGTTCCCGCATTTGCTTGAGGTCTTCCCACGCCGGTTCTTCGGCATCGAATAGCCGTTTTAATGCGGGGTTGTGAAAGTCTGGTTGATATCCGTGTAGCATCTCGAAGAAAGTCCTTCCCGATGTTTTATTCACGGAGTTGTTCCAATCGCACTCAGCTAAATTCATCTTTTCGTCCCAGTCGCGCTGCTGGGAGTCTCTCATGGAGGTTGGAATGACAGGCGCTACTGTCCTATTCACCCTTTCCACTTCACCGTTAGCTTGAGGGTATCGTGTAGAGTCAAGCACGTGGTGTATGGCTCGCGCGCCGCAATACTCTTCAAATGCTCAAGAAGTAAAGCAACTTCCCTTACCTGTGATTAGGGTTGTCGATAGGCGTGTTTCAAGGATAAACTCCTGCCGAGCCCGTAGTACGTGCTTGGTCGATGTGTAGCGCGCTGCGAGGAGTCTCACAAATGTTAATAGGTTGTCAATGACACCGAGGAGGTACTGGTTTTGCTTCTTATTTTGAACGAATGGACCCACGTGATCCATGTGCACCACCTCAAATAATCGCGTGCCTGGTGGTATGGGGTTAAGGAGACCTTGTTGGAAATGCACTCAAAGCACTGTGAAATCTTATGAGCACTGTGAGCTTCTGGTTCCCGTCGAATGCGAAACGTAGTTCCGCATTCTACGGGAACCAGAAGCTTCTTTGGATCTTGACGAATCTTCTGTCAAGTGTGAAGTGACCCATTAAGTCATGAACTGCACCACTACAGCCTTCGGCATACCATTGGGCAAGACAAACGTATACTTTCTCTTGCCGTCCTGTTTGATTACTCTCACGAGCCTATCATCCTTCAGGAAGTAGTCGCTCACTTTGCTCTTCTCCTGCCCGGTGCGGCAATGTTCCGGCTTTTCTAGCATGGTCCCCAGCTCTTGTAGCTATTCATCTCCTCGATGTAACACTAGCACTTGGTCTGCAAGGTCATATGTGAGGTAGACCTCGAAGCGGTCCTCAAGAACGGAGTCCATCGTATCCACTGGCTCTTCCATTGGGCCTCGGCTAAGTGAGTCCACATGAAGCATCCGTAATCCGGGACGGTGCCTAAATGAGAAATCAAACTCCTGGATCAAATCATACCATCTTGATTTATAGGACCTCTGTGTTAGTTGTGCATTAAGGTAGACCAGAGCCTGGACGTCAGTCGCAATAGTAAAGTGGATGCCAAGTAACAACGGTCTAAGCCGATCCACCGCCCAAACGATCACCATGAACTCGAGCTTCAATGAGTGGTAGTTGCTCTCGGCGTCGGTCGTTATTTTGCTTGCGCAGTAGACAGGCTGCCACTCGTCGTTTTTCAGTTGAAGGAGCATTGCTGCCGGTCCCTTCGCACAGGCGTCTGTATGCAACTGCGTCTCCGCATTCGGTTCGTACAGTCAAAGTACAAGATCACATGCGAGTTTATTCTTCAAAACTTGGAAGCTTTCCTCTTTCTCAGGTTTCCACTCGAACTGCATTCTTCTTAGTGAGCCTTGTGAGAGGTTCAGCGATTAACGCATACTCTAGCTGGGACGAAGCGTCGAACGAAGCTCGTCAGCCCCAAAAATCGTCTGACATCATGACGGTCCTCTGGGACCGGGAATCTTGTGATTGCCCGTACCTTAATTGCGCCGGGTTGCACCACTCCGTTTTTCAGTCGAAAGCTCAAAAAATCCACGCTGCCTCTTTCAAAAGCGCATTTACTCGGGCGAAGGGTTAAATCCGCCTTTCGGGAGGCTTCGAAAATTTGGCGCTGTCGCGTGATGGTATCATCCCTGTTTTTGGCTGGAATCACCACATTATTCAGGTAACACATATCAATCGTTCCCCTCAGCGGCCTCAAACCGTGGTTTATAAGACGCTGGAACGCGGACGGAGCATTCGTGATCCCAAACATCATTCTCTCACATTGCCTTGTCTCCTCCGGAGTAATGAAAGCTGTCTTCTTTTTCGCATCGTCACTCAAGTGCACCTGAAGGTAACCGTGAGCAAGGTCTAGACCTCGCTCACGGTGTACATCCTTGCTCCAGAAGTGTACATCCTTGCTCCTTATAGTCCCTCTAGTTGGTCATTACTGCTTGGTAGCCGGTATTTGTCTTCTACGGTCTGGCGTTCAATCGTCGATAGTCCTCCACTATACGCTTCTCTCCGTTCTTCTTTTGAACAAGGATCACTGGACTTGCGTAAGCCTATACAGTACCAGGACGAGACAGGCCCTCGACAGAAACTTCATGCTGGTGAACCCTGGTGCCTTAACGAAGCTGAAGGACCGCGCGCTGGACTTATGCCGCTCCTTGGAGCTGCCCACGGTCCTGAAAAATGTGAAAGCCAGCAGGAAACTGATCTTGGACATATTCTTTCACCGCTAAGACCAACGAGCTAGAGGGGCTTAGAGCGATGAGCCGGGGTTCCGGTCTCCATTCGAAAGTAACCCCCATAAGGCGGCTGCCATTGTACGCAGATTTGACCACTCGCCACGTGACGAAACCAAATACGTGACGTTACAGGAAAGATGGCAGCGCCCAGGCAGCGGCTGGCCCCAAGCTGGGTTGGAGCTTGTCGGATGCTTTGTTCGTTGTCGTTCGTCTCGGCGAGTTAATTTCAGACGCGGAAGCCGCCATATGAGGCCGATCGAAAGCGACTTCAGAGTTCAGCGTGGCGTCTGACGTAGGTATAACATGAAAATACGGAAGAACGGTGTGCACTTAGATGGTTACCGACGGGGTTATGGCCACGGAAAAGACAATCGGCCCTACGTTGCTAGGACCTCGGATTGATTCGGATACCGCTAGGATAAATTTTAAGGCGACGTTTCTGTGCTCTCCTTGACCATCGGAATCTTCGAGGTCTGCAGTGAAGCGTGTTCAATATATTTGGTTACACAGTTTAGCGACGGAAATTGCGTGAGTCCTGCTTGGCAGTGTGCAATCGTGGTACCGCTTCGTTCAAATGACCGAAGGCTCACTTTGGTTGTGCGGCGCACCGGAGAGCTGCCTTGAAGCTGGTAGCTCCCATGACGTGCTAAATGATGATGTGCTGCTTCCCCAATTGTTCCGGCGTAGACGTGCACCTTCACGGAGCACAAATGTTGCAGTTGGTATTGATTCCGCTGGTTTGTCGCACGTTTCGTCGACACAAAAGTTTCATCAACACTCGTTACGCGAATTGCAAGCTGTATGAACATTTCATCGCGCGTGTTACCTATCCAGTCCACCCGTTCACGCCGCTTAGCGACGACAGCCTGCAGCGGCTCATTACCAGAAACGTTGTCCTGCATCCATTTCAGTTCAGTTCGTCCACGGCAGTCGACAAACCCCGAAAGAGTGGTTTTATTCGGACAGAATGCCACTAAAGCAATGCAGCTTCTTTAGTGGTCAGGATGGACTCTCTTCTGTCAGTTTTGTTATATTGTCACGGATGCTTGCTCCAGTCCTTTCTTATCAATATTTACTATTCTGAAAAGTTCCAGGTTATGCTCAGCTGTCACCGTATGTTTCGGTGGAGGTGCTGGGTACTTTACCCATTGTCCTTCACTCTGTGTGCACCCTGGCGGCTCCTCAGCCGAGCTGCCCGATAACGCGACACGGGTGGCGGACTACCACGCGCCTTAATCCCCCGGCGAACCGTGAACCAAGTTCTATCCCGAACCCTGCAGAAAAACCGAAAGACGAGCGAATACCGCAAGGACGAACCTCGGAAATACACCACGAAGAACCTGAAATCCGAGCCAGTCGCTGCTACCAGCAAAAACCAATGGAATTCGGTCTTTTGCTAGAAAAACCTAAGCTGACTAAGCCAACAATGACAAACCTGTAGCAGCAAACCGCGTCCGCTCTCACCATTGTTTGCATGCCCGTCGCACCTCACATTCTGACGCCCTTTTACGCAAGGTGTATGAAGATGTTGGGGCTGGATTGAACAATATGACCGTGTCGCCTGCCACAGTGGGTGGACAGACAACCAGCTCCTGCAGAACCTATGCTTCTGGTGGAAGAAACTGCCAGGCACTGGTCTGAGAACCACGAATCCTCCTTAACGTCGTGGGAAGTTTGCAAGATCGAGCTGAAGTGCATGTTCATCAGCCAACATTGACGAGAGAGAGCCGAATTCTTGATTCTGTCCGTCACCGCCTTCGTGTAGGATGTTTTGCGCCTGATCGAGCAGCCACGCCAACCCTGATGCTACAGAAGACAAGAAGCTAAGAATCCCATGTCCCTCATGTGAGGGACAATACCTTCGGCAGGATTGTCCGCAACCCCACGGCCACAGTCGAAGGGTTCATATCACAGAGGCTTCCGACATTGAATGTACACTGCAGGCCTGAGCCTGTCACTATCATCAACTCCCCAGCGTCTCGACACTCGAGTCGTCCAGCTGCAACTTCGACGCCAGCCTCCCAGGCATCTGCGACATCATCCATGACGTTGTCCGGGAGGAGATCAGGAAGCTACTTCCTGCCATCAGTTGCCCGGCTTTTGTTTTGATTGCCGAGGTTGTTTCCGAATAAGTTCAACAGGCATTTCCACCGGAGACTTCTTCGAGCGAAGCGGCATCGGATGACCCGAGGGCGACTTATGCCACAAAGTCACGACTACCGCCACCGGCTACTCGTTAGTATTCAATGCCAATTCAACGAGACACCCCAACGCCGAATCATTCCCGACATTGGGAAGAACGGTGTAGGTTTGCGCTGAACAAAGCACACCGAGGAAACCGGAGGTGCTGCGAATGTTCGACCAAAAACCACTGCTACCACGGCATGAGGCCGACCATGTCTACTGGAGGTGCCCGTAGCAATGAATTGGCCTGCAAGGGTTCGTGCCGAATGACCCTCGACCGCATCTTGAGGAGCGTCCGCGGGACATTGAGTATTATCTTCGGCGCTCTATTTCCCTGGTGCCGACATTACCCTGAAGCCCCTGATCCCCATCACCTCGACGGGAGGTAAGCACGACAAAGCAGGTGAGCGTCAATGCAAGGACAGTTGATTTGGTGTCTGTTGTCGTACAAGGACAATACCTAATAATTTGCTGACACCAATTATCTGTGTCCACGCCACGAAGCACACAATTCCCAACTTTGAGGGAGAATGCCGCTAAGTGACTTGAAGAAATAGAATGATTGCTTGTTCTCAAAAGTGGACACCAAGCATCACCTGACTTCACTTTGCCACACGAGACTTACACAAGTTGCAATGGTCGCGGGATGCAAAAAAAAAAATCGACATTACGAAATTGAAGTGAGATGGCTGGGATAGCAAACAAACATTGTTGCCAGCCATCAGGTCGACGGTAATGAAAAAGGCGCAGCCACGTAAGCAATACATGCCCGAGCTTGCTGCATTGACGCAGAAAACTACCAGGAAAATTTGCGGATTAGAAGCCAGCCCCGCAGCTTCAGTACATCAGATGTCAGTGGCGGCACATGACGCACGATTACAAGATGGCATCAGTCGGTCAAAGTTGCCACTCGACCAAACTGAGCACCGACGTGCCAGGAGCGTCATCCGACAACAAGGAGCACAGGTGCTACGACTGAATGCCTGACTGTCGCAGAAAGAACTCGTTATGGAACCATTTACAAAGAACCAATAAATATGTAATAAGTGGAAATAAACATATTTGATACACTAACCAAATAAACATATTTCCGCTCGCCTTTACGCCTTCAGAGTTTATACAGAAAAAATTGTGTTCACCACACGTGCTGGACCTTTTGAAGACACTCGCATCTCTGACCCCTCAATATTAATTAATGGGACATACCAGACTGGCAGACTGGTTGCATTGGGTTGCACTCGTTCCACTTCTCCTGAATGTGGTGCATCCGAAAACCAAGTCCAGTGATGTGAAAATGTTGTTTATTAATTTATTCCCTCCAAGGGCATCTGTAGGCATAGCAGAGAGGATAATTAAAATTACACACTTGATAATAAAATCAAAGAACACTGACATTAACGAGCACAAAACGGGCCCAGCTACGGAAAATAAATATTACACTCGTAAGAAATAATTATTGCTGAAACTTGTTAATTGCAAAAACAACGCAACTCTGAGCATCTAGCTTAATAGTATGTGTTGATGCATTGTTATATAGCAACACACTTCCTATACGTATGACACAATAGACCCTTTGCAAAACCCCATCAAGCAACACGACTGTCACCATTTTTTATTCGGCGTAAGGCACACGAATGGGTTCCAGTTCACGTCGAACGCTAATGCAGGATTCAAGTCCAATATGCGCTGAACCGAGTTCAAAGTGATGGCTGACATAACATTCTTGTCGAACAAATGCCCAAAGTATGAAGGCCCTGGTGAATTAAAGTAGTAGCTACTGTAATTCGTTTAATCACAATATGGCAAACGGCAAAGGCTACGGTCTCGGTGAGTCAATATGCACGTTGAAGAGAGGCACATGACAACATATCATCAGAGTGCTCATCTGCACAGATTTGTCACACACCTTCGCTTCGTCTCTCTGATTGGCTCGAGGTGGCTGTGGCGGTTTCCCGTTACCAAGTTGCGGTGAAACAAAGTATAGGCGGCCCACACTTTTGAAAAAAAGTCTATTGAAGAGACTGAAAGGAATGGTAGTCAACGTTTTCCAACAAGACTGCTCTTTGGGCAAGGGATGAACGCAAATATGAGTCCTCTTGTCCAGGTAATTAGAACAAGTAAATAATTGACCGATTGGTACAATGCACTCTTGATGAAAAAAAATTATTGCTGCAATAAATCCTACGACAGAGAAAAATGTGCAGTTAATCTTCTATTTCCAAGATGCATTACATTCAATTAACGAATTGCTGACATGCGTGGTTCTATCTCTGGACCTCTAAAGAGTGGACCTGCATTTTCGTTTAATGATTCTAGATGTTAAAATGATGGATTAGACAACCATCTAAGAGGAGTATGATCATAAACATGTAGGTTACTGTGGACAACGAGCCTACTAATACTAATTTCTAAGGGACATTGGATGCAACATTTTGTGCACTGATCAGTCCAAAATGTGAAGACTTGCTGTGTTCTGAGTTACAAGGGGACAAATAAATAGTTTTATGAACATAGGTAATCAACCTTTTTTTCCGAATGATTGGTTCAAATGCTTTGTAAGAGTTTGCATGCACGTCAATTAAGCAAACGCCAGCTTTTCACTTCAAAAACATATTGCGATCGAATGTAGAACCGTCGATTAGCACAAAAGGTTAAAGATCGCAAGAGCTTCCTCGCTAGAAGTTACTATGGTTATTCGGTGACGCAGGGCTGAAACAACTTCCCCTAGTCCCTAACGCGACGTATACCTTTCGCGTCGATTCTCAGACATTCCAACGATCAAACAAAGCTAAGAGAATGCGAAAACTTCAATGCTAAAAGCACTCAAAGTTCTATCGATCCTCGAACACATCCGGGAATCCGAGCACCGGTACGGCGATACGGCTGATGCTGTCTCACAGGTGTTAATATCCAAATGATCCAGAGCGACCTTGCGCAAAAAAGGGTATAAAGTCTCATTCCTTCATATTTTCACATTATACCTGCGTCAGCGAGCACGAAGAAGCCCGAAGTCTTCGGAAGGCAGCTGCACACCACGGCTACCGCGCACCGAACAAACTCGCATCCGCCAGCTCTTGGCGCTGCCATTTTACCGGTTACGTCACGGTTCTTAGGAGTTCACGTGACGAGTGGTCACATTTGCGTACAACATGGCGGCAACCGGGGGGGGGGTGCCACTTCCGAACTTCCGGTTTATCACTCTAAGCCCCTCCACCTTGTTGGCTAAGACTCATAAACCTGAGTGCCCTTTGAGGGCGATAGTGACAGAGACGGGCACGTGGCAATCGCAGATAGGCGACTATTTGCGCAAACATTTGTCCGGGTCAAGACTGAATGACCCGTTTACCGCAAAAAAACTCGGAGTGTGTTATTGAATTTTTGAGTAACGTGCACCATGGTATGCGCTGTTGTTTTTCGGTAGATGTCCGGGATTTGTTTTATTCCATCCCTCATGAACCCCTCTACCTTGCGGTAAGAGATTGCATCGACCTGAGTGGGGTTGCGGCTTTCCAGAGTTCCTGTGGTATTAATATCGAGGGGTTCCTTGAGCTCCTTTTCTTCTATTTTAAAAATACATTCGTGACGCTTGAGGGGGGCGTTTATTTACAAAAGAAGGGAATTTGCTTCGGTGCTAGTGTCGCGCCGGCTTTGTGCGATATCTTTTTAAGTAAGTGCGGAAAGGCGATAACGGATAGCTCGGTAATGAGTGATGGCAAATACAAGGTATTTATGTATGTAGATGATTTTCTCATCCTCGGACGCAATCCCGATCTCTCTAGCTGTGAAGTTACAGAGACGCTAAAGGTATTTAATTCATGCTGCCACGGATCGTCATTAAAGGCCCGTTCACACTCTTGCGACCTCTTAAACCTGGGTTCCTTGAAACTTCTTAAACCAGAGGACACACTGGCGCCATCTATTGGGTAGCAGTGTAAACTCGGCGGTTCGGCATATTTTTTTTATTTCTCTCGCGCATTATCCTTTCTTTCTTGGCTCGAAAAACTTTTGTCAGTGTTATAAACGAGCCTTTCTATGGGTATTACGCACATTTGACTTCGGAAATCCCGCAAAACCTTCGCTCTTGTGAAATGCAGTTCCAGGGTCACCGCATAGATGGCGCCACAATGCCAGTGTGTCCTCTGGTTTAAGAAGTTTTAAGGAACCCAGGTTTAAGAGGTCGCAAGAGTGTGAACGGGCCTTTACTCACGAGACACCTAAAGACGGGATTATGCAATTCCTTGACCTCAAGCTCAGTTTTCTAGATGAGCATATTTGCTGGGAATACTCCCCTATATCTAAGAAGGGGATGCTTCACTTTGATTCCTGCCACTCCTAGCTCGTGAAGAGAGGCATCGCGAGCTCGTGTCTGAAGGCGTCTCTCAGAAAGTCTTGCCTGCATAGCGCCCATGATAGTTTTGTTAGACAAGTAGATCGTCTGCGAAAAGGGGATTTTCCTACGAGCTCATTGGTCGAAGTAGCTGGGAGCTTGATGAAGAAGTTCAAGAGGACGCAGAAACCATCGCGCGAAAAGAGAAACGTTCGGCCAGTGGTGATCCCATATAGGCACGGTGTCTCACATAATCTTATGAAGGTGTCTGGGCGTTACGATTTTTCGGTCGTGTTTTCGGCGCCTAACAAAATGTCGCGATTATGCAGGAGAATCAATGACCCCACACCGATGACAGACCCGTGCAGTACCAAGCATAGGAATAGATACACTGATTGCACAACCGGCGTCGTTTACGAAATCCCAATGACGCGTGGTTTAAACAATGTAGGGCAAACCGGAAGATGTGTTAATGATCGGGTCCGCGAGCACGCCGCTTCAACTAGAACAACACCGTCAGGGCATTTGGCTGTACATTGCAGCAGATGCTCTTGCGCCCCGTCATTTGACAGCACTAGAATTTTGGAAAAGTATAAAAACAAAGTGTCGCGCGAGCTTCATGAGGCATTTGAGATTAGGAGTAGGGGTGGCAGATGCATTAGCGATACTTCTCTGGCTCTATCTACGGATGAGTTTGAATATTTAAAACGTGGGCTGGCCGGGGACTAACGTGACGTGTCACGTCTGATGGTGTGCTCCCGTTGGTATATAAGTTTGTTCTTTCCTAATAAATTCAGTTAAGAGTGCGCCCTGTGTCGTTGTTATTCTTCTCTTGGTCCGTGTTCCTTCGGCGCTTTTTTCCCATGATGTACCAACTGGCCCATCTAAGCATTTTATTGCGTAAGCGGAATGCGTCTCGCTCACAATCCCCCTCTCGTTTCCATTCGCTGACGATCTCGCGAATCCTTTCTCGTTCTGCCACGTTTGTTCGGTACGGCCGAACCGCAACTGGTGAGCTTCCCAGCACTTCAGAAATCTCCATTTCAAGGACGGTTGTGCACCCAAGCTCGCTCAAGTTCGTAGCGAAGCACTCCCGATATTCGTTCAGGATGTCAATGATATGTTGTATTCTAGTAGAAATGTCACAAAGACACATTGGTTGCGAAGGTAAGCGCCTGGCGTTGCCGCATGGCCGCATGGCTTTAATGGGGCTGGCTTTTTATTTGGGATATTTGCGACAACGTAGACGGCGTTAGGAACCATACAAAACAATGTATAACACGCCCTTTTTTTATGAACAAAAGAAAACAAATAACGCCAAGATGTTACGGGAGTTCAGTCTCGGTATCTTGCCGGTTTACGTGTGATTTGTCCTGAACGTGTCACGCCTGATCGAGCCTGATTATTTCTTGGATCCCGGACACCTTGTAGTATGGTGCTATTGTCTTCGGTTGTTGTGAGTCTGGGTTCGTAAGGAAAGTACTCCTCTGCTGAGCAGCCGTCATCTTCAGCCCTTGGAGTACGGGGTCTGAGGTGATAGCGGTTCCTGACGTACACACCGCCGCTAGGAGTTTGCACTGTATATCGGCTCGGTTCGGGTCCAACTTGTATTATGACTGCCTTTTGTCAGGTATTCTTGTGTCTAAACCAAACAGGCTGGTCTTTTGCGAGAGCCGAAAGAGCCTGGGTGTGGCAGTCTCCATACTTGTGCTGCTCCTGTTGTCTCTGTTTCAGGAGCTTCTTGTTAGCATTAGTACGAAACATTGGTTTCAAGCTTTGAGGTAGGGCAGGGATGAATGTTCTTAGCTTCCTCCCCATCAGTAGCTCTGCTGGAGAAACAGATCCGATGCTAGGGGTGGAGCGGTAGTTGAGGAGGACCACAGCAAGATCCTTACCATCGATGAGCGACTTAGCGAGCATGAATTTAAAAATCTGTATTTTTCGCTCCACTTAACCATTGGATCTGGGGTAAAGTGGCAATGTGGCTCATGAACGATGTCCCATTCTCGCACGAATGTTCTGAATGCTGTTGAGTCAAAGGGAAATCCTTGGTCAGAGATTAGCACGTTAGGGATTCCAAACTGCGCAAAAACATCCTTTAGAACCAAAATGAACGCTCCTGCCGTCGTTGTCTCCATCTGTTTCATTACCACAAAATTTGAGAATGAGTTTACAAAGAGGATGAAGGTGCTCCCTTGATAATGAAAGAAGTCCATTGCTAGTTTTTCCCTTGGCCAGCCTGGGAGATCTCGGTCAAGCAATCTTTGGTGGGGTTTGCTCTCCGGTTGGACTGGCAGACGTCGCAGCTTGCGATCAGACTCTCAATGTCTTTGCTGAGAGTCGGCCAATACGCACTCTGGCTTGCTACTCCTTTGCACGCCAAGATGCCACGATGTGCCAGATGCAGTTTTTGAAATATTTCGTGTTGGTGTTGCTTGTTGTTGTTGGTCTTTCGGTGTCAAGCCTTGTCCAAGCAACACTTTGTTGGTGTTGCTTGGACAAGGCTTGACACCGAAAGACCTGGATCATGGTCCGCAGTTTCCATCGTGGATGATGGGTTTGGTGATTTCGACAATGTGTCAGAAACTGTGAGCTGCTTTCCAGGAACATAGACGAGTTTGGTGCTGTAACCCCGGAGCCGAAGCAGGGTCAACCTCAAAGTCTGCTTTGCATTTACATATTGTCTTTATTGCCAGAACGTCCCGGTTGCCAAATCCATAAAGAGCTGTTGCGTCTCTCAACGGCTCGGCACCGCAACACGCCGCCGCAGACGCGCGCAGGAGGCATCCGGAACTTCCAATGTCAATCATTCCAATGAGCTTTTCGTCGCCGTTCCACGTGACTTGATTGAGGAGCACTCCAGAAGAACTCCTTTCTTTTGATTTGCTTACGGTGTTGGTCTCATTCTTCTGAGCTCTTTCGATGCAGTGACGCTGCATGTGCCCGGTTTTTCCACAGCTCAGGCACTTTAGTGGGCGCTTTGGCTCTGGGCAGTCGGGCGCGATGTGACCGGACCGTGATCAGTTGTAACACTTACGCTTACCCTTTAATTCTTTCCGTTGTGTATTGGTGATCTCTTATCCTTGCTGTCTCTCTCGTCGAAGGTTTTCATAACAGACGTGCTCCCGCGTCTCGATTTCGCAGTGGGTCGCAGACTTGGAAAGTAATCCGTTACAAGTAACGGATTACTTGTAATCTGTTACTTTTTCAAGTAATTTTGTAATTTCCAAGTTACTTTTTTTCAGAAGTGATTTGCAATGTAATTTCGGTACAAAATATTGGTAACAAATTACTTTAATTACTCGTTACTTTTTAAAAATATGAGCATGATACAGTAACTGGAGCAATACGAGCAGAACATTCAGCAGCATAAAGAGAGCCAGTTCAACAAAATAGAAAACATCAGGAAGGGGAGAACAACGTACCGGAAAAGAAAACACGATTTCTTGTATGACCGGTCACTAGAACTACTAGAAAAACGGGCAAGGCATGTACAAATATACGAAAGACAAAGATCAAGTAAGACAACGCCGAGTAGGCTTTCCGTCGCCTTCCATCGTGTTTTTCTTCTTCTCCTCGGGCAGGAGAAAGCTCTTCGTGTTTATTTGTTTTTGTCTTTTACACCGTTTCACCCTTTCCAACTTCTCCGACGTCTCCCGCCACCTGCACAGACATCAAACGCGGGTCCGTACCCCCTCGATTCGCGGGTTTACAACTCGCGTAACAGACGATGTAGCCTCGCGCGAGGGGTTCGAAACCTCTTTGTCTATGATGTGCGCTACTGTATTCTAGCAGGCTCTTGAGGCGCGGCGCCCGGCACGAGGCTAAGAGCATCGTCTTCGAGGGTACGGACGATACTTCTTTTGGTTTACTTGTCTGGGCATGGTGGTCGAGTCCACTCCTCACTTTACAGTTAGTTGTCAACGTAAAAAGGGGGGGGGGAGGGGGGGGGGGGGTTAGGCCATCTAAGGAATGCTGACAGAGAGAGGTCGCGTGAAAGTGGTGTCATCCTCAAGTCTATTGTTGTGTGAGACTGATGGCCCCTGCTTCTCTCGCTCTTTGTGCCCTCCCCTCCCTTGGCCTCCACAAATAATGGTATGAAAGTGAGAACCGATGAACGATCGATAACCCGTAACCGCCACTTTTTTCCTGACTGGGCGAGTTTTCGGTCATGGAGTGTCCGTCGTCTCCATGGCCATCTCTTAATGTTCAAAATTCAGGGCATTAAGGAGAACGGAAACCTAGAGTTTCAGTGCATACCTTGCTTGCCAAGAAAACACACATTGTCATCAGCAAGAACAACAAACTCTAATCTACGGAAACACATCAAGGTAAACTGGGTCACCTGCATTCAGCATTGGCTAGAAAGTTAAAACCAAGTTTTTCTTTTCTTGTGAATAAGAGGGGAAACACCCGAGTCAAAAGGGAGCTTTCGTAGATCGCTTCTTTAGCTCCGAATCTCGAAACGGAGGTAGACACTGCTACTGAGCATGCGCAGCACTAGCTTTGCCAGGTATCGTTTCCGGAGGCCGTAAGCTACACTCTTAGAAAAAAGGGTGTCGATAGTCCTCCCTAAGGGAGGAACGGTCTTGTTACCTATGTTCCTTTAGAAAGGGAGAAACGTTCGTCCCTGAAGCAGGGAAGCAAGTAGTTCCTCCGTCGCCTGCATCTCATTATGGCGGCCCTGAATCGAGCAAATCGAGCTCAATAAGGCTTAACGAGGACGCTACCTCTCTTGTAAGGGACTAGAGGGGCAGCAAATAAAAGCGTAACACGAGCTTTCCGCGAACTGTGTTTATTTCCAAAGCCAGATTCCTCCCGCACGTTCAGAAACTTGTCTTTCGAAAGCAGTTACACAGTCTTCTCGTCGACAGCACTGCGATGTTAAACGGAGACAACCGATACCCAGTTACTTCGCGCACTTTACGGCTTACCTTTGCTGTTCCTCGGGTCACAATTCCTTCGTCAACCGCACATCACGGAGGAATGTCAAACCAATCCGCGAAACCAAAAGCCGCTCTCAAAAGAACAAACTCGAAGCCGCTGCTCATCGCGTAGCGTGAAAGAAGGTTAAACCGCTTGCCACCAGACCAGATGGCAGGGTCTAGCAGTGTAATTGCAAGTAGCTAGGCTAGGTGGCGCTAGGTACCGCCCAATTCATGTTCTACAAAAAGTATTCTTCTTTTCTCAAGCCATAATTGCGCTTTGGGATGTTCGGGAACCTCTACATGTGGACATATCACGCATACTACAAGCATCAGCTGAACATACATTGAGCGCATACACATACAACGGCACACTAACCCGAACACCACATCAGAGCTCTGCGTTTCCGTCTTTTATACTGGTCGTTTTGAACGTACGCAATTTCTCGGTGACTTATTAAGCAATAAAAAATATTCCCGGCATGTTGATTTTTTTTTCCAGCAATGTCATACCTCTGAGAGTATTTTGAATGGCCCAGGGGATGAATCTATTATTAAAAAGTAAACGCTCGATCCGGCCGTAATTATTTGAAAGTTAATAACTTAAGCCGCTCCAATGCGGTTCGAAGCCATGAGTTTGTTTCCCCACACGGCACGTCGCAGCCTGTATTTCTATTGTAGTGTTTGTTTTTCTATTTGTGCTGTTCGCGCATTGCTACAATTGCCGTCTTGAATTAATCTCTGTTGAGCGGATATTCACTCAGCTGGAAGTGATGCTTCACGGGCGGAGAGATCGCTTTTCGATCAACTTGAATGCATTCAAAGCCGCGACTTGCGGTTAAGTGTACGGAGCTATGCCGTGGCAATCTCGAAAACGTTTAGCGCGCATCCCAGCGCGCCACTTGGAGGGCAGTTTCCCCAGGAACCGTAGTATATTTAAACAGCAAAATAAAAGGTAGGCTTTTTTTTTCGATTTTACCTACTATTTTCTTTTAATGCTAAAATTCTACACTGTAAATATACGTACTTTTCGCCATAATTTCGGACTGTTCAGTCCTTTCCCCAGAGCGCAATCGCTTTCGGGGAGGAGACAACCGACAGTCACATTGACCACTGTACGATAGGAGCTTACTGTTCGACCAGCGTTCCAACATGACTATCCACACGTCGATCGGTTGCACCTAATCCCCAAGTGGTCTTAAACTCTTTAATGTAAAGTGGAATGTCAACCTGCGACACCCCGCCCCCTTCGATCACGGCCCGACCAGAGGCATCAATGCCCGACAGTTTACGTCATCTCATCTTGTTGTAACGCCACTGATACGCGAACACACGGTCACATCGGCGATAATTCCAGCCTTCTGTTCACAACTCACAACACTGCCATCACGATGTTGCTGCTATAGGCGTCCTGCGCTGAAGCTTTGAACAAACTGTAGCGCCCTCATTTTGGGTAGTACAAGCTCACCTGATTGAGCCTCGCACTACTTATGGAACGTTGGTTGATCTTTTTTAATTCTGTGTGGTGCTGAAGAACGGAAAAACACCTTTGGACGCCAGAAATGGGCCTGACTCAACGTTGCAAGGCAATCGAAAGTGCCAAACTCATGACACCACCGCTAAGGCACGCGTCTCTTATCTCTGGGTGGTGACGTCAGAACACCTGTGTCGCGACGTTTTCATTTCGTTTTCATTTTCATGTCTACTTTGGAACGCGCGAAACGGCATCTCTTGGCTCACGCTCTTAGCGTCTTAGCTTTGACGGCGTTCGAATTTTTGTTGTTTCTTTGTATTTTCACCGCAATCTCGCGCTCCGCACCAGAGCAGGCACGCTTCTGCATGCGTGACAGTTTGAGACGCTAAAATTTGTACTACCCAAAACAAGTCCTAACAAGTCCCTTTTCGCAGCACCCCCTGGGCAACGCAGGAGGCCTATGTTGCTGACACGCAGAAATACAGAGCCACGTCGATTGCCGGTTGGCACTCGGCATCGGAAAACAGAACCGAACTCAGCACGGAAGGCACCCAGGCAGCCGGCAGCAAAACCTGCCTGTCTTGGACGCAGTTCCTGCGATTTCCATAACGTCGAAAACGTCGACACAGTTCCGCGTGGTTCCGCTACTGTAGTTCCGCGTGGGTTCCACAATCCGGAGAGGGCCATCTTACCCAGTGTACGTAGCGCTGCCGGCACTGCTCCGGAACTTCGCTGTTTCTAGCGGCTT
Source organism: Ixodes persulcatus (assembly GCA_013358835.2). Classification (NCBI taxonomy): domain Eukaryota; kingdom Metazoa; phylum Arthropoda; class Arachnida; order Ixodida; family Ixodidae; genus Ixodes; species Ixodes persulcatus. The sequence continues at coordinate 436,908 of JABSTQ010009334.1, forward strand.
CGTTTGCTTGTTTCATAAAATTAGTGATAAAAACGTCAATGCAACCGAAATGTTCTGCACGTTTGGACTAGAAGACGGAATTACAGGCGGCCTTCGCTGCCACTGAAGCTCAATCAACTCAACAACATTTATTAAACAACGTGCGCGACGTGCTCGAAAAACGAAACTGAAAGAAGATGAGTCGGGAGGGCGAAAGCTTTCTCCCGGCTGCCTCAACGGAGTGCACCTACACTCTTTCTATTAAATACAATATTTTATTTTTACAAGGACTACCATAATATTGGCGTATGAAAAATGAAAAGTAGTGTTGCGGAACATTTATAAAAAATATCTAAATTGTTTCTATTTTTTTTTCTGGACAAGTGTACGAAAAAAGTAACGTGTAAGTAATTTTTAACGTAACAAGTAAAGCAATCCTTTACTTTTCAGCGAAAGTAATTTGTAACGGTAATCCATTACGTCTGAGGCTTGGTACTTTGTAATTGTAATTCATTACATTTTTCAAGGATCGAGCACAAGTCTGGTGCGTCGGTAGCAGCCTTTTTGTCACGGTGTCCACCGAAGAGCTCATGTCGCTCCCCATCGATTCTTTCGAATTCTTGTATGTTGTGTAGGAGGTCATCACCGTCCTCGTGGGTTCTCCCTATTAACATGGTGCACAGTTGTCTTGAACGCAAGTCGGTCAGCATTTTCTTTCGAGTATCACGGAAGTCGAGGTTTGCCTCTCCACAAAGACGGACATTCGAGTGGAAGTAGGCGGTCGTGCTCTCGTTTTGCTGCTGGACGCGGTCTTGTATTCTTCTCCAGCGTTCCGCTGCTCGGGTCTGGCAAACAAACGTCCGTCGAAACTGGTAGTCTAGATCTTCCCACGACGCAATTTCTGCATAGCCTGAGCGCAACCAGTCTTTTGCAGCTCCTGTGAGATGAGATTTTCCCGTCTCCAGGAGGAAAGGTGTCGGCCACTTGTGAAGAGTCGTCGTCCTTCGTAGGTTCTTAAACCAGTCTCGGGCAGCTGCTGCGTCCTCGCTTCCGTCGAAGTTGGATATCTTCTTAATGATGTCAGGCATCACCTGGAACGTCGCCACGCCGCTCACGTCCGCTGCTCCTGACTGCGCCGGAAGGGCAAGTCGTCCCAAGAGGTCCGTTAAGAAACTATCCTTTTCTAAAATCATTCCCAAGAGCTCGCGAAAAAAAAAAAAACTCGTCTCCCAGGGGGTGGGCAACTTCAGGCGAACCTGTCTGGCCTGGAGACGCTCCTGATGCTTCCTGGTTCGTGGTGAAGCGTTTAGCTGCATTAATGTAATTACTCCCAACATACAGGCTCGTACAAACAATATAAAGCAACAACATAATACACTCCATCTCATACGGAAAATAAAATTTCCGTTGACGTAGGATGCACGATGACCGCTCCCCATTTTCTCATGCTCGTTAAATGCTCGGAATTCCGCTCAATGAACTCAGCTCGCATGCTGGAGAAGAGAGCTCTCGCGCTAAACACACTCTCAAATATTGTACACTTAATACGCACAAATCTCATGACTGTCGCATTCGAACTTATCCCCTCTGCGACCACACCGACATGCTTGGAGTCGCACAGAGGCATGCCCTTAGAAACCACTGCACAAAAACAAAATCACGCTAACTCCCACCAACAACCAAACATTTTTGCTATAAAAAGTACTCCGAAGCAGTAACGCGCTGACGCTTGGTAAGTTATACCTTCTGCTCACTAGCCACGCTCCAAATTTTCTAGGTATACTAGGTGCGTGAATTTAGTAGTTGCGCAGTCTTTCATTGATATAGAGTTCCACAAGGGAAGGAAAAGTCAGACAGTACCTAGACCTTGATTTCCGCACAGTGGGAAGGTTCTCTCTGTCGTAGGCACTCACACACACACGTCGCCCACCTCTCGCACTGTGGGTCGCTCCAGCCTTACTCTGTTCGCACTTGACTCGTCGATCCAGGGTCCGAGGGTCTGGATGCCTGTCGCACTAGTCCGCTCGTTTCGCTCTTCGGTCCGCTCTTTGAACCGAGGAGTTGGTTCTTAATCCCACTTTTGGTATGTTAAAAATAGTGTCTAATAAAATATATTCTGGAAAATAAACGAGGTCTTGATAACTGGGCTTTTGGTAACTAAAAAAGAAAAAAAGAAACGCCGTGTTTAATATAGTCGGAAGTACAAATTTAGGTTACATGGTGGAAACTATGGTGGTAGCGTACCACCATCGCACAACACTCTCGCTCTGAGTCCTGCAGGTGGACTGCCTCATAGTTGTTCTCTCGCGCTGCTTGGTCTCGCCTGGCTCTTTCGCCAGGCTCGTGGCGTCTTCATGGCGCGGGAATCCACGTGTGAGATTCCTGATGCCGAGGAGTCAGTGTAAACACATGCTTTCCGAGAACATAACCTTCACGCCCTCCAAGCTTGGTAGGCTACTTGAGGAATGCGCCAGGCGAAATAAAAGGTCCAAAGCACAATGGCACTCGCTTACACATGAATTGAACGCCGTGGCCGTGCTTTTTATACGTCAAGAACTACTAGAGAGGCCAGTGGATCACTTATTTATGACCTCCATTCGAGATGACCTTGCAGACAAGCTTATGTTCCCATCAGTGATGTATGAGGCTGGTATCAGCCTTATTATTCGCGCCGACCAGATGTGGAGGCTTCTAACGGGAGAGACTCGACGTTCTGCAGATGACACTGAGCTGGTAGCCATTTCATCCGTGTTAAAATGGACCTTCCAAGGCTCAACCAGAGCAGTTGGAGCACTGTCAATTTTTACGAACGCAGTAGTGTGTGTTCTCGCTGTTGGGGACAGTCACGAAGACGACTCAGCAGTTTTGCGGAGGTTCTCGGTATTGTAAAGCATCGGCATCATGGTCGAGCCATCGGCAAACCAACAAGAGCACAATTAAGTGATACAGCACTTAAAAAAAAAAAAAAACATTTGCCTCAGATCAGAGCGGTATGAGGTCTCCCTTCCATGGAAAGACATCTAATTAATCCTGAACGACAACTATGACGTAGCCAACACTACATTACACAGCTTGATCAGACGACTTAGACGAGATGGCACTGTTACTGAGTACGACCAAGCCATTCGAACTACATGAATGATGGACACGCGGAGAGAGTTTACAATGGGTGTACTGGTCGAAAGGCTTGTTTACTACATGTGTCACCGAGCGGTACATCGAGTGGGCTCAACGACAACAAAACTTCGCGCTGTGTTTGACGCATCAGCTTACGCCCCAAACATGGGGTCCCTGTACGACTACCTCGGAAAGGGACCAAAGACTAACTCGGAGCTTCTGCCGGTGCTGCTCCGTTTTCGAATGCAGAAAGTGGCCTTCACAGTTCATTTCATTTATTATACCCTTAAATCGCCCATAGGGCTTTACATAAAGGAGGGGGGAGGGGGGGGGGGGGGGCAAGATCAACATAATCAATTTAAAACGCAAAACAAAAGATGTGTTACGGTTGCAAGTATGGGGTAAGAGAAGCTCTGAGGCCATAGGATTCTTGACTGATTAATATATTATCAGGAAGGGAGTTCCATTTCACTTGCCACGCGGAGCTCTAACACTTCTACAAATGTTCTTGGTTTAATTCTAACCAATGATCCCGACATCTGTTCTGACATGGTTCACCTAGACGGGCTTTCTGATCATGATGTTATTACCGGTCACATTGTTCGTTCGCCTAACAAAAGTATCACCGATAAGCGGATCAGATGTTACGACAGAGCCAATTTTGATGGACTTAACTCCGACTTATCTCTTTTCTCAGAACAGTTCCTGCATCAATTTATGTCGCGCAGTGTCGAAGAAAACTGGGTCTTGTTTAAAAATAAAATTACTAATCTAATTGATAAGTTTATTCCTGTAATATCAATAAAGTGCAAAAACAGTGCTTCTTGGTTTATTCAGCGGCTTCGACGACTAAACAACAAAAAAAGCGCTTGTTCAGACTAGCAGATAAGAACAAGCTATCAGTTTCTTGGTTCCGATACAAAAAGTGCGACAGTGATTACCAGTCGCTTCTTAAATCCACCCGCCTTCATTGTTTTCATCATGACTTGTCGTCTTTACTACTAAATAACCCTCAACATTTTTGGCGTGTAGTTAATCCAAGTAGTCATCCTGAAGTGTCTCTCATCGATAACAACGGCGTTTCAGTTCCACAGTCAGAGTGTGCTCAGCTCCCTAATGAATCATTTTCATTGGTGTTTACTCGTGAGGACACTACTTCATCTCCCACATTAAACAGGCTTAATTATATGTCTATGTCCAAAATAGTCATTGAAAAGCCGGCATTTTGTCTCTACTAAATAAACTTAAATTATCATCTGCCTCTGTTCACACCGGTATAAATAACAAGATACTTACAAATACTGCGCAAGGTATTTCTAGCATCTTAATAGCCATTTTCTCGCAGTCATTTTCTACAGGTCTAATTCCTCAAGACTGGCGTATAGGTAAGGAAATTCCCAACTTCAAATCTGGTGATCAATCCTCTCAATAAACTATCGGCCTATCTCACTAACCAGCGCTATTTGTAAACTTCTGGAGCACATCATACATTCTCAAGTCATGCGCTATTTAGAGGACCATAACATTATTTTCAAGTATCAGCACGGTTTTCGCAGGTGTTACTCATGTGACACTCAACTTGCCGGTTTCGTTCACGACTGACATACATCTCTTGATGCTGGTTTACAAGTTGATGCGATTTTCCTCAACTTCTCAAAGGTTTTTGACCGCGTTCCCCATCCCAGGCTTTTACTAAAACTTGCACAGCTTAACATTCATTCTAATGTTCTCTCATGGATAAAAGACTTTCTCTCAAATAGACTTCAGTTCACTTCCCTTAACAACTCCAACTCCTCTTTTGCCCAAAAAACATCTGGAGTTCCCCAGGGTAGCGTGCTGGGCCCATTACTTTTTCTCATATACATTAATGACCTACCCCCTTGCGTTTCATCTCATGTCCGCCTTTTTGCTGACGACTGGGTCATCTACCGTAACATCTCTTCTAACACCGGTCGCCAAGCTCTCCAATCAGACCTGGACCAGTTAACCACGTGGTGTACTTCGTGGCTAATGACCCTCAACCACAACAAAACAAAACATATGTCGTTTACCAAATGCTCCTCTCGGACTCCAACTTCTTACCTTCTGAATAACAATACTGTCGAACTCAGTTCTACCTATAAGTACCTGGGTGTCCACTTTCAGTCTGATTTGTCCTGGCACTACCACATTGATCTCACACTCGCTTCCGCTAACCGTTCCCTTGGATTCATAAAGCACAATCTTAAACAAGCACCCGCTCACTTACGTAAACTAGCTTATATCACTCTGAATCCGCCAGTTAAGTATATACAGATCATGCTTATTAGTTAAGGTGTTTTCTTTTGGTAGAACTTTCCAGAGTTGCGTCGGCATTGTTTTTTTAGCTTTCTTTGTGGGTGTCGACGTTTTGGAGGGAGCATTTACGTGGGCAGAGCGGCCGAGCGGACGGAGCGGGTCCCCCGCGGTCGTTAGGAAACGTCTCGGGTTTCGGGAGTCTGCTCGGGCAGACCACGGGACGGCCCGCTCTTGGGGCTACTTGTGGATGTTAACCGAGTGTGCCTGTGTGTAGAGGGTTTTGCCGCTTAGCGTAAAATTGTCGCTCTTCGCCCGATGCAATAATTTAGCGGTTGGCGCCAGCCAGACTGGAAAAATTGCAGAGAACAACTCAACAAGGAATTTGGGTTTGGCGGTTGCAGCGCCAGGTTGACAGCTCGCCGACCATTGGAGGACAGTGTGCCACGTGTGAGTGGTGGACCTTGAAGAGATTGGTCGGTTCCTGAGGGGAAAGGAGGCCCGTACGGGCCTACAAAAGGAGTGCGGAGAGGATTTTGGAGAGGCCCCCAAGCCAGGCGTGTGGATCAAAATAAAATACGTTTGAAAGAAAGAAGAGAGATTCGGACTTTCGATTGGATTGAGAGAAATTGGGGACGGGGGTCGAGATTTTAGACGAGGCAGGATGGTCCTCCCAAGTTGGGACTTGTAACTAGGGTGTAAATAAATGCACATAGTTCTCTTCAAACAGTGAGTCGACCCGTCATTCAGCGACGCTCGTGCCACCACACTCCAGCCCATCGGAGCGGAACCTGCCTCCCACACCACCGGGAGGACCAACAACAAACTTTAACTGGCGCAGTCGACAGGATGGTGGCGCGATTTCCGGTGAGACGACGTGGCGGCGACCTGCGGGCAAGTACGTGAGCTTCGGCTCAACGGCGGACGAGGCAACATCCACGTGAGAAGCCTCGTGGGCTCCGGCCCGAAGTGACCAAGACGACATCCCCGTGAGAGGTCTTGGGGGGTTTCGACCCAAAGTGGACGAGGCGACATCCCTGTGAGAGGCCTCGTGGGCTCCGGCCCGAAGTGACCAAGACGACATCCCCGTGAGAGGTCTTGGGGGGTTTCGACCCAAAGTGGACGAGGCGACATCCCTGTGAGAGGCCTCGTGGGCTCCGGCCCGAAGTGACCAAGACGACATCCCCGTGAGAGGTTTTGGGGGGTTTCGACCCGAAGTGGACGAGGCGACATCCTCGTGAGAGGCCTTGTGGGTTGCGACCAGAAGAGAACGTGCCGACGGAGCAACATCTACGCGAGAAGCTTCGTGGGCTGCAGTTCAAAATACAGCGACGACGCAGCATCGTCTACGTGAGAGGTTGCGTAGTGTTGCGACCCGGGGAACGAACCAGCCGTACCCGAACCCACGACCGACTCCGACGGGGAACATCGAGCGACACCGGAGACTCATCGCCTCAGGAGCAGCGCACTGACACAGGTGGGACTCATTTCTGTTTCCTTCGGGTTTCGCATGTCAGTTGTGTCGCGGTCGATGACTAAAGGAGCTCGAGGTACGATGAGTGAGAGCGGCGATAAGAGCCCGGTGATGTTGGACGACGTATCAAAAGGGGGAGGGAGTGAAAGGGAGAACGCGCTCAAGCTAAAAATTGCATCTTTAAGACTCAAACTCCAGATAGCCAAATTTTACGCTAATCAGGACGAGAAGAATTGGCGCCGCGGTGGGGAAGATGAGGGCCAGGTTGGAGCGAGCGGAAAATCTGAGGCGTTTGTCAAGACGGTGGAACGACACCTGGAGGAGTGGGAGAGTCACCTGCTGCCATCGACGACATGCCCGGAACAGGTGAACATCGAGGCCCCCTGCGAAAGCGTGAGCGATGATGACGGCGGCGAAAGAGCGAGAACGCGTTTGAGCTAAAAGTTGCTGCTCTGAAAGCCAAACTCCAGATCGCCCAATTTAATCTTAAAGGGGCCCACCAACAATTTTTTGACTGGTTTGAAATTCGCGCTGAAACGGAGCTCCATGAAAGCAGGAACACCGAGGGAAAAAATATTACAGAAATTCGCAACATTTTGTGAGTTATTAGCAAATTAAATATTGCAGAAAACAACTTTAAATAAGCAAAACATTGCGCTTCATGACGTAAAATGAAATAGTTTAGCGATTGGAGCAAAGCGGTTGACCAATTGGACGCGAGTTTGGTTGATAGCCCGTCGGCCCGGTCGGCCATTAGGCCTCGCAGCAACCATCGTAGCTTTGGAATCGGGTTGCCATCATCGATGAATTTACCGGGCTTATCGGATTTTGAGCGCCGAATTCTTAAAAAGGAGTGCGGAGCTGGGCGTCGCGCCGTACGAGGACACACCACGAGAACGCCGCGACGCGTCTCTGCCTCAGTCCGCTTCGACAGCCGCGGATGGCTCGTTTTCCCCAACTCCGCCACCGGAGCCACCTCGGCGAGTAGGAGGTACTCCGCCGCTGGGAGGCGCGCATGAGCGACGAGGCGTTGTTTTCGCCCTTTTTGAACTTTAATTTGCAACTTTATTAGCTCTATAAAAACGATTTTTTAGAGAAATAATGACAGTTAACGTGTGATATACTTTATTCCGCTTCAAAATTTCTGGGACGGCTCTCACCAATCACGAAACCCAGTGAATGTGACGTATAGTGAAAGGGAGCGCCGTTATGCGCTCGCATTCGGCACCTCGTGGCGCCACCGTCGGAGGAGGTGTTTCCGAGTTGTCAAATTAAAATATGATGCGCTAATATTTTTAAACTCTTTCGTTGTCCACTGGGTTCCTGGGACCACTAGCGTGGAGAAACCGCAAAAAAAACTAGACGCTCAAATACTGTTGGAGGGCCCCTTTAAGCAGGCAGAAGAGAAGTCGCGCCGTATCAGGAAAGACGAGGGCCGGGTCGAAGCGGGCGGCGCATCCGATGCGGTCGTCAAAACGGGCAAGGGACACTCCAAGCCTACCGGGAAGACAGAGGCGGACGGCGATGATTGCGGCAACATCGAGGTCGAGCCGGCGGTGCAGACGGGCGAGGGGCACCCCAAGCGCACGAGGGAAACGGACGACGACGACGGGTGGTCCGAAACCTTGTTTGAGCGGCAGAAGGGTGAAGATCCGGAAAGAGAGCTCGAGGAGAACGCATACGGCGATGACCGCGGCGGCCGCGAGGTGAAGCCCGTTAATGGGAGAGCTGGCACCGACGAGGCAGATGCACCCACCGGTGATCCGGTGACGCAAGGAGGCGAGAGCGGGAGCGGTGGTAACGGCGGCGACGAGGGGACGAACCTGGTTGGCGACCTCGAGCGTAAGGATCCAGGGGACCTCGGCGCACCGGTCACCGCAGCACTGGGGATGCAAGGCCCGTCCCAGGCTGGAACGAAGCTGCTGCGCAAGGGGCGGATTGACAGGTCGGAGTCGGCAGTCATGAAGTTCTCCGGGTCCAACCCTGCATCGGCTCCGGGCCACGACGCAGACGATCACGGCGAGAACGTGGACGACGGCGAGAGGACGGCGAAAAGGGTCGTGACCCCTCCGATCCAGGCGTCGAGACGGGAGCTCCGACTGCGGAGAGGCACCGACTTCGGGACCGGGGCCGTGTCGTCGCTGAAGGTCAAGCCGGCGGTGCATCGCAGGGCGACTCCCAGGAAGAAGGTTGAGTCGAGCTACCCCAGAAGGGGGAGTCCGAACGCAAAGTGCTGCGGGGGCGGCATGCGTCAAATGAGCACGGAGGAGAGGAAGAAGCCACTCCGGCCAGTGGCCAGAGCTCGCACGCGAGGACGGCAGACCTCCAGTTTTGTCGGGGAAGCGACCGACTGCGCGCCGCCCCAGGCGGTCCTCAGAACGTCTTCTACGGCAACGAGCTGGACGACAAGACGGCCACGATTAGGGGGGTTGCTAGCCAGGCTACTGGGTTACTGTTTCGCCTTTAGTCTACAATTATTTCACTGCCCTACTGATTCAATTTTTTTTCTTTTGCTGTTCGGTTGGCCCCTCGGTATTCTATAGACCTTTTCTTTAACTGACGCCGCCATCTTGAAAATTGCGGCGCCGACGACGCCGTCTAGCGGTTTAGAAAAAGAAATACCGGCTAGTTCTGGCAGCACAGCTATCTGGGTAGGCAAAGGTGTGGGTATGGGGGGAACTTGGCTAGACTTGGCTATAATGGGCTGCAATAACTTGGTTGGAGCTTGTCCAGTTGAATCCAGCTGGCTACTCACAGGCCATCACCTTGCCTCCTCGAGAGAACGAGGACGAAGACGGTGGGGTGTCATGATTGAGTTTCCACAGCGAAGTATATATGAGCAGTTTAATGTAGTCTATGCAGGTAAGCTCTCGGCATTTGATAGCTCCATCTTGAGTGGTGGCATGTAGACTTTTTCATACCTTTCACATACCACGGTGATTGCAGTGATAACCTAATTGGAATACCTGCGCCGGTAATTAAAATTGGTACTCTTGTCGTAGACGAAGGGGTCGTGAACTTAAACGTGACGTTGAGTCTGATACGAATCTCTCGCGATTCAAGCTTGCAATCGACTGACTTCATAAATAAAGATTCTTGGGGAAAATGCGAAGCTCGATAACATTGCAGCCACACTCGCGCTGCAGCTTCTTGTGCTCATGGCACACCTTCTGCTATTCTTCTTATGCTTTTTAAAATTATTTATCCATCCGACGACCACGCAGTGGTAGCCAGACAACCGTAGATTTTCGAAAATTGCAGCACGGTTAAAAGCAGCACTCAGAACTAACTCATGCACGACGTCCGTTTTTAAGCCTTTTCGCCCATACCCTTGGCGGTTGCATACCCTGTGTCAGCGGGCGATCCAAGAATGCACCAGGTCGAGGGAACGTCAGTTACTGGCTGGTTTGAGGTTATGCGAAAAAGGTCTATATTCTACGTAATATTTTTTTGTGTGTTTGGTTTTTATTTTCTGGGGGAGAAGTTTGGGTGTCCGCACGTATTTGAAACGTTCTTCGTAACTATAGCGTTGGTAAGCATGTCGAGGCTAGACAGGCGTGATTAGGGCATGGTGATTATGCCGTAGTTTTGAGAGCTCTCACCACTGATTTTGCGGGACCCTGGAATGTACAGGAGTGGGTCCAACCTGTGTGTGATCGTTGGTGGCAGTTTGACTTTGAACGTGACGGCTATCATGATAATTTGTTTTCTTGTGCACCCATTCTGGTTTGTGCTCAGACGTTTTGCCTGCGGCAGCAGTGTGTTCGCAGTTTTAGTATTTCTGGCTGTAGAATGGTAATCATTTTTGTTTTCTATCGATGCCGCTTGATTTTGTTGATATTTACAGATGAGCGCTTGGTGAACTTTTAGAGCGTAATGTTGACGTTGTTGCTTTTGGTTAACTGTGGGTCAAGCGGTCGTTTCGAATATTTGCCAGCGCGCTATTCGGGGAAGGAATTTGTGTTGCGCTTACATCAAGTGTGTGGGATTTCCCTTGCTGCTACCCGTCTCGAGGAATGACAGAGCACACCGGTTCAACAACACGTAAACATTTAATGACCGCTATCGCCTGCGGCGCGATCCCAACCGCCCCCGCGCATACGCTGCGACGGCCCTTTATCAGCGGCGGAGCGCCGCTCGCGTGGCCAGTTGCCCTTGGCCCCCTCGTGGTCAAGATGACCACTCATGATCGTCGTAGGGGCAACCTGGGCCAACCGCTTGGAATCTCCAGGTTGCCCACACATCTCCCCCCTTCCAAAAACGAAAACCGCGGACGTCTTAGATGGTCTTGGGGGGCCTTCCTTCTGGGTCAGCCAGGGTCTTCTCAGATGGGCGAGCACGGGTCCGACGTCAGTACTCCTGGACTGTACCGATGCGGCTGGGGGGGGGGGGGGGGGGGGGGGGTCTGATGATGGGAGCTGCGTCGCCGCTCTCTGGCACGAGGAACTAGAAATTAAAAACAACATGAGGCCATGGCGCGGTAGGAATAAGTGGCCGCGCACACGAAAGATGCCTGCCCCACTGTGCATACGGGAGCGCGGCTACTTTCTCTTCTCCCCCCCCCCAAAACACTGAAGAGGGAATGAACATAATGCACTTAGAGCTCGCGCTACTCCTGGTCATCTTCACCGCCGTCTCAAGTTGTACCGCGGCAGAGACGGTGTGGAATCTTCCGAGAGGTGGTCCGGATAGTCGCCATCTGGAACCTGCGACACATCTACCTCCTCGGGTTCATAGAAAGCTTTTAGGTCGGCGACATGAATAGACCCGCACACTTCACCAGATTCGCAATGCACCAGCTCATAAGACAGGTTGGAGAGCTTCCTACTAACACGGTAGGGGCCATCCCACCTCTTTGCTAAAGAGGCCGTGAAGCCTCTAGCAGCATCACTCAGCGGATGAGTTCGCTTCAGTACCAGATCTCCCACCTTGAACTGCAGATTTCGCCTCCCCTTGTTGTACTGGTTTGCCTGCTGCAGTCTCGAGACGTCGAGGCTCTCTCGAGCTTCACGCAGGTTCTCCGTGAAACGCTTCCGGAGATCTTCTGCGAACTGCGTGGTAGTGCGCTGCATGCTTGCAGGATCTGTGCAAAGAAGGCCGTTTCCCAGGGGAAACACGAGCTCTTTCCCAAAGTTAAGTTGAGCCGGAGTAAAACCTGTGGACCGGTTGATTGTTGTGCGGGTAGCGAATGCCATTTCCGCCAATTTCGCGTCCCAGTCTTTGTGTCGCTCTGTATGCGCTACAAGCATCTGCTTCAGGTTACGGTTCACTCTTTCCGTGATATTCGCCTGTGGATGGTATGGCGAAGTCCGTTTGTGCCGTATGCCTAGCGCCTTACACGCATCCACGAACACCTTGCTAACAAAATAAGAAGCGTTGTCTGTAATAAGCGTTGCGGCAAAGCCAAAGCGCGCGAACGTCTCGAGAAGACAGTCCCAGATTTTCCTAGAGTCTAGTTTGCGTAAAGGAAACATTTCGACCCACTTCGTGAAATGGTCGGTCACTACTAGCAAATACTGATTGCCGCGTGGACTACGGGGAAAGGGACCGACAACGTCGCAGGCAACACACTCCCAGGGGTACTTGCTTTCGACCGACTGCATTAAACCTGGTGGTTGGCCACCTCGTGGTTTCGCCTTCTGACAAACCGGGCAGCTACGTGTGTACCTCATTACATCCTGCCTCATACCTGGCCACGTTGCAATTTGGGACAACTTTTCGTAAGTTTTGCTCCCACTGCTGTGGCCTGCCAAGGCGGGATCATGCATATATCTTATAAATGACTTACGCAGTTTACGTGGTATTACAGTCCGGAATGGCGGGCCGCTGGACCCATCGTCCGCCTGGGGGATGTATCGCAGCAGGATGCCGTCGCTGCTGAGCAGGTATGAGTCCAAGTCTCCGGGATTCCCAGCGTCGGCTGAGTTTTCTTCTGCCAGCTGGTGCATCACCTTCTGACAAAGTCCATCGGACAGCTGGGCAGCCCGGAGCTCCTCTCTGGTCACCAGGGTTCCCCACCGCGAATCTGGTGTGATGGGCACCGCATTGGCCAGTGCCACCAAGTCGGGATCCACCTGCATTTCCTGCCCGGGAAGTGGAGCACGGGATAACGCATCTGCAACGTGGTTAGCCACTCCACGCTTGTACTCGATTGTGTATTTGTAGCGCTGGAGCGAAAGGGCCCATCGAGCGAGTCGTCCTGCAGGGTTTTGAAGCCCTTTGAGCCACGAGAGAGCCATGTGGTCAGTTTGAATGCTAAACGAAGCGCCGTCAAGGTACATGTCAAACTTCTTAAGCGCAAAAATAATTGCCAGGCACTCTTTTTCGGTTGTTGAGTAGTTTCGCTCCGCTCCGGTTAACGTATGACTGGCGAAAGCTACGGGACGAAGAACGCTGTCATGTTCCTGCAGAAGAACTGCTCCTAGTCCGTAATCGCTTGCGTCGGTCTGCAAGATGAACGGACGATTCAAGTCGGGCAGGTTTAAACACGCGTTTTCAGTCACAGCCCTTGAAAGACACGTGAATGCGGTTTGCTGCTCCTGCCCCCAACACCATTTCGTTTTTTTGCGGAGCAATCGGTTCAGAGGTTCAGTTATCTCAGCACATTGCGGAATAAAGTCTCTATAGAACGCAATCATCCCGAGATATCTCTGTAGGCTTTTGACGTCATGAGGGGGTGGGTATTCCGTTATTGCGCGGAGCTTATCTTCATTCGGGCGCAGCGTTCCGTTATCTACAACAAATCCGAGAAGGTTGATTACAGGCGATGCCAACTGGACTTTATCTGGATGAATCGTAAGGCCGGCCTGACGCATTCGTTCGAGTATGGTATGAAGGTGTACGAGATGCTCCTCGAATGTTCGTGAAAACACCACTACGTCATCCATGTACGCCATCGCAAACTCGTACTTCGCGTCACCGAGGACAACGTCCATTAGACGTTGAAAGCTGGCGGGAGAGTTGGACAAACCAAAGGGAAGGCGAGTGAATTCGAACAACCCCCTGTGGCAAATGAATGCGGTCTTCTTTACATCAGCCGGATGAACTTCGATTTGAAGAAATCCGCGGCTGCAATCGAGGGTTGTGAAAACAGTCGCGTTTCCAAGGGCATACATTACTGAGGAAATGCTAGGAAACGGGTAACTGTCTCTGACTGACACTTCATTTAGGCGCCTGTAATCAACACAAAGCCTTGCTGTGCCGTCCTTCTTTGGAGCAAGGACCACCGGGGAAGCCCATGGGCTTTTTGACTGACGTACTGCGCCTGTGTCGATCATTTCCGATAGCGCCGCATCAAGAAGTTCGCGCTTGTGAGCACTTATGGGTCTGGGATTACACCTCCGCGGGGGTGCATCCTTAGTTTCGATGCGGTGCCGTAGGAGATCGGTTTTCCCAGGTCTTTCCGTGAACATCGGCGAGAAGGGTTCCAGCAGTTGCTGGAGCTGCTTCTGGTTGTCCTCACCGGAACACTTTTGCACGGCTTTGAGCACGCTGTCTGGAAGTAAAGACATCTGCCCGGCAAAGTTTAACGGGAACGTTTCGCCGCGAATACAATCCTGCCGTCTTGTAAACGGCGTTAATTTCGTTTCGCCTCCCAACCAATATCCAGCTTGGGCAAAGTCTAGCAAAACCCGCTCCGCTGCAATAAAATCTCTACCAAGGATCATGGGCACTGGCAGTTCTGGGAGGTATACGAACCGTTGTCTTCGTTTTCTGCCATGAAAGGAAATTCGTAACCTGACTGCACCGGCAGCAGGCAGTACGGACCCCGATGCTACCTGCAATTTCACGTTTGCTGACCGGAGATGTATCTTTTTCTTGTTACATTCCGCAAATACAGCATCCCCAATAAGCGATATGTTTGCACCAGTATCTAAAAGAGCGGCCACTGGTGTACCTAGAACATTCACGGTCATACGAGGTTCAAGAGACTTGGGTTTGGCTTCGATTCTACTCACAGCTGGGATGAGCACTGTTGGTTTCTCGTTTAGTGAGGTTGTTCCTACCCCCGTCGGCTGGTGCGAGTCCATTAGCGACCGGCCATCCAGAGCGACCATCCTTGGTGTTGAGAACTTCAAAGCGGCTCTGACGCTGGGGATCGGGCCGGAATCTGACGGGCCGACCTTTGGCTGAAAGGGAATCGCATTAGGGTCCAACTCAAATGCAGTTGTTTCGGGTAGCTTAGGACCGGGAACAGTGGAAGCTGTTCGCCCGGGGATCAGTGCAAAGGCAGACGCGCCGGGAGTCTCACGACCGAGAATGTTGTGAGCTGGCCGCCCGGGTGTCGCTGCAACAGCAGGCACGCCGGGAGTCTCAAGACCGCGAACGGTGTGAGCTGGGCGCCCGGGTGTCCATGCAAAATCAGACACGCCGGGAGTCTCACGACAAAGAGTGGAAGTGTTATGAGCTGGCCGCCCGGTTGTCGATGCGAGAGCAGACACGCCGGGAGTCTCAAGACCGCGAACGGTGTGAGCTGGGCGCCCGGGTGTCGACGCGAACGCGGACACGCCGGGAGTCTCATGACGGAAAGTGTTGTGAGCTGGCCGCCCGGTTGTCGATGCGAGAGCAGACACGCCGGGAGTCTCAACACCGCAAGCGGTGCGAGCTGGGCGCCCGGGTGTCCATGCAAGATCGGACACGCCGGGAGTCTCACAACGGAGAGTGTTATGAGAAAGAAAAAGTGATGGAGGGCCACCGAAGGTCGATGGGAAAGCGTCAGTCCCCGCAGCCCGTGTGAGCCTCCGGGAGGCCCGGAGGCGGCTGCGGCGGCTCGATCTTGTGGATCGTGTTTTCGGCGCGGCCGGCGGAGAGTAGCGATTTCTTACCACCGCCGGCCGTAGCCGTTTCCCTGTGTCTGAGGCTGCCGCCGCTGTTCGCTACATTCCCGGCGTATGTGTCCTGGCCGGCCGCCTCGAAAACAACGGGACGTGGCCCGCCCGTCGGCTTCGTGCGGTGTCCCGCTCGTACTTGCCCCTCCCGAGCTCCGCGTTACCGGTCCAGAGGCCAAGAACTGATCTTGGCCAATGGAGGGGTTGTGGCGTTGTGAATGTATGCCCTCAAACCCGCTGCGCCTTCGTGATTCATATGCATGAGGATCTAGGGCTTGGGGGACAGGCGCCTGGTTGGAATAGTCTGGTTCTCCCCCGACTCTATGTACCCGTGTGTTTCCAGACCACGCAAATGATGGTTCCAGGGTCATGTTCTGTGGAGGAGGGGGGCGGTATCTAAGTTCCGCGAGGATATCGGCCTGGATGGTGATCGCCACTCGTGCCATCTCGTCTAAGTTCTGAAATGTGCGCCCCCTGAGATGGGGGTGAAAACGCGGGTGGCTTTGGCGGATGGCGCGTTCTACTTTCTCCGCGTCTGGTGCCGCGGCGTCGGCGATGTCGTACAGGCCCTGGAGAGCCCTTACAAACTCGATGAGTGACTCGTCCGGGTGCTGTGTGCGCGCACGCAGCTCGTCCCTGATCCGCATGTTGTAATCCGGAGGCAGGAACTCCGCCCTGAATCGCGCCTCAAAATCCGACATACTTGTGAATTTAGTTTGTCTTTGCCTCCACAGTGCTGCACTGTCTGTCAGTGCAACCGGCAAAAGGCGGGTGAGGACGGTTTCGTCGTCAATTCCCGACGCAGCTTGGTAGTCCCGCAGTTCCGAGACGAACATCGCGACTGACTTTCTATCTGCGTACCCCGAAAAAACCGGAACGCTAAGCGAGAGCCTTAGGTAGTCCCTGGGGGGCGTGCTTCCAACAGGAGTGGGGCTTGAGCGCATCATCTGCTCTCGTTGTATCTGAAGAAGCATGGTCATGGCCACTCTTAGTTCTGCTAGACCACCCTCTGATGCTGCGCCTGCCGGGACTGAGACCGTAGGCTTAGCGTCTGGTTTTATGTCGCTGGCAGCGTTGTCCGCGAGTGCACCAAGCGTCAAAAGATCGTCCTCACTCACGTTTTTGTCGGCGTCCTCTGTAGACGGCATCGTGTTGTAGTGGAGGCTGCCGCAGGTCAATGAACTTAGGCTTGCGAAGAAACGCCCCCTCAAATGTGGGCAAACTCGGGAACGCAAAATTGGCTATGTAAAACGTGACTATGTAAAACGTAACGTAAAACGAACCCAGTTTGCGGCCATCCTCTCAGACGAGCAGCATATCACGTCTGGGCGCCAGTGTGGGATTTCCCTTGCTGCTACCCGTCTCGAGGAATGACAGAGCACACCGGTTCAACAACACGTAAACATTTAATGACCGCTATCGCCTGCGGCGCGATCCCAACCGCCCCCGCGCATACGCTGCGACGGCCCTTTATCAGCGGCGGAGCGCCGCTCGCGTGGCCAGTTGCCCTTGGCCCCCTCGTGGTCAAGATGACCACTCATGATCGTCGTAGGGGCAACCTGGGCCAACCGCTTGGAATCTCCAGGTTGCCCACAAGTGTCAACGCAACAGTTTTGGTGGGGAGGAGTTAAGTATATACAGATCATGCTTATTAGTTAAGGTGTTTTCTTTTGGTAGAACTTTCCAGAGTTGCGTCGGCATTGTTTTTTTTAGCTTTCTTTGTGGGTGTCGGCGTTTTGGAGGGAGCATTTACGTGGGCAGAGCGGCCGAGCGGACGAAGCGGGTCCCCCGCGGTCGTTAGGAAACGTCTCGGGTTTCGGGAGTCTGCTCGGGCAGACCACGGGACGGCCCGTTCTTGGGGCTACTTGTGGATGTTAACCGAGTGTGCCTGTGTGTAGAGGGTTTTGCCACTAGCGTAAAATTGTCGCTCTTTGCCCGATGCAATAATTTAGCGGTTCGCGCCAGCCAGACTGGAAAAATTGCAGAGAACAACTCTACAAGGAATTAGGGTTTGGCGGTTGCAGCGCCAGGTTGACAGCTCGCCGACCATTGGAGGACAGTGTACCACGTGTGAGTGGTGGAATTTGAAGAGATTGGTCGGTTCCTGAGGGGAAAGGAGGCCCGTAAGGGCCTACAAAAGGAGTGCGGAGAGGATTTTGGAGAGATTCGGACTTTGAATTGGATTGAGAAAAATTGGTGACGGGGGTCGAGATTTTAGACGAGGCAGGATGGTCTCCCAAGTTGAGACTTGTAACTAGGGTGTAAATAAATGCACATAGTTCTCTTCAAGCAGTGAGTCGACCCGTCATTCAGCGACGTTCGTGCCACCACGCTCCAGCCCATCGGAGCGGAACCTGCCTCCCACACCACCGGGAGGACCAACAACAAACTTTAACTCCGCCCCAAAGTTGAGTATGCTTCTGCCATATGGGATCCTGAGCAAGCCTACATTATAAGTAACATCGAGTCTCTGCAAAACCGTGCTGCGCGTTTCATTTGCTCTGACTACTCTCCATTTTCCAGTGTCACCGCATTAAAAAATCAAGTTGAGTTGCATGACCTATCACGCCGCCGTAAACATGCCCGTCTGTCATTATTTCACAAGCTCCATCACCATGCATCGCTTGACGACGATTTTGTTTAAAACACCACACATTATTTTTCCACGTCGCGATCATTCATTCAAAGTAGCGCGCATCACATGCCACTCATCTAGTTACGCACGATCATTCATACCACGGACCATAATCGACTGGAATAACCTACCGGCTCACATTGCAACTGAACTAGATATGTCTAACTTTCAAGAGCTCGTGCGCAGTTATACTAATACTTAGGTTCTTTTTTATTCCTTGTTCTCATATTGTTTTGTATAATTTTGGTGTTCTATCTCTGTACTATATATTTGCTTGCCCCCCCCCCCCAATGTAATACCCTCATACAGAGGGCCTTTAGGGGTATTTTGAATAAATAAATAAATAAATTTGTATGTAGCTAACTCCAGTCGTAAGAAGTTAAAAAAGGTTTGTTTGTGGGGTGACAAAATAAAGTTTTTGCGAATAGTCAGTACGCGCAGACATGTGTGCTGCAGCCCGCCAATACAGTTCTCCCTTCGATAGGTAGTGGTAATACAAAATTTGTAATAATGCAAGTCTTCAAATGTTTCTTTCTGCGAGAGGAGGTTGTCCAAGTTTCTCCTTCAGTAAGGTGATGTTTGTGCGCGTGCAGTTTTTGAGAATGAAGCGTGTAGCTCTGCTTTGCACCGATTCTAGTTTCTGTACACCCAATAAGACTGATGTGAATTCCTTCTAATGGAAGCGTATAAAAGGTGAAGTCTAATCAGGGCGGTATATGTTAAAAGCTTTTGTTTCCCAGTTGGTCATGTGAAGATATCGTCTAAGAAAACCGAGGCTTTTCTTTGCATTTGTACCTATGTGATTCATCTGGGCTTCCCAAAAGATGTTTGATGTGAAATGAACCTCAAGATCTATGTATGCACATGTTCAAGAGTCCCATCGAAGAGAGCGTAGTTAAAATCTATTGAACGTCGCATAATACCAAAATTTTGAAATCTTGTTGTTGAAATATTTATTTTCATTTACCATTTTAGACACCATGTTTCAATTGTGATTAATTCGTTCTGAAGTTCAATACAATCACAAATGCTGGATATTTTTTGCCACACATTCATCGGCATACAAACGTACAGTGGACTAGATAGTAGCGGGCAGATTGTTCACGTACAAAAGGAAAAGCAACGAACCCAGCACGGTGCCTTGCGGTACTCCTGATTTTACTTTCTGACGAGATGAGGATTCACGTTCATAGCAGACACCTTGCGAGCGGTCGATGAGGAAGTTCGGTATGTCTCTATGACAGATAGTTCTATTTGGAAAGCGCATAATTTAAAAAGTCGTTGGTGGGGTACCCTGTCGAATGCCTTTTGAAAGTCTATAAAAATTGCATGGGTTTCTGTTTTAGAGTGAAGGTTATGATGTGGGTCTGTGATAAATTCAGAGTTGAGTTTCACACGAATGATACCGCCGGAAACCGTGCTGCTTTACAAAATGTGAGTTTCTGACCGACAAGTTACCCATAATATTTGAGAAAATTACATGCCCTATCTACTTGCTAGGTACAGTTGTCAGGGAAATTGGTCTATAATTCGTCATCTCATTCCTTCGACCGTTTTTAAAATTGGGAGGACTTTTGCCTCTTTTCAGTTGGCTGGCATCTTACCAGTATGTGAGGATTGTTGGAAAAGTAAACGTAGAAGAGTGGAAGCTTTATATTTGCAGAGCTTATGCATTTTCGTTGAAATTCTATGAGAGCCAGGGGCTGAATTTGTCGGGAGATTTTCTGTTAGCTTCTGTATCCCAGTGGCGCACAAAATGATTGGACTCATTTGCGTTAGTATACTATCTTCAGGTAAAAGAGCCGAAAAGAGAAAGGTCTCATCAAAAAACATTTCACTAAAAAAATTATCAAATCGTGCACACACGTTAACTGCACCCAGCTCGTCTCCCGAAGAATCAGTAAAAGAAGAAGGCTTGGAAGTGTCCTTGGGGTTAACTGCTTTCCAAATCTTTTTTGTGTTAGTTTTTATAAGGCTGCGTAGGTCTTCGTTAAAGAACTTGTTTTTCGCTTTCTTTATGTCTTTTGCACACATTAGCTGATTTTCGTCCTAGTTTGCAAATGCAGTCAAAGAACGCAATATTTTAGCCGGTCGAAATAGTCTGCGCTTTTTATTGAGGAGTTTCTAAAAAGTGTTTAAAAACCATGGTTTTTCAGCCGTGGACTGAATATTCACTTTTGAGAAGAATTGATCGCATAACTCTAGCATCTTATGTTTAAATAATTTCCAATTTTCTTCTACTGTTCTAGAGTCAAAGTCTGACCTGTATTCCCTTGAAAAACGTCCTATAGGCTTTAACACATGTCATGTAAGTACATTCTCCCCTGAGTATTTGTAGATATATTTGATTAGTGGACTGTGTTTTTGGATAGGGATTGCGAATTCAACGTTTATATATGCAAGATCACTAAATGTTATTATAATATTAAATGCAACTACAGAATCAGATTTAGAAATGAAGAAATCATCAAGTAAGCTTAGTTCCGTGTTGGCTGGAACCACTTGGGAAAGGAAAAAGGCCTTTATCACGTCGACGAAGTCGCGACTTTGTTTGGAACGGTATGCCACATGTCAAAGTACATGAGATACGGAACAACCGGCCATGCTATCTCAGGATAGTTCAAGTCTCCAGTAATTACATAAATATAATTTGAATAAGAATGGGCAAGGTTCTCTAAACACTCGTGAAATAAAAGCCAGAAATCAGACCGGTCAGGTGGCTTATAACATGCAATGACAAGCATGTGGACAGTATGCATTTTGATCCTGGCCCAAACACGTTCAAACTTGATATTCTATCATAATTGTTAACGCACAAAACATTTCTGACAGCGATCAACACTCCCCCTCCGCGGCGTTCAATCCTTTATTTCCGGACAATAAAATACGAGTTGCTTAAGATTATTTCGGTATCTGGACTTTCTGGGGTTAGCCCAGTTTTGCTGATTACAACATTGTCGTCAGAGCATGAGTGGACAGCAGAAAGCAGCTCTTCCTGCTTTGAATAAATGCTTCTTGCATTCGCAATAAAACAATGTAGGGTAGCCGTTGGTGAGGGCTCTTTTTGCTGGTGCGGGGAGGATGACTTGTTTTGCCTGAGCTACGCATTGATATTCAGAAGGCATTTCTACGGATAGCCATCGCAGACGCAGGCCGAGATGCTCTTCGTTTCCTTTGGTTCTTTGAAGCGCCCACACCTAATGAGCCACTGCCTGCCGTAGAAAAGTGGTGAATGACAAGAGTATCGTCTGGGACCACGGCAAGCCCATTCCTGCTTGGAGCGACGCTATGCCACCCTTTGGAATGCATGAGAGCTAAGAACGAAGCCATCGCAGATCTTCTGCTTTGCTCATTCTACGTTGACAATTTGCTGACGGGGGCGTCAAATGCGGAAGGAGCCCAACGACTTGCCAGCAGTGCCAGAGAGCTCCTACAAGGGGCTGGCATGGTGCTCCCCAAGGGGAACACAAATTCGCTTGATCTCCAACAGGTTTTTGGACAACAAGAAAGGAGGAATGTAAAAACGGTGGTCATCACGCCTGTTTTTTCGCACAATGTTACCAAGGTCCTCGGACTTATGTGGGATAAGATGGCAGATTCTTTCACTTTCTCCAGAGAACACCTGCTCGAAATAGCCTCCGCCAACCAGAACACGAAACGATCTGAGCTTCAGGCCACTGCGAGGATCTTTGATCCTCTTAGATTCGTTGCACCCTATGTCATTTGGGTGAAGATGCAGTTCCAGCGCATGTGGCAGCAGTGGCTGAGTTGGTTTGACAATCTGCAAGATGACCTACGCGAAGAATGGACAGCGTGGTTCGCAGTATTGAAAGATCTCTAGTCTGTCGTAGCTCCAAGATGTCTCCTTCAGGTGCAAGGAGACGTAAAACACATGCAACTGCATATCTTCTCTGATGCCAGCCCTAACGCATACGGGGCCTGTGCATACCTCCGAGACATTGATAGCACAAGAAGTGTTAGCGTAGCTTTGATCATCGCCAAGGCCAGAGTTGCCCCTCTTAAAATGATGTCCTTGCGGCGCCTGGAGCTGATGGGAGCAATTAATGAAGCGCGCCGTGCTGCATTCTTGCGTTCGATTGTGTTTGATGCTGACGACGTATTATACTAGACAGATTTTATGATCACACTAAGTTGGGTCAAGGGAGCTGCGACCAAGTGGAGACCATTAACCTGCAGCCGGGTGACTGGGATTCAAGCATCGAGCGATCTATGCAGCTGGCACAACTGTCCCAGTAACTCAAGCCCAGCTGACGTGATGACGAGACGGAAGGCGGTGCTGTATCTCAGTGCCCACACGAAAGGGTGGTCCGGGCCCGACTGGCTTGCCTATGACCTGCGGGAATGGCCTCTCGCGACGTTTGCAGACAACGAACTGCCTCGTGATATCGATACGTAACAACTACAGAAGGTTGACGTTGTGCTGAGTGCGGCAAGTGCGACAACTCCGCTTTTTACAGTGGAGAACTTCGAAAGTTACAAAAGGATGCTTCGAGTCACTACCTGGATTATACGCTTCGTCAACAATTGTCGTCGATGGAGCGGATCACAGGAGACCACTTTGTCAGTAGCAGAAATCAGATGTGCAGAAAGATTCTGCATCAACCAGGCTTCGTGGGAGTGCTCTGCCCCAGAGATGCAGCCCCGTCAAGAGGAAGAGACCTCGCGGTAGTATCAAAAACAAAATATCTACAGCCTTACCTTGACGGAGATAGCCTCATGCCGATTCGTGACTGTCTGCAACAGGTATCACTTTGCAAGGAGGTGAAACACTCTATTCTTCTTCCAAATGAGCATCTAAGCAAGCTAGTGCTCGCATCGGCATATCAGCGAATTTTACATGGCGGAGTTCAGGCACTTTGACCGAAATATGTGAGAGATTTTGGCAGCTCAGCACCCGAAGAGCGGTAAACGTGGTGATTGGACAGTGCCGTGTCTGCCAACGCTTTTCTGTGCCGCCAGCTTGCGCCCCAGTCTCTTCGTTGTCCTAAGACAGAGTTCAAGATAGGCCATCCTTTCCAATTGTTGGTGTCGATTATGCCAGACCTTTGTTGGTAAAGGCTGACGGTGAGAATGAGAAGGCAACATTGCCTTGTTCACGTGCGCCACCACCCGAGCTATCCACCTCGAGCTCATCTCGTCCTTGGCTACAACAGCCTTTCTCTTGACCCTACGACACTTTGTGGCTCCAAGAGGAATCCCGAGCACAGTCTAGAGGGACAACGTCCTCACGTTCAAGAAAGCCTCGAGAGAACTAAGGGCCCTGTGGGAAAAAAAATTTCGCAGCCGGGAATAGCAAGATTACTGTAGCGGCGTCCTCATCTCCTGGAAGTTTATTGTCTAACGGGCAGCTTGGTGGGGTGGCCGGTGGGAGAGGTCGGTGCGCTCGGTCAAGGTCTGCCTTCGAAAGATTCTCGAACGACAGAGCCTATCCTTTCGAAGAACTGAAAACGATCTTCGTCGACGGCGAAAAAACTAGTAACCTCGCGGCCATTGACGTACCTCCACTCAGACACCAATGAGCCAGCTGCGTTGAAGCCTGCCCATTTTCTCATCGAGAGGAGACTTACCACACTGCCGGAAATCGAGCAACCTTAAGCGTCTTGTAAAGAAGGTCTCGCCCGCCGCTGGAAGTTTCGCCAATTGGCCTACTGGAATGATTCTGGAGGCGTTGGCAGCTAGAGTACTTGCTCGAGCTTCGCTCGGCACACGTCGCCAGACCTGCTGACAGTTGCCCTCCGAAAATCGGCGACCTGGCTCTACTGCGCGACGACAACAATCCTTGCCACCTGTGGAGGGTTTCCGCCTACCGAGGTCTTCAGTGGTACCGACGGACATGTACGAGCGTGTTCTGTCAGGCTGCCCTCTGGAGCCACAACCCGAACACCAGTACAGTTGCTGTACCACACAGAAACCATGTGATCAAATGAGCTCGGCTCATTTTGGGGGGAGGATGTTAGAAATTAATACGAAAACATTCCTTCCTCGTGTGCGTGTGAACATGATGGTTGGGGACTGCCACGGAAAGAAGAGAAAAACAAGGCAATCCAAGTAAAACGTTTCACCGAGGCAGCTAGTATTGCATATTCTCCTCTTCGAGCACACTCTTTGTGTTGGTGTTGTGTTGTGTTTCATATTACCCATGTTGCCACCATGCGAGACTGAACAGTGAAGCAGAACTTCTCTATTCTTTTCTTTGGCAGCGTTTTCAGTTTTTACACCTAAAGTTCCTCTTACGCTTGTTTCTGGGCTTTGAATTGCATTTCGATTTGGCTGGGCATATGAAAAAAAAAAAATTGGTATATTTGGACCGTCTTTTTTTTTTTTTCAAGATTATTGCAGCAGGAAATGGGTTAAGGCTGGTTTACACTGCGCCGTTTCCTCGCGTTTTCTTACGTTACGTATGAGTCACCGAGACATTTGTCTCTGAAATGTAGTGTGCCAGGCTATCTCCTTGAACTGGTAGCCACGTTTAATAGAAAGCATAGATGTTCAGGTGAATTGTGCGTAACTAGACGTAAGCTTTCGTAACGTCAAGTAATGTAAGAAAACAGGGCTGTGTAAAGCAGTCTTTGAGCTCCTTTTTTTATGCTGAAGTGTTCTTCATCGTCCAGTTGCCTTTCTAGAGCGCCAGGGGGCGATAGCACTTAAGGCGAAACCTTTCTTCACGAGCTGAAAGAGCTCTTGAGGCCTCGAAAAACCTTACAAAAACGGATTTTTTTAGAGTCCACGGTAAACGGAGAAGGACCGTTTTTGAAGGACGCTTTTTTGCGCAAATGTTTGCGCAAACTTTATGGTCACTATAAACAAAAAATTGGGGCTCCAATTCACACTGTGAAGGTGGTTGGTCAGCGAAGCTGTGGTATTAAATGCAACGATTGCCTACGGCACTACACGAAATTTCGCCGCCGGTCGCAGCAAGCCGCCGCTGGTCAGTATTGCCGTTTCTTTTCCCTTTGCCGCTCCTAGTATTCACGCTGCTCCTCGGGAGTCCTAACTATGCGTGGCCCATTCAAAGCGGTGCTGCAGCAACAATGAAATCAGTTGCTATAGACCCAACGTTATTAAACCACTCAGTTGGAAAACTGCCAAAGGGACTGCTCGGAAAAAGTGTCCCCGATCTGTCCTCGAGCACCGAGCTAATGGCGAGCACAACGCCGCCATTTCTCCCGCAGCGGCCACTCGAGGAACCGCACGTTACTTCAATTTTGGCTTTCATCGGCTATTTTGGCGTCGAAGCAGATACAGTGGAGGAGGCTACAGGGGTGCCACCCCCGTTCCCCAGCGGACGCGCCGCGTCTTACTACCGAAGTTAAAATACACCTAGGTCGGGACTCGCTACCTGAAAGCACCGCTGAGGCGTGGTTGTATAAAAACAATATTAATTGTGTCGCAAAACCTTGCAAACTAAAGATTTTAAAAACATCACGCGCCCTTCATTTTGAACTAAACTCCAATAAATTTTATACAAAAAGAGTCTTTTCCGTTTGTTTTTACGCAAAAACATGCTTTATAAAAGCTCAAGGTGACCACAGTACAGACAAATGATAAAGAGTGGCGCTGTTGTCGTATTTAGCTCGGTCTCGGTGGACACCAGCGGCCCAGGTTTCGACGGCGAGTTTCCCAACTGAGTGTTTTAGTAACGTTGTATAGACCTTTTTCGCAAGGGCGCCGTATTCTTGAATTGTCGTCACTTCCAGTATGGGCGAAAACATCGTTTTGTCGTCGCCACGCCAATAGAAGGCGTTTAGGACATAAACGTAACCGCCACACATTCTCGTTTTGCCTCCCGTCTATTTTTTTACTATTTGCAGGTTGATGATGATGATGATGATGATGAGGATGCGGCTTGCTCCCTTTGAAACGGGCGAGCGCGAACTAAGTTCGTGCCCAAGCCTGGGAGCGAGGAGATCTTAATGCCCCCTGGGTATAGGCGGGTTCTTCTTTATATATGAAAGGCTAGTGACGTCACTCCCCACGTCGCAAGCTGCCGTCGCCGCGGCAGCTTTAGCAACAGTAATCTTCACCGGGAACGTATGCGGTGAGCGCTACGTGCTTCACATTGTTTTCAGGAGCTCCTTATCATTCATTATTGGGGACGAGGAGCGACCGTGACACCCCAAGCGGTTAACTTTAGAACTACACGGATGGGGACAACAAATACAATGATTCAGCGCTCGGCCGACATAACCGAACGCGGCGTCAGCGTTCGGCTGGAGTTCGTGTTCTCCGGTGAGGGGGAGGAGGGGGTTCTTTTGTTTCCACTCCGGCCTGCATGAACAATGCAGCATGCACGGTCCCAGCTCCGCGCAAAAGCCGAAGTGGGTCAAGCTCGCATTCTCTGAGGATAGATCCGGCACTTAACGTCGCTTCGTCGATTGTTAGTATTTTTTACATTAAACTGTGCCCCGCGCTCTATTGTAGAAGATGACACGGACATGCCCATAAGGCCTGTGGGCATGTGCGCAGGCCTTGTGTTGAGTAAACACCGAGGGTGGGGACAACAAAGGGGTCAGAGCGCCCCCTATAGTTCGATCTCCTGCCCAATAGGGTTAGGATGCTTGCTTTGTGTTTATTTTTTATTGAAACGAATGTTGTGATGTATGTTGTATGCGTGGTGTTCGTACTTTTCGCTTCAATCTTCTGAAGTCTTTTATCCCGTGAGAACGCCGACACGAAAACACACGCGGGGAGAAGCACCGTGCTTCGCATTGTTCGCAGGCGCCGTTATCATTCATAATGTGGTTTGCACTTCACACGAGGGCTTCGAATGACGTCAACCCCTTTCGAAGCAGCTGCAAACCTAATCTTTACCGGA
Organism: Ixodes persulcatus; assembly: GCA_013358835.2. NCBI lineage: Eukaryota > Metazoa > Arthropoda > Arachnida > Ixodida > Ixodidae > Ixodes > Ixodes persulcatus. The sequence continues at coordinate 464,051 of JABSTQ010009334.1, forward strand.
ACGCGTGGGAGGGTGTTCCTATTGTTCACACGCGCCTTATCATCCATCATGTAGTTTTGATGCTTGTTTTGTGGTTTTCTTTATTGAAACGGATACTGAGCTGTATGCTGTTTGCCTGATTTCAAAGGAGATATGCTGTTTTGCTTTCAATTGTTCGCCGGGAATTTTTCGCTTACAACGCCAACGACGCGAAAATTTCCTTGGCTGGTAGAGGTACACAGCTTCGCTGTAAAACCACGATAGAATCATTATCCACCACAGGCAATGTGGATCCGACGTTCCACCAAGCGGACGCGCCACGAGAAGGCGCCAGGCGTTCTAGGAAGCTTGAAAACATACCTTGATATAAGTTGGTGGTTGCCGAAGTGTGTATAACAGGGAACACATTGCACACATGGGTCAATGTCTCTGGCCAAGACTAAATCGAGACAGGTAATCTTACGAGTGGTGGTTTCCTTCACATCCAATTCTACCGAACTCTATTAAGGAAAAAAAAAAGGTGCCCTCGTCTGGAGACATACTGGTTTCTTTTTGCCGCACCTCGTAGACATATATTGTACTTCTGTATTTATGTTCAAATAAACTTTAACATTGGTCTTCGGTCCTCGTGAATATACTAAGCATCGCGGGAAGCTGGAACTCCGTGAGAGTGGGACGCTGGTGGTTGGGATAGAATGCGAAATTTTGAGAACATGACGTTACCAGGATCAAGAAATAAAAAAGAAAGACCAAATTTGCTTATGAACCGACGTTTACCTAAGCCTAAAATAAGGTAAACGGCGCAGGCTAACTGGTACATGGTCCTACTTATGAAACCCCGAGGCAAGGGCCAAAAATAGGAAAGACAAGAAAAAGGACAACAGAACGACGTCTCAAACTTGAGACGTGGTTTGTTTTTTGTTTTTTTCTTGTCGCAGGGTGTAGTTTAATATTTTTAAATTGTAGCCTAATATTGTAAAAATAAGAAATAAGACTATGGGTGCCTTTAGGAATTATTTCAGAGAAAAATCTTGTCAGCTAGAAAGAAAACAATATTCTCTTTCTTGTTGCCAAGTGTGTTTCACGGCTTTAAATGCCACATGCGTCCACAACGTCAGTTTTTGTTTTGGCAACATTAGGCTTAAGTGGACGTCGGCTCATAGTGAAACTTCGTCTTCCTTTTTCACCTTTTGACCCGGGTAAAACGTCCTTACAATACAATATGTTCTCAAACTTGCGCGTTCTATCCGAACCACTAGCGTCACATTCTTCAGCTACCAGCGATGCCTTTAGTAATTTACGGGGCTCGAAAAGCACGCTTCTAGATTTTCTTAAAAACACTCGGTACACGCAAACCGAGTTATACGGTGTGTCGCGTGATTTAATAACGTAACGAAGTTTCCTGTCTGGCGCAACGCCGACTGTAAAAACAAAAATAAAAAATGTGGAATAAGCGGCGTTGAACGATGTGTGTGAGAAAGAACAAAATAAGGGGGTTAAAGCAGAATTCAAAAGACGCCGTTTGTTTTACTAAGCTTCATGAAGGCCACATTTTCCTGACTTTCTGACAAATCAGCTATACTTATTTAATAGTGACTCTTTCTTTTTGTTTTATTTAACCTTGGCACTTCAAAAGACGAGAGCATTAACCGCCACCATGACCTAAACACGATTAATATCGGGCGAAAGCCGCGAATATTTTTCCGTGTCTAGCTGAGCGCCTGTGTTTCGCATGCTAACGAGTCACGATAGACAAGGGGAACTTTATAAGCGTGTTAGAGGCACTTTACCAAGAATCGTCCTTCCGGATAATTGCTGCTGTGGCTATTGGCGCTTTGCGCGAACTACAGGGGGCGCTTGTTTTGCTATCATCATCGTCGTTTAGCGCGCTCCAGGCATTATTCGGAACCTATTTCACGCGTTGTACTTTTGTGTGTGTGTGTGTGTGTTTGTGTGTGTGTGTGTGTGTGTGTGTGTGTGTGTGTGTTTATGTGTGTGTGTGGGGGGGGGGGGGGGGGTGATGTTCGTGGTACGACATTTCATCATAGCTTGAAGCATTGGCGAACCCAGGAATTTGATCCAGCCCGGGGGGGCAAGGCAAGGACATTTTTATTTGTTTCCGAGCTAGCTTGTGACGAAACGAAATTCGGCGTGCTGTGTTCGGGTTACCTTGCTACTCGTGCAACTCGTAAAAAGGACACAGGGCCAGTGTCTCAGAGAACGAATAACTACCCTTAATATAGCATCAACGTACAAGCAAAGGTGACGATGATCATTTTCATTCGCACTCAGAAAAGTGGCTGGTAACGCCCGCTACATCTATTGCTGACTCCGATGGCTTTTCTTCCGCCTTTTATACCCGCCATTTTTAAATCACGCCTTTCCTCGAGTATCGCATCAGCAGTAACTGATTTAGAAAAATGTTGTTTTTATTTTTCTGATTTAATTCCTGTAATTGATTCCTAAATGGCCAAAAACAATTCACGCTTCCTGGCGGGCATGTTTTCGCTTCTCCGCATAGCCACGGAACAACAGTATAATATCGACAACTAGCTCGACTCTTTTGTCAAGCAATAAGTACTAACTCAACTTTCTCGGCTAGTAAGAACTGCATTTACCACTTGCGGCGTCAACAGACCGATCTCACAGCCAGTTTCGCTACGCCGCCGCTGCCGCCGTGCATCGTGGGAACTGTAGTCTTTCTGCTCGCGCGACAACCCCGCTGTGGATCTGTGTGAGCCGACAAAGCCTGGCAGATTCGCCACGAGAAGCGGCTGCCGAAATGGAAAAAAAAGGTGGAGCGGCAGACAACGGATGAGAAGAGAGCCACCTCACTGGCGCCCCGCTGCGGCGAGACGCCGAAACACACTTCTTCCGAGCGAACAAGTGTGTTTCGGGTCCTCGCCACTGCAAAGGTTGTGCTCTGACGTCCAGGTTTCCCGAGAAATGGCTCTTTGATGCTTTGTGCTGCCAGATCCTCGCGCTCCAACTCTGCAACCGGGCGCTCTATGGCTCCGTCGTCGAACTGCCAGGCTTTGTGAGTATAGTGGAGGCTATGCTATACCTAACTCGACGGTGACAAACACACCCGCCTGTCACAATAATTGAGTTATCCCACAAGATGGGTAATCGGACGTGAGTAGCCATGGGTAGTAACGGCCACAGAGGGGTAGTATTTGCTGCATTTACTAACCTTTTACTAACTTTTTCTTTTAGGAGTGTAGAATGGTCAAAGCTGTGACGACCTCCCGCTGCTTCCAAGGAACATAATCACACTACGAAGGTGCCAACTCAGCGATCGGCAGCGTGCCCGACGACGAGCATCCTTGGACGCCTTAAATGGGAACGAAAAATGCCGTACGCTGAAGCAAAGTTCCTGTTCAAGTTGTGTCTCCACTGAGTCTTACTCTGATGACGTCAAAATGTTAGTGTACGGGCTTTGATTATTCTAGGTGGTGTTGGCAGTGCTCATTGGGGTTATCGGTTTAAACAACTAACGTGTTGAGAATAAACAAATGTCTTCTATAAACAAAGATGCGCATATGAAGAAATAAAGACGTGGCGAACAATTTCGGGTAAGCTTCGGACAAGTATTACGAAAACAAATGCCACTTCGTCGTACTGGGATGTAACACGCTCGACTGCTCGCTGGAAACGTTAAATAAAAACTCGTTCGAAGCAGACGCTAGAGCACTTCCGTGACTAAGGATCGAGCCTGATGAATGGCAGCTCAGCAAAAACCTTGAACTGCGGGTCACCGGTTCTCTCTCGGATATCCGCTCGCCGTGGATGGCCGGGGTGATTCATATTTCATTCGTAATGGCTCACATTCGCAACTTTCAGTGATAGTACTACCGCGCAATTTCAAGTTTCTCTTTTTTATGAACGCTATACAGTCATCATGTCTCGCTAAGACGGACCCCCCAAAAAAAGGATACCCCGATGTAAGACACGATTTCCGGGTATGAACTGGGTAAATACATGCATCATTTTTGTTTCGTTTATTATAAAAAAAAAAACTTACATTATAAACGTTTTTGTTTTTGTTTTTTTGTTTTTGTTTTTTTTGGAGGAGAAAAAAGGGGGGGGGGGGGGTTGCTGGCAAAGGTGTCCATATTAACGAGACATCACTCTCCATGCTCATTAAGTAGGTACCAATGCTGTCGGTCGTTCTATTAGTTTTTGGAGCGGTGGTCGAATATAAACGGAATTGGCTTCCCCGCTTACTGAATTCGGAGGAAGTTCAACCGTATTAAAGCGTACAAAAATACACACCGCTCCTGTAACTGTACTCCGTTCACCCCTAAGCGGACAGTGCGGAGGGAGCTACACACTCGCCTGGCCAATCAATCGCATTCCTTCCACCACCTCTACGAGTGAGTATGGGCGGTACAGTGACCACGTGGCAAAATATAGACGTTTGACTGGTCGAACGTGCACGTACCTTCCTTCGCAGTCAGGTTGGAGTAGACAGGGTACAGCGACGTTCGATACGCCTTCCAGCATGAAACAGCAAACGCTGAATCGACGCCAGAATGAAAATTACATGATTAGTCTGTCTTTATTCATATCGGCCACCATTAAGAAAGATAGTGGAAAGCGTATAAATTATTTTGCCATTGTTTCACTTTGGAGCCGAAGCCGCCTCGGAGGCTCCGAGGCGAGAGCGTCGGCCTACGGATCCCCAAGTGGCGGGTTCGAAGCCCGGTCGAGGTGCCCGCAGTCTGACGGAGGCTTATTGCGGACAAGACGCCGTGTAACCGAGCTTTCGGTTGCACGCCAAAGATCCCCAGGTGCTCAATTAATTCTCAGTCCTCCGCTGGGGCGTGCCAGAAGCCCGTCGTTGGTTTGGCACGTAAAGCACCCAAATTTGACTTTTGACTTTGGAGCCGAGCAAAAAATAAAACGGAACGAGGTAATCGCCAAAAGAATTCTTAGGTTTCTTTTGAAACGTAGAAAAGTGTGAGCTTAACATGAATGCAGTGAGGTAACGTGTTTGTTGCATCATCCTCAATATTCTGGAACATTCTCTCGGAAGACATCAGCAAAACTTCTCTAAAAAGTTTATTTCAGCCGGAGAACTGCATAAATCGTAATAATTTCTGTAGAATTATAGACGACAATAATACAGTGTTAATTATTAGTAGTCAAGAGGTCGGGAAAGTGTACTATTTGTTCCTTGCTCCGACATGTTTGTTTGCATTGCGTCCTTGAACCCCTTTATGAAAAAATTTCAAGTTTCTGCCCATCGTAATTAAGAAACACAATAATCCTGAGGGTTCTAAAAAAGGTGAGCCTCGTAGTGCGTACCAAAACTGAAATTTACATATTTTCATAAACACTTTTCTATTTCCCGGGGGGAAATCTTCGCATTCCCTGTAAAATTCGTTTTCCCGTGTACACCAACACGCTGAGGTCCACCAACATTTGCAAAGGCTCATTCTTGGGATTAATGATAAGCAGCGTTTGTAGCACCATTAATGTTTAAGGCTGATTCACACACTTACCTGTGGCTGCAGTCGAGGGTGTTGTGCAGCCGCATGCACCCTAACGTCGAGAGAACACCCGCTGGCGCCATCTGTGAGGTAGCCCTGGAACTGCATTTAACCAGAGGGAAGGTTTTACAGTAGTTAAGAGAAGACACTACCTTAAAAGTGATTTTTTTTTTCTTTTTTAACAAGTAGTTTTATCAGCTTCAAATATGCTGATGAATGCTGTCAGAAAGTTTTACTCCAGTAACTAACAATTTTTTTTTTTCAGAATAAATTATTTCCGACCTGTCGGCCCCATCCAACGTGCAGCTTTCTGAACCTTCAACCGCGTGTATCTCAGTTTCACTTTTGAGCATTAAATCTCGGTTCAGGAAATCTATCATTTGATAATGAGTTGATATGTGTAGCCCGTTCATGAAGTATTTATACTGAAATTTTGTAAGGAACGTGGCTGTGAGCTTACTTTCTGCATTCCCATGCTCTTTTGTTAAGAAATGTTGCAGTATCTTCAACCTAATGCATGCAAGAAAATAAAAGCCTTCTTCACATTTTTATTTTCTATTAAAGATAGTATTACTTTTGTAATTAATTTTATAGCTGCGTGACATGGGTGTTATTCTGTACGTTTCACTAAAAGAACATGCTACTATCATTAGCTTTTCTAAACAATAGTTTTTGTTTTCCTTAGGGGGTGCAGAGTTTATTTTATATTCTTCGACTTAACAATTCGGAGAATTAATTTATCAACATAAAACTGCATGTTATCCTTTTCCCAGCTATGAATATAGCCTGAAAATGTCATAAAAATAAGATTAACGGTGGAAACTAACGGATTTTCACAACTCACTAAGTCAAACATTCGTGGAAGTTGCCCTCTGACACTTCGGAAGTAAAGAAAAGAACCCCGTTCTCGCCTGCGTGTCCTAGTTGTTACGTAAAAGAAAAAAAGATAAATATTGGCATTTCGGGCACCCCTCAACTCACTCCCAGTCTTCAGAGTCACACCTGTGACGTCATTCGGAGTGCCGTGTAGGTTCCCGTGTGCTCTCTCAGAGGACACTTCCTCTCTCTCTCTCTCCTGACATTAGCGGTCGTTAAGCTGCAGCCAAATACTTTACTTTTGCTGCAGCTTAGAGCCGAGGGAGGTCACGTAATCTTCTCGCCGTAGTTCCTTCGGCTGCCACTTGCGGCTGCAGATGGGGTGAAAAGCTCGACTTTTGCTTTGCAATTATGCAGCGGAATCGCGGCATTTCTTAATGAAGGAGATGTTTCCTCTATCCTCCGGGACACGATAAACAACGTAAAAAGGACATACTATGAGAAAGCATAATTTCCTACATTCTCAAACGTTTTTCAGGATAACGGTAAAAGAAAGATACGAAAAAAAAAGCGATACTGTGAACGGCTTTAATTTCGAGGGCTTATAATTCTCGAATTTTACGAAAAGAGGGTTTGGAAATAATTTGGGGCACAAAACATGGCAATTGAAGTGGTAGGCAATGGATTCTGTACCACGGGGTGATATAGGTTTTACGGGCTTCTGCAGAACTATTTGATTCATAGTTGTTAATGTGGACAGCCGAGTTCGGCGATACACGTAGGTGAAGGTGTGTTTTTTTTGTTTTCGCTCTACTGTCGTGTTTTGTTCAATTCAGTGTTCCAAAATTAAACAATGACACGCTTTCGCCCGTTCTATTTTTTTTTTTTTTCAAGTCGCGAAACTCGCGATAGTTAGATCGCTGCGAAAATTAATATGTTTATAGAGTATATACGCAAATAGTAAGTGTTCCTGTGCTACTTGGTAGATGGCGCCAGTGTGTATTTTCGTCTGATTAAGCGGGCACAAGGTTGCGCAAGGCTGCACAACGCACTCGATTGCAAGAGAACGCGAGTGTGTGAACCTGCCCTTTTTTACGTCACGTGGGACCTCGCAATGAATGGGTTTCTCGTTTGCCGTGCTCTTGTTTACATGGAGTCTAAATATTTTCTTCGTGCGATATATTTGACTCCATTAAACTGGGATGCCTACGCATGTATATACGTTCTATTCACATTCAGGTATGTGTAAAGTGTACTAAGCGTGCAACAATACTACATTGTAATTGCACGTTTTACTCAACTGCGTATATTTAAGTGGATGTTACGCATACTGTATGTGCAATATTGAACTCGAAATTGCGATATTTTTACCTTTGTAATGCAAGCCTATTAGTCTCAGCCGTTGAACGCAGGTTTGATTCAAAAACAACACCAAGATCTCTTATTTCTGTTACACGTGACAATAATTCTCTGTCAATGCTATAAAGGAAGCATACGTTTTATATTTTGCGTGAAAATGTCATTACTTTTGTTTTTGAACGACTAAGACGAATCTTGCTTTCTTTGCACCCAACCTTTAAATGAGTTAACATCGGTCTGTAGCCTTGCGCAGTCGTCAGTAGTTTGAATTTCTCGGTATACTTTAAAAACATCCGCATACTGCAGGAAAAACAAATCTGAAATAACTAAAGAGACATCGTTCACAAAAATTGAGAATAAGAGAGGCCCTAAAATAGATCCTTTGGGGCACCCCGGAGTTCGTTTTGAAGGGTCTGGGGGTAGTATGATTAACTCGGGCAAAACCTTTCCTGTGCAGTAGATAACTCTTAAACCATTCAAACAATTCCCCACAAACACTATAGTGAGAAAGCTTAGCCAGCACGGTTTTGTGATCAACTAGATCAAAGGCCTTGCTCAAATAAAAAGAAACTACATCGAGTTGGCCCTGCTTACGCACGACACGTAAAGCGATTGACATGAATGTGACCAGATTAGTTGTTGTTGACCCACCTGGAACAAAGCCATGCTGGTTGGGAATTAAGAGGTTTCTGAACGAAAAGGATAAAAATTTATAAACAACTGTTTCGAAAAGCTTAGAGAAGAAGCTCAGAAGGGAGATCGGCCTATAATTGGATACGTCCCCGCTTTTTCGCGTCTTATGCAAAGGAACAACTACAGCGAGCTTCCACATGTCTGGAAATATGCCCGTCTTTAATGAATTAATAAACATCTCGCACAACACGGGGCTGAATATATGGTAAGTTTTAATTAAAGCGAAAAGTATTCCATCGTGACCAGCTGATAACGTTGGTCTCATTTTTTTAATGCACTCCTTAATAACCTCCTCGCTGACTGAGATCGAGCCAAGGATGTTAGCAAACCCAGCCGAATAGGAGTCATGACAGAGTGCGCCCACCTGATTGGTGTAAACCGACCTGAAATGATCAGCAAATATTTCTGCTGTGCTTTCTGCAGTGACACCGTCTAGAAAGATCACTTTCGGTCGATTTGCTTTTTTCGTACGCGAAACAACGTACTGCCAAAACTTTCTGGTATTTCGACATAAGCCCGACTCCACTGCTTCTTGGTGTGCCTGGCGATCCGATTTAATATTCTCTTACACTCTTTCCTGTGGCTCTTAAATTCAATTTCCCACCTTGTTAGACCGGCATTCTTAAACTTCCGATGCAGAAATGTTTTTTTCTTCTCAGACGAGATCTCAATTGAGCAGAGAGCCAGTAAGAGAATTTCGATGTGTTGTTTTTTCTTCTGCGGAATATACCTAACACTTTTGGTGAATTTAGCGACTTGGCCATTTACATCCCGACACTTTAAAATTGGTTCCCAGTCTACCTCGGAAAAATGATGATACAATCCTATGTCGTCCCCCGAAGCAAAGTTGTAAATCTTGTGCGAACGGAGATCATTAGGAGCGGCACTATCCAAGCCAACTGAAATATGGAATATTAATATTAATAATTATAATAATAATATTTTTATTGCAAATGAACAAAGCGAATGTGAAGTGAGACCTGCCTAAGCCACATTGGGCTTGACTGGCAGCGTCTTACAATCAGTGAAACCAGCCGTGTGCAAAAGGAAACATGTAAAATAAAATCCACGCAAAGAAATTAGACTAAAAAAAGCAAACTGGTGAGCACTTTAAGAACTAACATTTCTCGGGGCTTTCTTAAGCTTGTATTTCTTCTTGAATTAAAAATATTAGAGGGTAGTTTGTTCAGAAATGCTGGTACATAATGACTACGAGCTCTTTGTCCAAATCTTGTCGAACATCGAGGTATCCGGTAACGCTCTTTGGGTCTTAGAAATCGAGAACGTACATATTGTCACGGGTGGTGACCAAAAGAACAGTAAATAAACAGGAAGAAAGAAAAGTTTAATGTGGCGAACTTGTGCCAAAAATAAAAGGGTACAGAAAATAATGACAGAGCGTCGCGGGCGTCGAAGTCGGCGTAGAGCAGAGTCGAACGCTGGGGCGAGACTGACCCCAGCTTGCCACGCGGAGCCGCTTTTGTACACGCGTGGGCTTCTAGAGCATTCGGCGTAGAAGGTTCGGTGCCTAGAACATTCTAACCTCGAATCAGCAAGACGGTTCTCGAATTTACCAGAACGTCAGATTACAGTATCAACAAAAATGTGTAGCCGCGGCCAGGAATCGAACCCTGGCTTTTCGCGTGGGAGACGAGCGCGATAACCGCTCGGCCACGCGCGCGCTGCCTACTTGGCAAGTTGCGCGCGCGGCAATATAGAACTTTAAATTAAGTATCCCAAAAATGCCTACGAACAAGAGTTTCCCAATAGCTTGTTAAAATCAGGCAAATGCAATGCTCTAAAAGTGTCAATGTCCTTTCCAAAAAAATAAACCATAGGAAATGTTCTTTAACAAAGAACGCAAAATCGATTTAGTTCGAAATTGCCAATGGTGAGCATAATGACCATATAGTGTAACGGAGCATACTGTGAACTAGAGCATGAACAGCAATTTTTCGAACGGATAGGGGCATAAAATATATAGTGTGATATAACAAACAAGACACCACACGGATTGTTTTGCATACCTGTGCAAGGTGAGAGCTTCAGGTTAGGTCACTCTCAAAAAATAAGCAAAGATATTTAATAGAAGATGAATGCTGTATAGGGTCACTGATTATAAGTCTCTTAAAATTTCTTATATCATTTTATATTGTTCTTATACGTCCTATAAGGTTCTTGTACGCTATTATATGACCTTATTTGGTCATGAGCGTTTATTTCACAAAGCACCTTCTTCTACATATAAGATTTTCTACTAGGGAAGTGATCATAATTCCGAGACGCACTATCGATCCCCAATAAAGTGCAAGCGGCGAAGTACGTGGTTTTCGATGCACGGTGCGCCGCCTAGACGGCCGCTGGGAACTAATCAAAATGCGCAGGGTGTTTCGGCATTTCTACATGATAAAACAGCGCACATAACACGGAGGAAAAGAAAGGGCAGGTAGAGCGAAAGAGCGCGTTCCCTTCACTTCCTCCGTGTTCTGTGCGCAATTTTATCGTGTCGAAGTACCAATTAGCTCAAATTCCCACCTTATTTCGGCATTTCTACATGATAAAACAGCGCACATAACACGGAGGAAAAGAAAGGGCAGGTAGAGCGAAAGAGCGCGTCCCTTCACTTCCTCCGTGTTCTGTGCGCAATTTTATCGTGTCGAAGTACCAATTAGCTCAAATTCCCACCTTATTTCGGCATTTCTACGATGATAAAACAGCGCACATAACACGGAGGAAAAGAAAGGGCAGGTAGAGCGAAAGAGCGCGTCCCTTCACTTCCTCCGTGTTCTGTGCGCAATTTTATCGTGTCGAAGTACCAATTAGCTCAAATTACCACCTTATTTCGGCATTTCTACATGATAAAACAGCGCACATAACACGGAGGAAAAGAAAGGGCAGGTAGAGCGAAAGAGCGCGTCCCTTCACTTCCTCCGTGTTCTGTGCGCAATTTTATCGTGTCGAAGTACCAATTAGCTCAAATTACCACCTTATTTCGGCATTTCTACATGATAAAACAGCGCACACAACACGGAGGAAAAGAAAGGGCAGGTAGAGCGAAAGAGCGCGTCCCTTCACTTCCTCCGTGTTCTGTGCGCAATTTTATCAGTGTCGAAGTACCAATTAGCTCAAATTACCACCTTATTTCGGCATTTCTACATGATAAAACAGCGCACATAACACGGAGGAAAAGAAAGGGCAGGTAGAGCGAAAGAGCGCGTCCCTTCACTTCCTCCGTGTTCTGTGCGCAATTTTATCAGTGTCGAAGTACCAATTAGCTCAAATTACCACCTTATTTCGGCATTTCTACATGATAAAACAGCGCACACAACACGGAGGAAAAGAAAGGGCAGGTAGAGCGAAAAAGCGCGTCCCTTCACTTCCTCCGTGTTCTGTGCGCAATTTTATCGTGTCGTTCTACATGATAAAACAGCGCACATAACACGGAGGAAAAGAAAGGGCAGGTAGAGCGAAAAAGCGCGTCCCTTCACTTCCTCCGTGTTCTGTGCGCAATTTTATCATGTCGAAGTACCAATTAGCTCAAATTACCACCTTATTTCGGCATTCCTACGATGAACTGCCAGCCATAGAGTTATTATGTCTGTTCGATTCGGCCACAAAGTTCTGAACTAGTTCTGTCCGAGTTCAGACGAGTGCAGGGGCCCTATTCTGGACACTTGGCGAGAAAGACGGCGAGACATCTGACGGCTATGATTGGCCGGCGCCAAGGTCAAGTGCGGCGTCGGCCAATCACAGCCGCCAGATTTCTCGCCGACTTTTTCGCCAAGTGTCCAGATTAGGGCCCCAGGAGTCGTGCAGCGGCAGCGCAGAACCAGTGCAGCCGCCGCGCTAGGACTGGCGCTGTGATCGGCTTTCCGAGCGGAAGCGCAGGGTGTCGTCTGCATCTGTTGGCTCTTGTTTCTCCACGCCACGTTGTATGCTACATTTAATTAATCGCGGTTTGATGAAATCATTCGTGTTTCCTTAGTTTTAAAGTGTAATAACGGAACCTTTTCTGTGAATATTTTTTATTCGAGAGTACTAAAAACGTTTTCTGCACGAAATGTGTTTCTATCTGCATTTTTAACTGCCGTTCGGTTCCTGTCGTTTCCATAAGCGTTCGTGTCCTTCACATTCATTTAGCAATAGTAGATTCATTCCAAGTCTCTCGAGTTTCGCATTTCGACGATAGGTTCGCGGCATCAGGATAATTTTGCATCGGTAGTCACTGGCGGCAGCGCGCGGTCGGTACCGGTCACCTCGAAGACGAAGGCCTGACGATAGCGTTTTAACCAAGACAGTTATCGACCGCAACTTTGGCGTGAAGCTGAAGCGTTTTCTGATTCTCAAGAAAGACCTGCGTGGAATTACCAAGCCAATGCCGATTTTCGGCGTTTTTCCCAGGCCCATTAATGAACGTCCACAGATACCAGCTACGGGGCATGCGAGGGCCAATGTACTAAATCCCAGACCTCTGCAATGTATCGGAGTCGTCAGTATGCATCCAAGAGCAACTGAATGCGGGGACTATCAAGAGTGCAATACCTTTCCCGTGTCTCTAAGGAAGAATATCAACACTGTAGATCCCCACATAGCATCAAAAAGAAACAATTTACGTGAGCCAATATTTCAACACTTCCCACAGGGAGCCAAACCTACGCAAACAGGTGCCTAAAACGCTTTCAGAATATCATAATCAAGCAAATTCCGACCCTCGGTTATGATCTCAATTCCACGTCCACCGCGGGTACGTTATTACTACAAATGAGAGGAAACGCAACCTCCGTATCAGCGTTATTGTTAAACATCGTAGACATTTGAGCAAGAGCTGCGAAAAATGGCACTACGAGCAGACACGGACGAGGAGTGTCGTCTGCTGTCGCCGTCTGCTCTTGTCGTCTGCTTCTGCACGGACGCTGAACTGACTCCGGAGCCGGTGAAAGATTTTGAGGAACTGGGTCTGAACTCGTTCAGAACTGGGATGAATCGAACGCGCCAGTGCAGCGGTCGTGCAATTTCCGGTTGAATCGAATGCGCCAGTTCTTGCACTGCTGAACTAGCTCAGCCAGTTCAGGCGAATCGAACAGACCTACTATAACGTACGCTAGAGGTTCAACTGGCTTTAGTGTCTATGCGACTTCCAGGACGCAAATTGAAGCAGACAGCAACCAGTCTACTTTTGCGGTGCACCGGTGCATTCCTATTGGAAAACGCGCGGGCATTTCGTTTCTTCGCCGGACAATAACGTGGAACGCTTTTGTTATTTGGGTCGTACCAAATAGTATGTACCCTCGTTACCATTGTAAAAGTGTAATTAGATTAGTTAGCGCATCTTCCTTCATCCTCCTGGTTCTTCCTGGTTTTGCCTTTTTGTGCCTTCCTTCTTTTCATGTGATCTGGTGCAGCGTAGAGAAAGCAAAAGGAGTCGTAAGTCAACGCTCTGTCCGTGTCCTTCTTCCACTTGTCCCCGTGTCTTTTGTGCTGTTTTGCTTTTTAGTTGACTATGTACCTACTCACCCAAATGCAAACATTATTACAACTTCCGAGGCGAGAGCGCTGGCCTACGGATCCCCATGTGGCGGGTTCGAATCCCGGTTGAGGGGCCCGCAATCTGACGGAGGCTTATTGCGGAGGAGGCGCCGTATAACCGAGCTTTCGGTTGCACGTCAAAAGATCCCCAGGTGGTTCAAATTAATCCTCAGTCCTCCGCTGGAGCGTGCCAGATGCCCGTCGTTGGTTTGGCACGTAAAACCCCCAAATTCGGCCTTCTTGAGGATCCTTCTGTTCCGATTTAATTTGTGCTGAATATACTCTAAAAAAAACAGTTTTTTTAAAGGTTCTTCGACCGTTCTTCATGAGCTGAAAGGGTTCTTGGGGCGTCAAGGAACGTTTCAAAAACGGATTTCTTTTAGTGTTCTTTGTCGCTGAACAGCGATGTCATGAAGGATGTCATAATTTTCTTTACTTAATTCATTTACCCCCAGGGCCTAAGGCATTGGAGAGGGGAATGAGTACAAAGTATTGTGATGAAGTAGCAAAGTGCTGTATTATTAGTACAGTAAAATGTTTTTTTAGTTATATAATATTAGCTATGGCGTTCTTGAATTGGTTGTGATCTTCGATTGTTGTTGTTGGCGTGGGAAGGCGATTCCGCTCTTCTGGTGTACGAGGAAAAAATTACTGAAAAAACATTAGTCCTACATGGTGGCATCCCGACCTCATAAACATGATCTAATCGAGATGAAACCTATCAAAGTTTGCCGCACAGGTGAGGGTGATGAAACAACCTGTGAAAAAGGCAGAGACGAGAGGTCTTAAACAAAATAATCATCCCATTTCTTGACCGTGATCGCAATTGAGAAGTGGGACATGCTTTTAAATTAAACGAAGGCCTACTCCTGGAGACTCTAGCTAATACTCTGCATAAAAGTTGGAACGTTTTGTTTCAATTGTATAAGCGAAATTCGCTCGCTCATGCGATTCTTACATTTAAAAAATATGTAAAATGGTCAAAGGAAGATGCACGTACAACATGAACAGGCGCTAATTTTGTGTCAGGACGTTCAGATATAGTCAGAGTGGTACGTCTTCGCCTGTTGACCCATGCCAGTCTAGTGTGACACGTAAGTTTCCTTCCGGTGATAGTAAGAATACCAGACACGTCTTCTCAATGCACAAGCCTCTGAGTACTCTCAATATCCAACACTTAAACTTAGGAATTCTGGCTTTGTTGAGGGTGGAGAACAGCTTTCTGACATGCAAGAGAATGGTACTACTATCGTTGCGCTCTTCAGAACGCTGATGCTCTGACGCAAGAATGTGGCCACACCGCACGTTCTCTGTAGTATTATGAGCGAGGGCCTGCATAGCCGGAAGTGACGATGGATTATGAAAGTAGAGTAGAATAGTAGAGATCTTGGGAGCCAACGCCAGTCAATGAGTCAATGGTGATTTTGTTTTCTAGCATCGAAACTCAAAGCTTTAATTCCTTAATTTGGCAGACATTCAGAGCTGTAGATCTACAGCGGTGATATAGGTTGAATATTATAATCTGGGTCGTATGGGGCAATAGATGAGTAAGCTTCATAATATGCTTAGTAATGACTTGGCATTTAAAAGCCAAGGAAAGGAGAGTGCAGTCAGGATTACTTGGCGGCAAAATAAAATAGACACTCTACCGCTTTTTTTTTTTTTCTGAGAGTTTATAATAACTTATGAAATTTTCTAACGGACAAAACATAATATGAAGTACGCGTAATTGATGCGGCAATCTGGATGAGGTTTGATGGCGGGATCGATGTTGAACTGCTTCTTCTTGCTGAGACTCGGCAGGCGGCCTCTGTAGCGCAATGATGAAGACTGTCCTTGTGCAATAACAGAAAGGAATTTCAAGCATGATGTTCGATAACTTTCAGACAACACTAAACATCGAATAATTTGTATGTCGAACATGGGTGCGGCGACATGGCGTCTTCAACGAACTCTTTATAAATCAGCATCTTGTTTACATGTTTGTACCCACTCCTACCATGGCTCCTCGAGTGGAGCCAGTAGTTTTCCTAAATAAAAAAAAAAGAGTTTCCACTTGGAAAGTTTAATAGTGTACTTCAAAGTCTTATGCTGGCAGGCCAAAGCACAAGGTAGAACCGAAAACAGTTGTCCTATACTGCATTGTAGAAGGCCTGAGGCCACGCGGTGATTAACTCCCAGGGGCTCCGGAACCGGGGGGGGGGGGGGGGGGGGGCAGTGGGTGCGGCCGCTTCTACAGGTTCTAAAACAGTAGGGGCATGCCCCCACACTCAAAGCTGGTCCGACCGCCCTCCCCCCCCCCCCCTCCTCCCCACCTCTTCTCCCCTCCCACCACCCGTGAAGCTGTTGCATGTTGAAGCTGCACTCCATAGGCGACGAGGCGCCACAGGCTAATCAGATGCGAATATATTTATTTTATTTATTTATTTAGCAATACTGTCAGCCTTCATTTGAAGGCCATTACACGAGAGGTGAGTAGTTGATACAAAAAGAACATACACAGTCCTATAATATTTTTTTAACACACGACACACACAAATGTATTATTGTCAATAATATTAGTATATACATCCACACTGGCTTTTTCTTATTGGAAGAACAACTGTTCTAAAGACGATTTAAAAGTAGACATTTCTGTTGAGTTTACAACACATTGTGGGAGGCCGTTCCATTCTTCAATTGTTTGTGCGAAAAAGGAATATTTAAAAAACTTATTTTCTGCAGTAGTATGGTTGAACCGCCTTGTCATGATTTAACCTTCCTGATCGCTTATGCCCCTCTTTCAGATACAACTCCGGGTAGATTTTAATTGCCTATTATAGAGCGAAAAAAAAACAGTTTTAGCCTCGCAATCCTCCGTCTAATTCTAATGGCTGGAGACCACACTGATTTAGCATTCTAGTCACAGAGTCTGTTCGTCTATACTTAGAAAGAATAAAACGCACAGCCAACTTTTAAATCTTCTCTAATTGTTTACAGCGAAGCTGTTAAGCCTAGTTTCCTCAGAATCGTGTCCGTCAGTCAACAAATGGTGAGAGAAAACTCTGGACAGCTACCGCCATCTATGAGCGACGGCGGCAACATTTCCAGCCTTTCCAATCTGGCTTGCCGACTTGCGGCCGGCCATTACTTCATTCCCACCATAGTACAGCTTCGCTGGTCTCCCTTCTTCACCAGAGTGGAAAGGCTGAAAGTTTTCTTTGTCTATCGTCTTATTAGGACTCCATACCACATTCGCATATTCCAAAATAGGACGCATCATTGTTTAGTAAGCAGGTAACTTTGCGTCTATAGTAGCGTTATTTAGCTTCTGTCGTATGAAGCATAGACTCCGATATGCCGAGGAGCAAACATTATCAATATGGGTCCACCATTGTAAGTTGTGTGAGATGGTGACATCAAGGTACTCGAAACTGTCCACATTACTCAAGCTAACTGCCCCTATGTTATAAGAAAACTTCAAAACATTTTTTTCTTGTTTGTTATGTCAATGTATGCTGACTTTCGAAAACTTATCTGCATTCTCCAGTTATCATTATTGTTTAGATTCAAATGGTCTGTAGTATTGTTTACAGGAGCAATTGGCACCTGAATGTACTTAGCAATATTATTTATGTATTCCAATACAACAATGGGCCTAATACAGAGCCTTGAGGGACCCCTGAGGCCACAGGTGATGGCGTGTATAAGTTATATATATATATATATATATATATATATATATATATATATATATATATATAGAGAGAGAGAGAGAGAGAGACAGAGATAGAAAGAGAGAGAGGTGAACTACACTATGCGACATGAGCCCCCGGACGTCGCCCCCACACATCAGATATACTTCCGGAGCCCCTGTCAACGCCAGTTGTGAATTTAGCACGAGCAACTGATTGAATTGGAAGTATATCTAAGCAACAATCAGTGACTCCGCAAGTATTTCCTCAGTGTGTGTGTGTGTGTGGGGGGGGGGGGGGGGGGGGGTGGCTGATACACGGACAGCGCAGGGGAGGAAAGGGCAGCATTTTTGTATTGTATATTTTTTGTTGAAAAAAAAATGAAAACATATGCTTCCTATATTTTATCTGTAAAAAGAATTCATGAGATGTTACGCACATATTATTCATGAAATATTTTGTTGCCGTGCAGCTCTTGCCCTGTATATTTAGCCTTCATGGCTACTGGAGCTGATTGCTCTATAATGGCTTATATAAACAGTAATTATGTACACACTTCACCCGATAATTTCAGAAAATTTGCACGCACACAAGAAAAACACGAAGCACCTGAAGTTTCAGTTTCAGCGAATCACATGTATCCTTCAAAGTCCGAAAGTGGCATGTTCGCTCAGAAGTCCTGATAACAAATTCTTTGATTACGTCTTGTAAGCTGAGCGTGGCGGTGCCTTTCCTTGTGAACATGCAAAATGAGCAGGTGTGTCAGCCTCCACTGCGCCATGCGGTTCCGTAAATAAGGGTTTATTCGGCGTAAAGCGCTGAATGAGCTTTCTGCCGAGGCTACAGATGCTGGTACAGAAAAGAGAAGTTGCACGCCTTTTGACGACTTGGTCTAACAGCTCATGAACTTGTTCAGATTTTGCCTGCAGAGTCTTCGAAGTGCTCTCAGTTGATAAAGACTCGACATTGGACAAAATAGAAGGAAAAAGTAAGAACTGCGCGGAGAGACGGCTTAGATCAAAATCAGCTGCGTGCATGCCTAATGCCGCGTTTAGGTCGTCAGCCGAAGATTGTCTTCCTCTGGCGGCGTCAATCAACGTGCCTTCTGATTTCACAAGCTACTCCAAGCAGGCTGATCAAAAAGCGCCGCCGCATTTCGCTCGTAATGCGGTCGATCGCCTCAAAGTGTTCTTTGCACAATGCTGCTTTGGAATCGAGCGCAACTGGCAGGAGAGACGTGCTGGACATCTCAACCCTCCTCGGCGGCTTTGTAGACCTTCCCCTGCCAAGCTTCTTCAGACCTAGCTGAGTTGCAACATCGCTCGTGCGGACCCGAAAATCCTAAAACGCGGTTTCAGAAAGCAGGTGGGACATTGCCTCGCACAGAGTCTCTGCAGCTTCTTTCACACCTGTAGCACGAAACGTTGAGCGTTGGAGGACCCTTGCTAGTTCCTCATACGGGCCGAACATAGCTAAGGAGATATTTATTCCCAACAACGTTTCAAACTTTCCCAGGAGTGTTTGATATCCATTCAAAACGGCTTTGCTGTTGTCTGCCTTTGAGCCTGTTCCTTGAAAGATCTCATTCAGTGTTTCTCGGACCCTGGTGTAGTTCTCAGTGAACCTTTTCATCCACTTACCCTGACTGCCCACCTTGTCGGGCGCAGTGGCAGAAGGCTATTCGGCATTGACTGTGGCTCATCCGATGGATTCACTTCTGAGGGAAAAACAATCGACGAATAAACTCTTTCGCGCTTTTTTTATTCAAGAACGACTTTGGAAAGATCTTTTACGGTACTCAAAACATCGCCGATGATATATTGCAGCTCTTACTAGTTTCCTGCAATACAAGGTCTAGGCAATGAATAAATACTACAATGTACATACAATAATCTCGGTTCAGAATTATTACTCTTTTTCTGGACTCCTGCAAAACGGCCGGACATGTTAGCTGCCCCGTCAAAGCAGTGGCCAAGAATGTTGTGGAAATCAATACCAAGGCGCAAAATCATATCTTTGATGGCCATGTACAGCGTGTCAGCCCTGCTATCTGGCGCGTTGTACAGGCCTAAATAGTTTATGTGGACGATGAGTGCCCTGTCAGCCCAACGCACACAGATGGCAAACTGCTCTTCACCTGTCACATCAGTTGTTCCGTCAGCTATTACGCCGTAGAACGGGCTACAAACCGCGTCTCGAACGATTTCCCGCTGTACCGTGTGGGCCATGATCTCAATGAAATCGTTCTGCACGTCACTGCTTATTCATTTGTCCCTTTTCGCCATCCATCTCCTCGATGCTGGAACATCCCCTGACCTTTCATCAAGCAAATCGAGTAGATTTCCTTCCTATTTAGTGCGTCTAATCAGAGCTTGGCCCCTTTGACACTGGTAGCGGACGGAGCTTACAATGACACGTAGTGACATTCTGGCTTCCTCCTGCTCCTGCTGCTGAGAGGGGGGCCCATGCTCCCCCGTTTCCGGAGTCCCTGGGAACAATAGCGCTAACGTAACCTGATTCCTTTCCGTCGCTTCCCTACAATAATTCGTGCTGCATTTTCCTCCTCAGCGAAACGACCGAAAGTTAACAGGACCAAAGTGGACAAAGAGCGTAACAAAGAGACGACACCCTCAACACCTACACGAGCGGGTGAACGAACAGTTGTTCTCGCCCCGCCACAACCCGCCCCGAACACGTTGACGCTCTGTCCAAAAACTGTAGTAAAAAAAAAAAAAAAAAGAGATCTCCAAAACTCAGAGTAGAAGGCATCGTGTACATTTGGAAGGTCGCATTCCACGACATTTTTTTTTTTCCCCCTCCAGCGAGTTCAACGGCGCAATTCGACTGATTAAGCGGGGCCTAAGTCCTGGAGCCTCCCTTTCGCAGTAGGAGCGCGTGTGGTGATGCGGTGCTTGACCCGTCGGCGCCAGAATTTGGCAACCCGCGGAATCTACGGGAGTCTACACACACACACACACCTGACGGGTCAGCCCTTCGTGCCAAAATGCCGGCCGCCGAGACGGCGACCACCGCTGTTCCCGTCGGTCGAGGGGCACGGGCGACGGCTTATCGTTCGTTCGCACCGGAATGCCACGCTTTTTTTGTCTCTGTATATCTGTACTTTCTCTAAATCCGGCGCGGATGGGTCGCCTCCTTCCTTTCACAGCCGGCTCTCGGGAAATGGATGCGACACAAACAAATTGATCTCGGTCCGCCTGCAGACGGTCACGAGATCGCGGTGTCGTCGTGTCGGCGTCGCCTTCGTCTTCCTTTTGGAAGCAAAGGGTTTCTCCTCTCTGACTCCTTCTTTCTTTCTTTTTTAGTGTGTTTTGCATTCTCGGTTATCTTTACAGAAAGTGTGGCGCCAGGGACTCGTGTGTCGGATGACCATAAATTCAGTGGAATGTGGCTTAAAGCCTCGTGGTGTTTTGACAGGCGCAACTATCCTTCCTGTAGTTAGTGAGTCAACTGGAGACAGAAAGTTTAATGATCGAAGGAGCAACGTTCGCTCTTGTTTTCAGGAGTCTTGTTCAACGAAATATTAACATGTTTATGTAAATGAAAGATTCAAGGCTCAAGTTTCAAAGTTTCAAGCTACGGATTCTGGAGTAAAATTGAATTTCGTTCTATACAGTAACTCGGTAAGTTGCGATTTAGTATTTGCCAAACGCGAGGTTGAGTGAGCATGAATTGTCTCCCTCTGAAGTGCGATAACAATCGCCTAGAATAAATGAACCTAAAAGATTTATACTGCCTTGAGGGAATTGACTAAGTCATGATTAATCCCAAATAGAGTAAGAATACACATTGTTAATAGCAATTATTGAACATTTTGTGCGAGGTCAGTCAAGCGTGCGGTTTGTTTGTGCAACTGAAGCTGCTACCTGGTGATAAAAACTCGTTTGTTTAATTAACAGAAGGTGATTTTATAAGTAATTCTTGAAGTGCATGGGCAGAAAAATAGAAAAGAGGATTTCAGTTGCGGTACAGACTCACAGTTCACAATAAGTCAATAACTGAGGTCAAAATAGGACATGTGACACAGCAACGCTTTGATTCTTTCCAATGTTCAAATAATAAAAGTGAATCTTTCTTCACATGCATCACATAGAGCTTTATACGATGATAGTCATCATCATGCAACTTTAACATGTTTCAGCACTCGTGCCACAGGGCGGTCCATCCATCGATGATTTCTTTCCAAACTGGGATTGTTAGTGGCGCGCATTACATTTTGATGTTGTACGCCGTTCATCGACAAGCTGACAAAGCGGTGGAAGCGGTGGATCAGTCAACCGTCAGCCTTGCACCACATGATCACGCTTTCTACGCGTACTATCGGTGCAGAGAGGTGGAGAGCACATGCGGGCTCAGAGAGTATAGAGTCAGGCGATAAAAATCAGGGGATTGATTTGCCCGGCAAGAACGAAGCTTTCATTGCCCTGTCAAGCGGTGAACGAAGTATAGTTTAATGTAGATGTTTGAGCGTGTTGGTTTCTAATTTACGATAAGAGGTACATTGAATACGGTAAGTATCCAACAACTTGTTTCTTGTGTATTGGACATCACGGACATTTACAATATCTGTCTGCAAACGTTTCGCTGATGTTCCAAAATTATACATTTGTAAAACTGGGTTTCGGGACATTATGGCGTTAAATTCAGTAACAAATAAATCACAACAAGACCTACTAAGCGAATCATCCCGGTGGATTTTTCATGCGTCAATAAAATTCCGATATGCGAAACATCTGTCAACATATATATGATGGCAGACTTTCGGAGCTTTTAAAACATCCGTGGGTAAATAGACCACCTTCAAAATACTGTCCTCTGATGGCAGCTGCGGAATCCCTGCACAATGTCAGACAATAACCGCAACGTCACGGCACACTTTATGCGTTTGGTTCAGTTTTAAGGCAAAATCACACAGAAAATGTGATTAACTCAGTGACGTTGCACTTTCGACGCTGTTTGATTGGATCGTCCGCTCCCAACGTTGTCAACGCTTCAACGTTCGCTTTCTTATGAAAGGACTTGCACATTCCAGGATGTCAGTTGTTTCGCCATTGTGCAGTGGTTTTAACCTTCCAGTAATCGGCGCGCGACTTTCGAAAGGGGTCTATAGCAGGCTTTTCGATCTCGGAGCCGAAAAACATCCAAGCATGCACTCACACAATTTTTTTTGTCTGCAGGATATTTATATATTTGTGCTATGCATTGTCAGCCAATCAAGTTTCAATGGAAATGGGCCATCAACAGCCACAGCCAGCAGCTTAGGTCATCGCTCGCTTCATGAAGAGTGCATCATTACCAAGAATCGAACAAGAGGGGGCATTATTCCGTGTTCCTGTTACTACCACCACTACTGCGAATGAACTTTCCCTGGACATATACGGCGTGCAAGTTCGTCTGCTCTTTGCGCACCTTGTGCGTTTGTTTAGCCTCGAGATGCACCTATGTGCTTTTGTTTCTCCCCGACCTCAACCCGTGACTTGGCTGTCTCGTCACTGAGCGTTCTCTGCGCTGCCCCTTGATTGATGTGCCTCTCTTTGCGGTTTGATGAGCCAAAAACGCATTTTGGAACACTTGCCCGCCGTATAGACCCTTTTGCTGATTGCAAACATGAACTGTCGCTTGCGTCCCAAGCGACTTCCGGTCGCACCGTCTTTGCAAGCCTGATTAGCTTGCTTATGTCAAACTAAGTTGGAGATTTAACGAGGGTCTTCGGCTGTACAATATTACATCTTGGAGGAGGCCAGTTGGTTTACAATAATACTTGAAACATTGCAACAAATATCGCACTCCTCCGTGGTTTTTTTGTTGTTTTTTTTTTGCATTTACCTGGAGAATTGGTGGTTAAACGTTTCATCTACATTTCAAGCAGCAGTGTTATGGTGGCCTTTGCTCATTCTTTTCATAAACCGGAAGTTCTCTGGCACGTCAGAGACTGGAGCACCACGTGGTGGCGTTTGCCATAAAAAGGGTCAATATGAGACGACTGTCGTCACAACTACACTGGGTCTTGGAGCCAGCAGGCGCGCTCACCCAGTTTCCTTCGTGTGCAGGTGACTACAATTTACACTGGCTACATACCTAGGGTATGTTTGTCCTGTCGGCTCCACCCAACGAGTCATTTTTGATAGAATGTGCACGTTCTAAACATCATCAGTTTCTGTTGTGCCATAAGCATTTATTGTCTCACTGGAAGAAACTGTTGTGTCTGCTCTTGCCGCTACTGTTTTCAGGTGACATCCAACTGAACCTGGGTCTTCCGAAAGAAGAGCAGATGGCGAAAATACAGTCTATGCTTGAAACGCTGACAGCCAGTATGACCAATCTTACTACCCGACTTTAGAATATCAAAAACAAACAGAATAAATTTGAAAAAAGAAATTGATAACTTAATGAAAAGTAATGACTACCTAAAAAAGTAATAACGGTTTTTAGACACAAAAAGAAAATATAGATGCGAATGGATTATCTCGACAATCCTAACCGCCTATCCAATCTAGATTTTTTTTTTTTTTTTACGGTGTTCTCGACGAAAAACGCAATGAGCCATGGGACTAGTGTAAAAAGCCATGTTTTTCACATCTGCCATAAATACATGAATATCATCCCAACTTCATTTGAGAGGGCAGATAGGGATGGTTATTTTAAAGAGGTCGGCAAGAGGCCGATTTTTGCAAACTTTATGTCCCGGAACGAAAAACTGGATGTTCTACACTTAAATTAAAAATTTCAAGCTCACTGTGTAGGGGGATTTTAGTAATCCACTGCGCGAAAAAAAAAGACGTATGTTATTATTATTTTCTAGAGAAATAGGGGAAAACAAAAACAACACAGAATGTCTTTCTCATGCAGTTTCGGAACTACTTCACGTACAATTTACTTTTAGTGCTCCTTTAATTAGGCTTAGAAAACGTGTACTTAACTTGAAGTACATTCTCTGAATATGCAGTTGCAGTTTAGCTGAAGTACATTCTCAGGGTATGTACTTGTACTTTACTTGAAGTATATTTTCTGGTACTTTCCGATGAAAGTACAACTCCCGACTTCAGAGTACATCTCACGAATTTGGTCTTGTTGAACTTGTACCACAAAATGATGCTTTGTTAACTCCGAAGAAAAACTGGGAGGATATTATATTCTCACCGGAAACGCGAGCAGACGACGCATCGCTATGTTTGTACTGGGGGCGGCTTTCTCGCAGCACTTAGAACTCTGGCTCCTTCCGGCTCGGTCAGCGCAAGTGAGGTGTTTAGGAATATCAGGAGAGCCACGCGCTCGCGTCCTTGGCTTTCCTAGTACTATACTCAACTTCTGAGGTCGAGTAAAAGAGGTCACCAACCTCTCACAGAAAAAGGGCGTATCGTCATGTCAAAGGGATGACGGCTATAGGACCGATATAAAGAAGTGCCTTATAAGTTGATTGGGTTAAATAGTTTTTCAGCGAGAGTGAACTGCTTTGGGGCTGTATTGACCTTATCCACTATTCGCCGCCATTTCTGAAAATAACTTATTCACTCCCTATTACCCCCTGTGCATAGTATACCACTGAAAAAAACAGTGTATAGTGGAATGAAAGATGAAAGAATGAAATAAAAGATTGTGTTAAAACTACGTGTACTTTACTTTGAAAGTAAATTGTATTTATAGTATTTTACCATAAGTACATTACATTAAACCTGGTGTACTTGCAACTTTACTTGAAGTTCATAACCTCTCATATACTTTGTATTTTACTTTAAGCCACTTTTTAGATGTACTTTACCCAACACCGTTCTTATGACAAGCTAATTATGAATGACGAAACGTTTATCTGGTACGCAGATCAAAATATGGGTGTACTTGTGGGTGACAATCGCCGCGCAAGACAACAATAATTATATGCGTCTTTTTTCAATGATGGCGGTGTAGTCCGTTGCAACTCAAGAAGGTAGGACGGGGTAAAAGAAGGCTGGGGAGGAGGAAGCAGACGGAACTGCTGGAGTGGAGAGGGGGAAACCTCCTCCTCTCTCCAGTTTTCCGTCTGTTTCCTTCTACCTGGCCTTCTGTTCCCTCGCCCTACCTTCTTGGGTTGCAACGGACTATAGTTTAGCATCACTCGGTAGTCCTCCTTCTGTATTATTGCTGAATTGCCGTAGTCTTAAAAATAATGCAGGTGAATCTTTTTGATTAGCGGGGACGATAAAACCTCACGTAGTCGTTGGCTGCGTGAGGTTTAATGAGTCGTGGCTTGATGACGCTATACTTCCCAAACACGCATTCCCCAAAGGCTTTTCTGTTTACTGGAAAGACCGCCACGCGCATGGCGGCGACGTGCATTTATTAATAAATGATGAATGGGCGAGCAGTAAGCTTATTGTACCACAAAATAGTACCGAATCCTTTTGGTGCCGTGTGCCTTTGTCAAGAGGAGGAACTTCCATGCTGGGCACTTACTATACCGTCCCCCAGGTGTAAATAATATTCATGAACTGAGTCGTATACTGTCCACCTTTACTGATTGTTCGGTAGTTATAGGAGGAGGCTTTAATCTTCCAAATTTTAACTTGACAGACGCCGTTTCATGCGCTAATCGTTCGAGTTTATATAACTATTTTAATGCAATTGTTATTTCATTTTTTCTAGAAAAATGTGTTGCAATACCAACAAGAAGAGGTTCTATTCTAGATTTGCTATTGACTTATAATGTCAGTATTCTTTCTAACGTAACTGTAGTTCCAGGTATAAGCGACCACAGTGCTGTTGTATGTAATTTATTGTTAAACAACGTGAAGAGGGTATTCAGGCCTCCACGCAAAATTAAATTATGTTGTACGATCAAGAAGACTACGAACGTGTTTCCTCGAAATTTAATCGATAGCTTTCTTTTTTCATTTTGGAGTTGAGCGACCAAAGCAATGGTTGCTTTGGTCAGTGGTTGGAAGTGTTCAAAGAAAAAATTAAGGTGCTCACCAATTGCTCCATACCATCGAAGAACCTCAAGAGGAATAATAAACATAAACCGTGGATAACACCCTCAGTTCAGAAACAAATAAAAAAACGTAGGATTAATAAAAAGCATTTGAGAAATCCGTCTGGTATTTTGAAACAAAAGCTGGAAAAAGTAACCACAGACCTGAAAACAAATGTGCAAGAAAGCAAACAGATTTTCCATGAGTCCCTGAACGAAAAATTAAAAAGCGATCCTAGAGAATTCTGGAAATATGTAAAATCAAATAAAAAAAAGGATACTTCTATTTCTGCTGTGTTATCTAGTGGTAATCTAGTAAACAGTGATATCGAAAAGGACAATTGCTTCAACACATTCTTTAAGTTCGTGTCTGCCTCCTGTGCTGTCAGCAGTGATATTTCTGTTTCTGCCGGATAATAGAAATGGTCATGCCAGATGTGGAGGTTGGACTAGGCGGAATTGTGGCTCTACTTGCAGGTATTGATACTTCCAAAGCCCATGAACCAGACGGGCCTTCGCCGGTAATTTTTCGCGTCTGTAAAGGAGAAATCGCACGCTATTTAAATGGTATTTTACAAAATCATTAGAAAAGTTCAGAGCGACTGGAAAATGGCGAATGTAACTCCGATTTCTAAGTCTGGATCATAAAATCTAGTCGAAAGTTGCCGTCCAGCGTCGCTAGCCTGTGTCGCTTCTAAGCTTTTCGAAGGTATATTATATAGCTCTATGTTTTGTTTTCTTGAATCTTGTAATGTTTTACTTCCTCCCAGCGCGGCTCCCGTCGACGCTCTTCGTGCGTTACGCAGGTAGCGGAATTTACCCATTTTAATTCGAATGGGACAGATAGACAATAGAAAACGTGTAGATTCTGCATTGTATTACTTGTGTAAAGCATTTTCTTTTATTTAAGAAGCTTGTATCACTGGGTATTAACTGTACGGTCACCAAGTGGATTGCTGAGCAACTGTCCGGTCGTGAACAAGGCGCCGTGCTGAATGCTCAAAGGTCCGCACCAGTAATCGTTACCTCCAGGGTTCACCAGGGAAGTGCACTGGAGCCATTATTCTTTCTTATATTTATTACTGGCATTTGTGCAAACACACCGACTGATTATAAGATATTCGTGAATGATTGTGTAGTGTACAGAATTAGAGAAAATGACACGGACGCTCGTAGTTTGCAAAGCAATTTTAAAGTACTTGTGGACTGAGGTGTGATTATTAGGAAATGATCATATATATTAAAAAGTGCAAATACCCGTGTGTGTTGTTGTTTTTTTGTTGTTGTTGTTTTTTTTTTTTTTTTGGCGATGCATTGATTCTCCGAATATGTATGAACTAACAAAATTAAACTTGAACGCGTAAAATGATATGAGTTTTTCGGAGTTTATTTTTTGTCTAATTTAAAATGGAACGATCACGTAGATAACACCGTAGCAAAAGCTAGTAAAATGTTGTATTAGAAATTTTAAAAACACATACCGCAACGCGAAACCAACATTGTATTTCTCTTTCATCATACCGATTTTAGAGTACGCTTCTGTTATTTGGGACGCCCCTCAAAGTTACCTCGCACATAAGTTAGAATTAATTCAAAATCAAGCGCCTAGATTTTTGATATGTGACTACAACCCCTATATAAGTTGTACTGAAAGGAAACAAAGATTAAGTTGAAACCCTTCTTGAAAGAAAAAGAAAGTGCTAACAATTATTTTTCTTTACAATATATAAAATGGGCATACATGTATTGAGAGAGGTATCTACATCCTGCCACCAAATTATGTGTCATTAAGGTTAGATCATTCTAAAATGTGCAAGGATATCGCTACCATACAGACTGTTTTTTTTTTAACTATTTGTTATTGGAATGTGTTGCCGGAAGAAATTGTTTATGTAGCCGATGGTAATCGTATTTTTTTTTTTTGCATATTACAAAAATTTCTTGTATAGTAACTATGTTGTAGTTGTTGTTGTATTTTGCTTGCTTATTTATGTGCATATTTTTTTATGTTTTCACTCATTTACTCCCTGCATAATACTCAACGGCATAGCAGGTACACGTGTAAATATATAAATAAATAGCGTACAACAGTCAAAGCTTTATCCAAATTGTAGATATCAATCTAACAATGGAACATTAGTTCAGTTGCGAGCTCAGCTCCGTCCTGTCGAGTTTGTTCCTTGCTTCGTCCCCGTTTTAAGCTGATTTTCATCAACCACGTTTAATTAGTACATATAACCTGAGTCTTTCGTTTACTGTAACTGATTTTTTTTTTTTCTGGCTCTCATGAGACCCTTTTTATCTGCGAAAGATATTAGGGTCTTAAACTTTAAATATTTATTGTTTTATAAAAAAAAATATATATATATATTTCCATCGTCTCGTGCTATGCAAGATTTCCAGCGTGTTTATTTATTTTATTTTAAGCCCATCAACATAATTAACACAGCGAGAGTTACTCGTAGACAAGTTTCAACTCGTGTTCTTCCGAAGGCCATCCGGGCGAGTTGAACAACCGCCCTAGCCCAGCGTAACCCGGAGAGGCATACACCTATCCGAGAGTCATCGCACGAAAGGAGGGGCACTACAAGGGTGAGGGTATCGCCGAAACCGCCGTCCAGTGATAAAAACAAATGGCCAAGCTGGTCCACACATCGAGAAGGAAAGGGCGCGCTTCCGATCCAGCCTATGAGATGCCACAAGGGAGAGGAGGCAGGGCGAAGGAACCACGAACCGCCCGAAGCCTTGCGAAACTGCTCAAAACTGGGCGCAACTCCCGAATATCAGACACTATTCCCTCGGACTCGGTCGTTTACTGTTCACGACATCATGATGCGGAAACTTCTGGCACTGCTGGTCTTGGTGGTTGCGTCGCGTGCCATACCCGTGCCGGAACCCAAAGGACGGATCAGCGCGCCAGCTCAGACGGACATCATCGGAAGCCAACAGCCGACGGCCATAGGAGGAGAGAAGATTCCGATCATAGAAGAAAAGATTCCGGGCTCCTACAGTGCCGAGTTGGCAGGACCAAACCACCAGGCAGTCGGGCATGTGACGAAAGCGAACAAGACTGATGAGAAACATCCAGAGAAGTCTCCGGAGAAGGTGCCAGAAAGAGTGCATCACGAAGGTGCAACCGGAGAGCACAAGAAGGACGTGCATAAGGTCGTTGATCAGGCTGTGCCCAGCCACACCGCGGTAGAGCCCAAGGTCGAGCCAACTCCAGTTAAGGTTTCAACCTTCTCTGCGGGAGAAATAGGTACCAAGGACATACCCACTATTGGCACCAAAGAGACACCCACAATCGGCAGCAAGGACACACCCAACATTGGCTCTACAAGCTTGAAGAACGTGGATGGCGAGGTGGTTGTCCCAGTTCCAGAGGTCGCGAGGCTCGACGTTGAGAAGACAGAGGTTGCACAGCCGTACGAGACACGCGCTGACGCTACAGACTTCGTTGAAGGCGTAGATGAAACCGGGAGGGACGAGAAGGTCCCCGGAGGCGTAGAGCAGTTCGGATCCATCCTCGAGTTCAGCAAGTATGACAGCAACGGCGACGGCGTGATCGACATCGACGAGTGGAACATCATTCATGGAGGGCACGAGAAGATCACGGGCCAGTTTCATGTGGCCGATACCAATGGTGAGTTCATCATTCAAATACGATATATGTTGTAAACCGAAGTGCTACGACTCTGGAACAGCGGAAAACCCATCTTGAAGAAAACATAAATGACCAGACCAAGCCCATTTAGAAATTTAAGTTAACTGAAACCGTAAAAAGCCTGATATATTTAGTCGAAGTTTATTATACTCTTCGGTTGAAGTATTTTCCTAAACTAGGGTCATGTTCAAATAATTTGTTTTTGGTTAATTCAGCTTGTTTTCCGTATTTATCTGCGCCACCAGACTTATGAGCTGTACATTTATAATAATAACCATAATTAATTAATATCTTTATTCATCCGTTTAGGGTCGCGGCACCCCAAAAAGGCCATTGGCCCATACCTGAGTCCTGTGGTGCCGCACTACTACAATGTTTTGAACAAGAAGAAAAAAGGACAGAAGTATATATCTTGCAAGCGTGTGAACGGTCATGTGCGCTGAAATTCGCCTTTACAACAGGTCGTGCATAAGATATTAAAGCAGTGATTACTTTAAAAAAACACCCTCCAAAATTTAAATTGAAGTCTTCCCCAGTTGATCACACTTTTTGGTGGACACATTTTTCTCACCATAAAAACTAAATAGTATAAGGAGGAGGACGCTGCTGCCAACGTGATGATTTCTAAGAACTAGCCTTTGCCCGCAATCAAATTTCTGCTGCTAGATTTACTTGTATGTGGCTAATGCCCATTTTTTTTATCTTCCAGGTGATAAGCAGCTTGAACAAACTGAGTTCCAAGGAGCCACGTGGTACAACGAAGCCGACCCCAGCATCCCGATCTCAGGCATCGAGAGCCCACCATCCGTGGACGTCGCCAGGGACGCCCTCATGCTGGCCATCGAGGAACAGGCGGCCGCCAGCGGAATCCCAAGCCCCGTGATCCCAGCCATTCCCTCGACCGAACTTCGGTACATCATGGATGACGTCGAGCGGAGCGCGCAGAGCGTCCCTGTGGTTCCCGTTGACATCTTGGTCGTGGACGACGGCGTGGCTCCAGGCATTCCTGCCCCAATCCCTGCCAAGCCGACCCTCGTGACCACGGGACATGTGGACGTCTCCGAAGTTCCAAAAGAACATGAAGCTGCGAAGGACACACATGTGAAGCATCCTGAAGGAACCCACAAGAACAAGCCTGAGGTGTCTCAAGTTCCTCCGCTCACAGACAAAGTTGAGAAGACAAAGGAAGGAGCTTCGCATGAGGTCCCTTCGGTTAAGAAGACCGACTGAGTGTTGCGACCGCAAGGACTGGTTCTGAAGTTAAGCATCGCAACGCTAGTTTAAGCTGCCATTTTCGCTGAGCGGATTTCATTTTCTTACTGTAGGTACCCTAGCACACTGTTCTGTGACAAGATAATCCTTCAGTTGTGTAGCGTAATTGATGTTTTGTTTGTGTTGTTATTTGTTTGTGTTGAACGCGAGGCTACTACTTAATTTATTGAGGCCGAATGAGTTATGTCTTGTTAAGAATGACCTTGTCTTAAATACGAAACATTTTTTGCTGTTTCACTATTTGTCTCATTTAAATGAAAAACAATAATTCGAAGGGAGTGTTTTGGCTCTTTTTGGTGATCTTAGTCGTCTCATCCATTTCGCTCTAGTTTTTTTAATAAACAAGGACAAAACTGAGTTTTACGTTCTACTACCTTTAACCATTGACTTCCTGCGTAAATCAGCATGAAACGACATTACGTAATACGCACACGATGCTCACTTGCACGTTGGTACAGTGCCCTTACATATCTAAACCAAAAGGATTGGAAATTGTTCACACGATACCCGAGCCAACAGCGTGAGCTTTCCCTGAACCTAAGGAGCGGTCCTGTAACCATCACCGTAAAATCAAATGCCACAGAAAGTAGCCGAAAGCTT
Organism: Ixodes persulcatus; assembly: GCA_013358835.2. Classification (NCBI taxonomy): domain Eukaryota; kingdom Metazoa; phylum Arthropoda; class Arachnida; order Ixodida; family Ixodidae; genus Ixodes; species Ixodes persulcatus. The sequence continues at coordinate 496,091 of JABSTQ010009334.1, forward strand.
ACAAATTTTTTATGTTAAAGTGTCTAAGCGACAGATGTTATGCAGCGCTTCCCAAAAAAAGAAGAATTATCGATCGTAAACAAATATCTACGTATGTTATAACTCAATATTGGCCATCAAACTATTCCGGGAGAAAGGAGGAATTCTATTCAAATTGTTAACCACCCACCTCTTTGGGAAACTGCCAACACGTCCTGGAGAGAATTCAAGAGAACGAGCTTTGCACATGCCAGGCGAGATCGGAACATTGTCAAAATTATTGCACGCAGACATAAACATCATGATCTGTGATTCAAGCTGCCAACCTGCATATATGTATGGTAACATAAAGTCATTTATACACAAATTATGGCTGAAACAAATAGTGCAGAAGAACGTTGAACGCTATGATATTGGTGGTCATGTTGATGGATCCAGCATATTGAGACATCCAGTCAAGCTGACTCTATCGTAATAAGATTGTGAGTCATTGGGTACACTAAGTCGCAGTGCGTTATTAGCAGTATTATTATTAAAGCGATTACCATGTAATATATCTTAATTAAAGATTAATTGTTGTTATTAAAACACTGGCTAGGTGGCGCAATCCGCCACCCAATTGAAAGAGTTCAGCCGTATGCATTCATCCATCTAGACCAACCTTGGTGACGCGCCTCTGCATCGTAATGGGGCATTTCATGGTAATCTACAGGGTGGACCTGAAGGCACGTTGGCCCTTCGAACGAACCGCACAAATTGGTTTCTTAACAGATCGCGATGCAATTTAGTACAGGGGTGTAGAACAATGGTGATTTTTTAAATAAAATAATGAAGCCACGACTTCACCTGAGTAAATGTTTACAAAGAAAAACATATCGAAAATGCCATGGTGGGCCACTATAGTCCGTTGCAACTCAAGGAGGTAGGGGCGAGGGTAGACGGGCCGGGGAGTTGGAAGCAAAAGAGAGAAGTAGTTTCCACCTTTCTTCTCCAGCGTTTCGTCTGCTTCCTCCATCCGGCCCGTTCTACCCTTGCCCTACCTTCTTGAGCTGCAACGGAGAACGGACTATAGAGCATTTATTATTTAAAAAATTAAACAAAAATGAAAAAATTATGCGTCCGGGGTGTACTCCAGAGACTGCAACTTCTCCACTGCGTTCTCGTATGAGCTCCATGTAAACGGAAAGCCGTGCAGGGTGCTTCGGGACAGTGCAGCGACGATGGACGTTGTTCATCCGTCGTATGTAACGCCATCCGATTTTACTGGAAAGGTAGTTTGGATCAAGCAGCTGCTCGAAAAGCACAGTGTCTGTCTGCCTATGGCGACAGTAAGGATAACTGGCCCGTTCGGAGAGCTAGTGACAGAGGCGGCTGTCTCGCAAACAGTCTCGTTGGAGTATCCTTATTTGTTTTCTAACCGGTCAGATTTCCTGCTGCGCGAAAGGGGTCAACAACTGGGAGAAGGGCTAGTTCATTCATGTACGAGGTCCAAATCGCGTCAGGTCGCCCCTTTGTTGACGAGTGATCCAGAGCCAGAGGCAGCTGACGGGGAGCAAGCACTCCCAGAGTTGGAGGCAGAAAACCGTGATGAGAGGGACCAGGTTGTAGAACAGCCTGACCTCGTAGCACTAGAAAGCGTACGTCGTCCCAACGCGCCGGCGAAAAAGGCGGAGGAAGACGGGATCAGTGAAAGATCTCTCGTAGCTCCGGCGTCACGTAACTTTGGTCCTCTGCTACGAGTAGAGAGTATCTTTGACAGTCGAGCAGAAGAGCGACCCTAGTGTGTCAGGGTTTCGCGGTACAGCTCAGGAGATTGCTAGGACCAATGTGACGGGGCATGAAAAAGGCGGATTGTTTTATCGGCGCTATAAGGACCGCATTTTCACGTCTAGAAATCACGTTAAAATAAATCACTATTACTTCAGTGTAAGAAAAAGGAAAGGCAAATTTAACGGCAATGCCGATGGGTTGAGCAGATTTTTCTGACATCACGAAAAACACTAGGGATGATCTCAGAGGTCTTCGTCATCCACGGGAATGAGGATCGAAGTGGGGGCACTTCGTTAAAACCCCAAAAGGACCTCACAAATTGCGAAGAAGTTTTTGTCTTTTGTATTTTGTTTATTGTGACCTCGTTGGAAAAATTAGTTTTTTTTGGCGACAGGGGGTCTCGATACCCGGAATTGTACCAAATTGTGGTAATCCGTAATCCAGTCTGGCGGGTCTTTGGCGAATTCCGAGCGTTTGACTGCGGTGTGGCGTGGTGTTGTGGGGGACGTTTCCGCTGATGCCTCCGTTGTGAGAGGTTTGGGAGTTTATTTAGTGCTTGCAGCGTCTTCTCAAGGCCTACTCCAAGCCCACCTCTTCAGGCCAGCGATTGTACCACCGGCCATTCGAGGTTTCCCTGGCCCCGGAGGGGCTGTTAAGAATGGAACCTTCGGCAACCTTCTTCCGAGTTTCAACGCTGCGGAAACGAGTCACGATCTGTTCAGGACTGTCGCCCACCTGTCGGAGCCTGCCCAAAACGAGTCTCAACGCGTCCGTGACGTCAACGGGACGTGTGTGTGTGTGTGCGTGTGGGTTCGTGCGCTCCGGAAGGGGAGAGAGGCATGGCCTAACTGCGGAGAACCATGGCTACGACGCACTTCTGGCTACGACGCGGCGGACTTTGCTGCAACGCACTGGGCGGCGGTTTGCTACTCGCACCTGCTGCCCTGGCGGGGAGTGAGGGAGAAAACGGACCCTATATAAGGCGGAGCGTGAGGCTGCTCCGGTTGCTCTCTCGGATCTGACGACTGTATCGCAACCATGTAATTAAACCGTTCGTTACGTTACCAATTCTCCCACCTCCACTGGCCCCTGGGTTCTTCACTTCGGGGAATGGTCGTCGTCACGAGCCAGGAAGCCTCCGGACGTGCGGCTTAAACCCCGCCTCGAACAATGTCTAAGGGATCTGCGGAGAAAACCCAACCTTCTATTAGCACTTTTAAATATATTACGGACGTGCGTATTCCATCTAAGATAGTTTGCTATAGTGACTTCTAAGTATTTATATTTTTCCACACGAGTTAACAATGTACCATTAAGATTGTAAGGAAACACTATCGGTTGACGTTTGTGGGTGATGGTAATGCACACTGTCTTTTTAAGGTTCAAAGACATTTGCCACGTGGCACACTATTCACTTAGTTTGGCCAAAGAACGATTTAGTTTTTCTTGATCGGAGACCGTCTGGACTTCAGGTAGTACTAAACAATCGTCTGCAAACAGTCTAGCGTGCACATCTTCATCACATATTAAGTCGTTTCTAAATAGTAAAAACAGTAATGGCCCCAACACGGATCCTTGGGGAACCCCTGATGTCACGTCACACAGGTCAGAGTGGGCGTTCTGAATACTAACAAACTGTCTACATTTCTTTATAAAGGAATCAATCCGCCCAAGCAAGAGCTGTTTTTTTTTTTTTTTAAACCAATCGTAATTTGATCATTAACTTCTGATGGCTTACTTTATCGAAGGCTTTCTTGAAGTCTAGAAGACGACATCTACCTTACCTCTGGCGTCTAAAACGCGTGAAAAATAATGTACGACTTCAGTTAGCTGCTTCACAGTGGATAGGCCCTTTCTAAATCCGTGTTGCTTATTATTGAGTATAGAATGATTAGCTAAAAAGGTGATAATATGCTTCGAAACTACATGTGTTCAAGAAGTTTGCAGCAGCGTGAGGTTAGTAAAATCGGCCGATAGTTTGATACATCGTACACATCACCCGTCTTTAGGATTGGAATAACTTTAGCCATTTTCGAATCGTCTGGAATAGAAGCAGAAAGCGATGATGCCTGAAAAACAATGAAGAGATATTTGGCACCCCATTCAGCGTATCTCTTCAAAAATTAGTTTGGGACTTCGTCAGGTCCTTCTGACTTGGAAGGGTCAATGTTAAGTAGTAGCGAAAAAATTCCTTCATAAGATAAGGGTACATCATCGATCGCTGGAATATCAGAGTATTCATTGAACACTGGTGACACACCATCATCGCTTAAAAAATACCGTGAAAAAAATTATTAAACCTGTTGGCTATGTCAACTTTTTCAACTACTGACTCACCATCATTAACCAATTGGGAAATGTCATTCCTCCTACGTGAAAGATACCGCCAAAATTTCTTGGGAGCAGTCAGTAGAAAACTAGACATTGTGATGTTATAGAATTTGTGTTTAGCGCTTTTGATGGCGGTTTTTAGGTTTGTGCTCAGAATTCTAATAGTTTCACGTATGCTTTCATTGTGAGTTTTGCGTAGGTTTGCTCTACATCTCGAGATTTTTCGCCTTTTGATGGGCTATATCTTTCGTAATCCACGGGTTGTTGGTATGCCTCTTTTTTATTTTGGTGGAAATATGCTGGTCAATGCATTCGAATATTATTTCCTTAAATTTCAGCCACAGAATGGTAGGTAGGTAGGTAGGAACGTTTATTTCACTTTTTTTGCATTAGTAAATGCTGCGGTGAAAGGGTTTAAGGTACAGGAGCGGGGGACAGGGGGCCTCCATTCTTATTCGTTGGCCCGGTTGGTGCGACGGCGTCAGAGGATAGATGTGCGGTAGGTTTAGGCTTGGTCTTTTGTCTGGGCTCATTGGTGGAGAGCTGAGTGCCTTGAAGCCGCGTGCCGACAGGGGGAGCTGCAGGGTCCTGGATGTACGCGAGCAGCGATCGCCAGAGCTCGATAGCGGTCATTTTGGGGAAGAAGGAGTCCGGGCAGGCCCAGGCATGCAGCGAGGTAGGTCTGAAACTCTGCTGAATAGTAGCCAGGGTGCGGGTCCGGGCTCCGAGTATAGCGGGCAGTCCCAGAGCAGGTGCTCCAGATCAGCGTTTTGATGGCACAATACCCATGTACCAGGAAGGTTGGTGGTAGCAGCACCACTGCCCTTTTTGCGGTGGCTGCTGCTGTGCTGACGGAACCACTGTAGCAGGTAAGGGGTGAGGATGGTCCCGGTCTGAATTTGGCGGAGCGTGACAAGCTGCCGGCGAGAGAAGAGTTGAGAAGGAGGGAAGAGTGTAGGGAGGGGATTGGCGGTAGCCAAGAGGTAGGCTCTGCGGTAGTGCCGTGCCTTGAATATGTCTTCCGCTGGGTCGGGTGGTACTGCACGGGACTCTGCTTCTTCATGAGGAAGGCAGACTGTATCTTCGGATCTTGCTCTGGCCTGCACGGATAGTAAGAGCGCGCGTGCGAGGCGGTGAGCTTTTTCGTTTCCGGGTATTCTGGAGTGTCCGGGTACCCAGTGTATTGTGAGGTCGTGCCCGAGAGCACGTGAGCGTTGCACGGAGAGTCTGAGCTGCTGAACAGCAACGGTGGTGTTCCGAACAGTGTTGGGTAAAGTACATCTAAAAGGTACTTCAAGTAAAGTACAAAGTAAATGAGACGTGATGTACGTTAAGTAAAGTATTAAGTACACTGGATGCAACGTACCTGAAGTAAAGTTCTATAAATACAATGTACTTTCAAAGTAAAATAGAATTATTATAACACTATCTTTCATGATGCCCTTTCATTCCACTGTACAGTGCTTTTTTAACTGGTATGCATTGCCATTGGGATACTAGGGTGCCTGACCGATTTTCAAAAAACAGCGGCGAATATTTGATAAAGTCAAGTGGCCACAGAATGGTTATTTTCAGGAATAGAGCCAAATTCATAAGTCCCTCTTCTGGATTTGGCGCCCTTTGCACTGGATTGTTGCACCCAAAGGTATTAAATGTACTAGGAGAGGGCATGACGTCAGCCCTGTAGCTTCCGCAAGCAATCCTCCCATAGAGGAGTGTTTAATGAAAAAAAAACAGTGAGTGTGCAAGCGAGCTGGTGATAATTAATCATAATGTAAAACCTGAGATTGGGGTGCGAAAAAATTACGGAACTTTCAAATAGAAGGAAAAGATGAAAGAGATTGTCTCCAAACATTGTGACGCTCTCCTCTGTTGTCTTTTACTTCGACTTGAGAATTTCATTTTTCCACACCAGTCTCAGGTGCTACATTATGATTAATTTTGCTCTCCTAATATTTTAAAACTCCTCCCTTGCGCTGACCGACTGAGAAGTAGCGAGAGTTGAAAAAGCTACGGGAAAGTCGCCCCCACAACAAACGGAGCAATGCGTCGTCTGCTCACGTTTCTGGTGAGAGTAGAATATCCCTCTCAGTATTTCTTCGGGGTGGACAAAGCATCATTTTGTGATACAAATTTAACAAAACCAAATTTAGGGAATGTACTTTGAAGTCGGGAATTGTACTTTCCTCGTAAAGTACCAGAAAAAAATACTTTAAGTAAAGTTCAAGTACATACTCAGCGAATGTACTTCAAGTAAAGTACAAGTTTTCTGAACATACTTGAAGTAGTACTTTAAGTACAATAAAGTACTTCTCAACGCTGGTGACGAACATCTGCACAAGACCGATGTGCAGCTTGAGAATCTGTAAAGAGATGGAAATGGGTCTTGGTGTTGCTGTTGTTTGAGGAATCGTATGCGAGTCGAACATAATCAATGATAGCGTGCATTTCTGCTTGCGTGCTGTGGACGGGTTCCATTGTGGCATGATAGAGTCGCCCCTGAGTTGACGTAGTGGTTTCAACCCAAGACGTGGTAAAATCCGTTCGCTCACATTTTCCAAGGGGGTACTGGGCGTGTTGGCTGGGCAGTATGCTGAGCCCCCGTGCGTTGGCCTACTGAACAATGCCTGCACCCCTGCCCCCTCCCCTCTGTGTTCCCGTTAGTACGTGGCTTGCCCTTGGCCACGTACTTGGCTAAGGGGAAGCACGTGGCTCTGTTTTTGTTAAGGCTGGCTACCCACCGAATTGCGGCACAACCTTCACACCCGAAATTCCAGAAAAAAATAACGAAGTAAAGCAAAGTGTCAGTAACCCGCGGGCGACGCGGCACTTCCAAAAAAATGAGAAGAAGAAAAAAAAAGCCGGCGCCTGTGGTTTGCATAGCACGGTCAGGGAGACCTCGTCACTTCCCCTCCTTGGTCATTTTCCCGGGGCCCTCCCATACGGCACTCGCGGGTTGCCCATGCGGGGGAACGCGCAGCGCGCTGCTTTTGTCCACCCAGCCAGCCAGCTTCGTTTTGCTTATATTTTGAGCAGTGAGGTTTCCCAAAGGACTCAAGGATTTATTCTAGCTTTTTTTTTGCGGCTGCGCTTTTTTTGTAGTTGTTGTTGTATTGGCGGTTTAAGCAACCACCAGGATCGAGTAATTGCTTCCGTGGGGAGAGCCGAAGCGCGAGCCTGGGAGATGGTCTGCGCGAGACGAAAGCCCTTCTTGAACGAGGGACTGCCTAAGTTGTAGCAAGCCGAGGGAATGAAGTATCCCAACTTGCAAGGCAAGAGGAAGCCTTAGCAGGTGACACAGTTTGTCAGGAGAGAGATCGCACTGCAGTCTGTGTTGAAGCGCCGCTATCACGGTGGTCGTCGGAGCCATCAAAGAATCGCGGCATTCTCGCCTGTATTTCTGTGTCTGGTTTTCGAAACACCATTTGGTTCTTGGCGAGCCAGCCTCCTATGTTCAGGCGAGCACCCTATCATACACCCAGATGGTTTTCCAGTCTTGGGCAGTAACTGGTTACTAGTAACGCGTTACCGGTAACTAGTTACTTTTTTCAGTAACTTGTAACTGTAACTCGTTACTGCTTAGTGAAAATAACTTGTAACTTTCACAGGGTTACTATTTTTCGAAAGTAACTGTAAAGAGTTACGTCGTTATACAGTTATACTTCTCAGATTTATGTGCAAAAATATTGCAAACACGACCGTCAAATCGTCTCGCAACTCATGATAGTCCGAACTCCTGGTACGGGAAGTGCACAGCAAATTTTGGGGTGTCGTTTGTTTCGCCAAGCTGGTTTCGCCAACTGGGATGATGGGGACGTTTCTGTCCGTACCCGCCGTGTATAGTGCATCGCCCACAGCGCACGCAGATGTAACAATGCGCGGCATCTCTAAAGTGTTTCTCTTTTCTTCGTCCGGCGGAGGAAGCAAATGCTTTTCGCGGACGACAGTTCTTGGTGATTGTCGCCCCAAACGCCCGCAGGCTTACGGGACAACCGATTTCCTGAACCTCGTCTTCTGCCGTCAAGCATACGGTTCCTTCCCCTCTAATTTGAATCGTCCAACTCCCAGATGCACTATTTCAGGGTCTCGACTTTATGCCCATTTGCTCTCCACTCCACTTTTTTTGCAGCCCAATTACCGGCCTTGCCTCCCGTCGCCCACTTGTTGTACCCCATTGCTCTGCTTCTTGGGTCCCGTCACTTGAGAAAAAGTATTCGCTCGAACCGCCTGTGTCGTTCTGCTACTTTGTGTGCTTTCTTGAAATTGAAAGACCGCACTTAGCCGGGACCAGAGGCACTTGTCATTACTTGATTTGTGGATATTCACGTCGTGGGCTTTCCGGGTGGTCTCTTCTAGTTGGGGTGCTGAGATGGAGGAGCGCAAACGTGTCCGATCTGGTTAGGAAGTGGCGGAGAAAAGATCGCAAAAGCAGTTTGGAATTCTACACGCAGCGGCCGTTTGTACCTCGATTAGTGCTTCGTTTCCACCGCTGCTGTGTTCAGCGGGTTTGACGAAGGAATGCTACCGCTACATTGCTCTCCAAGTGTACAAGAGAAGCTTCGTGTTTCATGAAAGATGGTGCGCACGCAGTAGAAAACGATTCGATTGACGAGTGGATTGGAGTGGCACATCTACAAAGCTGATTGCAAGGTATGACTTATATTATTATTGACTATGCACAATGTTTATTGCTTCCGTCCCATTTCGCCTCACCAAAACAAATTAGAATTGGCCGATTGTATAAACTCGGACCACGATTGGATATACCCAAGACGCGTGCTGTTGTATTCGTGTACCTTGTGGTGTCGCGCTTAATTTTGAAGTTCTTTATGAATCATTAGCAGGTATCTGCTAAATGATTTATCATATAGTGGATTTACCCGTTCAGGGAGCAGTTCATGGTAAAAGTCAAATTAGGAAGTATCAAACATGTTAATATTGGTTATTAGGAAAATCTTAGTTTCTAAATGAATCAGATTAAATACCGTGAACAACACAATGTCTTACGAAAACTCTATGTTATTTCAGATGAATGTTAAGGAAAATTCCTTTTGAATGATTTTTTATATTTTTTTTTGTAATATAACGACACAGTAACGGCGTTGCTTTAGCGAAGTAACTGTAACAAGTTACTGTTTAAATTTTGTAACTAACTTTATACCGGGTTACTTTTTCCCCTGAGTAACTGTAACTGTAACACCGTTACATTTAAGCAGTAACGTGCGCATGACTGGGTCACTTTTACCCTCTTTTCAAAGACGACCATAAAAACAGGAAACATGCTGAAATAAAAAAATGGCATCGCCAGTGAAGGTTGACCACCGACGGATGACCGCGTTCACCGGTGGTAAACTTTTTGAAATTTTCAAGAATGCATTGCTATAACTTCTTACAGGAACGAAGCTGCGCCAAAAAATTTCGCAGGAATGCGTCCACGATTAAAATATACCTTTGTTGAAAATGTCAGCTTTCTACGTGCAGGCACCCGATTTTCCAGTGCATTTTACATCGACACTGTAGAGCGATGCCGCTGTATAGCTGCTGCTATTGGATCAGCTGTAGCAGGGCTACTTTTTTCCCTGAGTAACTGTAACTGTAACACCGTTACATTTAAGCAGTGACGTGCTCATGACTGGGTCACTTTTACCCTCTTTTCAAAGACGGCCATAAAAACAGGAAACATGCTGAAATAAAAAAGAGCATCGCCAGTGAAGGTTGACCCCCGACGGACGACCGCGTTCACCGGTGGTAAACTTTTTGAAATTTTCAAGAATGCATTGCTATAACTTCTTACAGGAACGAAGCTGCGCCAAAAACTTTCACAGGAATGCGTCCACGATTAAAATATACCTTCGTTGAAAATGTCAGCTTTCTACGTGCATGCGCCTGATTTTCCAGTGCATTTTACATCGACACCGTAGATCGATGCCGCTCTATAGCTGCTGCTATTGGATCATCTTGTGTTAAAAACATCTCATTGCTTCGTGACAGGAATTTCGGATGAATGTATGATGGACACACGGTATAGATAGTGATAATAAACCTTCTATAGACAGTAAAATCTTAGTAATTTTTTTTCAATTTTAATTTTTTTTATTGTTCTTTTCCCCCTCCTCCCCCCCCCCCCCCCCTCCATTTTTATTTCGACCGCTAGCCTTCCCACGTAAAATACACTTCCGAAGTATTAGGTACAGTCTCAGGATACAAGCCCGTGGGCGGGACATTCCGCTGGTAGGAGACGTGCGATGCTTCTGCAACTGATTCAGGCGAACCGCCAGCGAGCATCCCTATCGAAAAGCCACCCAGAGATTGAGCTGAGCTCATCGTATCTTCACTACCAACCGAAAAAAAGTTTTAGGTCGTTTTCTGCCACCCGACGAATGCGATGATACGATACACTGTCGTTCTCGGTAGACCAGCCCTATCGGCCCTTTCCACGATTCTCTAAGATCCTCGCTTTTTCTTGCGGTGGTCAACCTCTGCGAATGATGGAAACGCCGAAACTTTCAGCCTCAACCTAAGATGTGAAACCCACTGTGATCCTTCGAGAGAACATTAACGAAATCGTGCTTGCTTTCTGCAGCCATGCCTGAGGCTTGTCTGTTTTTTCGTCCGTTTATCCGGCAACAACAGAGTTGTTTCCCGCGCAGCGAGCAAATGATGGTGATGATTATGATGCTCGCACAGCGGTGGCGACTGAAATCTCTGCCTTTGAGAAGATATTTGCTTGGCGTAAAGACTGCGTAAACTTGCAAACTTGATCACTTACAATTGCGTCTTATATACGAACGAAACGAGGTATATCTGAAAATTGAAAACAGGCCGATGGGGCTGTCTTTGACGTTTCTAACTACGTTTACAGCAGGCACGGTCGACCAAAACGCAAAACAGGTCAAGCAGCACGCACGCGAACCCAAAATAAATTTGATGGAACCGAAAATGATACGATGTCCGCACTAATCGAGATAATCAAGCAGTGATTCCACAATTAGCTTGTGCTGCGACACCGCGCGCGAAATGTCGGTCCAACAGCTAAACCGTCCGTTTAAAAAAAAAAAAAATTAGATTTTGGGGAGGGGGGGCGGGAAGAGAGAGAGACGTGATCCCAATTAGAGCCGCTCTGGGACGTTTTTCTAATTGTATTACTATGGACATCCGTGGGACGTCCGACGGACGTTTTCATCGGGACGTAGAACGTCCGCACGTTTTGGGGCCGTCCGCGGGACGTTTGGTGTCGTCTGGGATGTTTTCTTGTGTCAAATTGTTTAATGTACCACCTTTAGACAGGCCCAGTGGCGTACCAACTTGTTTTTGAGTGGGGGGCAAACCAGACCCCCCATCCCTCACCCCCCCCCCCCCCCCCACCCCCCAGTGCCGGGGGTGGTGCCCTTGGTATCCCTTGGACCCCGCCGGCCAGTGTTTGCCCTGCCCAGTGGCGGCTGTTTCAGGGGGGGGGGGGGGGGGCAAAACATATGCTTTGCTCCCCACTCTGAGAACTGGGGGGGGGGGGGGGGGGGGCGCTTATCTGGACAGGCCTGGAGTAAATCGTAGCGCGATACGTTAAAAATCAATTGATGCGGTTCCTTCAAAGGGCCGACAGGCACGGGTTCAAAGTCCCTTGTTTACAAGTAACGACAACCAATACGAATGACAAAGCATATTCCGCTGGAACAAAATGGCGGCATTCAGTTCAAACCTCTGCTGTGCGCCACCATTCGCTTCGTAAAACCTGCTCCGTCACGCAGTCGGCGCTTCAAAGAATGTCGCTACTTGTAGGAAGCTCTTATCTAGGGACTTTACTCGGGTCTTCCCTATACATGTAGCCATGTGTCAGCTCTGTCATAGCGCTGGCCTGACTCCCCAAAATGATTTACGTGTCTAGAAATTTGAGACAAGCGATTTTACTTGGCTGGTTTGAGCAAACTCGGCATGTTCACCTTTACTGTGTATGCCTTGTGAATATTCCCGTCAAAACAAAACGCGCGCGTACAAAACTACAAGGCGTTCTCCATGGCGCTATTCAGTCGTAAACAAAAAAACAAAAAAAAAACATCATAAATAAACCAATGAACAGAGTGGACTAAAACTTTTCGCATATGTACGTGTCTTTAGGTGGCTCATTTATCACAGTTAAATTTTGGGACAGTAGATATTTGTAAAACAAATGAAAAAAAAAAAGCGTGTTACTTCTGCGCACAGGGAGAAAGACGGAAGGAAATCATTTGTTTGACGATGCTACTCAAATGATACCACGCTCACTCGGATCTGCTGGATCTGCTGTAAAGGACAACTTTTTCCGATTTTTTTTCTCTACTTTTGCTTGTTTCAATGTTGTTTCTAAGCTTCACAAAGAACGTCCTTCCGGCCTCTTCTCAGGAAGAGCTAGAGAATCCACCCAACAACAATAGCCGAACCAAGGTCAAACACGTCTCACCTTCTCCTCCAGTTCACTTGGTGTTTTGCACCCTGATATCCTTTTTTTTTTTTTTTCCCTAGACTTCGCCTTCTTTGGCGAGCCTTTTATTGAAGATTGAACCTTTGCTCACGTTTCCTTGCCATCCGTGCAGACGACAAAAATTCGAGATTCGCTCAGCTATTGCCAGTATATCCGCGCCATGGGCAGGAGGCGTATATAACTCCCTGGTGATTACGCCAAGGATTTCCCAGGTTTTGACTGCCAGTAACGACTTCATTATCTGCAAGTTCTGCCTCGTCCAAGTCAGCACGCCAATTGGAAAGAATGCCCTCCGCATTGCAGAGCACCTGAATTAAAATCGGCATATCCAGCTGAAGAAACCTTGTCTCGAGAAAGGTGAGTGTATTTAGATTGAACTATTAGTCTATCTATATACTTTTTCGGACAAATTTATCCGGTATCGTGAACAGCTGAACTTTGAATGTTTTGTATATAAAAAGGCTTCATTGTTACATTCGAAAATGATTTTTTTTTTTTTCCTAGGTCATTTGTTTCATTTAGGCTCTCCGAAGGAATGCCTGACAAGAAACAGGCGTACCAAGGAGGGCGCTGATGACATTTCGCACAAGTTCTGCCGAGCCCTTTGCCAAGCAGGGATACTACTCCATCAGACGGACGGGCCTCTTGGCAGCCTTTTCAGGGACAAATGCCCAGCTGCATGGGCAATATGCCGTCAAGTACTCAAGTGTACCGAAAATACCTACCAGAGGTCTACAAGCACGATCTCGAGGCGAGTCTGAGAGCGTAGATCAATATCACGCTAAAATCCTGAAATACTTAATTCTGTGTGCAATAAAAAGTTAATAAACAAACACTCTGCGATTTCTAAAAGTCCGAATTACGTGCGCCGTAAAGAAACGCTCCGAAAAACACCCTCCGAATTTATTCAAAAATAAACTCCGAAAAAGCAAAGGACTAGTTATAAATTATAATATTTTATTCAGAAGGCAACGGAGCAAGGAGTGTGGTTTCGAGAGAAAGGAACAACTCCAAGGACAGTTCAGTGCGGCTCTGTTTCGGGTCAACGAGAAAAAGAACAGAAATGTCCCCGGAAAAAATGGCCCCGGAAAAGATGTCCCCGGAAAAAAAGTCCTCGGACAAAATGTCTCCGGAAAGAAAGGCCCCAGGTGGGAAGTAGGAAAAAATGTCCCCAAAGGATTCTCTATCACTGCGTTTCCCTGATCCTCATGGCCTTCGGGCGGTCCGGTCATATGTCCTTGGGGAAAAAAGGCATCCTGTGGAAAGTAGGAAAAACGTCCCCAACAAATAAGGAAATATGCGATTCCCCGAGGCACACATCGCGACACAGTTAGCGCGAACGCGACATCGGCGCCTTTTCACATTTTACTTACAAAGAGTAGTAGTGGGAACGAAATTTTACCATCTGCATTATGCCCCCAAATGCGCACTTTCAATACCTATGATAACTTTGATGACAGCCTTTTGTTTCTATAATAACAAAATTTAAAAAAGAACTAGCAATCGCCTGTTCGTGCTAACACTGTTGCGGATTTTAACTATTTGGAAATGGTACACAAGTACCTCTCAAATTTCCCCAAACACAATACTTTGATTTTGGCTAGAAGTGTTATAAATGTTTATTGCACAATGACAAAACAACACAATAATTTTGTTTTGGCAAGCACAATAATTTGGTTTCCAAGATACCCCACAATAGGTTACTTCGGTTGCTTTGTGTGACTTCCACTCTCTTTCTACCTCTAGGTGGATCAGACCATTTGTGACCGGACAATGACAGGACCACCCAAAGGCCATGAGAATCAGGGAAACCCCAGCGATAGAGAACCCTTCGAGGACATTTTTTCCTACTTTCCACCTGGGGCCTTTTCTTCCGGGGACATATTTTTCGGGGACTTTTTTTCCGGGGACGTTTTTTCCGGGGACATTTCTTTCGGAACCCGTTTTCTTCGAGGACAGCTTAAATTCGTTTTTTTTTTTCGGTTTTCACCGATTCAGAGAAACTCGCCTCGTGGGTTAATATCCGGTGTTTATTGGCATATACCAGGGGTTAGAACCGCATACAAAGCTCCTAAAGTTCAGTGAGCCGCCGAAAAAAAAAGGGGGGGGGGAATATGTGTTTAACAAGAAACGAAATGGAGAGAGCAGTCCTTCCCGAAGGGGACAACTATAATTGTCGACTACAACAAATAACACCAGGCAGAAGGACGTTTCTTCAACTGCTAAGCAAAAATGAATACGCATGGTTCGCTACCCTGCCACTGCCCCTGACTCCAGTTATGCGTATACGTTTCTAAATTTTTTCTGGAACAACAAAGGAAACAAGATCACTGGACAAATCTATGTGTCATATAAAGCAGTCAAGCTGTATGTACGTAGTGTGGTACAATGCTGCCTAGAGTGTGAGCTTTTTTTTTTTTTATTTCTAGAACTCTTCTCGTTTCGGGGCACAGGAGGGTAGGTACGCTTGCCAGGGAGCCACGAGCCGCACTTGAACCCCCCGAAGAGCCACATGCGGCTCGCGAGCCGCAGTTTGGCCCAGACTTGTGCCTATCTCAAATACTCTACTCAAGATACTGTATTTCAAATACTTTTTGAAGTATCTTGGTATCTTGCCAATACTTCTGATCGAGAGTATTTGCTACTCTATTTTAACTACAATTCCGAGTATCTTGCACTCATTATCTCAAATACATTTTTGACATTCCGCCATTTTCCAAGCATTTCGGTATGAAGTGGAGTGGGCATGGCACGGGCAAACGTGAACATTCTTTCGAGCAACCAAATCTTGTTGCTAGCTCCGATTAGCTACGGTGACTTTGATTGAGCTCGTGAAAACATCGCTTTTTTGCCGATTGTGATCCTACTTAGCCCGAAGTTCGTACAATGGAAGGCGCCTTTTCAAAGGCGCCTTTTGTTTCCATAGAGTTTCCCCAAAAACAAAATCCTCAAACAAAAGGTGTGGTTTTACGGAAGTAAAGATGCCACTCTGCGGCGCAACGCAGACCGGGAAACGACCTACGACAACAATGCAGACTAGAGTGTCAAGAAATAACAAATAGAAGAAAATGAGAAGTGGACACACACACACACAAAAAAGAAGACATTTTTGTTTTGCTTTTTGTATATTTGACCCCGCTAGGGCAAAACGTCGAGGTTTTATTTTGTTTCTTTTCTTTTTGTCGTTAGTCCGTCACCTATTGTTTTCGCGAACACTGTCTGTAATGCCCGTGTCCCACTAGAGCGACAGACAGAAACAAACGACAGCGACAAGCCTCAAACCAGAGTCTTTCGCGACTTGACAGGCTTTGTAGAATAAAAGAGGCTATGCTCAAACACGAGCATCATGCACTCGAGGGTAGCTTTGGCAGGCTTGCAATCGCTCGTGCTTACTTCACGAGCACCGAACTACTAAACGCCTGCCAAAGGTACCATCGCGAGCATGCTTCATGGGTTTAAGGCTTTTCGCTGTCTTTAGTTTCTGTCTGTCGCTCTAGTGGGACACGGGCATAAGCGAACAATGATAAGCAGGGAACAGTACAGGAAACGAACTACGAGCTGGATTATCTCTCAAAATGCCAACAAAGTGTCCCCCCCAACGTTGAGTGCCTTTCTGAACGCAACCTACTTGAAGAAGGTGCGACCACTGCAGTGGCTATTATATGGGTTCTCTTTGTTATCCATTCACTCATATCCGTATCCCAAGTTCGTTTATAGTGAATTCCGCATATAGGGAATATGGATTGTAGTTAAATGATGCGTCTAAGGTGCGCCGCAGGACGTGATATTCAGCGATGTCACTATTGGCGAGGCGTTCTGACCCGTTTGTCACCCCCACACCGCGGTGTTTACCCAACAAAAGGCCTGTGCACATGCCCACAGGCCTTGTGGGCATGTTCATGTCATCTTTTTTAATAGAGCGCAGAGCACAGTGTAATTTAAAAATACCAACAATTAGTGAAGTGACTTTAAGTGCCGGATCTCTCCCGAAAACAGTCGTCAGAGGATGGGAGCTTGACACACGTGGGCTTTTGTGCTGAGCTGGGCACCATGCATGCTGCATTGTTCATGCAGGCCGGAGTGGTAACAAAAGAGCCCCTCCTCCCCCTCACCGGAGAACACGAACTCCAGCCGAACGCTGATGCCACGTTCGGTTAAGTCAGCCGAGCGCTGAGTCATTGTATTTGTTGTCCCTATCCATGTAGTTTTAAAGTTAACCGCTTAGGGCGCCACGGTCTGATATCCTCCCCAATAGCTAAAGCCACCTCTTTCTTGTTGTCCCAGAAATGTTTTGTAACATCTATACACCTTTTCCACAAGCGCGCAGCCATCTTGAATATCGTCACTTCTGGTATGCGGTAAAACATCTTTTTGATCTCTCCCCGCAGCTGGAAGGTGTTTACGAAAAATGCGTGATTGTCACACATTCTTGATTTGCCTCACCTATATTTTCTCGCATATTCCAGATTCAAACGTTTTATTATTTTTTCGCCCCTCATACCAGATACGGAACCCACGTGACTGAGAACGACAGGAAACAGAAAAGGTCTATAAGTGATATTGCCACGCGCGTTGCCCAGCGAGCGCGTGGCCGGATGATTACCGCGCTTGGCTCTCGCGTGGAGGCTCCGGGTTCGACAGCAGGGAGCGGACACCTCTTTTATTTATTATTACAACTTGATATTCTCGTAAGTTCGAGAACCTTGTCGTCTCATCGAGTTACGAATGTTCTACGCGCCGAACTTTCTACGCCGAATGTTCCAGAAACCCACGCGGGTACAAAAGGTGCTCCGAGTGGCGGTTCGGAGTTAGTCTCGCCCCAGCGCTCGATCCTGCTGTTTCGCCAACATCGACGCCTGCGACGCTAGCCTTTCTCTATTTTGTTTTGGGCAGAAGTTTGCTCCATTAAACGTTTAGTTTCTTCAGTTATTCGCCGCCTCATCATTTGTCATTCGTGGCAATATCCTGCTCCTTATAGTTGGACTCAGTGGCGTCACGAGGGTCAGCGGCACCCGGGGCGGCAGCCCGCCGCGACACCCACCGCCCGCCGCTCTCGCGTGGCCCGCCGCGACTAGCCCCCCCCCCCCCCCCCCCCCCGCTCTCGCGTGGCCCGCCGGGACATCCCCCTGAGCGCTGCACCCGGGGCGGTCCGCCCCCCCCCCCCCCCGCCTTCCCCCCTTGTGACGCCACTGGTTGGATTGCATAAAATAGCCCTACGATACTTTTTTTTTTCTTTTGCCGTTTTGTGTGGTTGCGTGCTAATAAACCATCCTGGTAACCCAGATTTGCTCAGCTGTATAATTGTCGTTGTCACTGACGTCGATACAAATTACGCAATGCGGAAGTATCTTCAAAAGTAATTGAATTACATTTTTAAGTATTTGTACTCTACTCAAGATACTTTACAGAGAAAGTAACTTGAGTAGTATTTTAAATACTTTATGAAGCAGGTATTTACTAACTTAACTTAAAGGGACACTGACAGGGTATTTATGCTCGCCGAGGTTTTTAGTTGTACGTGACATATGAGAGCCCAACTACCCAGAACAGAATTTGCGGCTCGAAATTCGGTTTCTTTCCGCCCGAAAACCGCCGATCGAGAACTGCCCGGTTTGAGTCGCGCTCACTCTTTTTCCCGTGGTCACGGGCCGTTTTCTGAGGTCGTGGGTCATTGAAGGCACACAGTCAATATTAAAAATAGAAAAAAAAACATGAAACCCATTTTTTGTAGCTTCCAAAAAACTGCAAATACGTTGATTGAAAAAAAGGTAGCACAGACAACTGGAAGCATTCTGTGCATTCACTGCATAATTCTCAAC
The DNA here is from genome assembly GCA_013358835.2 of Ixodes persulcatus. Classification (NCBI taxonomy): domain Eukaryota; kingdom Metazoa; phylum Arthropoda; class Arachnida; order Ixodida; family Ixodidae; genus Ixodes; species Ixodes persulcatus. The sequence goes on from JABSTQ010009334.1 coordinate 514,445, forward strand.
ATGGCGTCTTTTCGCGTATCGTGGGACTAGCGGATGGCAGCGGACGACGGGCGTTGGACCTCTACTTCAGAACTGTCATTCACGGTACCGGCGAATTCTGTCTTCCTTCGAAAGAGAAATTTTGGACCGATCAAAAGAACTGATATTCATCCCACAGGCCCGACCAGCAAGCCGATTGCACGAAGACGTCGCCGAACCGTCGTTCCTTCTCGTGGCTGAAGACATAGCTCGCTCAAACGTCAAGCACGAAGTGCGTACTTCGAGTTGAATACGCACGCGTACGGTTTCTTTACGAGGTGCGAATGTGGCCTATGCGTGGTGCTGCCCGACTTCAAGCCGGGAGTGCATGTATTGAAGGGAAATCGGCAGCAAACTTCCGACATACAGTCTACCGGCTCCATTACTACGCATGAAAGAGTTCCTTCAGTAGCTCAGTGGAAAGACGTCCGATTCACACACAGCGGGCACGGATCCGATCCCTGGTTTGGGTGTACCATTTTTTTTTTTTTTGTCAAGCATTTTGCGATGTTTACATTTCTTTTCTTTTTTAACAATTATCACTGAAAAAAAATGAGAGCCGTTTACAACTCCCTGTAATGCCGAATTTGAGCGCAGGTTTTGAGGAGGAGGAGGGAACGGTACTGAGGGGAGGGTATACCCCTCCTTTCTCTTCCTCCCCTAACGGGGGTCACGTGACCTCGGGGGGGGAGGGGGGGTCACGTGAACTGGGGGGTCACGTGACCTGTGGGGGTCACGTGACCTGTGGGGATCACGTGACCTGGCGGGTCACTTCACCTTACGGTTACGCCGACGCCGCTCAAGCCGGAAACTGGCGCCTAAGAGCTGCGCTCTAAAAACAATTGTTGTGGACTATACGTCGATGAACTAAGTGGTATGGGAATCCATTTTTGACACCTGCGAACTCAATGTAGTCACTTTCCACAAAAAGTAAGGAGCATATGAATCGGGTAGCGTCCGCTTTCCGAGCTTCGCGTAACTGTTCTACAGGAATTGCAGCCAGCCATTGATCCCGACCCGTTGATCTTTCGGAAACTTGTGCACTCTGCTGCACAATGCCACTTTCAGATGCAGGACATGTGAGACAGCCCTTCACGCAACATCTTGGGAGTATCCTTTTCGGAGCCGATCACAGGAATTCACCGCGGGCATTCACTACTCATTTCCAACACTTAAATGTACAAAACAACTCATCTTGAAGTATAGAACAGCGAGCGGAACAAACATAACTGCAAAGGAATCGCACGGCAAACGGATCCCGGAACGCATTTCGTCTGCTACGTGCGGAGAAAAAAAAAAAACCGCACGGTCGGGTGTAGCCACGTGACTTCCGCCACTCACTCTATCCTCTCCACTTCTCCGTGCAGTGCGGGAGTTTCGGTTTCGGTTTCAAGCAGTTGCGTTTTTTGGCTTTATTAAAAAAATATGTGACTCGGTAGCAAAATATTAATTGGGTAGTATTCCCACACCATAATGAATCACCTGACAAAAAAGGAAAAAAATATTTTTAGGGGGTGTCAGTGTCCCTTTAAATGCTTTTATAGAGTATTTTGTCCAACACTGGTTTGGCCACATACCGAAAACACAAAATCCTATTTATAAACCAATGTCGTGTGGAAGTAACTTTTTAGTACCATGCGGTCCGTAACGATTATGTCTACGGCATTGCTCGCTTCGTCGATCAGGGTCTCAAACACGCGGCCCGCGACTCGCTGGGACGCGGCCCGCAGGCAACCGGCTACGAGTCCCGGTTCCCACGTTTTGAGCGCTAGAAATCGCAAGCGCCATTGTGTTCTCATCTTGCCGATTCATTTTCGCTCGAAAAGTTCTCAGCTCTTTTAAGGTATTCACATAGTCCTACTTATCTGTGTTCAGTTGCCGATTGTTTCGCTTTATTTTTTGCTTCCCAATTGTTTGTAATTACAATTCCGCCACTAGGCTGCAAGCGCGAGCTCTTTGCTGAGCGATGCATCCGCGGTCGTACGAACTCTGGATCAGCAAGAGCAACTGCCGAAGACAAAGCTACAAAATCAAAATTCTCGCGTTAGAAAATATATATATATATATATATATATATATATATATATATATATATATATATATATATATATATATATATATATATATATATATATATATATATATATATCACTATTAAAACATGAGTATGGGTGTTGTAATAGAAATTGTCAGGAAAGCAAAAACTGTCAAATAACTGATTGCTTTTTTTTTAAAAAACATGCTGAGCTTGTTTAATTTCTGAGTGAATTGAGCAACGGGAACGACAGTGTACTGGCTTTCTAGTTCTATTAAAAAGGCGAGCTCGTTGGCGCGGCGGTGTCATTTTTATTATTTTTATCACATCAGGTCAGGGCCCACAGTAGTCATATAAACAAATCAAATCTAAAAATGGCACTGGCAAAACTGAATTTACGAAAAGCATAGAGCAAGATTTCTCTTCTCTTTTAAATCTTTTGCTAGTTTTCCTCCAAGTTTTCTAAGTCTGCTTGTCTGTTATGTATACTTTTGGGACATTCACAGACGGAGAGACCGAGTTATTAATTATACCTAGGCCGTATACTTTCCGGTTCTAACCGAAAAACACCGAAAAACATCCGCCGGTGTCGAAAATAACAAAAATTGGTTAAAACCGAAAAATACCGATTTTTGAATATTTTCTGACAGATGGCAGTTCTATGGCGAAGCTGTTTATGGCTAGGGTTCCGTGGATTTTTCGTGTACGTCCACAAAAATCGCAGCGCCCTCTCTTTGTCTTCGCTCCAAACGCTTGCGGGCCTACTTCCTGCCGCTCTCCTGGGTGGAGGTCCCGTCGCGCGTGTCTACTAATTTAGAACGCGCGTTCTCGAAATTGCGCGTCGTCATCAGGAAGGTGCGGGCGGGAATAACAGATGCGAGCCTTGGAATGCACATATCACAATAATGAGGTGAAAGGAGCATTATGTATCAGATGTAAGTTGAACCGTTTCTCGTCTTAATTGTTCATTTCTATTCGCGATATTTTCCGTCGACCGTGTGAAGCGTTTTGGAAATAAATAAACACCGAAAAACATCCGCCGATTTTTGACATAAATAAGAACCATAAAATGTACGGCCTACTTATACCTTGCATAGCTTAGAAACTTATGATAGAACGCAATTACAACCCTGCAATAAAAAAATTAGACCTCAATACAACCCAACACGTCATTGAATTGGCTCCGATATATGACACGCAGCCCCTGCTACGGTCGACCCCATGTTGAAACGAAATGCTTTATAAATTTGCCGCCGAAAAAATAGTCATTGTCTGGAGACGGTTTAGAAACTATCCAGTAGGTATAACTTACACCAGCTCGCCTGCACATTAACCATTTTTTTAGGAACTATGCTCGAATCCAAATAATAATTTTTAAAAACAAAATCTTTTTTTTTTTGCAGCAGTTTTTTTTTGTCTATTTTATGATGGACCGCAGGGGACGCTACGAGACATCGGAGCCAATCCAATGCCGTGGTAGTAACACGTGACCTTCGGAGAAACGTAGCAAAGCGCGGGGAGGGTGACTACGTGAAACGTTCCCAACGCTGGACTGGCTGGGAAGGCTCGTGGCGTCCGCTGCGCTGCATCGCGAAGTGAAACAGAGCATGGAGATCGCTCATCTTTTCTCACAATGGTGCCTCGTGACAGAAGCGAACGGAAAACAATTCGGCCGGAAGCATGCGAGAGAAGAGATGAAACAGAAAAAAAAAAAATGGTCGAAACCTGTTTCCACGAGGTTTACACATATTTAAACTCAAAACGTTTCTTCTTGCTGTCGTCTGCTCGTTCAAACGACAGCGGCATGTAGGCCAAACGTTGACCCGGTAATTGCATAAGAAGTAAGTGCAGGCCTCAAAAGACTTTTAAGCCTCAATGTTGGTTGAAGTAATTAGGCTCGGTGCAAACAGTAGATACAAGGAAATGTTGGTAATTGTTACCAGTGGCAATCACCGACTTGTTATGCCTCATTCCCTTGGTCCGTTTCTGCGTGCGATTTTCAGTATCGGCGTCGACCATCTCAGCTACGGTTCACGCTTTTGCAACTCCGAGCGACGTCATGATTGAAAATAGCAAGCAGAATCTCATCGTGCGAATTAGGCTTTAGCGTCCATTCTGCAGCGTCCACGCAGAAGGAATCGCCGCATGTCACATTTTTCACGCCACGTTTTGCGGTGTAGCGAGCCTCGTTAATTTCGCTGAGGCCGCTAAAGCAGTTCGACATTTCCAGGAAGTCGTAGATTCAACCATTCCAACGCGAAAAAGAGCACGGGGACTCACACTGATGCCGACAACATCGCCTTCCAATGGTATGGTATGTTTATGGTATGTTATCCCCTTCCAGTGGTACGTTTATGGGCGACGGCGAGATTCCCACACTCCATCGCGCATGCGCGGCGCCGATGGCGTGCCCCGGGGGGGGCGCTCCGGTTTGTAAAAAGTTTTTAATTAATCTGTATGGACATAATTTTATTTACGGTCATTTTCTCTTCCCGCGCGAAGAGGCGTTTAGATAGGAGGCCGAAACTTCAAAACTCAACAAAACGGCGGCTTGGGCAAATTGGTTATCCATGTCTCAAAATAACAGCGCAAGTGTGTTTGTGTGTGGTGACGTGCGTTTGTGTGTGACCCCTACTTGCGCTGTTATTTTGAGTCATTGAATACTCTGTCAAAATCAAATGTGTTTCTTGTTTTTTTTTGTTTTTTTGTTTTTTTTTTCTAAGCCGTAAAAGGTTGGGAGTAGCTGCGCGTTCCTTAAATTTTTGTCAAGTGCGCTGATCTTGAGGTTTTAGAAGATGCCCAGAAAGTTTCTATTTAAGCCATGCCTTTCGATTGAATTACCAGAAACTTGATTCCTTAAAAATTAAGTAATAACTTTATTACACCGTACTTTTTTTTTTCTAAATTGCCTTTTTGGTCGTGAGCTATTAATTTAAAATCAACTTGTTTTCTTTTTTTTTATTTTCTGTGTGATGCCTACTTCTTGCAGGAGAGATTTGGTCCGCGTTTCGCGAAACACGGTAGAATAAATTGTTATATTTTTACTACTGCGCTGTTTTTCTTTTGTGTGTGTGTGTTGAGTAAAGGGTCACTAGAAAAGAAAAATAATGTTTTTTTTTGTTTGTTTTTTTGACATTTTGGTTGGGAAACGCGTGTCAAAAAATAAATTTCACGTGAAAAAAAAATTACAGCAGTTTTTACGGCGCGAAACGCGATTTAGTGGGTAGTCACCTCCTTTCCACTTGTTTTCTCTCTCGGCATCTCGGGCGCGTGAAGGAGAGGTGGATCGGCTTGTCCATCATGTTCATATGGAGAGAGAAAACCTTTCCAGCGGTAGCAAGTATTTGGCGGTAGTTTCGAACAAAGCGATTTACAGCACGCGTTCCTGGTTAGATGGATGGATGGATGTTAATGGCTATACCCTTTGTAACGGGCGGTAGCTTGCGCCACCTAGCCTAAGTCTAAAAAGACAAAAACGTGATTCCTCCCGCCATTTTAAGACCAATTCTCCCCCCTAACTCTCACCAGGCAGTGTGGGATATCACCAGGATGACCTTCAGGGGACATCACCCCCGCCTCTTCCCCCTGGCGAGGGAGTCGCCAATTTTTCTCTCGTCAAATCTTGTCGGCGTTACCCCAGCACCGGACCCACTGGGAGACAGGGTTGAGACTGGGCCGGAGCCACGCGGAAGGGAGTCCCAATTTTCCTCTGTCCCGTCTGTCCCCAGCTGTGCTAGTTAGCTGTGCATCATTCAATTTTCCCTAGATAATTTCCACCAATCTTATAATCTCCTCTTTATCACTGTAATCCTTTTCTCTTCCGTCCTTCCATCGTCGCTAGTAAAACCCAGTGCCCCGGCCAAATCCGTTACCCCTTCAGGGAGAGCAGGACGAAGCCTCGTGCACTTCAAAAACAAGTGCTATAGTGTCTCGCTATCATTATGGCAGGCGGCACATAATGTGTCTGCCTCCTGAAATTTAGCCCTATACATCCTCGTCCTCAAAACTCCCGTTCTTGCCTCGAACAGAAAAGCACTTCGCAGTGAATTGCCAAAAAGTTTTTCCTTTCTTATGTCCTGCTTTCGTTACCTGTACACTGTTAAAGCTGATTGCTCCTGCATTCTCCCCTCCCACATTTTGCTCTCTGCCTCTCTCATCCCTTTTTTCACTGAAGTAGTCTGTTCAGCCCCATCATCAGTGTGTAGGTATTTAAATGTAAGCTTTCGGGTTCGGTTTGTCCATTTTGTGATTAAACTTTTCATGTATAAATACTTGAATACCTTCCGTGCCCACCGCGTATCATCTATTTCTGTCAACCTTTGTTCAAATTTAAACTTACTAATTGCCTCTCTGCTATCAAAAGACGACCATCCCATGTCCCCCTGTACTCCCTCATTTCGTGTCTTTCCATGTGCTCCCAGCGCCAATCTGCCTACGCTTCTTTGTCAAATTTCTAATCCTGATTGAACCTCAAATTTCATGCACAGTACTGCATTGCCAAATGACAGTCCTGGCACCATCACTCCTTTCCATATACCTCAGACCACTTCATATCTGTTATAGTTCCATAGTGCCTTGAGCTTCATAATAGATGAATTTCTTTTCCCTTTTCTAATTATATTCTCCTCGTGTTCCTCTAGGAATTTCCTTCCCTCATTGAGCCAGACTCCCAGATATTTGAATTTTCCTACGTGGTCTATTACAATGTCTTGAATCCTCAGGGGTATCCCTCTTTTCATCGTTAAACACCATTACTCCAGACTTGTCACTACTAAAACTCATGCCCAAGGTGTCCCCTTCCTCTCCACAAGTTCCAGCTAGTTCCTGTAATGTATCCTGGTTATCTGCCATGAGTACTATGCCACCTGCATACAACAGTCCTGGTATTACCTGTACTACATTTCTCCCTCCTCCCATATAACTCACATCAAAACCTAAGTTGCACTGCTCTAATTTCTTTTCCATTTTACTGAGATATATCATGAAGAGCAGAGGTGACAGTGGACAGACCTGCCAGTGTCCTCTTTTTATTGCTGCGGGTTGTCTAGTTTCTGCTTCCCATGTTATCACTACCTTATTGTCTGTGTAAACCTGCTGACGAAACCTAACCCAATTTGTATCTAAATTATACTCTTTCAGCTGACCCCAGAATTTTTCCTGGTTCACATTATCGTACGCTCCCTTGATGTCCAAATAAGCTAACCATGAAGGCGTTTGGTTCTTCATTGCTATTTCTATACATTGAGTGGTGACGAATAAGTCATCTTCCAGTCTTCTATCTCTTCGGAATCCATTTTGGAGCTCGCCCAGTATTTGCATATCTTCTGTCCATTGCTCCATTCTACGCTTTACTATCTGTATATCTAATCTGTATAGAACTGAAGTTACCGTTATCGGGCGATATGACTTAATGTTTTCTTTGTTTCCTTTGCTTTTATATATTAGTCTCATTTTACTTAGTTTCCAATCATTGGGTACCTCTCCTCCCATAATTACTTGGTTAATCACATGCCGTAACTTCAATGTGCTTGTTTTTCCTAGTGTCTTTATGAGTTCCATGGGTATGTTGTCTGGGCCTGTCGCTGTACCTGCTGGAACCTTACTTTCTGCCTTGTCCCATTCCTTTGTTCGTTTCCATCGTTACACAATTCTGTTCCTCCTCAATACTGCTGCTAACCGTGCTGTTCACTGTCTCCCTCTGCTCAAGCTGGGAGAAAGCCCCTTCGATTGTCTGCCTGACATATTCACGTGCCTCTTCCCCCTCTACTCTTCTCCCCTCCTGTATGGTCAGTAAGTGTTGGATACCCTCTGTCTTTCTCCCCTGCGCTTTAATGTGCTCCCAAAACCTTTTTGCCGCATTCCTATCTTTTTTGTTTACTTACATCATCCATTGCACTCCTGCACTTCCAAATTTTGCCTGTATTAAATGCTTCTCTTTTCCGCTCTTGGAAGTTCTCCCATTTTGAAGCTACTTCAGCTGGCAAGACTCCCCATTTTTTTGCCCCCCCCCCCCCCCCCCCCACCTATTGCCCTCCTTGAGAGGGTACGTCAGTGTTGCCCGACTGCGCTGGGCTGTGGGTTTTCTAGTCAGTGGGCTGTGGCAGCCTTCGTAGGTGCACTTCGGGACGCTGGTGGAGGCTAAATTGCTGCGTTCTATTTTTTATTATGGCGAATAGAATTTCTCGGGGTTTTTAAGAATGCATTGTGCTATTTTCGGCAACAAAAACAAAAATGAAAGCTGTTTTGGTGAGTCCGTGCGCGACAGAACAAATGCAACTGGAATGTTTGTTTCATATTATGTTGATCTTTTTACGGCACCATGAAGTCAGCCGTGTCAATCAACAAAGGTTTTAACCGTCGAAAATATTTGACCACACAGGATATCCGAACTGCATGGATATTCCCCGCCCACAACATGAAATTCACCGAGTCTCATCAATCAAACAACATATATTGTACGTGTAACGTACCCCACGGTGCCGCGTTATCCGAACATGATTTGAGAAAGGTCTCAAATAACACAGCATATCCAATATACGGTGTCGACGATAGTCACTTCACGACGATCGGACGGAATACGGCGTGTTTTGGGGCACATGTAGAAGAGAGCTGCTTTTTTGCATAGCTTCAAAGCAAATGAACGAACGTGTCTATTCCGTCCCCACACCCCGGACCCGACCCTATCAGTTATTTTTCGCGAAGACCCGAAGCACAGCCGGGAAGGCTTTTTGGAGATTATCTCAACGGAAATAATCCTCGAAGAACGTCCAACTGCCTGTGTCGCGGGCTGCTTGACATTCGCTCTCTTGGTTCGTTTCTGCGAAGGCCGAGCAGGCTATGAGCCCTGGTATTCTTTGGTTCTCACAGTGGAAGATAACACAAAGGGTAAGCATCCTAATCAGGCAAATAAAGTGAAAACTTCCAAGAAAAGCCGGCGAACTCCGAATACACAATGCAGGTGGGGAGTCGCGCTGACCGGGTTTCCACAGCTCAGGTGAGTGGCAGAAATTTCTGGCTGATAGGGGTCGCTCGATTCGCAAAATGGCGGCGGCCAGAGAGCTCTTTCTGCAAAGGTCTCGTTGAGGTGGAAAGAGTGTATGACCATTCCGTGACGTCATGGACTTCGCGCACAGAATTTAAAAATAATATCGCGCCAAAAATATTGCTCTAAAAATGTTTTCGCGTAAAACTTTTTTTTTTTTTTGACACGCGTGCCCCAACCAGACTGTTTAAAAAGAACGTTTTTTTTTTTTTCTTTTCAGTTGCCCTCTAAGGAAAATCAATGATGCCGCTAAATATTTTAATTTACAAATTTATTTTTATAATAAACTAAATTTGAGGAATTGTTTGGTGAATTCCTAATAATTACCTTTTTCACATACCGACGGCACCAGGCGGTGGCTGCACGAACTAAAAATCGAGGAAGTGACCTACCTGCGCTACCAATCGGTAATGGGAGCTACGCTACCAGTTTCTTCGCTCTCCGAGCAGCGGCGCGTGCCCAACGCGACTCTAAAGAGGGGGATCTGTGGCGTCCACCCAAACTTCATGTTTTTCTTTCCGTCCACTTTCTTTTTTTGTGTAACACAATTATATATATGTTGCAATTACGTGTTCTACTCGCTGATCCACAGACTCCTTCCGAATTTCCTCGATTTCTAGTGCCGACTTCCGCCGCTTGGCATCGAGTGCTCGCGCGTGCGCAGAACGCTTCTCGGAAAAGGTCCATTCTCTAAAAGCCCTTTTAATTGCCGGGTTTATTACGTTTTAATTAGATTTTGACTGTGCTAAAAGTTCTATTTTGCTTTACTTTGTTTCAGCTGTACAAGGAACTGTCGATAATTTTCAGTTAAGAATTTCATTGTCGATGGTTGGTATTTTTTCTCACTTAATTATCGAAAGTGCTATACATTCCGACTATCATGCCTATCAAAAGTCGCCTAAATGTCGGTAGTGTTTACGGCTTAAAATTCTGTAATTTTCTACGATAGAGATAGGATAGGAATTTGTTTTGTGCACATATCAAAGGAGATATTTACCTCAATTAAAGCGTTACAAATGAAATCTAATGTGTCTCGTTTTCATGCCAAAAGAATTTTTCACAAAAGAAATTCACCGCAAAGCCCTCTTTGTGTAATTTTATTTGAAGTTAAATAAATCACAACAAAAAGCACACAGTTTGATTCCAGGTTGCGCCTTTATCAATGCAAAACTAATTGTGACCAAAGAATTTGCATCTGGGATTATGCTGTCCTCTGCAACACAGTTGTTGTCCCACGCATTTCGTTTTTATATATCCGCAGTGGAAATAATGAGGAGTAATGTTGCACTAATGACGGGCAAGTATTATGTGGATGCAGTATTAAAATACGTCAGCCGCACATTTTAATTTGAATATATTTCGGGAAATATTTTACATATATGTAAAATATTTTACAAACATATGTGTAAAAATAAGATTCATATAATGTTACAAACCACGGAAGAGGAACTACGTTGGGTTCGTAATGAACTTCCGCACATAGGCTGCAGTTTCCTTTCGCATTCCGGCAGTGTTATGCGTTTCACACTTCGCTCATATACCTTGCTTCGCTCTTGTTGACTTTCTTTTTGGTAAAGGAAACTAACTTGTTTCCGCTCAGTTACTTTCCTTCTAGCTTACAATGTCTTATTATAAAGTGTTTCACAGCAGAAGGCATAAACGATGAAAATAAAAGCCGCTAAAACAAATGGGCCAGCAGACGAACACAGCGAGCAGGCGCTTTCGACGTGGAGCAGTTCAACAGCTGGAAACACTGGCAAACTGCCCCCGTCCGAACTGTGGATCTTGGATGAAGCTCACGAACTCAACTCTCTTCCCAACACCGTCCGTCCTCATAATTGTTACCGTTGGTTGTTACAACATGTTTCCAAGGCGTCTGTACTTGGTGTAAAGGTTCGGGAGTTTCTTTTTGCGCAAATAACCGAACTTTTTGTTATCGCGACGATGTCCGACCGAGAGGTCCGTGCCCGAAAGAAGCGGAAAGGAGCGTTAGAGAAAGGTGCGTATTTATAAATAACTTCGCTATTTGCAGTCGGCCGAACCGTGTTGTGGAATGCGTAGTTACAAAAACATTGTCCCCTACGTCTTCAATAATTTCGCTGGGCAGTGGCATCACCGTAATTCTTCGCAAAGTCAAATTTCGGCGTACCGCACCGACAAGCACGCTGCACGTATCATGGCGCTTAAACATTTTTGTAAGTAAACTCGATATTTCGACTTGCAAGCTAGATTTTATGCTGTCTGTCGTGTATTTTCACTGGGATATTTGTGTATGCACTAGGAGAGAATTCCCCAGTTCATACGCTCAACGAGCAATCGAGTTAAAATCTGCCATTTGGAGCCGAGGCCCATTTGCCGCGATACGTTTCCTGACGCCCAGTGAAAGACTGAACCAAGTTTGTTCTACGCGTTTTAAATCTTCCACGTAACGTAGTTTAAGCCCATGAACCTAAATATAAAGTTGAGTCGAAGCACACTAAAAGGTATTTCCTCTTAACTCTGTTCTGGAGAACAAATTCTCTCGGGCGTATTTCAATATCAGTGCATCTAATATTTACAAATGCAGCTTTCTAAGAAAGCCTTCAAGATAAGAGCTGTTATTATCCCCACGAAAACTTCTCGTAACTTAAATTTCCATTGCTTTGCTTTTAATTTTTTTATTATTATTATTTATTTATTTTTTTTTTTTTTTTCACGCAACAGGTGCAGCAGAGTTGCCCAGCAACCCTGGAAAATCGTCATCTCACAAGCATTCTGACTCGGAACTTGAGGACGATTCCGCCTCGGCCAGTGAGCCCAGTGCCACTGCTAAGGTCACCTTCTTAATAATTTTTGTAGCCCTTGCGATAACCGTGGGAGCTGTTGTCATCGCCCTCCGAAGTGCAGCACGTGAGATCTGTTTCTTATTCTAACATGCAGTGAGAAAAAAAAATAAATAAATAAAAGGTAACTGGCACCCTAAATGTACCCTTAAAAAGCAATGACATGTTGTAGTTTTTTTGGGTTTTTTTTGCACTCACCATCTTGAGTACAGATGTAAGCATAAGGGAAGCAGCAGGCTAAAAGTGCATTCAAAGATTATACTTCTAAAGCAGTGTTTTCAAATAGAAGCTCTTTTAACTTCTTAATAAAAACACCAATACCAGTTTTTGTTTATTTTATTTATTTCCATACCCTCAGGGCCCAGAGGCATTACAGAGGGGAGGGGCAAAAACAAAAACAAATTAAAACATAAACAAGTCTAGTAGAAAAAAAGTAAAAACAATGGTCAAGGATGAACAAAAATGATTGGTTATCGCAATTCTAAAGAAATCGACTGATGATACAGGCACTAAAGATGTGGGAAGGCAGTTCCATTCAGAGGACTATAGTTGCACTATCGTCCTTTTCATTCAGTTTCACTCCAGGTCAGATGTCCAACAGTCCACCCAAGAACTGAGTAAAAAATATGTCCCTATATCTCGTTGAAAAGTACAGTTGCCTTTATCACCTGCTGAGGTTTCTCTCATTTTCCCAGTCAGGGTGTGTACATTTTGAAAGGTTTCTGGCTGCAGCCTAAAAACTGGTTCGGACATTTACACCAACTGCATTGCATTGCATTTCTCTAGGACACATTGCGTGGCACTCAGTTGCTGTGATAATGCATACTAGCAGCATCTCATTGTGAACGGTCGTAACACAATCAGTCATTTTCAAAATACAAAAAACCAGCCTTTACTTATTCTGAGATACTGTTTTTTTTTTTACTTTTCTAAAAACTGCTTTGTTATTCCATCCCTGGTCACATTGTTGCAGCAGCATTTGTAGTTTTGTACTACAACTAAAAATGAAAAACTGTTAGCTTCTATGATGAGCCAACAGCATTGCAACAACTCGCTGAGTTGAATCAAACAGTGATTCCTGTTTTTGTATGACCTCGGGTAATTACGTCAACTTTTAATTTGGAAACTCCTTTCCAAGCAAGTACTCAAACAAATAACTGGTATCACTTTAGTGTGACATAAATGCTCACACCCACCACATTATAAATAAACTAATAAACAGAACTGACACTCTAAAGGCTATTATCAGCTCTTCAGCAGGCCACTGGTAGGCGGGTCAGCTGCCGTTAAAATGGTCAGTCATTTTTGTGCAGTGTCTTGCTTTTCTGCTCCTGTCCAAGTTCACAACTGTAACTGCTTCTTAGATGCGCTCATCCACAGCTGCTCGATTTCGTGCTAACGAAAAGTCAAGTGGCTGTTACTCGTGCGACACAGTTAGCTGATTCCAAGCCTGTAGTTTCAGTTTCACCATTGATCCCCAAAGCCAGAGTTTGAACCAATATATTTAAAGGGCAGCCCACTACTAGAAAAAAATACCTTGTAATTCAGAGACTCGAACTGCCCTCAATAGAGTTGCAGCAGCAAAATCTAGTTAATGGAGCCAAGCAGTCTCTTTAAAACGACTGCCTGGACAAACCGTGTCTCTCTCTCTCCAGCATCTAGAGGACATCCGCAGCTAATTGATATTTTGTTTACGCATGCAAACAAATTACTATCATTCTACCTGCTGCGGTGAGCTACCACGCCTTGGCAGATGGGAATTGTTTTAATTTATACACGCACATACACATGCCAAGCCAGAGATAAAAACTGAATGTGTTACATTGCCGCAATATTTTGTGCAGCCTTGATTGGATTTATGCAGTACATTTAACCATTTCCTTTTGCCATTAAGGGGTATTCACTCTCATGGGTGTTTACCACTCGCACTCCTGCCATTTTGTCCGTTTGCTCGCTGCAGGGAATATTGAAATTGCCATTATGGTTGGACATCTGCAACGGGTTTCAAGCTAACATTATAACCTTGTTCAACTTCCAGCCACAATTGAAATTGCAGACGAAACAGTACTAGATGACATTCAAGAGAGCATCATTTTTCCACAAGATGAACATGAGCTTGAAAGTGAAAACTATGCAACAGAAAGGGTATGTCTGCCTGGTCAATATAATTTTGTTTTTTGAGAAGTCCAAAGCATTTAAAAATAGCCATGCCCCCCCCCCCCCCCCCCCCCCAAAAAAAAAAAGAAAGAAAAAAAAGTTTGGTATTTAAAGTTGAGCACATGAAGCTGTACCCCTTTTCTCCAATGTTATTTGTTTTTAATATTAGGGCTCTAAAAATTGTGGAACTTTGCAGATATAATAATCATTTTCAGTCATATTCCATGTAGAAAATTAACCAAACTTTTTTATTTTAGTCTTGTGATTATCTTAATTAAGGTGTGTGCTGGTTTCAAAGTTTTGCATTTTCATTTTGTTTCAGGATAAATCAAATGATTTGCAGCAAAGCATTGAAAATAGCAATGGAAATGGTGATAAGCGTAATTTCAACACAGGTATGTGCCCTTTACCATAAAGTTCCGGACTAACATTTCAACCTCTTGAAGGACCCCCCCCCCCCCCATAATTTGTGGGCAATGTATCTTGATGAAAACATTGAGAGGTGCTGCGTACTCTCCAACTGCCCTGTTACAGGTTAGAAAAAATATTTGATGGGGCGCAAAGCTGGGTTGACAAGAAGTAAATGCCAGACCATTCCTTGGATGTGCTCTAATCAAAACCTACATTATTGTACTTTATTACAACATACCATCAAAATTCAACATACCATCAAAATAAAATACCATGGGAGTGCACACCCCACTCTCACTGAAAACTGGATTAATCTAGACATGGGTGCTTGTCCGGTCAAATGGGTGCTTGCCGTGTAATTTGCAGAATTCCCAAGTTTAGAACACCTTAATGGTGGGCACTTCTGCGGTATCTTACAGTAGTCATGAACAAGCTAAAAGAAGAAAACTGAAACAAACAAATTTCCAAGATATCTTTTTACTGTTAGTAAATTGTCAGCCTATTAAAATAAATGGAGAAATTCAAATTATGAAAATGTAAAAACAAAAAAAGTATTTGCTGTGCCCTCTAAAATAAGAATATGGATATGCACACACATGGGGTCGCAGCAGAACCGCGACATACCTGACACTTCAGTGGCCTCAACAAACATATGATCTGCTGGCACCAATAGCTGCCCAGGTTGCATACAAAGACTGCCGCAATTGTTTTTAGGGAGGTCTGTATTCTGTTTTCTGCATCAATTTATAAATTAACATGAAACACTATTCTGATGTCTCTACGATTTATAATTTGCAGAATCGGTCCCCCATTGCACAAGTTCATTTCCAGTACCCATGTGTTGTTTGCCGAGTTTTTTCATAGTTTTTTGCTGTTGCACACTGATAGATCGGCTGCCTTACATCTTTTCACTACTTGTCTCTTCACTTATAGTGAGCTTTCTCTAGTGTGCTGTAGTTGCATATTTTCGAGCATTTTGCCGCTTGTGTGGTGGAGTTGGCAATGCACGTGGAGGAACGGGGTTCAAACCCTGCTCGGACCGGGTCTTCCTCATATTATTTTTGTGCTGTTCTGGAAGGTTCCAGCCCATTCTCAGTTTCATTGTGTGTTCTGTTTTAGAACATTCCTTACCCCATGTAGAAGAGCAGCAGTGAGGTGCTCCCCTGAGCTAGTCGCCCTTCCGTCACTGACACAGGTTGCTTGATACCCTCTGTCTTAGTTTGTAAGCTCAGGTTTGCCTCATTAAACATTTATTTTCAGTTTTACATTCGTTTACCATTTTTGATCTGTGGAAATATACAAAATTTATATATATAAATGTCGGGCCGAAAGGGTTCGGTGACCGAGTATCGTAAAATGCGGAGCAAGCGCCACCCAAATTTAAAGATAATCTTAAAAAACTGGAGGGAGGTCTGTTCTCTTAAAGGGGTGGTGCAACAATTTTCAGACTTTGGCCAATTAAGTTTGGAAATGAATCTGCATCACCTATGAAATGAAAAGCAGAAACCCGTATTTTCTTGCGAGCGCTAGTTCTTATTTAAAAAAAATGAAACAAATCGAAGGTCAAAGTGCCTTTCAACTCTCCACGTCGACTTTAGAATAACGTACTCTGGGGGATCACGTGGTTTCTTCTTGGGTTCTCTCTTCAGAGACCCCAGCCGCTTCCTCCGCGATTGTCGACATTTAAAGGATTAGCTCGTCGAAGGTCATGCGGCAAGCGATCGACACAAAGACGGTTCGCCACGGGGCTGACGGCGAGTGTAGCAGCGGAGGGGGCAGGTTTTGTTGACTTTTGCGTATCCCCCAGAGACGCTGTTATTTTAGTTCCCGTAACCACGACAGGCGGCTGCAGATCGGCAAATAATTTGTTTTTTGCTTTGCGATCACGCAGCAAAATAGCAGTTTTTCGGGGAAAGGTGACGCGTTTTTGGTCACTTGGGCTTGCATAAACAATATAAAGAATGCAAACTGCCAATTCTTTCAACATTAGAATCGTTCCACTGCCTCTTTAAAGCGCAACAGTTTTGCGAAATTGAGATTTTGTGGAGTCGGCTAATTTACACGTCGAGTTTGGGGTGCAAGAAAAGTGACATATTGACTCACGAAAATTTTGCCAAACCTTTATCATCTGCACCGGGAATATCAAGCATTCTGCAGCAATTAATGTGCAGTGTGCACAGTGCAAAGAGACAGTCTGTTTAATTAATATCGCTCGAACGACTTTGTCGGCCAATTAGGCTCACTTGGTTTACCAGGCCTGCCAAATCGGGTCAAGACCACGAATGTCAAAGAATAGGCACAAAATCTCCAACTACAGCGTGTCCCCCAAAAAATGTAGCTTTTTTTTTTTTTCGTTGGAAAAATAAACTACGCATCGCCCAACACTCATTCTCCGCCCAGATGTAGTGCTAGCGGTTTAAACCAGATGGCAAAGTTTCATCACAAACCGTTACCTTATTCAAAAGTTTTCTGAAAATTTCAATGGGAAAATGGAGCTCCTTTTCGCTTGTTTTTGGTAACCGGCACCATAGAGCTCCATGTATTAGAGAGCTCCGTCGGCCGCCATTTTCCCACTGAAAATTTCAGAAAACACTTGTAACTTTTGAAGGAAATAATGGTTAGTGTTGAAACTTTATCGTCTGGTTTGAACTGCTAGTGCTACCTTGGGCAGAGAATGAGCGTTGGATATTGCATACTAGTTTATTTTTGTGGTGAAAAACTTCCTGTAAAAAGATTTTGGTGTGGGGGGGGGACCCCTTTATTAGGGAAATTTTTGAACCACTAAAAGATCAGTCACCACCAATCATCATGCTTATGTGCAGCTGCGCGTACTCATCGCGACTGTTGAGGAATCTTAACAGTGCTCCCAACCTGTACCACCTGTACCAAGCCCGTACGCACCGCTTTTCCACTCACCGCTCAGTTTGTCTTCTTTATGCGGCTTTGGCTCGGATATAGGATCGGCCAAAATTCAACCTCCTCCAAAAGCTCGCTCTGCTTCGAAGATCAGGCATCACAGCTATGTCAAGCAGCCTTGTCAATGTCTGGATGTCTTCTTTGGGTGATTGACAGGCCTCGGTGAAGTTTCAGCAAACTCTCGCTCCAAGAGCGAGGAGTGTGTGCATCCTTTTCCAGATGCGCTCTTCTTACATTTTGTTCAAACAGCGCACCTGTTTCCCGAAACCTAGTTTCGTGACATTAGACTCGCAGAAAAGATGCGCCGTATGAAGTAACCTTTAAATTCAAAAGCAAAAATGCAGAAAGGACACATGATAGGCTGAACTTTACCGCTTTGCACCAAGGTGCTAGAAGAAGTTTCTGACAAAAAGGAGCATCTCAGCTAACTAGGTGGGCTTAGAAGCTTGGGGTGGGCACCTGATATGTCCTCTGCTTAGTTTTCAAACATCTCAAAAGTAGCGAGTGGGCACTTATTGTGGCATGGGTGCATGCTTGGTATTTTACAATATGTACTGCAGCTTGGCAGCACATGGTATAAAAAGCAAAAAGCAAGTTAGGCATGATTTTCAAGTACCCTTAGCCCATCTGGTCACAGTGCTGACCACAGTGTGACCAAGGTTATCACTGGTGACCGGGTGAGTGTCTCCGGGACACCAGGGATCACTCGTCACCCACAATGTCACAAAAGTGGTGTTGTGTTGCTGTAAATAATCCTGACTAATGCTTGCATGTGATACTTTGTTCTAGACTCGACCCAAGAATTACAGTCTTCCCAACACATAGTTCTAGAAACAACATCAGCAGATACACCCCACTACTTCGACACCACACAGCCAGGTGATGCTGCCGAAGTGACTTCAGAGCACACTGAGAAGATTGCACAGTCTACAATGGAGCCTGAAGTTCCCAGTTCTACAGAAAGCGTCACACTTGCCCAGACAGCTCCACTGAAGCAGGAGGAAACGGCCCAAGGGGCTTCACAGGATGCAACTTCAGCATCAGGCAAGTTGTGATTCTGAGCAGAATAAAAATTTATACATGGTTTTATAATGGGGCCGATTGGTACGAATGTTAAAGTATTAAATGGGAGTTTCCTCAGGTGTGTAGCCAGAGGGGGGTGGGGGCAGGTACTTATGGCGCTTCAGCCTCTCTCCCCTTACCCTCAAATCTATATACGCATGGTGTCATCTTCATCCCTGGCAACCCTCCTCCCAAAAAAACAAATTTCTGGCTATGCCGCAATGTTGTTGAAGTAACGTAACTGCTGCATGTACTTCCTTTCCCCTTATCCCGTACCAACTTGAATATGATAACGGAAATTTCCTCGAGAAAGTTTTGAAGATCTCGGACCTCCCTTCATATCAACAGTTCCTTGTAATAGTAACTGGTGTTGCAATAGAGCATATCTTTTTATTGGCTACCACAAATCAATCTTTAAAAGACCCTTAGCCCCTCGAGTAAATACAGGGACAAGCAACCTATTCTGCTCAAATATTGCAATCTTTGGTCTTATTTTTTTTCTAATTTGTTTTGTGGATTTAATTTGTGAAGAGGCAAAGAAACATGTCATGGTGCCTGACAACGCCACTCTCCTCAGTGTATTGTGTACATTTCAAACTGTCAAGAGGAAAGCTTTAGAGAGCGAGTACTTATATAGTCTGGCAGTTCCCTATACTAGAGCATCTTGGCAACTGTAGTTGGTGGGAACATGCAAACAGAGAAATTGAGCAGTGCCGCATTGGAGAATTAGGAGAATAAGAAAGAGAAAGCAAACAGATACATTTTAAAACACAAAGACTTGGTTCCTTGCAGAGGGCAGTCCACCTGTGTCTGATATGCCTACGTCAACTCTCGAGACAATGCAAGTAAAGCCCGACTTTCCTGCAGAAGAGTCTGCCATCACGAATGAATATGATGAGAAAATTCAGGATGATCTGAGGGACTCTGAAGAACTGCTCGAAAAAGTAAGTTTGCAGCAAATTCTTTCTAAAGATTCTTTTTTTTTTTTTTTATCTACAATGCTCTACGATTTGAGGCTGTATGAAAAGTTAAGCTTATAGACTGTGTAATTATGTTGTGTCCTTTCCTACTCGTATGAACTTCTTGACAAACGTTTGTATGTGAATGTCTGTACTTCTAGCGCCGCGTCCCTCGCACGAGCGTTCTTGGCTTATGTGGGCATCGAGCTGTAAAAAGAAAACGTAATAAATTGTATTGTGTAGTTCTGAACTTTTCAGTGCTAATGGCAACAACTGCTCAATGGAGTGAAATACTTGATATAGTAGTTTCCTGATATCCTGTCATATTTTGTCTGTCATCTGATATCAGTTTGTCGGAGAGGTTTGTTAAATAAAGGAACTGGAATTCTCTTTCTTCTTTTTTAGTTTGATGAAATATATATCTAAACTGTGGCAATATTCTGTTGCAGGAGTTTGAAGACATTTTCTGGGACCTCTAAATGCAAAAAAAAAAAAAAATGTTTTTAGTCTTTAATTTAAAGGAAAGGGGATTCTAGTTTTTTCAGGTACCGTTATTAGCTGTCTACGAAGGCTGAGTACAGATCATTGTGAAAACCTCAGGAGCGCAATATTTTCTTTCGTTACACTTTTATGAGAGGGAATGACTAACAGTTCTAATTCATGCTTGAACTAAGTACACATAGCATGAAACCGACTAATCGGACTACTCAGTTTAGGCATTGTAGCTGTAGTTCATTTGAAACATTAAACATTAAAAAAAAATAGAAGTGGCCAGGGCTATATAGTTTTTTCTCACACCATAGTCATTGAAAAAGAAAAAATATGCTTAACAAAGAATGCAGGTACTTTGGTGGAGCAAGGAAACACTGTGTTTCACGCTTCCCATGTCACCTTGCATGTCGTCCTGCAATGTCTTACTGCCAGATGAAAGCTATATCACACTGGTGTTTAGCAATAAACACGCAAGTACATTTTTTAGTCATACAAACTGGTAAATATAAGAAGTGATCAATAAGTTTTGCCTCCTAGGCTGTAACTTTTTTATTCAGTGATGGAATTCATTTATTTTAACTTGGTGCATTGGATACACAGCAAACATATGCATGTTTGTATTCATGCAGAATCATGGTTTTGCACTGAACTGAATTTCGGTATTTCCCCAGTCTAGAAGTTGGACCCACTTACAAAGGTCCATTCCTCTCGAAAAAGTTGGGATATAAGTTGTATCTTTGTGCAAGTCCAGGGGCAGATTTAGAGGGGGGGGTCCGGATGTCCTGACCCCCCTCTTGAATTCTGCATGTGTAAAAATTTAGGGTGTGGAAACGGGAAAAGGGGGGGGGGGGGTCTTAAACATATGATACGCTGACCAACACCTGACCCCCCCCCCCCCCCCCCCTCAAGAAATACCTGCGTCCGCCCCTGTGCAAGTCACATCCTTTTGTATGGTCGACGTAGCGAAACTGCACTGATTTTGCATATATGTATCGTGATCGCAATACGTGTGCATGCAAGAACCAGTTTCAATATTCTCGTCAACGAATCAAACTAGAAATATAATCCTTGCAAAAAATTTGTTTCGATGTGCCGATTGTCGCTTCTACAGGAAGCCGTCGTATGTCTGGACATAGATTATGAGGGAAAGCCAATCTGCAGTGTCTGAGGGCTATATCTTGACAGATCTAGGACCGTTGCGGCCAAATGTGGTGACTGGAAGTTGATGCCAGGACTCTCGAAGAGATAGATAATTACGGAGCGCCGTGAAAGATGGCTCATAGAGTCGCCGCAGCCGTTGGCTAATGCCGCCATGCTTTGTACCATTTTCAGAACTCCAGAAAAGCAGACCGTCGACGGGCTCTCTGCCATTCCCCTTTTGACGTAATTGTCGATACGGCCTACTACATCCCACGTCTTGTGCAATTAAAGGCCAACATGCAATGTCGGCTTTCTGCAGGGAAGATAATCCTCTCCCCCTCCTAAGCTGCTAAGGGAACCAAGTTGTGGCATGGTAAAAAGGGGAGAGGATATAGGAAAGGAGAAGGCAGGCAAAAGTGCAAAGTGTATGTCAACCTTTGAGGTTAATATTTCTAAAACAAATTCATAAAAGTTGCTCCATTGTGTAAAACGCGCCGACAGAAATTTTTTAAAGCATTTGTGACTTGTACACTGAAAAATATGGTAGATTGCTTTTTGCTCGTGAAACTTAGAAAGGTGTTCTTCAGAAACCCGTTGATTACACCTCGAGAACCTTTATTTAATTTAAGGCATCACAACTCGTGGCATAACCTTGAACCAATGGATGTGTGATGTTGCAGCTTACTGTTTGTGATGAGATGAGTGTGCTGTGGCTATTGACATTATGAATGCATTTCACAGTACATTAAACTTCACCCATTCGAGTGCTGTGCCGCATGCTTGCTCGGGGCAATGTTTTTAAACATTATTTCGATTGGTGCGTGATTTGCCGTTTTTTTGTTCTCATTTGTGTATGGAGTTTTCTTTGCTACTAACAGCATTGTGATGGTTTTTTATCTAACAAATTTGTATGCGCATTGAAGTGGGTTTTGACCTCCTCGACTAACATTTTTCAGTCCCCGGAGCGAGCACTTCAGAGGTTTAAGGAAATCCTTCAGGCCCATCCTTTAAGTCCTAGAGCTAGTTACGGAAAGGCCCGAGCCCTCGAAAAACTGGCCGAGCTCAAAAAGAGCAATGCAATGCTAGAACAGGCTATCCAGGCCTATGCCGAAGTGATGAAGCTGCCCCAAGTGCCCGACGAACTGTACCTCAAAGCTGGGAACAGATCCGTGGATCGCATGAGGTTTAGGGGTAAGTTTGTGCATTTCTACTAGTTCTCATGACTTTCGTGAACAGTGGCGTAGCAGTGGCAGTGGCAGCCGCATGGTGGCGCTGCCAGCGAGCAGAGCATCTTCGTCTGCTGCATTCTGTGCCCTTAAGAGTCGTCGCTCGGCTGCTCCACCACCGAGACCGGATGCTCTTGTAGTCAGTGACACATTGAGTGTTCAGTGGAAGCTCCTCCGACCTCTTTCCGCTTTAGCAAAGCAAATGCTGGAGTGGAGGTCACCTCCACTCCACTCCAACTTTCGCTCTGCTCAAATGAGAAGAGATGGGGGAAACTCCTACTGAACTCTTACCAAGTACAGTTTTGAATCTGCCATCACTCACCGTTTACCAAGGAGAGAAGCTATTACCGTGAAATGCCGGGTGAGCACCCACCTCACTTTCATCGAAAACTAGGTTAATCCAGACATGAGCGCTTGTTCGGTAAGATTGGGTGCTTAATGTATAATTTCCAGAATTCCCAAGTTTGGGAAAATGTTAATACAGTCGCCGACCGATTTTTTGGACGGAGATTTTTTGGACACGTTTGATTATTGGGACGTTTTTGCCGAACCGTCACTCACCCCATAGAGTTAACGTACAACAGTGACCGAAACTTTCGGACTTCATAAAGTTTATTGCTTGATATTTCAGACATAATTTGCGTGACTTACTCAGTTTACAGCCACAAAACAGTTGCCGCGATAGTGCCGCGAGCTTAGTCACTGCCATTTTCATAGTTTTGATTTCGCCCTGTAGCCTCGATACCACGTCCTACACAATAAACAAGCTGGGTTGAGACTTGTAGTCGGGTTTTCCAGTTCTGCTATAGCCAACATGGCCGCCTGCCCATTCTTATGGCTCTTCCAGTTCTTCTCATGGTCCTTGTTTTTCGAGTGCGACCGCGAGAAGAGCGGCCGTGTGCCATTCTTGTGGTCTTTGAGCGCGAAGGCTTTTTACCGATAGGTTTAGTATTGAAGTGAGCTTGGAGGACTAAGACGTTGTCTCCACATAGTGCCAAATGGCACCAACTTCAACTTCGCTGTTTGTGCCAACGAAGTTGCCGACAAAGCGCAGCACCGTGATCAAACAGATAAACAAGTGAAAAGTGAACAATATAAAGCGGAAGTTGCACGAGAACTTCATATTGACATCAAGCAAGTGGAAAGTGGCCAAAATGCAGCGGAATATGCGCGGAAATTTGATATTTTGGCTGAAATCGATTTTTCGGACCGCTTGATTATTCGGACAATTTCGGGGTCCTCTCCGAGTCCGAAGAATTGGTCGGCGATTGTAGTTTGCGCTTAAACAAAGTGGGCTTTTCTGCAATATGTTTTAAAAGCGTTTTCTTCTTTTTTTGTATATAATTTGTTTGTTTAGCATATGTAGAGATTGGTAATGCACAAGACTGAGAAGACAGCCCACCTAATGAGATTAAAAGAATAAGTACATCAAGAAAACACTACCAAAGGATTGCAAACATTTTGACGGCTATTTTTACCATTTCGTTCCGCGATCCCTGGCCAGAGGGGTTTGCGGACAAGTGGTACTTTTGATCTATTTGTTTTTACAAGCATTGCTCTCAATTTTCTTTCAGGAATGTTGACTCGTGCCTTGAAGTTGCAGAGCGAGATGAGCGCAAAGTTTCCGAAGAACGTGGGAATCAAAAACCAGATGGCGGTTTCATTTCTCATGATTGGTAGAGGTCAGCAGGCGGCAGAGTTGTTGGAACAGGTAACCATTTATTTTCTTTTTTTGTTTGCAGAAGAATGCTATCAGTCTGGCTGTCATTACTTTTTTAAAGATGCTTACTTCCATAATGCCAAATCAGATTTTAAAAATGCATCTATTGTGCAAGATGTTTGCACAATACATACATTTACAGTCCTGCAGAGAATGTTGAGTTTAATACAGATTGTTCTTCACAGAAGAGCAACTAATGGTGAGACTTGAATTAGTTGAAACACCAAAATGCTTCATAAGCTGGGAGTCTGAGCATGACACTCACATCTTCAGAATTCCAGAGCAGATTGCACCTTTGAGCCTGTTATCAGTGCTTCATTATTCATTGCCCTCTTTTCTTAAAAGACAATGATTGGCTTGCACTGTGCTCTGCAGATAAATATATACGCAGGTTTCGTTCATAAACGGCTCGTGCTGCAGTGCTTGAGACAAGCTATGGCACTGTGGTGTTCTGTTTTGTTTCACTCAACTCTGATTTGATTTCTACCATCAATGTGAACTTGCTCTACATTGAGAAACATCTGCAGCCTATAGTTCGTAAAAGCGTCTTATTTGCTGAATCATGGTCATTATCAGGGGGGCATGACCTGGTTGCCGCTATATGACACATGGTCATGTTAATTGACAAAATCCTTAAGAGCCCTTCAAAGCACTGCTGTGTATGTAGCAGTTGATAGGCATGTCTCCAAACAAAGTGATTTCAAGATACAGTAGAACCTCGATAGTATGGCAAACGGGCGATTGTGAAAGCCTGAATTTCTTTCAAGCCTAGTCTGTGTTCAAGCCCGGCCAGGCAAGGACTAAAAGTGCAGCCTCGGAGAGACAAAGAAGGGAAAAAGTTGTGGAGGGCAGCCATGGCCTGACACGTCATATTGGCTGTATTGGGAGGCAGTGTTTTGGACGTAGGAACCTGGGAAGGCGAACGAATCGGATGGGAAACGGATGCGTACATCCGTATGGGAGTTCAACGGGACTGGCGTTCGTGAACGTAAAGTCCGGGAAACTTGTAAACCGAGATTGTACCATCGTGGTTCTACTGTGGGAGCACTTTCACATTTAACTTTGTTATAGAGTCGTACGCCGTCGTTCCAAAAGATGGAATATAGCTGTCTTGAGTGTGCCTGATACTTGCAATAGCTGTAGTTATATAGCGTTACCAAATGCGATATAGCTTCGCCAATACTGGAAACTCCGTCCGAAAACCTATGGGAGCGGCGGCGAACGGCCTCTAGCGGACTCGGGAGTCTACGGAAGCAGACAACGCAATGGAAAAATATAGGCTCTGCGACGTCCTCGAGCTTTGCGTGCCCCGTTTCGTCACCCCAAGAGCAGAAACAAGTCATTACGGTCAGTCCGCTTGCAAAGCAGAATCCACTGATCGCAACTGCAACGACAATCAAATAACAACGCGCGCAGAAACAAAGATAGAGCAGTTTATTTAGAGGTCTCAAACGCCACTCAGGGGGTTCATAGGCTTTTGAAGCGCATCTGGGAAGTGGGAAAAAGACGTTTAGTTACTCGAACTACGTCGCAAGAGGTTACTGCTTATCCGTTACAAACTGTGTTGTCACAGTTTCTTACCTGAACAGGGGATTATTAAAATGTGCGCAAACAACATGTTAAAATTACCAGACAAGCACACCAGCCTCTGCAGCATTACAAAAACAAAAAGTAACGAGAAAAAGATCCGTGCAAACACTTTCCAAACTTTGCAGAAAAGTTGGGGTCCCCATCCCAGACGAAAGTAAAAAAAAAATGGGGAACAGTCGCGAACAACGGCGAAAGAAACAAAAAACGTTAGCAGACGATAAAAAAGTTACAAATCACCCAGCGAAGACCTCCTTCAGCGACGACGATCGCAAGGGGCGTCAGTAGGAGCATTGAAAATTAGCAGGTGGAAAGTTACAAATCACCCAGCAAAGACCTCCTTCAGCGACGACGATCGCAAGGGGCGTCAGTAGGAGCATTGAAAATTAGCAGGTGGTGTTCGCCGTCGGTGTTGAGTCCACAACAAACAAAGCAAAAGCAACACGACGAAACTACTAAAAAAGAAAGAGCTTCACTTTTTTTTTCAGTTGCACGTTATTTGCTTGTTTATTTTCTTTTGCGGCGTTGTTTGGAACTCAGAACAAAACAGAGGAAAGGAATAACGTAGTCCAGCCCACACTGCCCGGTAAAAAAAGAGTCGCACGCTGCAATCTGCTTCGTGCTAGCAGTATGTTACCTTTTTTTTTTGCTTTCGCGTTGCTTTCCCAGTGACTTTGGCAGGTAGTTTGTTTGCTCGCTTAGCGAAGCAGTTCAAAAGTATATTCAAGTACTTGTTGACGTACTTCGTACATGTCCAGGCAATTCTTGCACACCGTGCCTTGCTCTTGTTTGGTGAAATCTGTCAGTGAAATGTGTGTCGAAGGCACGGCTGATGTTACCGGCTAGGTGACGAGCTAAGTCTTAAGGTGGTGTCATTTTCGCGTGCGAGTATTTCTTGTTCTTCAACAGAATGTATTTTGAGGTGTTCCATGTTTCTGATAACAAGCATGATGACAGATCTGACTGGCTGCCCACCTGGCTACATAGGACTGGGTGTTCAGTAGTAGTGCACTTGGCCTGTCGTTCATGAAGTTCTCCGCGATCTCCCTGAAGTTGTCATAATCGTCTGTTGAGGCGTCAGTGGCGATTTTGAAGCCAGACTTGGATAGCTCTTGCAGTTTAATTTGAAGTAACTTAATTACTCACGTTTGTTCGGTCTTCGGGAAGCGGAAGAAGGATTTTCCACCACATCACAAAAACTTGTTTTTGCAGTGGTAAGCGGCGCATGGTATGCCTCCCATCTCCAAGTATGTGCTGGTGTATGCCCGAAGGCGGCCGGTTGATCAACCAACGATAACCCATAGCACATGTGACCGCGTATACTCAAATAAAATCCGAATAGAAATGTATAACGAGCTTACACTTTTTAATATATTTATTAAACGTTCATATGAAGATTTCGGATCAGAAACTCAATTGAAGGCGAACATAGGAGGTTATCACAGACGACAGTGGAAAAACAAAACAAAAACAATAGCAACAAAGTTGCAGACGGCCCTCCAGATGTCCGGGCATAGCGTAGGAGACAAACCGGTGGTAGTAAGCGACAAAGCGAAGGAAAGAAAGTAAAAAAAAAAAAAAGAAACTAAGCCAAACAAGGCAAAGCAAAGTACGCAAACGCGAAGTAAACACAAGAAAGACAACAGCACACAAAAAACATAAATGCAGGACGAAGAAAGACCGCGGCGGCGTAGCGTCGCCTCAAACATAAAAAGGAAAGTAGACTTTGAAAAATGGTAGAAGGTGCACGACCGTCCAACGGGTGCCTTTTTCTGTAACTCCGCTTTTATTAGTTTCAGTAATAGCGTCATATTTGCATGTGCACAATCGACTTCTTCCAGAGCACACTGACATTGCAGTATCGTACAGTGCGTGGTTCGAAATTGCCTTTTGCTTCTTGATCCGGAGGCGATCTTAACGGGATTAGCCAGCTCGCGTATTCGACGAAATGGTTTTAAGCAATACATTTATGAGAAATTGGAATTGCAACAACAAAACGAATTGATCGATAAGAACATTAAAGTTGAAACATAGCTATATATGTTCTGAATTTTGTTTTTACATTGCCCTTTTTTAAGAAACAGGGCGAAGGTACATTCGTGTTTTGCCTGGCTTACGTAAACATCTAAAGCAGCGCATACCCGTGAAAAAATTTTTTTCATCGGTCACCTCGCACGGAGATAGGCAAAACCGATGCGTTGTGGAAAATTCGTCTGCTAGCGGAGACTCTGAGCTCGCCAGGGGCGCTGCGATCATTTTTCGCCCACGCTCCGCGGGAGTTGCCAGTATTGGCTTACATGGTATTTGGCATTACCTCAGGTTGCCATCTTTTTCACTTATAGTACTTCTGAAGCGTGCGCCAATCTTCAATTTTGTAGCAGTGTGATCCTTTCTCAACAGTCCACGTTAGTCTGTACCAGCACATTGCTAGTAAATACAGGCGTCTCGTTCCACATAGGTCTTGAAGCAGGACGGGAACAGTGGATTTGCAAAGGTGCATTATGGCTTCATTTTGAAAACGGAGAGGAACGATCTCCCAGGTGCCATCAAGTACATGAGCGAAGGAATTGCCACCCGCGAGCCGGGGGTTATCGACGGACGCTTCTACTTTCACCTGGGTGATGCCCTGGCCAGGACGGGACAGTCTGAAAAGGTGAGCGAAGCTTGCACGATTGGGTTTTCTTCCCGCAACAAATGTGTCTCTTCTCTTTCTGTGTTGCAGTTCCTCCAGTGGAGGGTGCGCAAGGTTGGTTGTATGCTGTAAAACGATCCGGAATAATCGATGCCTGGGCATAGAAAGCTCAAACTTTCACCGAATGTGCATTGATGTGGTCAGCTTTACCTTGTGAAATATTTAGCCATAGGTCTCTTCCTGTAAAAAATGAGACCAACTAACTTGCCAAAGTCAACGGCAGACGTGTGAGCAGACGATCAAATTAGTGATGAATGTAACTTGTGGTGCCATCTCCTGACAGGGGCAGCTAGCAGGACGACAACACTCTGTTGTCTCCTCGCTGCACCACGTGGGAGATGGCGACACAAATTACATTCATTGCTAATTTGGACGTCTGCAAATATGTCTGCTGTTGACTTTGGCAAGTTTGTTGGTCTTATTTTTTTTTGAAAGGAAGAGAACTATACCTTGAAATTGCACAAGGAAAAACTAACCCCCTCAATGTACATTCGATAAAAGTTTGAGCTTTTTTATGAGCAGGTTCCGATTTTTTTGGCCCGGTTTACAATGCGAGATTCATTGTGTGCACCCTACAATTTAACATAGTTATCCAATTCATGGGTGCTCAAACTAGATTCCCAGATTGCCTAGTGGGTGCCATAAAATCCCCAGAGGAATTCCCTAGACATTCCCTAGAGCAGGGGTTTCAAATTCATTTGAGTCTGGGCGCCAGATAGCCCATCCTTCAGAGGTTGATGGCCCCAACGTAGCGGCAACGACGTTTCACATTGCAAAAAGCAGCTGTGTCTCCCAGAGACACCCCAGAGATTTTCCGGAGGAGGGACCTCATGCTTTCTGCTTTTTGGAAACTTGCCATTTTGCCAGTGACATCTTTAGCTTTGATTTGTTTATATGACTTCTTTGGGAACAGCAAGATATAAATGCCACCTTCCCACCAACTTTCTGTCAGAGTTCAAGAGAGCAAGCACACTGTTGTTGCCCTATCGCTCAATTTACTCGGAAATAAAACAAACTCTACATGTCTCAAAAAAAAACAATTTATAGTACATATTACATTTTATGTTTTGCATATCATTTTATAATAATAATAAAAATAATAATTCTTCATTTTTTGTGCCCACAAACAACTTTTCAGTCTTCACAGTGGTGCACATAATACAGTGAGAACAGCCAAAGATTGCTGAAACACAACACAAATCGTCTTGCCATATTTAGGTGATAGACATCCATTCGTGAACAAGCGAGGTAAAATTCCTAAGGCACATGTAAATATCCAGGTGCTGTTTCTTGTTGAAGGCCGTTTTATGTACTGTATTCGAGTATGTTTACCTAGGAGTGCTATTTGCGGATTCCCTAAAATGGAACAGCCATCTAGAACGTACAATCGGAAAGGCTAGTAAAATGTTTTATTTTATCCATCGAAATTTTAGATCCGCGTCGCGAAACATTTAAGAAACACTTTATTTTTCTTTGGTAAGAACGATCCTTGATTACGCGTGCGTTGTGTGGGACCCTTATCACGACTTCCTTATCGATAAACTAGAAAAAATTCAAAATCAGGCCGCACATTTTGTACTGAACAACTATGACCCTTATGCTAGTGTTACAGATATGAAAGCCATGCTGGGATGGGTAACACTCGAATGTAGAAGAAAAAAACTAAGACTAAAATTCTTGCACCGTGTCTTTCACAACAAAACAGGAATTGATAAAGCCACTTACCTTATGGAGCCATCCTACGTCTCTTCCCGTTGTGATCATTCTAAAAAGGTTGCTGTTCCCACTCAGGGGCGGATTTAGAGGGGGGGTCCGGATGTCCTGACCCCCCTCTTGATTTCTGCATGTGTAAAATTTAGGGCGTGAAACGAGGGAGAGGGGGAGGGGGTTCCTAAACATATGGCACACTGACCAACACCTGACCCCCCCCTCAGGAAATTCCTGCATCCGCCCCTGTTCCCACTTACAGGACTGATCAGTTTTGCGAATTCATTTTTTGTCAAAACCGCGAGAGAGTGGAACGACCTCCCGGAAGATATTGTGTCCATTGATGATAATGATGTTTTCTTTTTCCACTTGTTATAATGTTTTCTAAAACCCCCTACAATAATGCCCACAGGGCAATGTAGGTACAATGTAAATAAATAAATAAAATAAAATCTCAATCCGTGACAAACGAGATACTGGGGACATGCAAGATGAATAAAATGTTGATGAATTACGACTGACCCTTGATGGAACATGGAAGTCTATGGATCGTAATAGATCCATCGAATTAACATGGCCGTGGACAACTTTGTGAAAAAATATAAAATCTCTAAACTGCCTCCTCATGGCAAGCTTATGTAGCGCGAATCGTCTAAGTAATGTTTCGTAATGATAAAAACGCCCTCTTTCAATATAGCGATCGTATACTATTCTTATCATTCATTTCTGTATGTTTTCGATTGCAGTTGCCTGTGATATAGATTAAGAATTCCAGATGACCGAGCCGAATTCTAACCGTGATCTAACTAGTGCAACACACAAAAGGGCGATGAAAATTGGCGACGCAATCGAGAAATTACGCCTAGCACTCTAAACGCAGCATTAACGGTTGTGGACTCGTGTTCATTGAAAATTAGTGCACTATCAATATGAACACCAAGATCCCTGATAACAGATACGCAGGGGACCGAGGTGCCTTTAAGGTTGTAGGAAAAACAAGTGAACTCACGCATTCTAGATAGCACAATATGTTTAGATTTCTCTGGATTAAGCGCCAAGCAGTTTTTGACGCACCAATTCGAAACATCTCTATCAGGTTGAAGGCGAGTGCAATCCAATAGTAGCATTATAAGAAAATGTGTGTATTTCAATAGCATTTTTGGACGGCTTTATCTTTGGTAGTTTCTCCTGCTGAAGGAGAGTTCGTGCAGCCAAAGTTCATCCTTGAGCAAAGAGCTCATGCTTGTGGCTAGTGGGATTTTTGTACAAGCAATTAACATAAGAAAGCTGAGAAACAAAAAGCTCAAGGTACACCTAAGCATTTCTTATGAGTTGTGAATGCGAAAGCATGCAAGTTGCTCGTCCGCTCCCTTTTTCGTCTGCTCGTCTGCTCCCCTTGTCGTCTGCTGCGTACTAGCACGCGCACGCTTCGGGATCTCGGAGGCCAAGGCGCAGCGGCCAATGGGAGCCCCGTCGACGCACGCCAGCCAATGGAACCGAAGGCGAATCGCTCCTATTGGGATCGCAAAAACCAGGAGCCGTTTTCGCGCTTCAAACTGATGGCGTCAGCTCGCTCCATGAGACAGTTAATGCTTTCGCATTAAAACTAAGATGAAATAATATTCAATCCAGTAGGAAACAGACGACCTAGTGTGAAATATGTGAACACGTGATAGGAGCAGAGCCACATTTCGAACGGAAATGATTTGATGACCCGAGGCCATTATTCAGGGCGCACATAGCGCTTGAGGCATGGGATCTCGCGGCTGCGGGATGCCTGTGCGCCATGTCTCAGCGACTCGCGGGCTGCGTGTTTGAGACGCCTCCCCTAGAGGTACCCTGGGGAATTCCTGGGGAACCCCCTGGGTAACCCCTAGTTCCCCAAGCACCCAAGTTTTGTCGATTGTCCATATCACAAATAAAGAGTTTTCCCTGTCTAAGCAACATTTTTGTGAAAATATAGTGAGCATGCAGGCAAGCTGGTGAACATTAACTATGATGAATTATACCTGAGTTTGTGGTAAGAAAAGGGAAACGTCAAACAGTTGAACAAACAGAAGAAAGGACAAGGCAAATGTCTCAAACTCAGCTGCTGCGTTTTTTTGCAGTCCCACTCCTTATGTGCCCATAGTGTATCCACATACAACGACGAAACACAAAAAAACTAAGACAAACACAGAGAAACAAAGTTCAGGCTCACAACTGTTAAAAACAAAAAAAAAGCATCATTTACCTTTTCAACATTTTAGACATTTCTCCTCACCCTCAACCTCAAATTATGCTTCAAGGTTGGTGATTCCTTTCGAGATAAAATGAGAAATGTCCAAAATGTTCAAATGGTCAATTTTGCTTTTACAGCGAAGCTGTTATGCGCCAGGATCTGGGAAAGAATGCATCTGCTGATGTTGACAGAAAACTCCCTATTGGTCGTGGCAAGTATGAATAAATAAAAATAAAAAGAGGGGCCAAC
Source organism: Ixodes persulcatus (assembly GCA_013358835.2). Lineage (NCBI taxonomy): Eukaryota > Metazoa > Arthropoda > Arachnida > Ixodida > Ixodidae > Ixodes > Ixodes persulcatus. The sequence continues at coordinate 546,901 of JABSTQ010009334.1, forward strand.
CAGCGTGAGTCAGCCTTCCTTGGCATTATTAGATAGTGAGGCGTCGTCCTCGAGGTCGTCCTTGAAGTCAGTCCTTGAGGTCGTTCGAGAGGTCGTCCTCTATGCGTCGTCCTCGAGGTCGTCCTAGAGTTTGTTCTAGAAGTCATCCTTGAGGTCGTCCTAGACGTCGTCCTCGAAGTCGTCCTAGAAGTCATTCTAGAAGTCGTTCTCAAGGTCATCCTAGAAGTCGTCCTTGAGGTCGTCCGAAAGGTCGTCCTCGGCGTCGTCCTCGAGGTCGTCTTAGAAGTCGTCCTAGGCGTCGTCCAAGAGGTCGTCCTAGGCGTCGTCCTCTAGGCATCGTCCTCGAGGTCATCCCAGATGTCGTCCTCAAAGTCATCCTTGAAGTCGTCCTTGAGGTTTTCCTAGACGTCGTCCTCTAGGCATCGTCCTAGACGTCGTAAAAATAACAGCTTTGCTGGTTCTCCATCTTTACGTGAAGTGGAAGGGCTCTACAATTTGTTTTTAGCAGTTGTTAACCTGAATTTTGTTTCCTTGTGTTTTGCAGTTGGATGTGGATATGTTATGGGTGTATAAGGAGTGGAACTGAATAAACGGAGCAGTTGATTTTGGGACGTTTGCCTTGTCCTTCTTTTTGTCTCTTCATCTGTTTGGTGTTTCCCTTTTCTTACCACAGTCTGAGCTATGCACCAATGCATAGCTATGAACCAAACACTCCATAGTGTGTGCATTATTGTAAATAAGGTTTGTAGGCTTCTGCACAGGTTAAATCTAACAATGCCAAGGATGTCAGGAGTTCCTTGACTGTTATTCAAGGCAGGTAGCTGTTTCTCGCGATCAAAAATTTCAAACGATTGCACAAAGTGTACTGCGATTAACAGCGGAAGCTGTTGCATTGCTGAAGGATTTGCTTTTAGTCATTCTGCTTACACATATTTGCTTTAGGAGTTTGCTTTTAGTAGAATAGTTGGAGATGTGTGAAAGGTGCTTATGCACTTCCTCTTATGCGTGATAACTGGGTTCCGGCACATTTTGCTGTTGCCACTGCAGCCCTCTGTCTATTCTGCTCAGCGCGGCATGCTTGCCACTCCTCGAACGGAAAGTTGTAAGGAATGGCAAATGGCTATCTCCGGGAGGGGGGGGAGAACTAACTGAGCAAGCGCCTTGTAGACACGCTGCTGAATCTTCCAGAAGCTCGAGGCTGCAGCGGCGAGGGGGAGTGGAGGCGGTTGAGAAAGAGCAAGCATTAGCGCCTTGCCATAGATGACGTGGTTGTGCAAGGGACAATGGCAATGAGAAGAGTGTGATAGTGCCACCGTGGTGCTATCACTCTACCCCCCCCGATCACGGGAGCTTTTGCATATGGACATGCTGGATTTTGCCCGAAAGAGACAGTAACACCTGCCGCTGTAAAACATTTGAGCACCTTTCATCTAATTCTTTCTTGAAATGCATGGCCAATGATGGTGCAGTATGGCAGGTTTACCATTTTATTTTGTCATTGATTTATTGGGCCTCGTAAGCGACTTCCTTTCATTTTTATGCTGTGTTCTTTCGTTTAACCCTTTCATGGTCGCATTTTTTGTCCAAAGGCGCGCCCCCGTGGTCGGGTGTTTTTACTCGGTGCGATAACGAAGAGAATACACTAGTTTATTGTCGCATAAAAAAAATGTAAGACTTAAAATAAATAGTAATGCACACTTTAACAGATCTGTGGCTGCTTGCTCGAGGTAGAACGAAACAAAGAGGAATAAAACTTTGAATTGTCAACTTTCTAGTACTTTTTCATTGTGTGGTAGTCCTTGAAGCAGGGTTCCACACACAGGCCCTTGTCACGGTCGGCACACATGAACCTTGTGTCCTTTCTTTGCCTCGGTCTGAGAACTGTGTTGGCACACACGTGGCACCTTCGTTGGGTGCGGCTGCCTTTCGCTGAGGTTTGCGACACCCCCTCGAGGAAATGTCGGGCTGTCAGTCTTGTTGGATTGTCTCAGCCTGCCCTTCCACTCTTCCGCCTCTCGGTGTGATGCTCCTCAACGAACTGGTACACGACTCTTCTTCTGAACTCGGAGAATGTAATCCTGTGGCCACTCCTTTCACGATGAAGAAGGAACGCATTCAACAGAAACATATCCAGAAGGTGAAAAAAAAACTTCTTATACCACTTCAGCGTCTTCCTTATGCTTTCAGTGAAGCTTAGTTGCATGTCTACTTTGTCCACGAGTCCCATCTTCTGGTTGTACTCGAGTATGCATGCTGGCTTTTTCTGTGGAGTGCCTGTTCTTCTGTCCACCTTGCCAGTGTCCTCAAGACGGAGCTCCATGCATTGAGGTCGACATATGTACTTCCCTTTTGTCACACCACTTCAGTGCCAGAAGTCTATCGGTGTGAAAAGACTCTACTTCTCCCTTTTTCATCTTTTTTTTTTTGAACTTGAGAAGTCCCTTTCTGTTCTGTCGAACCGTTCCGCAAGCATTGGTTTACTTCCTTTGAAGGTACTGGAAAAGTGCCGGACTGGTGTACCAGTTGTCTACGAAAAGGGAATGCCCCTTTCCGAGATAGCCTTTGAGCAACTCGAGGACAACCGAGCCCGAAAATCCCAACTCCTTCACCATTGTCATTGTCGTGGAAGCTCCGGTATACACGATGAACCTCAAGATGTGTCTGGTCATCACATCACACAGAACAAACATCTTCACTCCAAAACGGTGCCTTTTTAAAAGAAGGTACCGGCGAAATGAAAGACGTCCTCTTCAGGGCATCGACTCATCGATGCAGAGGTCTTGGTATGGGACCAGCAGACTTGCAAACTTTGCCTGAAGTGTTTCCATGAGTGGCCTGATTTTTCTTAGTCGATCTGCTGCATCAGTGCTGGCACTGAAGTGAAGCACTCTCAGCAAAAGGCAGAAGCGATTTACTGAGAAAAGCGTTGAAAGAAAAGGGGTCTCAGTCATTGGGTCGGTGGTCCAGTAATCCCTCACAGCATTTTTTTGGACGAGCCCCATCAGCAGAACAGCTGCCAGAAAGCAGTAGATCTCAGAGAGACCAACGTCTATCCATGCTTTCAGTCGGGATTTGCGCGCAAGGTCGAATGCGCAATCAGCTGGTGCGCATAGTCATTCGTCTCGTCTGCAAAAGACACAACTCCCTCGTCGAAGTAGAGTTTAAAATAGTCTGCTTCTTTGGCATCTGGCTAAAGTAGAGTGCCTGCAGGCTGTCCGAAATGGAACGCGTCAAATGGAATTATAGATGGGGAGAAGTCTTCACCTTTTTTCCAGTCGGTTTCGTTTTGACGCACCCGCTTCCGAGACGGTCCAGCAGACGGTGCGGCTGTGTCTGACTCCGACTCCGAGCTGCTTTCCACTTGTTCGTGGTATGTCGAGCTGTCATCCGACTCGGAGTTTGAGAAGGGTTCAAAATCTGAACCCGAAGAGCCATCGCTCCAATCTCCGCTACCTCCAGAGCAGCCGGCACGCGTGGCCATCTCGAAAGTTATCGCGTGCACAGAGCGTCCAGTTTCGCAATTTCAAAAGCCCCTCCAAAACAAACATGACGGGAGATATGCGGCCGTAGTTCCCTACAAACCTATCAGATGGCAGCACGTCCCCGCGAACGCGCCCGTTCATGCAGAGGGGGGAATTTTTTAATAAGAAGTCGCGGACGTACATGTACGTCAGCAACCATGCGGGACGCACTCGCGCTGACGTACCGGTACGTCAGTCACCATGAAAGGGTTGAGTCAGTGGTGGACATACTCTTCAAAATTTCAGCATGCACAGTTACACAGTTACCCAGATTGACAGTTAAAAATGATAAACTGGGAGCTTCATGATGTCCTCTTTTTTATGCTCCGCTGGTGCGGTAAGACTGAGTTGCAAATATACAAACATGGCTCTCAGTTCTATGTCTTCAATTTCTTTCAAAATTTTTAAAGTTTACGCCCTTCCTTTTTTAGGAGAATCTAAACGCAAGTCGAGCGTAATCACAGTGTTTGAGCTTATCGATGTCTGAATGTCTGCCTTCCTTTAATGAACATGGAAGTTACTGTTTCTACTTTTGCTCTAGGCTCTAAGCATTTATAAAGAAGGTGTGAAGGAAGGACTCTTCTACTCCGTGTACCAACGTTCGCTGTACAACGTCGACGGCCTAAAGGCACAACCATGGTGGGACGCAAAGGAGACACCCTATGCAGCCGCCATTAGGGTAAGGCTGAATCGGTTCTTTTAACGAGATACTTTTCGACCAAAGTTTGTCTGATTGGGGAAAAATTAGGTTTAAAAAGGAAGAACTCCTACCAAAACCCCAAAAAAGCAGGTTTTGAAACGTCGGGCTGAACCTTTTAGGAGTTTTGGTTGGAGTTCATCCTTTAAAAATTTATTTGGTTGTGTGTGTCATTGCAGATTTTTTTTATTTGTTTGTATTCTGACCTTCTCTGACTCAAATGCTTTGACTTTACCCTTATTGCAGGAATTAGAGAGGAACTGGGTCGACATAAAGAATGAGGCCCTCTTCCTCATGAACGACAAGGGCTTCCAGCCGGAATCGGAAAACCTGCGGGATTCGGGGGATTGGAAGCAGTTTGAAATTTATGCTCGAGGTAAATGTTTGCATTAATGGATTCCCCACACGAGCCTTGGCTGGTGCTCTCGAAAGGAGCATCAATCGTTTCGGCTTCCAACTTCAGCCTTGAAACGTTTCAGGTCGCAGAATTGAGAAGAACTGCAGGTTGGCTCCCAAAACTTGTGCCCTGATTGCTAGGATGCCCGATGCTGCAGGGTGTAAGCGAGGACAGGTAAGCTCCGCAATCCTAGTTTTCAAAACTCGTTTGATCAACGTGTTTTGCAAGGTACTACGAGTGGCATTCCATTTTTGAGCTGCTTCATGTGTACTTTTTTTCAACTCGACAGTCAAAGTTTAAAGGGGCCCTGAAATCATATTTAAGCGTCTACCTTTTTTGCGGTTTCCACGTCTCTTGGGGTTTGGTCAAGCCAGCGGGCATGGAGAGAGTATCTAAATATCATTGCGTCATATTTTAACCGGACGACGCGGAAGCCTGCTCCACCTACGGGGGCGACCCGTGGTGCCGAAAGTGTCTTTGGTCCTGGGCTTACTACTGGTCAGAGCCGCTAAAAGTTTCTTTTTAGTCGAAATACAAAATATAAGTGGCGCGAACCGTTTCAGTTATTTATAAAAGTAGTTTTTGTTCAGTATTTTAGATCAGAAAAGAAACAAATGCAGTTTAGAAAGTATGGAAAGAAGAAATGACCTGTCGACATACCCACCACCAAGCGATGGAAAAGGCGGCGCATACTAGAAAGGTGTAGTGGGACCAGGCACCGACGAGCGGCGAGCGTAGAAAGGTCCTGGATGTATGCGGCGGCGCTGCGGCCGTATACGGGCTCGAGGATCCGACCGGTTCCGAGCGTTCCGAAGGCCTTCGGCGAGCAGGTTTGGCTTGCGGTTTGGCCGTTTGGCGGTGTGGCAGCGTGAAGTGGCTCCTGTTTTGAACTGATCTTTACCCCGTGTTCGCTGTCGTTTGTGGCCAATAAAGTGTCATGCGAATTAATGTTTAATCGCGCAGCAAATGCAATGCGAGCCTCTCTGGCTGTCCGCTTCATACAGCCTATCCAGAACATGCTTTTGTGGCGCCCTCTCGAGCCGTCGACACGGAGTGTGGCAGCCGTGAGCGCTCGCTGAGCTCCCACCCCCCCTCTAGTTCACGGCCACTCAAGCGACCAGGGACGTCATGAAGGAGGTTATTTTTTGCTTGTTTTTGTATTTCTAATTTGCCTATAATTTCTAAAATAAAGAGAAATTCGAGAAAATACAAGTTTCATTAAGTTACTACGTTCAGTGCGCTCAGGTTCGGTGCAAATTAAAAACCAGTAAAAAAGTCATTGCAGGGCCCCTTTAAGGGTTAGTTTCCCGAGGATCGTGTCCCCGCAAAGAAATGTTGACACAAAACTCTGGACAGCTACCGCCATCTATGAGCGACGGCGGAAACCAGACAACCGGTTTACTGGCCTCGCTCATAGATGGCGGCTACCTTTCCAGCCTTTCCACTCTGGTTTTCACCAGAGTGAAAGGCTGAATTCCTCTAGGCGTCGTCCCAGATGTCGTCCTAGAAGTCGTCCTTCAGGTAGTCCATGAGGTCGTCCTTGATGTTGTCCGAGAGGTTGTCCTCGAGGTCGTCCTAGAAGTCATCCTAGAAGTTATCCTAGAGGTTGTCCTAGAGGTGGTCCTTGATGTTGTCCTAGATGTTGTCCTCGAGGTCGTTCTATAAGTCGTCCTTGAGGTCGTCCTAAACGTCATCCTTGAGGTTGTCCTAGACGTCGTCCCTGAGGTCGTCCTTGAGGTCGTCCTAAACGTCATCCCTGAGGTCCTATAAGTCATCCTTGAGGTCGTCCTAGATGTCGTCCCAGACGTCATCTTCTAGTTGTCCTTGAGGTCGTAAAAAAGTCGTCCTTGAGGTCGTCCCACTGTAGTACAGCTTCGCTGGTCTTCCTTCTTCACCAGAGTGGAAAGGCTGAAAGTTTTTTTAGACGCTTTACAAGTTAAACATGTACCAACTAGCCGACGTATCCATTTTAGTGCAACGAGAGTGGTGAGGTTTTTGCTTTGTTTTTTCTGACGTATGACCCAGACAGGGTCGTTAGGCTCAACGAGCATGTGTCGAGTGATGAAGTGTTTCCTGTCGGCCATATAAGTTTTTCGTAAGGATCGACCATCGAGAGGTGGCGGTGTTGCAATTGCAGTAAAAGACAGCATATCATGCTCTCATGTAGGCTGCACTAATGACACTGAAATGATCTGGGCAAAGCTTTGTTTTTCATCACTGACAATTATAGTGGGTGCGCTTTATCATCCACCTCACTGCGATGTTTCCCACTTATGGGCCCTACATGAATCTCTTTGTCACTTTCGAAGCGCTACACACGTGTGGTACTCGCGGGTGATTTTAATTTACCACACATTGATTGGGATCATATGTTGCCTCTGCGGGAGTGTCAGCAATCGCACTTGTTGATTGGCATCGCCTTTTCATGTAACCTAACTCAAGTCGTTTGTTGCTTCACACGCATTACTAATGCAACTGAAAGCCTTCTTGATCTTGTCTTTGTTTCACCTAAGATTGCGCCACAAGGAACCAGCTGCGAAATTGTTGAAGGTGGTTCCGACCACTCTCTCGTTGTTTGCACTCTCTCGCTTGCTTGTCAGCAACTAGATACCATTGACTTAAAGAGGTTCTATGACTTCAGTCGTGCTAATGATGTTGATATCCTCGATACTTTAGAAGAGAGCTTTCCCAAATTTTATGATATGTTTAAAGCCGCTAGCAGTATCACGCACGACTTGCGGTCGTGGTTTGAAGTAGTGGTTGGTGACTGCATCTAGAGGTTTGTTCTGATGCAAAGGAAAAGTGTAAAAAGATAAAATCCATGGATCACCCGTGACATCCTTCACCTGGGCATCAGTCCTCCTCAGGTTGCTTCAGGCATTGCAAGAGCACTCTCATCACCGCTGCACTCTTTGTTCCGAAGCAGCCTTAGTGTAGAGATCATTGCAGCTCTGGGAATCATGCAATGGCTCAACGAGCATGCGTGCGCAAGGAAATCAGATGTGCGCAAAGCAATTGGCAATCTTTTATCTTCTAACCACAGGCACGCTTTTTCTTGCATGAGAAACGTTTCGCAAGCCCGTCCAGTATGTCTTGCTTGTTCTGTGGGAGGGTCGACAGCGTCAAACAGTCGATGCTAGGATGTCGAATTTCTTGGCTATTTCGGACTTGAGATGGCCGCTTCTTTAACCTCGCAGATCGAAGGAGCTTTCGCAAAACCTCCCATACGACGCACGTGTGCACCGAAGGCACGTGCATCAGGGCCTCTCGAAGGGATGATCTCCTCTCAACTCCCTCACTTCCTTGACCCAATTCCGACGGGAGTCGGGCCACGGGCACCGTGCGTAGCGTTGGAACGTGGACGCTGCTCCCTGGCCGCGTCGAAGTGTCGTTGTTGGAAGAGGCGCTCTGCCCTTAACCACCCGTTTGCTCTGTTTACTGTTTTCCATTTGCCCAGTTTGCCGTTAGCCTCGGTGGAGGGGGGGGGAAGGAACGCAGGGGCCCCCTGTATGCCTCTGGGTGTGCTTTCGGCACCTTAGCTTTAGTAATAAGCATGATTGGCCACCAATACAAACAAAATATTCCGGTTCAAAATGTTTGCATTTCAGTTCGGACTGTATTGAACTTCGAATAAAGCAATTTTGTTATGAAGGACTACAGTAATTTACAAATTTTACTTAACTAGCCAACTTGGCGTGACTATGATTCCCTCTTCTAATGTCTGCCGAGCCTTATAAATATGTGTTGAAGTCAGCACTCGTGTTACTCTCACCCTCTTTTTTTAACTGGTTTCTATTAAAACTTAATAACCTAACCTAATATTAGACCTCCATTGTCAGGCCCTTAGTGGTTTGCTAGAAAATGAGGTTAACTAACAATTTTGATGGTTTTTTGTGACCTCTATCAGTAGTTCTTAGCATTTTATGGCCAGGAGAATGGATGACATTGGTTTATAGTGAAAACCTGTTATGGGCATTTCCCCCCACTTGAAGTGATGCAGTTGTGGTCTGCACATTGTTGGTTATCGCCAAACGCTTGAATCCCCAAAAACCTGCCACGGCGTTCTCAGGATTCGATCCTGGGCCCACCGATTTCGAAGTGAGTGCGCTACCACAGAGTTATGCCAGCTGCTTCAACGCACCGCCTAATAAACCCCGTGTGTCGAGGACAGCTGTGCAGCGTCACAGTTGCGATGACGTCGCATCAAGCCGCATCCGTTGGAGGGCTCCTGTACGTATAAAATAAATTGCCGCATCTCTCGGAGTACGGTAGACGTTGGCGATGGCTCCTCCACACAAGGGGCCAGCAACGGCATAAGATACATAAGAATAGATTAGGGTCTGATAAGGTGTCGCAGCCATTGCTGTGACTACTGTGGGTCCACACCTGACTTATCATTTGTTTTTTTATGACTTTCTTTGCAGGTGAAGTTTTCACTGATGCACCCTGGCACCCACGTGTGGGCCCACACAGGTCCCACCAACTGCAGGCTCAGGGCTCACCTCGGCCTTGTGGTACCGCCTGGGGTGCGCATTCGAGTTGCCAATGAAACGAGGTGAGTGGTTCACATTACTAAATGTAGAGGCTGTTTGATGGCAACTATTCATTAGCCCCTCGTACATTTCTACACGAGTCAATCGTCGTTTTAAAGTCGTTGCTGCATCAGTTTAGGTTGATTCCTTCATATCAAAAATATCATCTGAATGAAACCACCTTCTAGCATCTGTAGTAAACATGCCATTTAATCATTTAGTATTTAAAGAGGCGTTGACTAATCACCTTTGTTAATATCACCCCGCAATGATTATTTTCTAAGAAAATTGCACTCTTTGTTTGTAGGTATTGAAATAAATAAAAAATAGAGATCTATTTCTGCAGTGGACATATTTCTGTGTAATTGGGTTAGGCTTTTCATTATATTTAACGTGGTATCTCTTACCATGGTACCTGAAAATCGTTTTATGACCAATCAGTGACATCGTAGATATGTGAAACAAAAAAATATTTGTTGCTGGTACAGTGATTAATTTTAATCTTTAAGGAGAAAACATTTTTTGTTTTTCTTTAATATTTGCAATAACTGAATGAAATTTTCAGTTTGTAGGGCTTGATGTCCTCTTTGTAAATCTAGTGTTACTTTTAATATTGGCTTGTTTTTTATGCTCTAAATGCCACGCATGTGGAAAAAGAAACATGTGCTTGTGTGCACGTGAGGTAGGGCAGCGCTTAAAAGAGCCTGTTAAAATAGCCTAATTCGCTCCTTTTAAAGCACTGAGTGCAATGAACAATAGAAGTAATATGTACGAGAACTTTTTCTTTTAAAATAAATGAAAATCGCAACAGCACCATTTTCAAAGGGCAACAAAAGGTTTTTAAAGTTTGCAATAGGTAATATAAAAATTGTACATTCTAATCAATCCATGATAGTTGCATTAGCAGCCTCGGTGGCTCTGAGGCGAGAGCGCCGGCCTACGGGTCCCCATGTGGTGGGTTAGAATCCCAGCCGAGGTGCCCGCAACCTGACGGAGGCTTATTGGAGTGAAGGCGCTGTGTAACCGAGCTTTCGGTTGCACGTCAAAAGATCCCCAGGTGATCGAACTTAATCCTTAGTCCTCCTCTGGGGCGTGCCAGTTGCCCGTGGCTGGTTTGGCAAGTAAAACTCCCAATTCCGATAGTTGAATTCTATGTATCCTCAAGCTTATGCATGCAAAATTTGGTTGTCATAGAACAATAAGAACAAATTCTTGTATGCAAACTGTGAAGATGCCTCAAACTGCAAAAGGATAAAAATGTGTTCGAATATTGTCGTAGATATGTAAGCGGCACTCCTTCGCAGCAAGAAAATATTATTTTTGTTTTTATTTTTTGTGAGAAGTTTAAGCCACAAAAGATTATGATGGAGAGGAGATGGCTAGGCCTACTTCTCAAAATAATTGTGATGGCAGGTGACATCACAATCTCAAGGACCGTGCACACAAACATGGCTCATATTTATGCCTTTCTGGGTTTATGCCATGAAATTTGGTCGAATTGTGGCTTTTTTTTTTTCTTCTTCATTCTAGGGAGTGGAAGGAGGGAAAAGTGCTGGTGTTTGATGACTCTTTTGAACACGAAGTGTGGCACGAGGGAGACCGGTTCCGGCTAGTGCTCATTGCGGACTTCTGGCATCCTGAACTGACGGCAGCGCAGAAGGCCTCATTGTCTCCAATATAGGGTGTCGGGATGCACCCTCAATAGGCTTTTCAAAGTTCTTCAGTGCATTTTGAGAATTACTTAAGGGCAGTCTAGTGCGATTATTTTTAAATGAAATCTATTTACCTATTGTGTAATCCTGAGAGATGGCCTACTGCCAAATGGCAATTGAACTGACAAGTTTCTTCTACCCGTTTTTGTATGCTCATTAGAACAAGAATTTTGATGCACTGCTCAACAAATAGGTCACATCAATCAAGAGCTGCAATGACAGCATCCAATGAAGGTTTCTATGTTACGTTTTCAACGTGCGTACGATATGCACAACTTGTTTACATAACAGACGATGCACCACACACATCTTTCTGCTTCGGAGGTGTGTGTTGTGTGGCTCTTTTTTACTGCAATTGGCGACAGCTTTCTGTGGAATTTTCGAAGTGAAGAGTGGATATGCACTGCCTTGATTGGCGCTCAATTTGGACGCATGCATGTGCACAAATTGCTTTGACTGTATTGACACAGAAAGTTGTCTCCAAGTACAACATTACATGATGAGTATCAACAAGTGCTGGGCGGTTTCTTTGTTACGGTGACAATCTTTATGTTGCTTTTTACAAGCACATATATGCGCATATGCTATTGGAATGGCCACCATACAAACATTTCTATGACCATGTCAAATGAAAAATTAAATTTTTCAAAAGGAAGAAACGGAAAGGTGGACAGACAAGTTCTCAAACTTGGCTTCCATTACCTTTTTGTCAAACCCGGTGCTTGAATTTTCGCTTTGTGTGATGAGCACCTTCCTCTACAGAGGGCGATGAAGCCACTCTGTTGATACATGTTTATAACCAGCGCCTTTTAGGTGGGCCTTTTTTGTTAGTGACATACGTTTGAGAATAATATGCAATGAATTTTGAAAACATACCTAGGGCCTTGTGCTTTACTCAGACTTTCCATTTAGAGTTCAGCAAGCAGTAGTTCCAAAAGTGGTAAGTTGGCACTGTGGAGCCCCACTATATGGAGCTGGTGTTCCACTACTACCTGGAATTTCCTAGCAAATTAGAAGGCATATTCTATCCTCTTTTCAATAGTTCTCCCGGGTCATTTGAAGGGCAACTTCATCAATTTTGTAGATTGTGGGATCATGACTTTTTATCACGGTCAGTTTTTTGGTACAGTGTTTAATTTTGTAGAAGTCTGCTGTCACATTAGGTTCTGGAGTTTTTTTGCCACAGCATAAACTAGGAACTCCGGAGGTGCAGCAAATCCCAGAGAAAAGCTCTTTTACTTTTTACCGGCTCTGGAGAGAAGCTCACCGTAGATGCAATTTTAATAAAACTATAGTGCAGAAGCCACAAACATCTTGAAAGCCTTGTTCAAAACAATATGGTTGCTGTACTTTTAAAGCTGTAGTGAAACCAAGGCTACAGACACCTCCGTCACCTGTAGCTGTGGTGGCCTGTGGCAATGTTACCATAGTCAATGACTGGTTAAGAATTGAGGGGAAACTCTCTACTTTAGCAAAGTGAATGCTGGAAAGGAGGTGACCCCCTCTCCAGTGTTTGCTCTGCTAAGGTGGAAAGGGTGGGAGGAGTTTCCCCTGAGCTCTTAGCCTATCACTGACTAGAGATCAATTTAAGTTGACAAGCTTCCTAGAATGCCTGGCGCCTTTTCGTGGCGCGTCCGCTTGACGGTACTCACTATGCTATCAGCCTAGCTTATATGAACAACTGGTAGAGCTGTAGAAGGGTGGTGAGCTGGGCTAGATGGCATGAAGATATCTGGAACATAACAGCGCACAAAGGACGAGGACAAAGGAAAGAAACACACAAACGCCGACTCGCAACTGAAATATAATACACAAAGAAATAAGAAGCTGAAAGCATCAGAAAGGCTCGGACTACAAGAGCACGCCAGAGAGACAGCTTGAAAGGCAGAGTATGCACTGCATAAATGCTAGGGTACACAAATATAATTTCGAACTACAAATTATTTCTCTTGCACAAGGACCTATCCAAAAATTAGGTTTCCTCATCCGACAGCCCCACGAAAGTCTTGCTAATGCAGCGTTCTCCCAAAATATTGATAATATATGCTTCAAGAATTTCGCGAGTGTCTTTTTTTCTATATCTTCCAATAATTGTCGTGCCCTGAAATGATGGTGAACACGAATGAGATCTGCAGTGCAAAGGGAGCTCGTGAACCCCCACCGTTGATTTCAGGGATCTATCATGTTCAGTGAGACGGAGACCAAAGCTCGCACCACTTCATTTAAAACATGAGACGGGAATCCTGACGACCTGCGTTGCTCGGCCTGGGCAGTAAAGCTTTTCATAGCCAAGTGAATGCAGGACTTTGTTAAACCTGATCCAAGGATGGAATGCGCAATTCTTCTCTTTACCAATTTCCAGTGAGCCGAGGTATAACATCGGTTTCCTTTTTTTTTTAGCGGGGTGAGTAACTTCAGCAAATTTGGCTGTTGTTAAAAGTTTGGGAGAACGCTGCAATGGCAAGCCTTCCGGAAGCTGTCGGATGAGGAAACCTTTTTTTTTTTTCGATAGGTCCTTGTGTAGTAGAAATAATTTGTAGTTTGAAATCATGTTTGTGTACCCTACCGTTTATGCAGTGTATACTCTGCCTTTCAAGCTGTGTCTGTGGTGCGCTCTTGTAGTCCAAGCTTTTCTGATGCTTTCATCTTCTTCCTTTGTGTATAATATTTCAGTTGCGAGTCGGTGCTTGTGCGTCTTGTGTGTTCCTTTCCTTTGTCCTCGTCCTTTGTGCATTGTTATGTTCCACTAAACTAGTAGAACGTTGGATGCACATTTCCTCTAATGGATAGTGATTCTATTGTGGTTTTTACGGTAAACATAAAGTTTGCTCAAAAAGGGCAAAGGGTGTCATTCCAAAATGGTCCTTCTCCGTTCCCCGTGGGAGCAGTCCCAGCAGTGCCGCAAGTGGCAAAAGAATCACTATCTGCCCATGCCTGCTCGCCCGCCGGAAAAGGACAGTTTTTGAACGATGCTCTTCCATGGAGCTTGTGAGCTGACAGATCTAGGAATGTTGGCCTCTGGCGCGTGGAGATAGTAGGCACTTTGTTGGAAACTGTGAAAGAAAAGGCGCCAATAGGAATGAAAGGGGAGAGGCTTCTTTGTATTAACTTGGGGGCAAAATATCAACCACAATGGGCACAGTAGGGATGTCTCTGCAGGCTGGAGCTGAATCTAAGTCTTCTTTTCTAGAAAGAATGTTCGCACTCACTCGTGCCACGCCCATGCAGCTTTATACCGAAAAACCCTAAAATCGAGAAATCCGGAAAAGGGTGGATGCTGACATAGCCAATGTGGGAAAAGGGAGGGGGCCTGCACATGAAGCAGCTCTACTTGTTAGATCCAAGTCACTTGATCCTGAGAAAGTAGCACCAAGCTCCCTGTATGGTCGCCATTTTGGTTCATGAAATGAGCAATTTCTCCTTGACCTCTCCATTATTGGTGAGCTAACCTAAATTCACCGATGATAGGTAGCTTTATAGAGATGTATCTTGTATATCCAGAGTTTGCTATCCGTGCACCGGCGAAACAAGCATACATCTTCGTACTGCCACCACATGCGGCGTCGGTGCTTGGAGGGATTGAAAAATAATTTTCTTGTCTTCAAATATGCAACAAGAACAATGTGGAGCGCAAGTTTGTCTGCTTCTTTTGCAGGGCTTTTGGTGACGTCAAATTGCCGAGCTCTGATTGGCTCTGATTGAAGGATAGTATGTAGACTTCGCAGCTTGCTTTGAGGTCTGCCCACTATCTTTCAGTCAGAGTTTGGTATTCTGACGTCACCATAACCCCTGCAGAAGAAGCAGACGAACTTGTGCTCTGCATATCATTGCGAGAGATCCGTGGAAATAGGCATGATTGATAAGTTAATTGCATACTCAGTGCCAAAGACGTTTATGTTGGCGAGGAACGCCTTCATACGATTATGCTTTGTGGTGCAACTGGTTTAGAACGACACCCTCGAAGATTTGAATGGATTGAACTGGTGATTGCCATGGTAATGGAGACCGATTAGCCTATCTCCTTGCGAGGTTTTGGTATTTTGTTTGCTTCTTTCACACCAGTGTGCGTGCACGATTGGCTCTCACTTTCTCCCCTACTCTCTTCTTTCAACGCCTACACATGACACACGGGGGTTGCGATTATGTCAGAACGCCGAGCTCTTATTGGCTTATTGAACAAAATAGTGGGTAGACCCCAAGTCATCTATACCCGTTTTCACCTCAAGAAAACGGCAAGTTTCGCACATTGTTCATACGTGGCGCCAAGTAGTTCTTACGATATTTGGTTGACGGAGGAAAAACGATGCTTTTGGCGTTTGGAACATGTACGTCTTAATAAGATAACATATTGTAAAACCCTTTATTTTCGCTGCCCCTATATTTCGCGAATCAGTCACAGAGGACATAATCGCGGCCATTAAATTTCGCGAGTTCCATACGCCTGCATTGAAACTCTTAAGGAACGAAATTTTCGCGTGCCCTTAAATTTCGCGAATTTTTCAATTCGCGAAAATTAAGGGCTCGCGAACATTGAGGGTTTTACAGTATATCTAATCTACAATTCACCTACATATATCTTAATTCTCTACATAAAGGGGGAAATCAGTGATGCTCCGCGAGGAGCCGGACTTTTTTTTACTGCGGTTCTTGAGGTGAAAACGGGTATAGCATTGAAGTCTACCCACTATCCTTTCAATCAAAGCCAATCGGAGCTCGGCATCGTTCTGACGTCGAGCAACCCCTGTGCAAAAGCATACGACTTTCTCTCCGGATATGTATGTGTCTGGCAAGCAAGCAGGAAAGGCAATGGCGCTACTTTCCCAGGATCCAGTGACTTTAGTTAGATCGGACAGTATATCCGCTGACGGTTCACTTTTTATTCTCTACCTGACAACACAAATATTAAAAATATGGAATCATTGTCAACATGCGGCAAAACAGGCTAGGTGGCGCTAAACACCGTCCAAATCGGATGCTCAGGTAGTGTGAGGTGCTATCCATTCATACATAAAACAATATGGTGGCTACCAGTGAGGTGTGCGAGTAACGTGCGGGCTCTTTCGAATTCGTGTTCTCGGCTCTCGTGAAAGAGGACATTTACAGGTACAGTCTCTGTCCATCCTTCGTTTTTACGTGTTCTTTTATGACTGCTTTTAAAATATTCTCAAAGGACTGAAGGTGACCGTGTCGTAGCGACGGCACATGTCGATCCTTTGGATTTCCCCCGCCCCGTCCAAATTAATAACCACGTTTAACGTTCGTGTTTAGACAGCGTAAGGTCGGTCTGCCTTTGAGGTATGGCGACACTGGTTTACAATGTAGATGATACATTTAGCCAGTGCAGCACCACTGCTAGCTTTAACGTGCACCTACATAGTAATGATGATGCACGACCGCGCGCAGGTAAGGTTCTCATCCAGATCGAAACGGGCACCGGGTTGGGATTGAACCCAGGATCCCAGGGTTCTGCAGCGCGAACTTTCGCTCCACGTGCTCCGAGCTGCGGTGCGCTTACGCACTGGGCCAGCGATAACCCCCCCCCCCCCCTGTCGTAGAGATGATGGAGAAGGTTGAACCTCACCGTACTCCAAAAAAGTTTTGGAGAAAAGGCTGTTCCGAACAAATATATATCAAAAGAAATTCCTGAAGCGTTTAGGAGCCGTTTTTTTTTTTTTTTTGTATTCTGCGTGGTTTTTTTTTTTTTTTTTTTTTTTTTTCAAATCCTGGGTGGCGGGCTGGCAGGCGCACTCGCGTACGGGTTTTAACCTTTCTGCACAGCCGTGCACGCCACCCAGGATCAAAGTTTTGTATGCAAATAAATATTATTATTATTAAATGCACTCCAGGGCCCCTAGGAACGGAGCTCGCCAGCCGTTAAATTTGAACCACTCGTCCTTTCGGCCAAGTGTGTGAAAGTACTTCGGCACCTCGGCAGCTTTCCTCCAGTTGTGACGACTTCAAAAGACAATCCCCGCTGTATGATCGTCCGTTGAAAGACAATACTTGTAGCAGGGATGCGAAATTGCCTTTTTAGAGCTATGTTTCTATTTTGTGCCAAAATATATACCGTAATATTCCTAGAGATTGCGCACCTAAAATCAAGAGCAAATTGTATGAAAATATGGAGTGGGCTAACTTTCGGTGTACAATCAAGAAAAGTTGGAAAAAGAATGTAAACCAAG
The DNA here is from genome assembly GCA_013358835.2 of Ixodes persulcatus. Taxonomy (NCBI): domain Eukaryota; kingdom Metazoa; phylum Arthropoda; class Arachnida; order Ixodida; family Ixodidae; genus Ixodes; species Ixodes persulcatus. The sequence continues at coordinate 563,942 of JABSTQ010009334.1, forward strand.
TAACGATAACTACTTCCCAGTCAGCAACATTTGCTTATATCCCGCCGTAGCTAATTAGCTGCATTTACGCCGAGCTAGGAGTGGGCTATCTTTTGTTGTTGAAACAGATATAGCGAGTCAAGCCAAAAAAATGAGGTGGGCTGTCTTGGGGGTGGGGCATCTCTCGGGACTTTACGGTAATCATATGCGCCGAGAAACTGAGGGAGAGGAGGAGATGAGAGCGCGTGGGAACGTCATAACGTGGAACACCGGCATTCTGCGTTTGGCTCTCGCATTCAGACAGGTTTGACGAGTGCAGTGGATACATAGGCAGCTAGCTTTAGGTCTCCCTACTAATCATTCGAATCAGAGCTCGGCGTTGGGACGTCCCCGCGAGCTCTCGTTTCCTCCTCCCCCTCAGCCTCTCGGCACATAGTCCCTGGCAAGGTAAGGACGGTGGGGAGGAGCTTCAGTTGACTCACCTCAAGTTCGAGCTCCTTACCTTCAATAATGCTTCAACATCTCGTGTGCCTCGAGTGCGCACGCGCAGCTAAGGTACGGCGAAAGACGTGGAGGACATTGCTGGAGGCTGAGTGCCGGAGACACGCCCTGCTGCTCTCGTTTTATCAGTGACTATAATATTAATCGCTCTTATTGTCATGCAGTGTCGTGCGCTCATCTTTTCCGTACCGATCACAACGCCGGTTAACTTTTTTTTATTTCTGGGATGCTAAGATCTCGTAGAATGAGTTATGACCTAGAACAGACAATCTCAGAAAAACATCTTTAGTGCACCTTTATTTCTGGTGATAATGAGTGCATCTTTATATCGGGGCATCTTGCCAGGAGCTCGGTGTTAGCCTTCGCTGGTTTGTGGCTTCTGTTTCCAAGGTACTTACACTTTGCTTTCTCGGCCAGCTTTTCTCTGGGAATGTGCAAATAATGGTTCCCATCAAACACCCTTGTGTCTTCATTGCAAAAGTGAAAGCTATAGCAAGCTGTCATTTTAAGTGTTGAAGCTAGGGATGATGTTGCACTATTCGATTCAAAATATTATTTGAAGCTTTTGATAAGCCACTAGCGGCTCCTAGGAGAAGCATTTAGGTAGCGGCTTCTAGCAGAAGCATTTAGCATACTCATTGTCGTAGCACCCGACCATTGTTTTTAAGTAATGTCAGCTTACCTGAGCACTGCACTGTACAAAACATTCGGGGCCACAGCTGATGCTAACCTTTTGTACGCTAGAGGGGAATTGAAAGCACAGGCCCCTCCATGCACAGGTGAAAACATCCGCAATCGTCTTATTTCCAGTAGGCGTACTCAATCCGTCATCGAGAGAAGAGCAGTCTATTGCCATCTTGCATCTGTGGGGACACAATTGAATCCAAGCTACTCCTGATGGTCGAATCACGTGAGAACACAAACAAAGCAACGCTGGATGGGGGTCTTTTTTTAATGCCAAGGTATGAACCCTTTACTCCAGAGTGAGAGGCAGGTGCATTAGATAGTGCAGAGAGCGGGCAGCACATCATTAGGCCCCGTAACACTGACGCTGCCAAGGTGGAGCGATGCATGCTTTTTAGGCGTCACATTATTTAAATTTGCATACCCTTACTTTTATCATTTGGCATGTCTTTCTAGCTTTTCGTACAGACTCGTGCTGAGCTGTTTGTTGGTTGCGGTAAGAAGTTCCTTGCTCCATGAACTTCATATGTAGTTCAATCTCTGTAGTTTGAAGTGGTTAGGAATCATTCCGGATTAATTAAATAAATGGGTTAACTTATTTGGTTTAACGTTATCTAAGCCTATTTGGTTTTTCATGCCGTCAGTGAAGTACTGTGATTGCTTAGTTCTTTAGTAGCTGAGTTAGCTGAGTGTTTATGGGGCCCTGCAATCATATTTAAGCGTCTACTTTTTTTGCGGTTTCCACGTCTCTTGGAGTTCGGGCAAGCCAGCGGGCACGGAGAGAGTAACTAAATATCAGTGCGCCATATTTTAACCGGACGACGCGGAAACCTCCTCCACCTACGAAGGCGACCCGCATTGCCGAAAGCGCGCAATATGTGATGTGTTTGGTCCTGGGCTTACTACTGGTCAGAGCCGCTAAAAGCTTTTTTTTTAGTCGAGATACAAAATATAAGTGTCGCGAACCGTTTCAATTATGTATGAAAGTAGTTTTTGTTCAGTATTTTAGATCAGAAAACAAACAAATGCAGTTTATAAAGTACGGAAACAAGAAAAGACCCGTCGACAAACCCGCCACTAAGTGGCGGGAAAAACGGCGCACACTAGAAAGGGCTAGTGGGATGAGGCTCCGACGAACGGCGAGCGTAGAAAGGTCCCGGATGTACGCGGCGGCGCTGCGGTCGTATACCGGCCCGAGGATCCGACAGGTTCCGAGCGTTCCGAAGGCTTTCGGCACGGGCTTGGCTGGCGATTCGGCCATTTGGTGGTATGGCAGCGCAAAGCTCCCGTTCTGAACTGATCTTTACCCCGTGTTTGCTGTCGTTTGTGGCCAATGAAGTGTTATGCCGAATTAGTCTTTAATCGCGCAGCAAATGCAATGCGAGCCGCCCTGGCCGCCCGCTTCATACAGCTTATCCAACACGTGCTTTAGTGGCGCCCTCTCGAGCCGTCGACACGGAGTGCGGCAGCCGTTAGCGCTCGATGAGCTCACTATTCCTCTAGTTCACGGCCTAACAAGTCAGGACCTACGACGTCATGAAGGAGGTTATTTTTTGCTTGTTTTTGTAATTCTAATTTGCCTATAACTTTTAAAATAAAGCGAAATTTGAGAAAAGAAAAGTAAGTTACTACGTTCAGTGTGCTCAGGTTCAGTGCAAATTAAAAACCAGTCAAAAAGTTGTTGCAGGGCCCCTTTAAGTATTCGTATCAGCAACAGTTTGCGTGTGCCATAGGGAATTCCGGGTATGGTTTGTTCACTACCTTCTGACTGACCGAATAATTGTGTGTCATACTTTTTTTTAAAATAAATGTGTGTTCTTTTTTTTATTTTAATAGTTCATTTTGATGTCTCGAGGTTCACGTCAGGATTCATAACTTTGAGGCATGAAAATACCGTTGTGGGAAACACCCTTGGCAGCTTACAATGGAGAAAAAGCGAGGCGGCGTTACTTGATGTAAAGCTTCCTCGATTTTACCTCACCGCTTGCAAAAACTCCAGAGGTAAGCTACGATCGAAGAAGGTCTGGTATACCTATTTTTCTCCAGCTATAAAAAGTGGTGGAACTGTATTCATTGCCCAAGAGTAAGAGGGTATGATGGCATTATGGAAACAGAGAAGCCCCTAAGAACTTATGGTAAAACCCTGAGCACTATAATTTAGGCAAGAAATAGCCTCGGCAAGTAAAAAATACGAAATTGAGGGGAAGTTAACAAGAACTTGAGGCCGAGTCTTGGAGTGAATAAAACAAAGAACAGAAAAGATTCAGTAATCAACTGAGAGCACCTCTTACACTTTTTTTTGCGGGACAACTAGCATTTTCCAATCGTAAACCTTCTCAGGTAAGATATGGAAGATGTTCTACCCAGGCTGTTCTACCTGGCAGCATAGCAGCCCCCCCAGAGGAACAGTAGTTTTATTGCCACGATACTATAGTTACTAAACAGAGTACAAACATACAGAGGCCAGATTCCCAAAACTTTCTTACGACAAAAAAGTTAGTAAATTTATCTTATGACAAAGTTACAAACTTTTGAGTATTCCCGAAGCAAAATGTTAGTAAATTTTGCGTAAGTTACGACGAAATCCGTAACTTACGCAAAACTTACAAACATTTTGCTTCGGGAATACTCAAAAGTTTGTAACTTTGTCGTAAGTTTACAAACCTTTTTGTCATAAGAAAGTTTAGGGAATCTAGGCCTCTAGTTTTTGACTGTATGCTAGGATTGTGAAGGAGCTGCAAGATCCTACTGGGGAGGGCTGCTGTATTTTAAAAAAGGCCTGAGGACACTTGAATTTGAATCATTGTGTGAAATGCAGACATTTATGTCATGAGCAGTCACCAAAGTTTATTCATTCACATAGTCAAGAAAAAATGAATGGTATGACAAAATCATCCACACCTGTACACATGCACACAAAAGATGACCATTTAAATTAGGTGAGCAGAGGGCTTGTTTGTCAACAGATGCTGTGCCCCACAAACTGCTGTCTAAGACTGACTAGAGAAAAGAAACAAAAGTGCTGCCATTAAGGGTTAGAGTAGATGAGGTGGAGTTATTAGTAGAATTAGTTTAATCAGTAGTCATTGCAGAATGTATGCGATTGATTCAGGTGCTGAATTTGCTCTGAGGACACCTGCAGAACATGAGTAACTCGATAAACATTGACCAAGTTGGATGGATCAGATTATAAAAGCTAAATTCAGTATGACACAGGTGTAAAGATTGATATACACATTGGAATATTGTTAGCATAAATGTTGGATTGGCATTTGCTCGCAAATGTTTGTTGAGCATAAAAGCAAGCGTGAAAACTACTTTTCAGGTTGCTAACTTTCTACGAGGTACAAACATTGTGAGGAAAATGCAAGAAGCCGGGAAGCCACTACTGGCTTCAATGTCGTGTCGTATGGCTATGGATGACAAGTCGTAGTGGTTGAACCAGCCTTCAGAGTTGAATGAGGCTAAATTTACTTAAAGGCCGACGTGCAACATTGATTTTCTGCAAGGCAGAAAATTTTCTCGGTTGTCTCCTCTCCCAAACTGCAAGGGTAACGGTAGAGGGAGATGATGCGGGAGAGGAGAGGCAAACTATTGTGTAAACTGTGACGTGCACATTGACCTTTAACGACCTTTAAAGTTATGTAAGGTGCATCATGAGCATGTTGAAATAGAGAGGGTGAAGTAGTGCACCGAACAATTCTAGGTATAGCCTAGGAATGCACATTGCCCAAGTACCGCACTCTGAATGGACTTGGTACGAGTTGAACTGGAGACGCCGGAAGTTTCATCGGATGAAGAGTTGCCATAGTCGAGAAGCACCGTATGAAACCACACGCAAGCAGACACACATTCATGCATGCATGACGACACGTTCCGCCGCAAAATGGTGGCCTCGCAAAACGTATCTCAAAAAGTATCACAGTGCAAGTTTGGCTAAGGGCGAGACCCCCTGCGACGGGAATTGAACTACAAAAAAATGGGAGTAAGAAGGGCTAGGCAGTCGATAAGTTGGGGCAGTCTTCTTCGTCTCGACCGTCGTAGCAGTCCCGTGTGCCGTCGCACAGTTGAGATTTGGCCATGCATCGCCCCAGGCGACAGCGCACTCCGTTGCAGCTCCCGAGTGGTTTGGGCACTCCTTCTGTCTCTGGATAAGAAATGAAGGAAGAGGGTAGAATACAATTATGAAAAACTGAGACTATACTTAGCATCACCGTAACTTGGCAAAGATAGAATGTTACAGCCCCCTCGAGCTAATCAAAGTAACGGAGCTGAGGTGTGTGACAGCCCTTACCAAAGGCACAGGGGCAAGAGCCTTAACCCAAGCAGTTGGAGAAGAGGAGTAGGAGAAGCTCCACTCTTACCCTCTTTTGTGTGTCCCAGAATTTGCCTTTGCCCCTGGAAGGCTAGCCCTCGACTCAAAACTCTTACGGAAGCGGCTTTCCTCTATTTCACACCTATGGCTCCGACAGCACTGCGCGCAACTCGTGAGATAGAGCACAGTCACATGTCTCTCCCTCTGACGTGCGGATTGGCTCACTGGGATTGTAGCCTTTGCCGTTCGCCAAGTTTCGGTGAGATGGAGATAAGGTAAAATAAGGAACGGCACAAACACGCAGTCTCAAACACAGCTGAAAATTTATTTGTCAAGAAACTTCCTAAATATAGTCTGAACACAAGGTAAGGACACAAAAGACAGAAAAAGAGCACAAAACAAACGGTATACTCCACCACCCACTTTGCACCTGTCGTGGTTGCATCAACTTGACCCAACCAAAAAGATAAGAACAACCTTCTTTCTGTTCCCTCCACCAACCCACACAAACATACAAAAAAAAAAAATCTTAGACTATAAACCTGTACAAACGTTTTCAATTTTGGGTACAGAACAGTTCACTGCATTTCCGTGTTTTTCATAATTATGTTCAATTTACACCAGCTCGTTTCCGCATTTACTTTTTGTTCTGAGAGGATAGCACTGCATTACATATATTGCTTATCTTGTATTGAGTGGAGTCCCTAAGATGTGTGCCATATTTGCTGGTCTAAAAGTCTCATTGTTGTGCGACTTTCTATAAATGGCAGTTGTCACAAAAAGATTTGGTATACTATAAGTTGCACTTTTCTGTAAGCCCTACTTGTTGGTAAAAATGGCTGGCGGCGTTGCTGCAGCCACGAACTTCACTGCTACATTGATCGCCAAAAGAGCACCACATTGCCGAATGCTTTATCATTCCTCTTGTCATAAATATCGATATGGCCTACCGCACCTTGCACAGTAAAGATCCAGACACATTTAAGTTGCACCATTGAATAAGATGCACCGATAGAAATTGGGGAAAATAACTGCAGCTAATACACCGTGACTAACAAATAACTGCAACTAACATAATCTATCAAAGCAAATGAGGCATCGGAAATTCCCCCTGCTGTAAAGCGGTTTATGCAGGAAAGTGCGCACAGTGCTTAAAATATTGACTGGTATGAGAGAACATGATGAAGGTCGCATCCTAGGCACACTGGAAGCCGGCCTACCAATGCACTAATTCCGCCTATTTCTGCATGCGACTAACAGTTTGCACCACAATGTTAAAAGAGCCTTTTACACAGGATGGGAGAAGCACACTTACCCATCGTGTGGTGGATCCAAGGAAGGTAGCGCATAACCTTGGTGTAAACGCCAGGCCTGCCTGGCCTTCCGCAGCCGTCGCCGTTGCTCGTGACGCCAACCAGGGACCACCGGCCGTCTGCTTTCTGGCACATGAGGGGGCCCCCTGAGTCCCCCTGGGACACGCAGAAATGGGAAGCACTCTTAGTAGAGTTCATCGAGCCATACACTATTCAGCTCTGGGCCATAAACCGATTACAACATTTGATGGACTGGTTCTACAAGGAATAACCAAAAATTTTTGAACCACCATTGTTTGCCATCATCGACAAACCATATACGATGGGTGTGTTGAGTTGTTTCCATTTTTGTACTGTTCTCGTGGGAGTATTTAGGTTTTCCATGCTCATTACCGAATGAAACACGTCTGTTCACGGATGCAGATGCCGAACGACTCCCCGTGCAATAAAGTAGAACCAGTTGCAGCGGCGTGCCAAGTACAGTGATGTCTCGTTAATGTGAACCCCATTAATATGGATACCTTGCTATACAGACACCATCTTTGGGGACAAACCGGGTAAATATGTGCATTCTTGTCTCATTATTATGGAGAAGTCACTTGATGGCCAATTTCCGGGCAAACAAAGGTGTCCATATTAACGAGGCATGACTGCGTTGCATTCTTTTGTAGCCTCCACCCAGCACCGCTAACATTTGTCACCCTCCCCTTCCCAGGTCTTGCAGCATGCCGCCAGCCATCCGCATCCAGCTGATGCTGAAGGGTTGCGCCAACCGGCCCGTCTACCACATTGTGGCGGCGTACAAGAGCCGGCGTCCCCACGAGGAGGCTCTGGAGCAGATCGGCTCGTTCGACCCCATGCCCAACGAGCGCAACGAGAAGCTGGTGGCCATCAACTTCGACCGGCTCAAGTACTGGTTCGGCCAGGGAGCCAAGCCAAGCAGGGGCATGGGCTGCCTCCTGGGCCTTGCGGGCTACACCCGCGTGCACCCCATAACGTACATGAGGGCGTGGCGAGCGCGGCAGGCTAAGCTCGACGAGCAGAAGAAGGAAGAGGCGGTGGAGGGGAAGGAGGCTGCCAGCAGCTGAGGGCGGCATATCTGCGTGTCTTGTAAATGTTAAAGGTTTCTGATGTATGCATAGATATAGCTTGGTTCATGTATAAAGGATTCTTTCGCCAAGGAACTGATGACTGATTCATTGTTTAATTTGCCCGTTAGCAGCATGGCCTTGCTGATGGTGCACACCTAAATCCGTAAATGAACAATCTGTGAGATTAAACATGTCAGAATCTATTAAAACAAAAGTGTTCTAATAGTTGGTTCTAATAGTTCTAATAGAATGTATTGGGGTGGAGTAGGAATTAATTGTTAATGGGAACCATGAGGTTCAACCTAATGACATACATGGGATTTGCAGCACATTTCTGTCATCAGTTCATTTAATTAAACATGTGTTGAAACATTAGAAGAAAACAATCCTGATACCTCTGTTTGTCTATAATGGATAAGTTGCTACTGTTAAAAACAATTGTCCTGGAGGTTTATCTACCGAGACAATTAGGGCTGTGTGAGGCTCCTCAGCAACAAACTAAGGGCAGGTTTGTTTCCTGGGATATTGGTATGCAGCACTGTTGCAATGAGCACTTTCCAAATTGTTGCCATCTTAGCTGGTTGGGAGTTGTAGGCCTAGCATAACATTTCAATGCCATTGAGGCAGAAACGTTGGGTGTTATAGTGTCAGTGAGTTTCTAAAATATTGGACGGAATTATGCAGAAACTAATGTGAAGATTATTTGTATAGAATAACTTTTTCCCCTTAGCAATTATTGAGTTGTGCAAACTTTGAAGTCTCAAATTTTGATTTCATGATTTGATTTCTTTAGTGAAGTTTGGTTTATTGCAGCTGTATCTGGCATGTTTTGCACCAGAATATACTACACTGTTCCTGTCATCAAGACAGTTTTGAACTTTTAGGAGTGAGAGGTTGGACTATCTTTGCAGTGGCTTGTGATGTATGTAAATCTAGAGCAGGCGTCTCCAAACGTTTTGGCGAAGGGGCCGGATTGGAGACCTGCCGCAGTCTTGAAGGCCGGAAAGTACATAATACTACAATATAAATGATGAAAATACTAAATAAATAAGCCTAAAAAGGCATTTACATACAAAGGTTTAAACCAGAGCATTAATTTAAAAAAAAAAGTAAGGTGGATGGATATGTCTAGTTCTTTCTTAAATGCAGTATGTTGCTAACCATAAGATTTCAAAATAATTCTGACCCACAGAACTCACCAGGCATAAATCAAAGTGTGTATGAACTTTCGCATATTCACACAGGGCAGAAGACATCAGAATGGTAGATCTGATGACAATAATATGCAAGAGTTATGACATGAGACACTAAGCCCGATATACTTGAGAATGAATGTGATCATAGTTACACAGACATGAAGCAGGGAACTAGGACTAGTAATGCTAATGATGACAATGTGCAGTTTATTTATTATTTTTTTTTTTTTTTCATTCTTTTTGATATCTTAGTCCGCGCTTTTGGTGCGCGTCGGAACGCTATTTGCTTTACACGCTTATTTTTGCGTTTGTAACAATGGGCCTCGGGGCGTGCGCCACTGGAAAGACCACGGCCATCCGCGGGCCGGGTTTTGGAGACCCCGTGATGTAGCGAATAATTCTGTCGCCGCCTGATAAGTTCTCATCAGGCTTATTTGAGAGACAGTGGGAGGCAGTGGCATAGCCAGGGGTGAGGCTTATGGAGCTTCAGCCCCCCCCCCCCCTTACCCGCTTCCCCCCCCCCCCCCCCAAATCTATTTGACCCCCCCTCCCCCTCTCCGCACCCCAAGTCATGGACATCCCAGCCACCTCAGCCCCCCCCCCCCCCCCCCCCCCCGAAACAAATTCCTGGCTACGACACTGGTGGGAGGGCATCTCACAGTGTGTAATCATTACAGGTGTGGTACAGCACACTATCACAAATGTTAAAATTTAAAAAGAAGAGATATCTGAGCCAGTTTTAACTTCTGATTATCTCGACGAGGTGGAAGTGAAACAAGGCAGGTGAACAGATGTTTACATCCCATGCATTAGTATTTAGAGAAATAAGTAGGGTTCCATGTTTTCTGAATTTTTTTTTTCTGTATCTTTTTCTTTCTGAATATTTTTGTTTTAAAATAGAGGTATGTTGTTTTTTGTTTTTTTGGGGGGGCGGTATTTTGTTTTCAGAGATTGGGTGGTTTTTGTGTAACTTGCTACATTATAACCAATGTACAAAAAAAAAGAGATCTGTCGGAAAAAGGGAACACTGAAAAAAAAAAAAAATGTTACACTCAAATTCGAAAAAAAATGAAAAAAAAAAATTACGAAAACACGGAGCCCCAGAAATAAACAATCAGAGGGCCTGAAAACAGAGAGTTGAGGTCTTTCCGCTTTTTTTTTTTTTTTTTCATTTTCTAATTTTTTTTATAAACAGGGTTTCTGACACCTTTTAACCTTTAGGAATGTCCTCTCTATTAATAGCTTACGAACGCCTCCCAGCCTCAGCATTGAGCAAGTAAAATAGTGCAGTAACCTACATACTTTATTTGCTGTAATGCACATGCCAAGAGTGCCTGCTTACTCATGTATTGCGGAGGCAGTTAGGAACAAATCAAACAGTCCAGTACATTTGCAATAAACCAACAATGGAACAGTTACTTGTCTCTTACACTCTGCTGTCCCCCCACCCCTATGTCAAATCCCATGGAGAGCGCGAGACACATGCGCGGAAAATCCATCCGATCCGACGTCCGATCCGGCAGTACGACTGCCTGATCCGAAAAAGTTGGTCGCTTCAAGCGCGAGACACATGGGGGAATTGTAGTAGACCGTTTCCGCAGCCCGCTAAGCACCCGGATAGCGCTCCGTAATCCGCCACAAGACCTTGAACTATGCAGACAAGGCTGGCGACGCGCATGCGCAGCTGCGGCGTTTTCTTCACGGATACCGTAGCGGAGGAGAAAAACGGTCTACTACAATTCCCTATGGACGACAGAATCGTCCGATCCGACGTCCGATCCGACAGTCCGAACGCCGCTCCGAATTGCCGCACGCGACAGTTTGAGACACACGCTTCCGACCTTGCATGCGACACGACGATCCGTTCGGCTCCGCCCAGGAGATCCAAGCATTCCAGCGGAGGTCCGCGTTCATAGATCTCTGGTCCCAGATTGACGGTCTAGCTCGCACGCGCGAAGTTAGGAGCTCGTTCTCGCTAGCGCGTGCATTCTTTGCCGGGGCCATCTTTTTCGAATGGGTCAGCGGGATCCACGCGTCCGGCTTCCCGTCGCCCGTCCCGCTTTCTTATTCGTCCCGCCAGACCCAGTGCGTCATCATGACGTTCGCGCTAGCTGTGCTGTCATTGGCTGGACGCATCCGACAATCCGTCTGCCGTGCGAAACTATCTGGCGCTTTGGACGCACGTCGGATCGCCAATCCGACGTGACACATGCGCGTCAGTATCGTCCGATCCGACGTCCGATCCGACAGTCCGAACGCCGCTCCGGATTGCCGCACGCGACAGTTTGAGACACACGCTTCCGACCTTGCATGCGACACGACGATCCGTTCGGCTCCGCCCAGTTCCGGCATCACCATAATCACTGTGCGCTAACTTCGCCACCATGCATGAGCGCTTCAGTGCGTCATCATGACGTTCGCGCTAGCTGTGCTGTGATTGGCTAGACGCATCCGACAATCCGTCCGCCGTCCGAAAATATCTGGCGCGTTGGACGCACGTCGGATCGCCGATCCGACGTCGGATCCGACCAAATTTTTCGGATCAGGCAGTCGTATTGCCGGATCGGACGTCGGATCGGATAGATTTTTCGTGCATGTGTCTCGCGCTTCAGACGTCGGATCGGCGATCCGGCGTGCGTCCAACGTGCCAGATAGTTTCGCACGGCGGACGGACTGTCGGAAGCGTCCAGCCAATGACAGCACAGCTAGCGCGAACGTCATGATGACGTACTGGGTCTGGCGGGACGAATAAGAAAACGGGACGGGCGACGGGAAGCCGGACGCGTGAACCCCGCTGACCCATTCGAAAAAGATGGTTCCGGCAAAGAATGCACGCGCTAGCGAGAACGAGCTCCTAATTTCGCTCGTGCGAGCTAAACCGTCAATCTGGGACACGGTGATCTGGGACCAGAGATCTATGAACGCGGACCTCCGCTGGAGTGCTTGGATCTCCTGGGCGGAGCCGAACGGATCGTCGTGTCGCATACAAGGTCGGAAGCGTGTGTCTCAAACTGTCGCGTGCGGCAATTCGGAGCGGCGTTCGGACTGTCGGATCGGACGTCGGATCGGACGATTCTGTCGTCCATGTGTCTCGCGCTTTACAACGAGAGATTAGAGAGCCTACATTACAGAGTGTTTCCAACTGCACGATCGAAGTCACGTGATTTACGGGCCACATCTGCAGTACGAGCTGCGAGGAGGGGTCAAAAGCGTTGATCGTCTGCAAACGTCTCCGCCTTTCCTCCTGCTCTCCTTCTCATCACGCGAAAACTCAGCGCATGCTCACGTTCAACCGATCGCCACAGGAGGCGTCTGCCATTAAAGCCATTAAATAGCAAACGCTCCCCATGGTTTGACATGGAACCCCTCTTTAATCTAGGCGTTCTGGAGAAGACAGGGGCACGCTGACGCCATCTATGAGACCGCCCTGGAACTGCATTGCACTAGAGAAAAGATTCTGCAGTATTTTGATAAATGGTTGTTTATAACATTGTCAAACCAGAAGAGGTCGCAAGGCACTCAGTCATAAGCAGTCGCAAGTGTGAATGAACCTTAAGTGTTATCACTTGGAAATTGTGTCTGTAACCCCAAGCTCCTTGTCATTGAGTGGAGTTGCGCTTTGTTCTGTGTAAAGGCATGCCATGGGAGGTCATACTTCATTCTTTTCACGGCAGTAAATTGTGTTATGCAATATACGCCTACTAATACATTGCATTTTAGATATTCCAAAAAAAAAAAAAAAAGGTTATTCTTTGCTGATGAAGAGGTCTTTAAGCTCTGTTAGTTGGATGGACCTTTGCTTTCTCTTGCCAGCTTACCAGGCAGGCATCTCTTCCACCCCTTTCATATCCAGCACAGAACATGTTTTCTGTGATGTTGTAGAGCGGAAGAAACAGGGTCCTTCTTCGGCACTCTTCAGTTGTGAGCACAGGCAGCGGAACTTCTTGAAGCGTGTCAGCTGCAAGGTACGAGAAAAGAAAGTACTCAAAATACCGCGACACAATCGGGCCATCGTTGCATTATAGAACCAACAGCCATGCTATTCAACTTTGACTGTGTGTAGCTTGTTACGAGCCATTTTATAGTTATAACTGTTTATACATGTGGTATGGTTTTGACAGGGGATTTAATGAGTGCAAGGAACCTAGCACTTGCAGCAAAATGTTGCCGTAGAAACAGTTTTGTGTTCGATTTAATGTGGCAAATACTAAATGGACCTCTCCGAGGAAGTATACACTGTCGTTGTATGGAGTCACTGCACAAAGTTGCACCCTCATACTGCCTCAACCCCAAAACACGTATTACCTAGGGCTTCTAAGGATTAAAAGTACTGACAGTTTGAAAAATGGCTTTTGTTCCATGAGAGTCCGTAGAGGTTGAACAGAATGTAGCACGCAACTTTTTATGGGAGTCCTTTCCTTGGCCACAATTTCGAACCTATTTGATACTTATAACATCTTACATGATCAGATGGGTAAAACGATGTAAATAGTTTAGAGTGGCTTCTTAAAGATACTAATATAAAATATTTGTGTACAGCGTTCCGAGCCGATATCTTCTGGAAACTCATGGTAATTCTAAGAAGCAGTTTATTGCAACACTTCAGTTGTAACTATTTGATCTCAAAGAACTTACTTCCTATTATATGCTTCATGAACTCACACGGGGTGAAGCAAACCCACTGTATCATACTCAACCAAGTACACCACAATTTGCACATTGATTGTGAATCATGGGGGTGTTGGTCAACGACCATTTGGGATTACCTATTGATGCTCCTTTATCACGCGCGCTTTTTATGTCGCAATGCGGAGAGTAAATGCGAAGGGACTTACGAAAAAGCCGTCCAACTTCAAGAAGCTTGCCCCAGCCGACAGCGACACAAAATGACGTATGACGAGGTCTGACGGTCTCCCCATCAGTCGGAAGGCAGATGGGCCGGATGTAATCGCTGAAATATGACGGAACGTTGATTAATCACTACCCGACACGCCGCGGCTACACTTAATTTAGAATTTCCCACAGTGCGTAAGTGCAGTGCAGAGAGTCGCGGCTACAGGGCTACGCGATTCCGGAAAGTTAAGCTGTAGGCCGGCCACAGCTGTATGTGCTCGCGTGTACAGGGAATTCCAACTCTTCAAAACAGTACCCCCTGGAAATGACATTGACTTTTCCGTGTGACAGGAGTATTGGTATTTTTTTTTTTTTTTTCATCGTGTGAAATTGAAGTTTCATTCACATGTCATCTTACTTCCGGTTTCGCAATTCACACTTCGCTCCTGAGAAAAAAAAAAAAAGTGGTGGAAGTTGAGGTGTTTGACGTCGCAACTGCAAAATCGCAATCCAAATCGCACCGTGTGTATCAGCTTCAACGCGATAAGCAAACGCGTGCAGTCTCCCCGCACTGCTGCTTTCCCGCAGGCCACATATGCTTGTGGGGAAACTGTTGCCAGTGTGCCAGGTTGAAGTGTAATAATACACCTGCTCGTTGTATGGCGAAAAAACGGGTCTATCCTTGTAAACTTTGCATCCATGTTTCAAGACAGTAGAGGGTTTTAGGGAACCGCTCTTTGCACATCCGATACGGTGCGATGGGCCCTCCGGTATTAACTGCACATGCGCTACCGCAGAAGACTTGCATAGGCGCAGTTCGTGTCGTAGGGTCCATCGTACAGTATCGGATGTGCAAAAGCGGTTCCCTTATAGAATCACGTACCTTATACCTCAGGAATACGTACATTGTGCCGCCCTAAGAACCAGAACATTTGGCACGCCTTGCAAAATTGAAATTTCAAACGTACATACGTGAAATCAGACACACGAGCGTCGTTTTGCAAAAAGTATTGTCTGTTTTCTTTTTTTTTTTTTTATCTCATCTCATCTTATAGATGGTGATATCTTAAAAAGATGGCAAAAAGGAGGCCGTGCATTTTGAATGTCCTAAACCGATAAATAACGATTTCGATAAAATCGTTATTTATCGCAAGTATACTGCTCGTCGCTAGCCTCTACTATATGGCCTTTTCAGCGTTTTTTGCGTTCAGCACGCAACCCGAGAGGGATCTCGCGAAGCAGTGTGCAGACGAGAAACAAAACGGTGTAGCACATGGGAATTTCACGGCCGCCGTTTTTGCCTTCTGTTTTTCAGATTTCACCACCTCCGAGTTGAGCTTTAAGAAATAATTATCATAAAACTGTTTGCAAAACGGCGTTCGCGCGCCCCAGTTTGCTGTATGTACGCTTCATATTCGAATTTCGCGAGGAATATCGTGCCAAATGTGAGGATACTAATCCCTGGATAAGGGGAACAAGGGGGGCAAAGGACAAACGCAAATCTCCAAGCACAGCTAGGTGACTGGTGCGCGACTGAAAAAATCCGCCCGGTCCTGTTAATGAACCAGGGATCTCTCCAACTTCAGTGGAGTGCTCTACCAACCGAGCAAACCAGGGGTTAGACGTCAGTAGAGCAAACGGGTTTTATCAGCTGCCATCAGTCTAACACCAACAAGGGTGAACGGCCTGCATTTTAAGGTTATGATGATAATGCAAATAATGCAAAGGTGCAAGCGAGCTGGACAAGAATCCCTGGAGAAGGGAAAAAAGGGGTCCGTTGTCCCCCTTTTCCCTTCTCCAGGGATTATTGTCTTTATTATTGTCGAGCTGGCTTGTACCTTTGCAATAATTGCATTATTATCATGCCAGATGTGCTGGTTCTTAGGGCCGTACCCTGTATAGATATGTCACTTTGATATATAGTTAGCTTCTATTTCGTGCAGATCGCGCCCTTTGCAAGATTATCGGAGATTGCAACGAAAGATGATGCTATACGGCGAGCGAGTGATTCAAAAGGCGTCTTTAGCGCATCGAAACGCAAGGAGGATCACGGTAACCAAAGGGCAATGAAGAGAACGCGGAGGAAGGCGCTACGTCTAAAGTCCCTTGATACTTCTTTTACAAGTAACGACAACCAACACAAATGACAAAGCACATTCCGCTAAACAAAATGGCGACATTCAGTTTAGTCCTCTGCTGTGCGCCGCCATTCGCTCCCTAAAACCCGCACCGTCACGCAGTCGGCGCTTCAAAGAATGTCGCTACTTGTACGAAGCTCCTATCTAGGGACTTTAGCTATGACAAGTCCGCCAAGCGTCGCCGTCATTGGTCGAGGTAGGGAGAAAACAAAAGGCGCATTTGCCGGGTAAATAAACGCAACAGGTTTGCAAGGAGCAGACAAACGTGTACACCGAATAATTTTTTTAGGGGGGGAGGGGGGGGGGGGGGGGGGGGGGGGAGGGGCTAATGCTGTGGTTTTAGAAAAAATGCACTCGCTTCCAAGATGTTGAATAATTCTTGGGTGTTTCGGAAACATGCGCTTGACAACGAATTATGCTATTATTTCGCATTTTGTCTCGGATAAGCGCATTGTGCTCAATCTCTATTCTTTTTTTTTTTCTTCTAGATATTGGTGGAACTAAGACGATACTTTTTTTTTGGGCAGCTTTTTCAGCCGCGGAAACTCTGTCAGGATTCTTTTTGGCATCTATTGCATGGCGCGTCGCCTTTTCTTGATTTGAACAAACACTAAACTCTCAATGTATTTCGTCTTTTATTTATTCTTTATTTTTTTAATTTTTTGTAACTGTTACGTATGTTACAAATAGCATCGCCCCGCCCCCGAAAACGCGAGATTTGGAGACACATTTTTCGTTCAGGGCGATGATGGTTGCTCGCGCGCGTTGACTAAAAAGTGGCTTCTCTTTTGAGGTCAACGCCATGGTGACGTCATAATATGAACTATTTTTTAAGGCCTCCCATTCTGCGATGTGACGTGTCTCCGTTTGTGCAAACGGCGGTACCGGTGCGTAGAGGCGTAGCCAGGAGAGGGTCTTATGGGGCTTCAGCCCCTCCCCGCCCCCCCCCCCCCCTCTTCCCTCCCAGTACACACACACAAACACAAAATTCAGCATATGCGCATCCCGCACCCCAAGTCATGGGCATCCAGCCACCTCAGCCCCTCCCCAAACAATTCCTGCCTACGCCACTGGCGCCGCGTACTCTTTCCCCCTCGTCGAGAAAAGGCGCGAGGGAGAAAAAAGGCTCTGTCAAATTCTCTCTCGCGGCGTAACTAAAGCCCTAATTATTTGTTTCCCGAAAAAAAATTTTTTAGTACTTATACGTGTCTCAATTATCAAATAATAAAAAAAGAAAACAAAGGGCAAGTGAAGTGATTTTTTACGAAGAATATATATTGGTTAATTGGAGTTACTAAAAACCGCTCTCATGGGTGATTTGACAGGCGTATTGACACTGTAACAGAGTAATGGACCTCTTGGCGAATATGTGCTGCCACCTAGACACGCGAATCGGTTCGAGACTAGGTGACTGGAAAACAACGCGCGCCCAAGGCCTCTCCCACTTGTTCCACACCCAAAACGTCAGCTACATCCTGTTCACCCATTGAGGCGATGTGACCTAGATACGGCTACCCCAAACTCACCTTTGTCCCCATCGTGCGTAATCTTCCGCCCCGAGGTCGACACAACGAAACCGCTCAAAGGCGAGAAATGCAAGATGGCGGATTGTTTGGAACTAGATACTCTCGAACCCAGGCGCATGAAATACTCCGCGCATGCGCACTGCGTATTTCTACAAAAGGTCCATTGCGCATATTTTGGAACACTTCGAACTAAGCTGGCGGGCCACAATAAATGTATTAATGCGTTAGCATTAGTACCGACATGAGAGGGAAAAGCTGACGGCGTCCGTCTGTGGACAAAGCAGTGCAAAGGGGAGCGTAGGGAGGAGGAGAGTAGTGAAGGACAAAGGCGAGAGGGAGGTGACGTCACGGGGCGGAAGCCAATGCGGATGCCGGGGCGATTCTGAACTTGCGGGTGTGCGGAGCGCGTATGCCTCGGTTTGTGCCACCAAATGGAGTGGGCACTGGGAACCGAGTACTAGCGCTGGTCCAAGTAAGCGGCAAAAAATTGGAGGAATATCTATTGGTGGATCCTTAGGGAAGGTGTTAGCAAGACCCTTGGGAAACGCCACACACGTCCCCCTTTGGGAAACGCTAACACTGACCTCGTAACAAGGCCGAAAAGAGGCAGCAAAAAATAGATAAAGCAAAAGAGAAAGCCAAAACAGAAAAGCGAAGGGGTCAGCGTTAGCGTTTCTCAAGGATCATGCTAACGCTTTCTCTAAGGATCCACCAATGGATCTTCCTTTATTTTGTCCGTATCCAGGAGCCCCATTTTGGACCTAAGTTACGTTATGAAACTTTGAAGTTTAAATTTAAATTTTGAAATTTAAATTAGTACTTACTATTCCTAATTGTTTTATGTTTATTTCGTTTGCTTTGATATTGACACATTTCTGTGCGCTATGTGTGCG
This sequence comes from Ixodes persulcatus, assembly GCA_013358835.2. Classification (NCBI taxonomy): domain Eukaryota; kingdom Metazoa; phylum Arthropoda; class Arachnida; order Ixodida; family Ixodidae; genus Ixodes; species Ixodes persulcatus. The sequence continues at coordinate 582,411 of JABSTQ010009334.1, forward strand.
TAGCGTTAGCACCGAATACGAGAATAATGTTTATTGATTGTCGTCACGTGACCTGCCGTCACGGTCTTAAGTCGTGTCACGTGACATCACCACTTGACATCGTCGCGTCACGCGATCTGGTCACGTGATGTTATTGACCACGCGGGAAGCGTTTCCCCGTTAAATTTAGAGGGGAAATTTAGACGCGGACCCATGGGCTGACAAATATATAAAAGTAAAGGCTTTTGTTAAAAAAAGAAACGTTCCATGTTTCAAAGCATTGTATGTTTTTGGTGTTTCCGAAATAAGCGAACAAAAAAGAGGCAATAAAATGTCTGCTCCCGCGCAATAGGGGCACGCGAGAGCACTCTACTTTCCGGGTGCTTGATTCAGCAATTGAAGGGACACGCCAACGCCTCGCAAATCTTTCGGCGTTTCTTTTTATTATTTTTTAACAATTATTTGTTGTTTTTCTTCCTTATTTCTGTTTTACTCTATTTTGACCGAATACAGGTAGACAACGCTCCTGTCGTGGCGTGGTTGTCGCTTCTACAGTCTCCTAAGCAGGTCAGGCGGGGACAAATTTGTAGAAATAAATATCAAAAGTCTGTCCTTTCTTCTTCCCCCGGCACATTTGGTTATAAGCACGCTTTTTTTTTCATCGTTTTCTTTCACCAATTTAGACGAGTGGATTTGAGTTAATTGTCACTCGAGGTTCACTTAAGAAGTGGATCATCTGGCATTTAACCGACAGCAGACCACAATAAACAAAAGTGGACCATAGAGTTTGTATACATACAGTTCATACACCGTCAAAATCAAAGAATATTCCATCTTGAGTAGTGTGCGGTGCTATAAAAGGCAGGACTCGAAAGCGCGTTTTGCTATGCTTTGATTTCATTCGCTTGACTGACTGCTAGCTCCTGGTTAGCTGATTTGGATAGAGCGCTCCTCAAGTCTCCACAGGTCCCAGGATCGAATCCCGGACCAGGCGAACTTTTTTGGCAGCCACCAGTCGCCTAGAGGGCGCGAACTGCACTTCATGTCAGGAAGAGGTAAATATGTTCTTACATTTCACAGCCTCGCGCCAACGTCCGTCAACCATCTCTAAATTTTATTTCCCCTCCCGCTTCTTCCTGTACGAGAGTGTTTTAAAAGTAACAGTATTTCCTGAAACAAACACCGCAGGCATGTCAAACTCCTGCGCAAAGAAGATAGGTCCTTAGAGAAGACGTTGACATTGCCCAATAGGTGGCGTGGCATGGGGATAAAGTAACTGTACTTGCGGAGCAGATTTTAGCAATGGTCTCAAATGTTTGACTCCAAGTATCTCGGGAGAAGCGAATGTCGCTCTTGCAGGAGGCGCGACATGATGTGGCAGTTCATCGCGCATGCGCCGACATCGTTGCGCATGCGCACTGCGGTGCCGGCTGTCGTATCGTCTGCTTGTACGCTGCCGCTTCGAAACAGCGCTCTTGCGTTATGAAAATAACGCAATTACACGTGTCTAAGTGGCACACACACCATCCGAAGGTTCAAGAAGCATCCTGCTCGTCAAACTTCAGTGCGAGACGTACATTTCGCAAATGCGAAGCGAAAAGTATGTCCCGCCCTAAACCCGGCGCTCCGCAATGCCTCTCCTTCTTCAAAATGGCAGCGCCCTAAGCTGTTAAGGAGTAGCGAGCATGTCATCAGATTATTGTACTCAGAATGCGTGAAGCCCGGATAACGCACGCATCAGCGGGACAAGAGTAGACGAGTGGGAATCGACGCGTTTAAAAGTGGGCGAACGTCCATCCGTGATCAGCAACGGTCGGGCCGCGTTGGAATGACCGAAACGCTGCTGATTTGATGTTCGCCCCTTATTTTGGACGTTTATTTCGAACCTTTCATGCAGATAAGGCGAGCGCGTGCAGCGCGGGTATCTGCGATCTCAGGATCCTCCTCGGTGCTCCGGTAATTTGGCGAAGGGTACATCGTAGCTTTCCCATCCTTTTGAGTTTTATGTCTCTTTGGACTGAAGACTCACCTGAACTCGACGGGTTTCTCGAGCTTGAGCAGGGCGATGTCGTTGGCGAAGCCCTTGTCGACGTACTGCGGGTGGATGATGGCGTGACTGACCCTGGCCACCACCTCGAACGGCGACGGCATCTCGGAGCCCCGACGGAGCATCCCGAGTCGCGCCGTCCAGTGCGACGTCAGCGTACTGGCGGACGCCGTTGAGAAAAGCCGGCCATTAGCAGAAGGTTTTTTTCCGCCAACACGTCGAACGATCTCTCTCGAGAATTAGAGCCGCGAACCGATTACATTTCACATTTCTGGAAATGAGGGCCCAAATTTTTTTATTAGAGCTATACATGGAATGAAATAATAAATTAAGTATTCCATACGTGGTAATTCGTGGCTCCATGCGGAAGTCGATTTAGACTTCGGTATTACACCGGTATCAGCAGTGCTCACTTGATCAACACGGACGGCATCTTCCCTAATTTCCCCATCAAACATATCACAGACATAAACGCTTTTAAACTCAATTCCGTGTTTCTTTTTTTCTCTTTCTTTTTCGTATTCACGTTTTTTTGTTGTTTTTTTTAGTATTATCATTCCTTCGTCGCATTTAGTACGAATCTCTTTTCGTCAAGGTATTTTACCTCGTCTTGTCACTCCTACAAGATTGCCCGCTTTACCTGACGCACTTCCTCATTTCTCTACTCTTCTTTTTTTCTTCTTTTTTCCAGAACATAGTCGATGCTACAAGCGCGAGCATGTGGCCCTGAACAGTGTTTGCACGGCTCGAGCGCGCGTGCTTGGCAGGGACGCTGAAAGCCAGGAGCTCGCGCTCGTGCTTTTGCTATACTCTGTTTCATACTTAGTGTACAACGCTGTCAAAGCTACTGGCGCGATCAAAGCTACTGGGGCGATCAAGGAGATCAAGCCCCACGCTCGCGCCAGTAGCTTTGAAAGCGTTGCACGCTAAGTATGAAACAGAGTATAGGTGCCACGAAAATATAACATAATTGCTTACTATATGCTTTGTTTTTGTTTTAATTACTTTGTTGTATTTTTGTTTATATATATCTTTTTAAATGCTCTAGTCTACTTTATTTTCTCTTATGTAATGACATTTCTGGAACTAACTTTTAAAGGGCCTCTGACACGCCAAAAAAAATATTTTTTTTTTCACGCTAAACGTTGCAATGGCATATCAGGACATTACAAAAAAATTGTTTCACTATAGAGTTGCGTAGTTTTTTTATAAAAAATAGAAATACGAGGCCCAATTCAAAGTTCCCGCCGTGCACTGTGACGTAACAGTGTACCGCAAGGTGTCGGGGCGGTCAGAAAGGAGGCATCGAGCTACGTCACTAAAAGTGGGTTAACCGGAAGTCGCGTGAGTTTCACTCCTCGTGCTCTCCGCGACCGTGCCTAAGACTTTTTTTTATTTTTATTATTCTGCTCCTCGTACGAGCGATCGTAGAAAACGAAGTTTCAGTTCCACTAGCTCTTTATCCCTGCACCGTTGGTTAGTTTGCGTGCTGTAAAATTTGAGGACGAAGAGTCAGTGGATCGACGTGATGGAGGTCAATGATGAAAGCGTTGCGAGTACAAGCCAGTGTACGAGTGCATGCCGTCAGTCCGATTATACAGGGCTATACTGGGTGCAAAACAAGCTATCAAGTTTTGAAAAAAAAAATTTAGAACGCTCGCAGAAATTAGGATTGCTAGCATACGACACGCCCGGTCGCATTGCTGAAGGTTGAGACACCGAGGTCGTTGAATCATCGGATACTCTCCAGGCTGTAGATGCCTGCCGTCTAAAGAATACGAACTGGTGAGTGTGCCAAGTACAAGTAAACGTCGAGCACAAAGTACGTATTTTGTCTAGAGCATGAGTAGAACTTGTTTACTTGGTGCTCATGCAGCCGATGTATGTCTCTCAGAAATGCATGCAGTGTGATCTCTTCTTCAGTTGCTGAAATACCGGGACAGTCCCTCACACAGCACCTTCTAGGCATTGTAGTTGATCACGTCAATTCACTGACTCCGCTTCTTCTACCTTTACAGCAACATTAAGCGATGAAAAGCAAATAAAAGAAACCTTGTCTGCTTGGATCGCTCGTGGAGGTGCGGAGAATAACAAAAATATTAAAAAAATATTACACGCGCTCGCGGTAAGCACGAGGAGGGATACAACTCACGTGACTTCCGGCGATGCCTCCCTTCTGACCGCCCCGACACCTTGCGGTACACTGTTACGTCACAGTGCACGGCGGGAACTTTGAATTGGGCCTCGTATTTCTATTTTTTTATAAAAAAAAACTACGCAACTCTATAGTGAAACAATTTTTTTGTAATGTCCTGATATGCCATTGCAACGTTTAGCATGAAAAAAATTTTTTTTTTGGCGTGTCAGAGGCCCTTTAAGGTATATAAATCAATTACTTAATCATTAAATATACTGTAGCACTCGGTATCAATACGCTAAAACTACACACTTAAAATTGTATCAGTTGACACGGAGTTTTAAATGAACGTTGTGACGTTTATTATCCTGGAAGTAGTAGTAATATGGTCACGCTACCAACCGCTACTGCTTCTTTTCTTACACTTACGAGTGTATGCGTAAAGATGCTCATTTAGATTTTCCTGTTTATATTTTTATTGCCCACGACTTATTGCTGATTGCAAAATGTTATTCCCTCGTTGGCCCTGGAACCCTTAGTGCGTTAGTGAATATTGTTAGCCACCGCAGTTGCTGCATTTCCGCAGCTTGTTCAGCGTTGGCAGTGATTGTCAGACCACAACGTAACAAATGCCGCAGTTGTTGCCGGTTTACTACAGTTTGTAAGAAAATGAATGAAATGAGTTTATGCAAGAAAACGGGATCTGGAAGATATCAAATAGCCGAGAAAGGAAATAGTTATAGATAAAGAGTATAAAAACTGCCTGTCACTTTGGCATATCCCAAAAACGCTCTAAGCGCATAGCCCTTGTAGATCCTCCTTGACGTCACGTGGCACTGAGATGTCACGTGATGCGACGACAGATCACGCAGTGACATCATGGTGTGACGTGCAGACTATCACGCTGATGACGTCAAAGTGAACATCTAAAAACGCTGATGACGTCACGTGAATACCATGACGTCATCGGCGTGACATCCCTATTGAGGGTACGTCCTACGGACACAAAAGCGCTAAGAGACATAACGCTATAATTGCTATGCATTAAAAAAAAAAAAAAAAAAAAAGAGCGTAGTTAACAAAGGGCTCACTTGTAGAAGCAGTGCCCCGCCGTGATGAGCCACTGCGACCCGACCAGAGCAGCCCCGCACTGGAACTCGCCCTCTTTGTAAAGGGCCACCTGCCAGGGCCAGGACCCGGGGGCGGAGCTGTGGCCGCCCACGATGCGCTTGCGCACGAACGTGCCCAGGGGACGGATCCCGCACTCTGGGCGATAAAGGACACGCCGCTAGTATTACACGTCTTGGTGCTATCATACTAAGTCTGACACAAATAATTAAAAAAAAAAACGTATATTCTCTTTTTATTGGTGGACGTTATATACCAGTGTCCGAAATCCTCCAGCGATAAAAATGGCAAACAATGATCTCAAACGCAGGCTCTTGAGAAAAGAAGGGCTGCGCATAAAACAAGATTTTGTTTTTGCTTTTTGCGGCACTCTTGGCATGGGTGTTGCCCTTGGAGAATCGTGACTTTCCATTTTTGACGTTTTCGCACTACGATATGTGCGAAGGTTTCTAAAAAAACGGAGTCTTGCGAAAAGCGCAGCCCCCTATTGTGTCATGGCGTCAACATAAACAAACATGGCTTCGCCCATGGAACAGAGAAGGCACTGGTCTACAATGTCGCAGGGTTATATGGATGACAGTTGGGCCGAACATGCATAAAATGCAGTGCAGAAAGCACTTCGTGCCTAGATCGGTAAAATGAACTGAGATTGCCTTTTTATTTTCTCAGAGGATCATCTGCTCATAGATGTGTCCTTCTGGGGCAGGTTGCTCAGTAACAAAAAAAAAGAAAGAATAATCGGTCAGGTGAAAATAATAACAAAACACAGCATGTAAAAAAAAATTAAAACACTTTTTTTTGTAAAACAATCTTAAGAAAAAAACACGGAGAAAAGTAAGTCGCAACTCAGAATCAGTCATTTTTGCCGCAAACCGATAGAAAAGTTTGCCAGTGCGCAATCTCACATGGAGATGCACAAAGAGAATTCGTGCTCTGTGTCTGAGCTGTAGCCCCAGTGTGGTTAACAAGGTGCACAACGGTGGGAGGCCAAAACGGGCTTATTCGAGCGGCAGCTGCCACTGAGCGACTGAACGTGGGCGCTTGGTCAATGTTCGGTGGGTCACCCGAACGCTAGAAGTCGAGATCGGACGCAATGAATGGAAACGGTAAATGTCTCAGAGTCGCGACAGTTCTCCACTGGATGGCGAAAGCTGTCCAACCAGACTCTCTAATACTGCCACTAGCTCGGTAATGCCTACTCACAGGAGACAGCAAAGTGTTAATACAGCCTGTCTCGACTGGTCAGTGTACCAAGCGAAAAACAAAAACGCCTATTGACATAAAAATAAAAGCTCTTCGGGCCCATCGTTGTTATATTTTCTAAACGTTTCCGTAATCATGAGATGTCCCCGGTTTATTGTCATTATTGATAGAAAGCTCGAGCTAGAAGCTTACAGACTACAGCGTCAAAACTGCGTCGGTTTTTCGTGGGTTTCGAACATCCGTTCTTCAACTGCATATTCCATATTCGGTGCTTACCTAGCGTGGAGCACGTGATGTGAAGGACCTCCTTCCTTGGGCAGCTGGTTTCCTTGTACATGAGAGCAATGCTGGAATAAAAATTCAATTACGTTCTGGGTTTGTATAGGCTACCGAGCGGAAAGGATCCCGCCTGCAATTTACCTCGATTTGTCTTCGTTGTCTTGCCTCATCTCAAAGTAAACTGTGCCTTCCTTACGAGCCTTGTCTTTGGTCCTTCGGATGGCGAGAACTTTTCTGTCAAAATTGCAATTGAAAAGAACGATGTATACCTCGTAACAAACGTACGGTGCTGCGCATTATGACCTAAACTGAGAATGTTCCAAGGGGCTCTAGTTAACCTTTTTTTATTTAGATAGTATATTTTACAGACACATTCTCGGGACGTCTCTATCACTGTTGATATCTTTCGAAGTATCACATCGCCCTATGTGTAGTTTGTTCGCACGGAGTAATCGTTTGTTTTGTCTTGCCTACACGTTCACTGCAATTTTCTGCAATATATATATATACCTTTTTTTTTTACGGCTTTGATATTTGTAGATTTTTCGTGTTCAGGACACGGAATCGCCGTCGTTTTATACGAGACTCCGCTTAAGCAAACAGATTGAGCGCAAGCGCTCAAGAGATTCACTGTTTCCAAAAATGTGCAGTATGGTAAAGCTCCATAGATTTCTCAAGGCAAGTGAGGGGCTTGAATGCTCTCACGTTAACATCAAATGGTAACTTTAAATTGATTCACTTCAAAGCTATCAAGTGAGAGCAAATAAATATTAACATGCACAATGTCCACCTGCTTTTGAGGGGTGGTCTGCACTGACAATTTTGTCGTGTGATATGTCTCTTAATTAAGACTGAAGCTTGGGCTAGTTGGCTAGCTATAATCTATAAGGGTATGTCTGGTTGACCGGCCGGCCGCACTTAAAGGGGCCCTGCAATGACTTTTTTACTGGTTTTTAATTTGCACCGAACCTGAGCGCACTGAACGTAGTAACTGAATGAAACTTTTCTTTTCTCAAATTCCGCTTCATTTTAAAAGTTATAGGCAAATTAGAATTACAAAAACAAGCAAAAAAAACCTCCTTCATGATGTCGTAGGTCCTGGCTTGAGTGGCCCTGAACTAGAGGAGGGGTAGTGAGCTCATCGAGCGTTCACGGCTACCGCACTCCGTGTCAACGGCTCGAGAGGGCGCCACTAAAGCATGTGTTGGATAGGCTGTACGAAGCGGGCGGCCAGGGCGGCTCGCATTGCATTTGCTGCGTGATTAAAGATAATTCGGCATAACTTTCATTGGCCACAAACGACAGCAAACACGGGGTAAAAATCAGTTCAGAATGGGAGCCACTTCGCGCTGCCATACCGCCAAATGGCCAAATCGCCAACCAAGCCCGCGCCGAAGGCCTTCGGAACGCTCGGAACCGGTCGGATCCTCGAGCCGGTATACGATCGCAGCGCCGCCGCGTACATCCGGGACCTTTCTACGTTCGCCGGGGCCTCATCCCACTAGCCCTTTCTAGTATGCGCCGTTTTTTTCCGCCGCTTGGCGGCGGGTATGTCGACGGGTCATTTTTGTTTTCGTACTTTATAAACTGCATTTGTTTCTTTTCTGATCTAAAATACTGAACAAAAACTAGTTTCATACATAATTGAAACGGTCCGCGACACTTATATTTTGTATCTCGACTAAAAAAAAGCTTTTAGCGGCTCTGACCAGTAGTCAGCCCAGGACCAAAGACGTCACATTTCGCGCTCTTTCGGCAACGCGGGTCGCCCTCGTAGGTAGAGGAGGTTTCCGCGTCGTCCGGTTAAAATATGACGCACTGATATTTAGCTACTCTCTCCGTGCCCGCTGGCTTGCCCGAACCCCAAGAGACGTGGAAACCGCAAAAAAGGCAGACGCTTAAATATGATTGCAGGGCCCCTTTAAGAAAGAAAAAAATAACCCGACGAGGCGTGAAAACCTGTAAGAGAGCGTATTGCAGGCCGCGTGTCCGATTTCTCCCAGCGACCAGGTCTCGTTGCTGAGGTAGCGTGGGAACTGGTCGATGCAGAGCTTGCCCCAGATTCCGTTCCTCTTGAGTTGCAGGTAGCCTTGCCCGGAAGACATGGACGTGGACTCTTCCCGTTCGTCCACCAGACCGACTGGGAATTACAAGAACAATTAGTTTATCACGCCGTGTTCTCTGCCGCAGATATTATTACGTTTATGTTATTTCATTTTTGCTTTTTTTTATAAGCAAGGGAAAGGTAAAGTCAATTGTAGCTGATTACCGCATTGAACTTCGTCCAGGCCGTAAGGACAGTCGTGGTTCCCGTTGCAGACTTTCTCCTGTGAGACACACTGCTTCGCCCCAGGACATACGAACATCCCAGGATCACACCAAGCTGATTTAGGTATTAGGAAGTGTGGGAGAAGGGGGGAAAATAAAACAAAGGGTTACGGTCAGTAAACGTACAGGCGAGATGCTTGTAGAGTGTCGCTGTGGTTCGTCGTTTATCACGCAAGAAAAACTGGGCCAGTACTGCGGCAAGTTTTGCGACACTAATTCAAGTAAGTTGAGGCAGTTGGTATAGTTGGCTAGGGCTGTTATCAGTGTTAACTTACGGCAATATATTTCGTCGGTGAAATCCCAGCAGTCGAGGATGCCGTCGCAGATTTTGTGGTGGAGTTTCTCGTGTTTTAAGTAGTCCTTGCATGCTGAAACCAAGGTTGGAGACATGAATTTTCCGCGCTGTCTACATATCAGAACTGCGGGTTTTTTGGGGGAATCACAAGGGCTTAAAGATATGACATTTTTTGCACTTTCTTTTGTTAACTCCGTTCTTAACAGGGACACTTACAGCAGTTGCGTTCGTCGGACCCGTCCCTGCAGTTCATCTTTCGGTCGCAGAGTGCAGTCTGTGGCACGCACTCCCCGCTTTTACACTGTATCTCTCTCAAATAATCGCAATCTGAAATAAAACGCCACTGTCAGATGATTTACGCAGAAATAAGCGTTGCGTTTCGAAATCTCACCTCGTCGTACCGTCACTGTGGTTGGCACGACCAGGAGAGTCGTAGACGTCTGACCGGGACCACTTCTGTCTTCGTAGTGCTTCGTGATGTCATTGTCGTGAAGCGAGTCCTTCGGCAGAGGCGCACTTGTGACAACGCTGTATGTGACCCTCGTGACAACTTGCAACGTTGGGGCCTCAGTAGTGGACGGTGGTCGCGAATGCTTGTCCCCGTTTTTACTGACCTTGTCAAAGTACCCTCCCTTCTCGTCGTCGACCGGCGTGTACTTGGAGTCGTACGCGTCCGCCTTGGAAGGCAGGTCTCCGGAGATGAACTTGGCGATGCCACCGGCGTTCTGAGCTCCCGAATAGATCACCGAATGAATCTCGGAGTGGTCACCCGAGCTCGTGCTGACCGTCTGGTGGACCGAGATGGACGTGATGTTCAGCTCGGGATGCTTGAGATGGTGGCCCTCCCGCGTACCCCCCAGCGGAATGAAGGCGCTCCCTTTGTTTGTGCCGTGGATTCGGATGGGTTCGCTCGGCGGGTCACCAAACTGCGGAACTCCCGGAGGTCTTCCGGTCGGCCTTCCGGACACTGGCGCTGGTTTCTGCGGTCGATGCGGTACTGCCTCGGCCTCCGCCGTGAGGTCGATGAATTGTGGCTCCGGCCTTGCGGGTCTCTCCTGAGCACGAGTGCGGTTCTTGGGCCGTGCTTGCCCGCTCGGCGCGTTCGGAGGTCGAATGTAAAGACCGACCCCGATCTCGAACTCGGTGGTCGAGCTCACTGGACGCGCTGTCGTCGAGGGCTCTTTCCGTCTGTTGTTCTTGTGGACGGACGGCTGCGAATTGATGAAGAGCCCCGCTCCAACTGAGAGTTCTGTGGTGGAAGACGTCGGCTCGCTCGGTCTGTGCGTTGACTCGTTTAATGGCTCGGGCTTCTTAGTGCGCTGCGGGATCTTAGGTTCGGTTTGCGTATTTCCTTGCGGAGGCGACGTCTCCGATTCTATCTGCCAAGCGTGACCCACGCCTTGCTGAGCAGGATTCTTGGGGGCATTATCGGACGTCTTGATCGAAACTCCGGCCCCCACCGTGATTTCGGAGGTTAAGAGCGGCTTGTACGGTGGTCTGGCATTCGTGACCGGTGGCTGCGCTTTGACTTGAGGAATTGCAGCCGCGTGCAGGACCTGCGCAGAACCGCTGGGCGGTAGGGCCGGTGCACTTGCATTCGCTCGCGAATCTGATTTCTCGACACTTTCAACTTTTTCGGGCATCGTTGCTACGTCATCCGGCGGGTGTATGTTGATGAACGAAGGTTTCAGTGCCTCCGGGCTTGTCGTCTTATTTTTGGAAGTTGCTGACGGGATTTTATCCGCCTTCACTACCACGCCCGCTCCGACTGTCAGTTCGATTACTTCCGTGCCGGTGCTATTCGTAAACCTATCTTGACTAGAATGTGACTGCGAAGGTGCATCAGAATCCAAATTTGTTACATCCAGTGGTTCTTCACTGTCCGATTCACGAGAAGAACTGGGTGGGGGCAAAACCGTCGCGGGCGTCCTTGAAGAGTTGTCAGGCAAAAGTGAAGTTGCGTGTATCATGAAATGACTCATCGGACGACTTGATGGGTGCATCTGGAAGCGGATCTGAGTCGTCGCCCAATTCGGTCGGGCCGTCGTCCCACGTGGTTCCTTCGACGTCCGTGTCTGTGTCCTGCTGCTCCGGAAAGAAAGGCTGCCAGGAATTGTATTCGTCGGGACCCAGGGAGCTGTCGTTTTCCCGTGAGATTCTGTGACCCGTGCTGTCAGCGTCGTTTTGGTTCGACCAATAATCTGTTGTTCCAGCTGGCGGAACGTCGTTTTTGTCCTCTCGCAAATTATTGTTCGGGTCCGGGTTTTTATTTGCGACGTCTTGCTCCAAGTCGCTGTATGGTAGCAAGTTGTTTTCGGACATCTCTGAAACGTAAATAATTTGAATTAATTTTCCTGAAGGGCTCAATGGGTAGTTTGGTATTTTTTTAAAGAATGAAAGTGTTCATTTGAGAATCACAGTATAGTTGCCTCTATTGGTGTACAGTTTTAAGACCTGTAGTTAGTTCGCATACTACGGAACGCAAAAACACCAGGTTGTTATTGAAACAATATGTGCTAAACCAAGTTCAGTCCGGTAGATTGCTTAGCCAACAAGATATATACCTATCCCTTTCTCTAACAACTAGCTTTCGAAAGGCGACGACTTGCATCGTAGAAGACAAATCGTAATAATTCCTATAATTATGACGCTCATTATTCTGCCGATATCTCATTTTCGTCGAACTACTAACTTAACTGCTCAGTGTAATCGTAGCCTGACGTACAATATGCCGGTAATATACATATAATGTGATAGACGTACGATCCCTTCTGACCGAGATGCAAGTGAAGTCATTACGGGAGTCCATTTAGATAATGCCAGTGATGAACGCCGTTCACTCGATGGTACACAACTATTCTAACCTCCATTCTTCTGTAGTAAACTATAGACGAACACATCACGTTGGCCAAAGACGGATCATGCTATTCTTTTTGACCGGTCAAACTAACGATAAACATAAAATGTTTCCCACCATCCCTACGCAAAAATAAATCGACGAAAGCACGATTGATTCTTAATTAACGTGCAAGCGATTTGGAGCTTTGTAATATAAGGGTCTAATTTAATCAGGACTCCCCATTGGCAATGTCAGATATTCCAGCCAGGTGGGCGTTCTCATTTTATGCCCTTAACATGGGCAGTGCAAGCGAAGGAAAGTCAGCGTATGCCGCGTATATGGAACACATAGTCAGGATCGCTAACTGATTTGTTATTTTCTTAACTTTCTTGGTTTTAAAAACTTTCCAAGGGCCTGGATACAATATACCAGCTGCATCCGTATAACTGGTTTATCGCTTGTTTTAGTTCGTTCGCAGCAGCGCATTAGCTCTCCGTACATTACGTTTCATGAGTGATTGTCATGGCCACGCCGCCTTCTTTGAAAAACCTTTTCACTGTAATCAGAGTGCCCAGGAAGGCGTTGAGTAGTATTAATATTATTAATTACGTCTCCCATTTCTCGCCTTCCTGACGAATGATACCCCATTTTACCTGTGAGTTGAATGGCGTTCTCGTCAATCTTGAGGTTGCCGAACGCACCCATGGGTCCCTTCTCAATTTCCTCCTGTAGCGTTTTCTTGAATTTTGTTTCTAGGTTGTCGACAGTTGGGGTGCGTCGTTTGTCTATCTCGAGTTCAAACAACACGATGAGGCTCCCTTGACTGCAAATGTCCGAAGCTTAAGCATTACAACCGTGACGGTGCTCAGTTAAAAAAAGAGAGAAAATTAAAAAAAACCATCACTGGGGAAGCACATCTGGCACACTTTCTGCAAGGGTATTTCAAGGTTGACGGTGACTTTAGTCGACAAGAAAACGCTGAACAAGTGTAGCACGATGAAACTTGCGGAGGACATTAAGGCAGTTTTTTTTTTAATATTTCGCGCCCGAAATGACGGATTTGCCGCATTCGCAGTAATTCCGGTTATAATGGTAAATAATGTCCGTACATTTGGAGCAACGCCGCATAAACAAATTTCAGGTAAAAGAAAAAGTTAAACCGGTTGAAAATTTGAGAACATAGTAAGTACATTTGGGGGGCAAGCGACGTCACGGTCAAGAGGGCACAGATGTTGTCAACAGTTTGGGGAAGGACGACCGGCGGTGACAAACGAACCGCACGAATACGTTCTTTCGACTGCAGTCAAGCGGTCAGTGGCGTACCAACTTGTTTTTGAGTGGGGGGGGGGGGGGGGGGAAGAGGGGGGGCAAACCAGACCACCCCCCCCCTCCCCTTCAAAGCCGGGGGGCGGTGCTCTTGGCATACCTTGGGCGCCGCCGGCCAATGTTTGCCCTACCCAGTGGCGGTTGTTTCAGGGGGGTGCAAAACACATGCCTTGCCCCCCCCCCCACTCTGAGAACTGAGGGGGCAAGTGCCCCCCTTGCCCCCCCCCCCCCTTCCCCCCCGGTTGGTACGCCCATGCACGCAGTCTAGTCCTTCCGATGCTAAGGAAATCAAAGAGCTGACAAAACGACGGCAGCGGTGCCTGGACGTGCACGGGCAATACTTTAGAAAACTGCTATAGTTTTCTGCTTGTCGAATTTTTATTTTCTGTATAGAAGTAGAAGTCTCGGTCAACCTTGAAAGACCCTTGTAATTCCAGAGGCATCAGTCAATGAGATGACTGATTCCTCCTAATATTTTGATGCCGCCTATAATCATCTATAACGGGTGTTTCACCGAAGATTTTAAAACACTATAAAAATAAAAAATAAAAAAACCGAGAAACTTTTTTTTGGAAACACATTAGCCACGTCGGACATCGGGAATTGCAAAAATTAAAGAAATAATTAGCCTAAAAATTAACTAATATATACTAATCAACCTTTTAATTAATGAAGATCGACATATGGTTCTGATTCGAAACCTGCTGAGCGTCAGAAAAAACCACTAAATCAACTGATTTTAGAAAGATATGTGCAGGTGCTGCAATGTAAGGCGTAATGAAAAAAAAAAGGAACGCTCAGTTTTGGCGTGTTCAAGTTTAAGGTTTCTTATCGAAGCGGATCTTTGCGCCAAAAATCCTGCCCACCCCGCCCCCCGGTGACCGAGGCGCGCAATGCACGTGCGCCATACGAGGCGAGGTGGTAACTTCACGCCTCGGCCACGCGAGGGCAGGACCGCTGTCGCAAAGATGCGCTCCGATAGGAAACCGTACTGCTGCCGTACTGAATGCTGTACCTGCTTTATATATTTCTGAAATAGCCCTTCCAGACTGGAAGTGCTATCGAAAAGATAGCTCTTCCACTCTTCAATGAGATTGAGACCACTGCTCTAGAATGTTGGAGTTGCCAATATAGTATTTCACCAAACGCTACCTTCGTTTAAAAGGTTAAAAGGAGCGAACTGAAACAGGACGAAAAACGAGAGACGTACGGCGAGGACAAGCGCCAAACCCTTTTAACCTTTTAATCGATATGTACCAACCAGCCCCAACCAAATTTTGTTTCCTTTGTTGTTGTTTTTTTTGTGTTTTTTTTTAAGAAAAAGGGGGAGGGGTTTCGCGAATGATCACTCGTCTACGAGCCTCGAAGTGTCAAAAGTACACGCACTAGAGTCACCATATCTGGTGGGCTTTAAGATAAACGAACTTGAGTCATGTATTGTTTAAAATCATTGTTATCTGGCGTCTTATCTGAAATCGTGATAAACGCTTTTCTGTCATCCAGAAATGTTAGAACAACCCGCGACAGAGTTAAAGGATAGCGCCTGAGCTGCCTGAAGTCTTACCAACAGCTCAGGAAGTCGCATTTTTGAATCTTCAGTTGCGCCCGCTGTGCACTAAGCAACAAAATGGCGCTGCCCACAGGAGAACCAGGGAATGGAATGTCCATACTCCAAGCCAGAGCCGTATATACAGAGAGTTTGGCCATTCATTGGGAAGTATAGAAGTCAAATGAGGAGACGCCATTGGCCGAAAGCGTGATGGGCTTGTTCCAGGGCGTCTTCACAAATTCGAAAGTGGCCAACCAGAAGCAGGAAATAATGCCCTGGCGGTGGTCGCGAGAAAGGAAATCAATAAGTGCGTCGGAGTAACTCTCGGTGACTGAAAATATGGTGCACGTGTCGTTTCAATCACGGTCATCCAAAATCATGGTGAAAGAGCGCGACTAGCGGAATGATCGACGTAATCCGTACGCCAGGCGCCGATGACTGAGAATCTGCCGTCCGAGCGGTCGCACACTGTTCGAGCGGCACATTCGTTTCCTTCATCTTTCAGGCATGATCATAGTTAAAACACCACGTGTACCTTATTTTGAACAAGAAGGGTTACTACATTTAACTCTTTTACGCGCTTATTAAAACCCCATATCTATGATTAAAACTGTTTCTCGCTACCGCCACTTGGGGATTCTTTTCGCCTTCTGGTTGGCCAAGAGAGCATGTCAAGCCCTCTTTCTGCGTCTGGCGCACGTCCTGGCTCTGCCCACTCCTCCCATTGACCAAACTCTCTCTCTATACACGGCTCTGCTGTAAGCATAGCTCATCTAGTTGCTGTAGTATGCACGCATACATTAATGCATTTGTCAACAAGAAAACGAAGTGGCCGCATTCTCGGGTCACTATTGATAGTATCGCTTCGAACTCAACAGAGAGGACAGAGAGTGAACCATTCGTCGTCCTTGCTTCCCTCGACGCTATTAGAGCGGTGTTGAAAAATTGCTACGCGGCAAGGCTATTTGTCCACTAAATCATTCCGCGTCGCTCGCGCCCCGTCAAACGACTTTCAGAGGGCGATCCTTACCGGAACGCGTATATGGTGACTTTGCTCAGGGAGCTGTTGAGCTGGGGGGACTTGCGATACGCCGCTTGAAGCTGAAAGAATCGATGGGCGACGATAAGCAAATGCACTCGTCTCAACCAGGTCGACAAGAAACGAACGCGGACATTAGCGAGGCCTTGAATCCGTGCTGCTGCGTGGCTTTTCTTTCTCCCGTTCGCAGAAGTCGCGAATAACTTACTCGGGCACGAAACCTGCGTCATCGTGCGGTCAATCACTCTCGTCGTTTGTGGAATATTACGGGAGAATTACGGCTACTCGCTGTTCCCGAGGTGACAACTGTGCTCGATACACTTCTCAATTACGCTGATTGTGGTTTGAATCACGCTAATTCGTGACAAGGTCGCGAGCACCTTGTTTATTTTGTTTTGTGATCTTCAGAGATGATAAAGGCTCGTTGACACAGCGCCGTTTTTTTTTGTTTTTTACGTTGCGTTGCGTTACGAAAGCTTACGTCGGCTTAGGTCGAGAGTCACCGAGACATCTGTGGTTTTAATGAAGCGTGACAGCCAGCGCAAGGAGTATACTAGCCCGCGACATTCGAGGAACTCGGGTTCCGGTGACTTATACTTATACCCCTGTTACACGGGCACACTTAACCGCGGTTAACTCAGCTTAACTGCTGTTACGCGGCACCACAGATACCGCACTATAGGGTGTATTCACTGGCGGCCATATCTGTGTGCGCTAATGCTGAGCACGTGCTGATGGCGAACTTCCACAGTTATTTTGCAACGTGCACCCCGCACCATCAAGATTGCCGGTCTTGGCAGCCTATTAATGCGAGCTCGTTCTGAGCATGCGCTCTAAACAGTGACCTCAAATATGGCGGCCAGTGAATACCCCCTATACTCTCGGACAGCTATTAGCGGCGAGAAGTTTTGGTGGCGCCCTCCTGTGGTTCCCCCTTGTGACGTCATTACCTTGCAAACAACAAGTTCGATGGTGTCTGTTATTAGCATGGTGGAAGCTTGAAATCATTGCGCTCTCAAAGGAACACTGCCAACACCGTCAAAATTAAAGTTCTTTCATTCCTCTTATTTCCGTCGATGATAAATCCCCTTTCCGACGTCATAGTCAGCGTTCGGCCAATCGTGGAAGGCCGACCACAGCGACGCTTTCGGTCGCGCACGGGGCTAATTCCATAAGAAGTGAAGAGCGCGCGTGCACTGCTTCGATGGGTGCTCAATATGCTCAAGCGCACGTTCGCCCATAGCTTTGACTGCATACCCGCAGAATGTTGTCGGCAAATATTGTGCGCTAACTGTGGCTTAGCGTAACTGCAGTTAAGTTTGCCCGTGTAACAAGGGTACACGGGCGCACTTAACTGCAGTTACGCTAAGCCACAGTTAGCGCACAATACTTGCGGACAACGTTCTGCGGCTATGCAGCCAAAGCTATGGGCGAACGTGCG